>OX419753.1:11210000-12420000 GCA_948477245.1 Thumatha senex
GGCTTTCCCCTCTGGGGTTGGGAGGTCTGAGGGCATCGCTCCCATAAAAACCACCCACCGAAACAAAAAAAAAAATGAACAGTCAGAAAAGGAATGCTGCTAGGGATAGGGCGCCGCCGCAAAACGGCGCGCAGGAGCCCCGCCCGACTCCTGTGGCAAGTGGGCTAGGGCTGCCTTGTGTCGGGCCAGCACGGCTAAAGAAGTTAGCCCCTACCCGAATCCGCTTCACATCTTGGAACATTGGCACGCTGACTGGGCGTGCGGTAGAGTTGGCCGAAGTACTCTCCAGGCGGAGGGTGGACGTGGCGTTCCTGCAGGAGACTCGGTGGAAGGGCAACAGAGCCCGGCCCTTGCAGAACGGCTACAAGCTGTATTACACGGGTGCGCCTGGTGGGGAGAACGGGGTGGCCGTTGTGCTCTAAGAGGGGCTGCAGAGTGGCATCTTGGAGGTGAAACGCTGTAGCGACCGGCTTCTGATCGTGAGGGTGCTTATCGATGGGATTATTACCCACCTGATAAGTGCCTACGCGCCACAGGCCGGTTGTAGCGACACCGATAAGATGTCGTTTTGGGGTCAACTCGAGGGAGTGCTTCGGAGCATTCCGTTGTCACAGGGAATCGTTTTGGGCGGCGACCTAAACGGTCATGTGGGTGAGAGGTGTGAGGAGTTTGAGCGTGTTCATGGTGGTTTTGGATACGGCACCCGCAACGCTGAAGGAGAAACTATCCTCAGAACGTGTGCGGCTGCCGATCTGGCCATTGTGAACACGTATTTCAAAAAGATATCCGAACATCTCATCACCTACAAGAGCGGGAGGCGTACAACTCAGATCGATTTCCTACTCACTAGGCGACACAGCATCGGCAAGGTGGCCAACTGCAAGGTCATACCCGGCGAGAGTCTTACTGCACAACACCGTCTCCTTGTCATGGACCTCTGCGTGAAGCCCAAAGGCAAACGCATCAAGCGGTGCCAGCGCCGCATCAGATGGTGGCTGCTTGATGAAACTAGGTCCCAGGAGTTCGTCTCAGCTGTCGGTGACAAGTGCACTGACACTGAAGGCGAACCAGTTCAAGATTGCTGGGACAAAGTTCAGGCGGCCATCCTTGGAGCGGCGAAGGTGGTGCTCGGTGAGTCTAAGGGTGGACGCAAATGTGACAAGGAAACTTGGTGGTGGAACGACGCAGTCCAGAGGGAGACATCATCTGAGGGGCAGAATCATCTGAGGGGCAGAAGCTCATCTATAAGCTGGCGCGCTCCAGGGTCTAAGCGGCACAGGATATATCCAAGTGTCGCTGTGTAAAAGAAAATGAGGGCAACCGTTAAGCGAAGACCTCGCGGTAAAGGAGAGATGGCGCTCGTACTTCCACGAGCTGCTTAATAAACAGCACAAAGAGGTGCAGCCTCCGGAGCTCCCTCCGAATCAGGGACTAGTGCCACCGGTAACGCCTGGAGAAGTCCTGACTGCGCTTTGCCGCATGAAGAATCGGAACGCTGTCGGACCCGATGGAGTCCCCATCGAAGCCTGGAAGGCGATAGGTAAACCTTTTTAACCGCATACTCCTCAGCGGGCAGATCCCAAACCAATGGAGACTGAGTATTATTACTCCAGTCTTCAAAGGTAAGGGGTCAGTGCAGGAGTGCGGGAGCTACCGCGGTATTAAGGTGATGTCCCACACCATGAAGATCTTCGAGAGGATTATAGACTCTCAGATCCGGCAGGAGTGTACTCTCTCGGAGTGTCAATATGGGTTTCGCCCTGGTCATGGGACCACGGACCCTGTTTTTGCCCTGAGGGTTGTCGCAAAGAAATACAGGTCGAAGAACACGCCTCTGCACTGTTTGTTTCTAGATATGCAGAAGGCCTTCGACTGAGTTCCTCGTGCGATGATCTGGTGGGCACTGGGGGTTCCAGAGGTCTATATTGACACTATCCGGGACATGTACTGTGACTCCGATTCAATGGTTCGGACTGCTGTTGGCGACACGAAACCCTTCCCCATCACCGTCGGGGTACACCAGGGTTCGGTCCTTAGTCCGCTTCTGTTTAGTGTAATATTAGACGAATTGTCGGACAGCATCAGAAACCCACATGAGCAGCTTCCATGGTTGCTCATGTATGCTGACGATATTGCGCTGGCAGACGCGGACAGGGGCAGATTGGTGCGACGTGTAAAGGCGTGGAAGGAGACGCTTGAGAACGGCGGTCTGAAACTAAATGTGGCGAAGACCGAGTACTTGGCACTAAACTCGACAGATCCCACATCCGTCCATGCGGCATATCCGTCATGCCGCCGTCCGGCAGCATCCGTCCGGCGCATAGGCGGTGATTTGGTCGAGCGCACGGACCAGGTTAAATACCTGGAATCTGTTTTTCACACGTCCAGTGACATCGATTGCGATGTCAAGTCACGCATTGCTGCCGCGTGGGCCAAATGGCGGGAGATGACCGGTGTCATTTGTGACCCTAAAATGCCGATCCGGTTGAAGGGACAGGTCTACAAAACCATTATTAGTCCTTTTACATGGCAGTGAGACGTGGCCGATATTGGAGCGACACAAACAGGAGCTGTGTGTCACGGAAATGAAGATGCTGCGGTGGATGTGTGGGGTCACGCGGATGGACCGCGTGAGAAACTCTCGCATCCGCGGCAGCCTTCACGTCCGTGACATTGCAGACAAGTTGCAAGAGTGTCGCCTTCGTTGGTATGGTCACGTCTTGTGGCAACCGCCGGGCTACGTAGGTAACAAATGTCTGGCCACGTCAGCCCCGCCGGGTCCCGGTAAGAGGGGAAGACCCAAGAAGTGCTGGCTTGACGTCGTAAGGGATGACATGCGTGCCAATGGTCTCACTACAGGGGATGCCGAAGACCGTGCGAAGTGGAGGAGAAAATGTAGGAAAGCGGGCCCCGGGCGTCGCGAGACGCAACTGGGACAGACACTCGGATGATGATGATGCATGAAAGTAAATTGAATGCTGTGGAGATGCGATCACTTCGAAAATTGTGCGGCGTTACCTTGGCCGACCGAATACGTAACGAAGTGATACGCAATATGGCAGGTTTGAATGAAAGTGTCAGCGTTAAGCTGGAAAAGGGCGTGCTCCGTTGGTTTGGACACGTCCAACGAATGAGTGAGGAACGATTGACGAAGAATATATATTGTGCGAAAGCAGAGGGTAGAAGAGGTCAGGGTAGGCCGAGACTTACATATGAAGACCACGTGAGCAGATTGCTCAAAAACGGAAAGGTCAAAAGTACTCGGATACCCAGACGTGCGTGTATGAAACGATTGATGAATCTCGAAGAAGCGAAAGAAGTATGCATGGATCGCGAAGCCTGGCGATCTGTCCTCTCTGACTACCCCGTCAGGGATACAGCGTGAAGATAGTTAAGTTAAGTTAAGTTAAAAAACTATTTTATTTAATTAGATTAATAAGTTAAAACATAACTGAAAACAAAAATTATAAATTAATTTAAAAACTATATTATTTAATAAGATTAATAAGTTTTTGCCGTAGTTTATCTATATAAATAAAAATGAATCGCACAATATGTTGCTAAGCGCTAATCTCAGGAACTACCTGGTCGGAATTGAAAAGTTATTTTTATGTTGGATAGCCCATTTATCGAGGAAGATTATAAGTTACATATCATCACGCTACTACCCAGGAGAGCAGAGCGGTAATCATAAATGTCAACAAATCCTGCAATATAACAATCTATCATACATTAAATAAGGATTAAAAGGGTGCAACGGGGATTAGAGATGAGTCACGGGCAAAGCAGGAGGCCAAAGCTAGTGTTTGATAAATATTGCAAAATCGTTTTGTTGTTAGAACAAAAACGAATACAATTCAAAATTGAAAACAACAATGGGTCTGACAAACGTTTTTTACTTTAAATGCCAAAAAAATCTACAAAAAAATACGAAAAAAACTGTGTTTTTACTTTTTTTTCACTGAGATCCTCAGTACTACTTCCATCACTTTACTACTGAAGCAA
This sequence comes from Thumatha senex, assembly GCA_948477245.1. Classification (NCBI taxonomy): domain Eukaryota; kingdom Metazoa; phylum Arthropoda; class Insecta; order Lepidoptera; family Erebidae; genus Thumatha; species Thumatha senex. Next base: position 11,214,006 of record OX419753.1, read on the forward strand.
GACGTCACTGACTTTGACTTACGATTATGCTTGACAAAGTATTATAACAAGATATTAAGACTTTTTAGGAATTTAAGTAATGACATATTTATAGAATTGCCAAACTTTAATCTTATAAAAATATATAGTTTTTAAGTTGATGGCTTTATAGCCAACACTTTATATTATTGTTGAAAAAAAATCTATTCTCTTTGTGTATATACTTACGTTGTTTTAAAGATTTACTAGTTGATACAGGCGTCTCCACCCAAGTTCTTAATTTTTTTGCGAAAGCTGGTAAAGTTTCCAGAGTTTAATAGGGCAGTACAGGTGACTTAGGACTGGAGTGGACATGACGATTACTAAAATTTTCTAAATAAAACCAATACTGGAAGGTCTTGGATTGGTACTTTGTCTAAGTCCTGCCTATTTAATCTCCTTTGCCCACTGTACCTGTACGCTGTTCTATAGATTGATAATCTGTGGCGTGGTTTTGATTTACGTTAAATTTAATGATTAAATGGGACTTTTGGCGGGAGAGTGACAAGTGCGGACGTTTGCTGTATATTATTTTCTAAAACTAGTGCTTTTATCTTGTTTTATGTGTGGGAGTGGTGGTTTCTTGGACATAAAAGTTGTGTTAACGTGCTATAGTGATAGACAATGATATATATGCAGTGAAATGCTATTTTCTCTCTTGACGCGAAAAGTCCACTGAAAACCTCAGTATAAGAATCATCATTATACTGAGGGCAAGGACAAGGACCTAGGACTGAGGACTCGACATCGATAAAGACTGGACAGGACTAAATACTAAGAAAATATAAATGCCGAAGACTAGGCTGTATGGACAAAGTTTCCTTTGCCTGCCCAATATGGGCGAAGACTACCAAAAAAAAATTAATGATTAAATTCTCTTTGGTTTACGTTTTCGGTCAACAAAATATCGTGCTAAAATAGTATATTTCTAAAGAATTTACATGTTAAAAGTTATATAAATTTATAAACATGAGTGCTCCGAACGGAATGTTGTATGGTGGCGACGAAATAGGGGCCTTAGTATTCGATCCAGGGCACCATTCCATACGTGTTGGGTACGCTCAAGAAGATACTCCGAAAGCTGATATTCCTGCCATGGTTGGTGTAGGACCTGCTCCGCATGTGCCAGAACCTGAAGAGAAGGTTCCAGATGGCAATGTTACCCAAAGCGGTAAGTTAGGTGCAAATTTATTCTGTCAATATTTACAACACCAATACAATATTTAAAATAAATAATTACTGGTTTTAAAGCGTTGAATTGCTCTTTATATTCATATCACTAATTTTCTGTTATGTGCCTCTTTCCTTGCCGTTAGTAGTCATCAAATTTTATAAGCATTTACAGGTAACAGCTAACTATAACATGAATATATTTTATTATAAAAGTGAAAAAGATAACTTGGTTCAGGACGGGACTTGTACCTGTGACCTTTGCCTTAGCAGCGCAATATTCTAAGCCATTGAGCTACCTGAGCTACAGAAACAACTTCAAATTCTTCACTATCTTTGTAACCACCTGTCACAAATCTTGTTTAGTAAAAAATAATATGATAAAGATCGCATACTACTTAATTGCTTTCAAAATTAGTTCATGTAATTGTGGATTATGTGGTAGTGAATGTGATGGCCATACTGAGGTCTTTAGTTTGACCCCAGGTTGGAACAAATATCTGTGTTACATAAATATTTGTTTTGTGGTTTGAGTAATTTATATTATACTATATATTATTATAAATGATGCACTAGCAGGTTATTGATCTGATGTGAGCATATCACTGTACTTGCGCTTTAATTTTTTCTTTTTTAAATATTCATTAAGTTTGTTTTTGAAACTATTTACTGTTTGCACACTAATCACAGTAAACTGTTCCACATAACAACCATGCGATTTGGCAAAAAGTGTTGTCTAGGGTTTTATTATTATTATACATTGAAAATTTTATTGTGTTTCAAAAAATATAAATACTCTAAGTCCAAAACAAACATTACATATTGGTTTTAGACTTAGGGCCGTATTCCAAAATGTTTATCAATACTCAAGAAACACTCAAGAGTAGTATTTATAAGGCAAAAACTAGCTTCAAGTGTCGATTGAGTATGGAGAAATGTTCTGGAATACGGCCCTTAGAGTATTTTTATTTTTTGAAATACACAAACACACAAATTGTAAATATTTTGAAATATATAAGTATGTTTATCAGTTGTCTAGCTTTCATACTGTAGTATGAAAGCTAGACAAGCTTTCATACTACAGTATGAAAGTTAAAGTTAAAGACAGCTTATTATTAGCTTACTTGGATTACGCTCTGTAAAAAAAATACCTCAATATTATTTATTTATTTATGGACTTTCAACAGGTAGTAAAGCAGGCAGTGATCTCCGACATTATATTGATGTCACACAAATGCATGTGGCAAGGTCAGGAATGGAAATTTACTCATACATGAAAGACGGACAAGTTGACAATTGGGACCTGTTTGAGAAAGTGCTGGATTATTGTTATCGGAAGGTATATTACACTTTAATTCGATGCTGTTTTATTGGTTTTGACAAGTCCAACAAATGAGTGAGGACGAAGAATATAAATTGTGCTAAAGTAAAGGGTAAAAGGAGTCAAGGTAGGCCGAGACTTACATATGAAGACCCCGTGAGCAGATTGCTCCAGAACGGAAAATTCACGGATACCCGGACATGTGTGTTTGAAGCGATTGATGAATCTTCAAGTATCGAAAGAAGTATGCATGGATCATGAAGCCTGGCAATCTGTCCTCTCTGACTACCCCGTAAGATAGATGGATACAGTTTGCTATATTCTTCTGTCATTACAGGTCATCCAATCCCCATCGGAACATCATCCAGCGTTGTTTTCAGAAGCCGTCTGGACCACAAGACCAGCCAGGGAAAAATTGGCAGAATTGCTCTTTGAGAAATATCAAGCACCAGCCTTCTTCTTAGTTAAAAGTGCAGTATTGGCAGCTTTTGCTAATGGCAGGTCAACAGCGTTGGTGGTTGATGCCGGGGCAAGTCAAACATCAGCGGTACCTGTTATTGATGGGTTAGTTTTTTGTTGAATAATATAAGAGACAAGCAAGATGTTAAAACAAACATGGTACCATTAATATGTTCAGCCTGTGCTTAACATGCAACCGTAGGTGCTGTGCTATTGTATGGGACTGAGATGAGGTCCCGAGACAGAGTTTGGGTGTTTCCTATGTACAATATGTGTGTATTTAGAAATATATAAGTATATTTATCAGTTATCTAAGGCCCACTTGCGTGAATGCTGGGGTTAAATAATTAATTATCGAGTTAGTTAACTCGGACTTAAGTAAATAACTTTTTAACCCCAATCATGTCTTGCACCATAGAAAAATATCATTGGGGTAACTAACCCAGTGTTTTATGTCACTCTATGTCATCCAACCAAACATTAATGATTGAACAAAGAATGAAACAGGTATGGCTATCTCTTTTACACTACAGTTTGCCACATAAGACTTTTTCTTACACAAATGAATGTAACATGACAGCGGAGTGCATTTTATTTTTATCGTATTATGTTTGCGCGGCGTGTCACTTTACGGCACTTTGAGGAGTCCGTGTCACGCATGTGTCACTTGCCACTGCATTGACTGTCAGTTGATAACCCAACGTTTGACGAATTAACCCTCAGAAATCGGTGAGTTAAAATTTTAGCGATTTAACCCTAGGTATACCCTTAACTCGGTGTGATGCGAGACAAATTAATGATTTATGATACACGTTAACCCAAGATCGCGCAAGTGGGCCTAAATCACTTAACACACAAGCTTATATTAGCTTACAATGAGATCAGCGCCGTATAAAAAAAATCCCACAACATTTATAAAAGATTGACACATAGTGCTTGAAAGTATTATGATCAGGGTGCAGTGGAGAGGGCTATGCTCAAAAATTTTAAGATAGAATTGCTCAGCTCAAGAGTGGGCTGTATGCTTGTCTGCCACCACAGAGGTTTAAAAAAAAGCAAAAGAAGTTTGCATGGATTGTGAAGCCTGGTCTGTCACCATCACCACCCTGATACTGTTGTAGCACTGACTTTAGTTGATCATTAATGAATTATATTCTTCTAGGTATGCAGTAGTCAACGCAGCAGTTCGATCCCCAGTGGGTGGAGATCATCTCGCAGCACAAGCCAAACAAATGCTGACCAATATGCACATACAAATGTTACCCGTCTACAGTATACATGTAAGTTCAACAATAACAATTTTAGGGTCTGCAGCGCGAGTGCTGCACCTCTGGTGTTGGGAACGTCCATAGGTTACGGTAACCACTTTCCATCAGGTGGGCTGTATCCTTGGCGTATGCTAGGCGTCTGCCACCTAAGTGGTATTAAAAAAAGAACAGTTACTATGATACTTACACATTCATATTGTCATGCCTTAATCCTCGAAGGCCTACCATAAAATAAAAATGTCTTTATTTTGCATAGACCATTTTAACGGCGCTTACAAAATGTCTCTGTTTTAACTCCACTGGTACGGGAAAAATGCTATTGATGTCCGACCGTCCGTACGAAAATCGGACATACCATGGCGGAATAATCACCGAAAGGAAAATTGACATCGACAAAAGAACTCCAAAAACGGCAAAACTCTTTGCCCCATTTAGACTTACCGGGGACGGCAAAAGCACCTAGTTTATTTTTTACTTTATTGTACGCCTATAATAAATATATGGGCGGCCTTATCTCTACCAAGCAAACCAAGCAACCTTTTGATGGAAAAAGGTGGTTGAAGGTAAGGCGTGTAGGTAGTCGTGTGGCGTACTTAATTTCTCATACACTTAAATACTATAGATACGCAAAATATTTACTCATTGAACGGTAATAAAGGAGGGGAGGGGGATCCCACCACACACCCTCGATTCGTCAATCCTAACGCACAACGGTCAAGGATAACCTCTTCTAATTGTAACAGAGGAATGACGAACCCAACTCCTCAAGGAAAGGGATGTAGGATAGGTAGAAGGTAACTGTACCCTCTACGATGAATTTCCACCGAGTAACGCCTGATTCAATTAGTTATTTATTTTTATTTCACTTATATTATTTATTTTATTTCAGTGCAAAGAAGTAATAAGAGAAAGAGAGAGAGGACGTTACACATTGAAGAATTTACCCGGTGGTCTCACACAGTCCTGGCAACAGTACATGTTGAGGAAACAGTTCGAAGACTTCTGTCACTGTGTAGCGCAGGTGAGAAAAATGAAATGATAATATCTTTTCCCCTCTCCAGCAGCAAAACGGCACTTTTGCTTAGTAAAATCTCGAAGGATAAGTGACTTTTGCAGCGAGCGTGAGGCAAAGTAACTTTTTAAATAAATTATAATGAGCAATAGCACAGTCCGAAACTCAAGACTAGCGCTGGCCGTACAATTATTTTAGTTTCTAGGTGTAACTATAGTAATTTATGGACGTTTTATTGAAAAATAATAATAACCATATAATTCAGTAAACAATAATGTCGCGTTACAAAAAAATATCATTAGTACCTATTTAATTTTAAAAAATTGACATGCATTGTAATTTTAGGACCGCAGCTCCAAAATAATCTGTATAATCTGTGGACAAAGCGGATTTTTTTAAAATCTAGATGGTTTTGATTATTTGACTTGTGTTTATGATTAATTGTGATTAACTTCATGTAAAATAGTATGTTTCACACGAGTGCAAAATTTTTTTTACTCGTGCCTTTAAATCACTTACTGCGCTCAGTAGTCTAATTGCGAATCACTCGCTATACTCGTGATTCAATTTTATACTACTTCGCTGGTCCGTGATTTAACATCGTGATTTCAAAAAATACTTTTGCTCACTTGTTGAACAAATAACTATTATTCATCGCTCATAATACTCTCGCTCAGTCAACACACATAAATACAAATAGAAATAATAATAATAAAGAAACGTAATAAATATAATGTAATAGACAATTACACACACACTGACAATTTAAAATGAAATAATAACATTTTCATTTGAATTATGGAAACGAAAACTAATGTAATTAATTACTGGCGATGTAAAAAGAGTGGCCATGAGTTTTATTGCCAGTTTCTTCCTCAGGCTCTACTTATTGCTTTGCGAATCTGGCAGTAAATGTAAATGTAGAAGCAATAATCTTGACATTCATAAAAAAAATTGCCCAGGTAATAATAAATTAATATAAATAATTTAAATTAAATAATAAATTTATAAAAATATATTATAGTAAATAAGAATAATAATAAGATGAATTAACTAACTAACTATCTTCACGCTGTATTCCTGACGGGGTAGTCAGAGAGGGCAGATCGTCAGGTTTCGCGATCCATGCATACTTCTTCCGCTTCTTCAAGATTCATCAATCGCTTCATACACGCACGTCTGGGTATCCGAGTACTTTTGACTTTCCCATTTTTGATCAATCTGCTGACGTGGTCTTCATATGTAAGTCTCGGCCTACCCTGACTCCTTCTACCCTCTACTTTCGCACAATATATATTCTTCGTTAATCGTTCCTCACTCAGTCGTTGGACGTGTCCAAACTAACGGAGCACGCCCTTTTCCAGCTTAACGCTGACACTTTCATTCAAACCTGCCATATTGCGTATCACTTCGTTACGTATTCGGTCGGCCAAAGTTACGCCGCACAATTTTCGAAGTGATCGCATCTCCACAGCATTCAATTTACTTTCATGCAGCTGTTGACATGATTTCGCTACCGTTAAGCAAAGTTGGCACTAGTACTGCCTTATGAATCGCCAGTCGTGCTTTTTTTACGATGCTTTGTCGCTTTACTAATTGGAACAAAGCGCCTTTAACTCTGTTTCCGGCAGCTACTCGCCGTTCTACATCCGAATCACATCTTCCATACCCGCTAAACATACTCCCTAAATACACAATTTCATTCACTTGCTCTAGACGTAAGATAAATTGATTTCTGTATACTAATTAAACATCCCCATATACAAAGATGTACAATAAAGAAAGCCATGATTGTACCTCCAGGTATCAGAAACCCCATACGACGAAAGACAGGCAGCTGCTGCCCCGATGTGTCACTACGAGTTCCCCGGGGGATATCACCAAGACTTCGGTCCTGAGAGGTTCAAGCTCACCGAGTGCCTGTTCGAACAGAACTTAGGAGCGCCTCACTTAGGTAAGTTAATGGAACATTGTAGGTTAACTAAACAGTTTTCTATAGGATGTACACCTAGTTCACTTTTAGGTCTCTCACTTTTTAAAGTAGGGAAAATAGTATTTTCTCCAACTCTGAAATATCTTCTGATTAATTTTGATATGGATTCCAAGACTAATCTTATGTTTGTCCAGAAAAATCTATCACAGTTTTCTAAACAAAATATAAACAGATATAAAAACAATCTTTCAGTCCACCACAGTCGACTGCATAAGATTGGCGATTTTTTCGGGTCCGTATTGGGTTGCATAAATTTTAGAGGCCTAACTTAAAATTGCATAACGTTTTTTGGCATACTCTTCGTTTCGCATAACGTTCAAACAGAATAAATCATTAGGCATACTTTATGTTCCCATAACTTTTTTATAATAACGATATACCCGCATAAAATGTTTACGCATATTTTTTTTTTCAATAATGATTACTAATCATAACATTTATTGGCATATCACTCACTGTCGCATAAAGATTACAAGCCATACATATAGAATATCATAATGTTAACGAGTACATATTTTTATTTTTATATCTAAGCCTGAACTGTCTAAGATTGAAATGCCCACTGATTAAAAATGTCGATAGTCACTATACTGAAGTTCAAAATTTCAACACTTATATATAGAATATATAAATAAAATACAAAAAGAAAGTAGGTAGATTAAAACGAGTGATTCTATACTGGATCTTGTGGTCACAAGTAACCTAAATCTCCTCCTCGCTTCGCTCGTCGTCGTACCTATTTACGACTTTACTCAAGACTAGTCTGAACAAAATAACTCTTAAAATATCGTTTTATATGTTACAGCTTAAAAACTTGGCCATGGGTGAGATGATTATTATTTATATAATTCAATAAAATATAAAAAAAATATATATTATGCAATGGCAATGGGCTCACCACCTATTACGTGGGACAGGAATCCACACGGTGAAAAGTGGGCATATAATATGCCTCTGCCACCCCTTCGGGGATAAGGCGTGATGGATATTTATTTATTTTATTTTTTATTATATAAATTTTTAAATATTCTTAGTCAAATTATTATTTATTTATGATTGAAACGGGTATTCATACCTCCATTATGCGTTTTGTATTTTATGATAAATTATTTTTAGGCGTATAACAATTATACCCTTTACATTTATGCTGATTCAAATTATGATAAAAAAATTAGAGTAAGTTAATGTTATGCCAATAAAACCATTATGCGTTTATAACACTCTGCTTATCATAATTTATGCGAGAAAACTTGATGCTGAAACTGTTATGCCATACTACATTATGCTGAAAAAAATTATGCGATCGACAGGGCACCCATTTTTTCCAGGGTAAACTGTATACGGTTTTACAACAAGCTTCCCTTGTGACCTGAGAAATTTACTATTAAATAAATTTATAAAATTAATTAAGAAAAAACTTTGTGAAAAAGGTTATTACGCTGTTAAAAACTATTTGCTGGACAGGGACGCCTGGAAATGATCTGCTGGCTAAGTGAAATAATAAATTGTAAAAAGACCATAAAAAAAAGCCTTCTAGTTTCTTGCCGGTTCTTCTCAGGCGGGCCGCGTTACGAACCTGGTGAACCGGTCACTTTAAATATATTAAATTAGTTCTAGTGTATGACATTTTGTAAGCGCCGTTAGAATGGTCTGCAAAATAAATACATTTTTATTTTTTTTGTATTTCTAATTTATATTGGGACTTCACCAAGCTGGATATAACTTTTCTGGTCCTGATCATTGCCGTAAATCTTGGTTTACAGGAGTAACAGTAATGGGAATTGGGGTGGGCTTAGTCCCAAAATATTAACTATACAATTAGATGACTTGAAATTCTTATTTTTATTGTGACGATTATGAATGTAAAATAAAAATAAAAATAAAAATATCTTTATTTTGCATAGACCATTTTAACGGCGCTTACAAAATGTCATACACTATTTAAAATATTTAAAGCGACCACCTGTTCGGAACGCGGCCCACCTGAGAAGAACCGGCAAGAAACTTAGGAAGGCTTTTTTTTTGATGGCCTATTTACAATTTAATATTATTTCATTTTGCCAGCAGATCATTTCCAGGCGTCCCTGTCCTGCAAATAGTCTGTAACGGAGTAAAAACCTTTTTCACAAAGCTTGTTTTTAATAAACTTTTTAAATTTATTTAAAGGTAAATTTCTCAGGTCACAGGGAAGCTTGTTGTAAAAGCGTATACAGTTACCCTGGAAAGAATCGCCAATCTTATGTAGTCGACTGTGGTGGACTGAAAGATTATTTTTATTTCTAGTGTTTATATTATGTTTATCACAGAGTTTAGAAAACTGTGATAGATTTTTCTGGACATACATAAGATTGGCAATTGTACTAGTTGAAGCCCGCGGCTTCGCCCGCGTCGAGAAGTTTTCCCGCTCCCGTTTCCCACAGGAACTTGTTCCCGGGATAAAAAATAGCCTATGTGTTTTCTGATGTATAGGCTATATTATTGTAAAGTTTCATAAAAATCTATTCAGTAGTTTTTACGTTAAAGAGTAACAAACATCCGTACAAACTTTCGCATTTATAATATTATTAAGATTTATAAATATGTAAGTCGGTTAATCAGTTGTCTAGATCCCACACAACAAGCTTATAGTAGCTTTCTGTCTGAAAACATATGTTGTCTTGTGTATTCTTGATTTAAGATCAGATTCGCAAAGCAACAGCTAGAGTCACAGAATAAGAATCTAGCTAGAAATTTCAGGCCATATTTTCCAATCACCAATAAATAGTTGCAAATTATAATAACTGTGAGTCCGATGATAAGAACTTGCCAAGTCAGATGATAAGAACGGTGATAACAAAATAAAAGCAATTGACATTTCGATAACCTTCAAAAGTAGACATTTTTCCCTTATGACGGTAATTGTGATAGTACTTGATGATCTTAAGACAGCTCAACATAATCCGCTTGTACGATAACTAGTTTGGTTTCCAAACCGGGTTATTTTTTGGTTTAAGTGCCGGTGAGGTACTTTGCTTGACCACTCTCGTGTTTTGGTCTGCCTCTTAGGGCCACCGCAGATTAGCTACCTTTACTACGATTTTGAGACTATCGATGTATTTAACTTCTGAAAGGCCACCTCAGCCTAGCCAGTCTGAGGTGGCCTTTATTCACCAATGAACAGTTTTATAGTCATTACATGTTTGCCCTAAGCCTGCGCCCCTTTTTACAATTAATATAAAAACGATTATTATTATTATTTATATATCACGCCTTTAAAATTGGGACTAATCCCACCCCCATTCCCATTACTGCGACTCCTGTAAACCAGGATCTACAGCAATGACCATAACACCAGAAAAGTGACACCGAGCTCGATCTCGGCGAAGTTCCAGGAGAAGTTATCATGTCTTGGAACCCGCAACGAAATTAATCAGAAGATAATATGAGGAAGTAGGAAAACGCCTTAACCCCGAAGGGGTGGCTGAGGCATATTATATGCCCACTAATAACCATGTGTATTCCTGTCCCACGTAATAGTTTTGAAACCGCAATCAATCAGTTTGAAAACCGCAAGTGGTAGAAACTTCAAAATCACTTATGCATAAATTCATGATGTCCAGAATCGAATACCGCAAACTGTTTGTCTTAATTTCTTTTGGTTCCTGAGATACATGGGTACAGACGGACGGACAGACCGAGTTTTATACGAGTTTTCTAAAATTTATGGTTTAAAATACAAAAATTTTGGTGCCGAACATAATCAATACTGAACTGGTTAGTAGTGATTGGATAATTTTCATATTTATTTATACAATTTTGAAGGCATAAAACGCCAATTTAAGTATTCAACACCATTTAGAATTCTAGACCTTCTAAGGACGAGCCAATACAGGCTCGCAACGTACAAACATCCCGTTACATAGTTACTTTAGGTATATGCTTATTCAGCTGATTTCAATATTTTCTTAATCACCTAGTTTTGGAGACTTATGGAAAGCTACAGTCAAATCTATAAAGCATCACCTAAAAATAATTTCCAATGCTAACTTAATGATTCTTCGACGATCCTTTCACGTAATACGGCTACAATTTTGTTTTTATTTTGTATTACCTCGGTGGCGCAGTGGTAGTGTATGCGACTGCCGCGACTGAGGTCCAGGGTTCGATTCCCAGGTCGGAAAAAATATTTGTGTGATAAACAAATGTTTGTTTCGGAGTTTGAGTGTTTCATATGTAAAATATGTTACATACATAACAAATTATAGTATGTTTATCAGTCATCTAGATCCCATAACACAAGCTTATATTAGCTTACTTGGGGCTAGACGCCTCTGTGTAAAAAAAAAGTCCCAAAAAATGTCCCACAATATTAATATTATTAAGACTAGATTGATCGGGTTATTCTATCGCATTAGGTTGAGAACCTGTAGGATGTATCTAAATAAATAAAGTTTAAGACTTTGCGCGGGAACAGTAACAAGTGCGGAGGCTTGCTGCATATTATTTTCTAAAACTAGCGCATTTATCTTGTTTTATGTGCGGAAGTGGTGGTTTCTTGGACATAAAAGTTGTGATAACGTGCTATAGTGATAGACATTGATATCTATGCAGTGAAATGCTATTTTCTATCTTGCCACGCAAAGTCCACTGAGAACCACCATTATACTAATGTCAAGGACCAAGACCTAGGACTGAGGACTCGATATCGACAAAGCCTCGACAGAACTAAATTAGAAGATACTCGTAAGATTAAAGAAATATATAAAAATAAGATTTGGCTAAAATGTCTTCGTAACATAAAGTAATTATAAATAATAAAAAAAATAAACATCTTGAACTAAAACAGCTATGTGCTAACCTTTAATAAGGCCGTAAGGCGAAACTGGTCAGGTTTAAGTAATAAATAAGTGCAACAGTACAAGTGTTTTAGTTCAAGATGTGTATCAAGTTCCACCAGGTGCCATAAATCAACAGAGTAAACAAAAAAATAAATTCTTATGGTTGGTGCAGCATGCGCAGCTGCAGCAGCATGTGACGCGGATGCTCGTCCTGCTCTATGGGGTTCCGTAGTGGCATGTGGCGGGGTGGCCAACACCCCGGGGTGGCTGGACCGCCTCGCCAAGGAACTGGGTGCACGCGCTCCATCATCACACCGACTCAAGTGTCACGCCGCGCCTTCGCCTACCGAGCGTAGGTTCGCTTCCTGGATTGGTGAGTGCACTCCCTACACTCTGTTATACACAGTACATATGCACACTGACTAATTATAAAGTACCACGTTCTGCTGCACACACACACACATACACACGCAGAGAGAGAGAGAGAGAGAGAGAGAGATACATTTTTTAGGCACTAGTTGACGCCCGCGCCTTACCCCGCGTAGAGAAGTTTTCCCGTTCGCGTTTCCCACAGGAACTTGTTCCCGGGATAAAAAGTAGCCTATGTGTTATTCTGATGTATAAGCTATATTGTTGTAAAGTTTCATTAAAATCTATTCAGTAGTTTTCACGTGAAAGAGTAACAAACATCCATACAAACTTTCGCATTTATAATATTATTAACATAACACGTGCTGTTGCACACACACATAAACACACACACACACACACACACACAACACACACACGCACAGAGAGAGAGAGAGATTTATTAGACATACTACATATACAGGGTGCAAACTTTTCTGGTCAGCACATGACGATTTGTATATTTGATCCTATACCATTCTAGCGCAGCCGATGTAATGATTTACGAAATATGCTTCTAGCAAGTCTAAACATTCAAAATTGGAGCTCATTTTTCTCTTATCAATACATACATACATACATATTGTCATAAACATTCAAAATTGGAGCTCATTTTTCTCTTATCAATACATACATACATACATATTGTCATAGCGAGGCAAAGCTCTCGACCTTCTGTCTTCATATTTGAACAATAGAATACAGAGGGTCGATATTAATGGTACACGTTCTGTAGGATCCATGGTTACAATGGGTGTGCCGCAAGGCTCGATACTAGGGCCATTCTTGTTCTTCATTTATATTAATGATTTACCATTTTATGTAGGGGACAGGAATAGGATTGTTTTGTTTGCAGATGACACCTCATTAATTTTTAAAATTAAAAGACAATTAGATAACTATGACGATGTAAACAATGCAATTGCAAGAGTAGTTCATTGGTTCAGCTCAAATAATCTTTGCCTTAATGAAAATAAAACTAAATGTATAAAATTTACTCTACCAAATGTAAAACAAGTTGCGGCCAATGTTCAACTGAATGGACAAGTGTTAGAGTTTGTAGAATCAACTGTGTTCCTAGGTATAACTATTGATGCCAATTTGCAGTGGGGCCCACACATAGAAAAGACAGCCTCTAGATTAAGTTCGGCTGCATACGCTGTAAAAAAGATCAGGACTCTAACAGATGTGGATACGGCTAGAATGGTTTACTTCAGCTATTTTCATAGTATTATGTCTTACGGTGTTCTCCTTTGGGGGAGTGCTGCAGATTTAAATATTATTTTTGTTCTACAAAAGCGGGCTGTACGCGCTATTTATAATTTGGGCCCCAGAGTTTCTCTCCGAGAAAAATTCAAAGAAGTGAATATTCTAACCGTACCATCACAATACATTTTTGCCAATCTTATGTATGTCCAGAAAAATCTATCACAGTTTTCCAAACTCTGTGATAAACATAATATAAACACTAGAAATAAAAATAATCTTTCAGTCCACCACAGTCGACTACATAAGATTGGCGATTCTTTCCAGGGTAACTGTATACGCTTTTACAACAAGCTTCCCTGTGACCTGAGAAATTTACCTTTAAATAAATTTAAAAAGTTTATTAAAAACAAGCTTTGTGAAAAAGGTTTTTACTCCGTTACAGACTATTTGCAGGACAGGGACGCCTGGAAATGATCTGCTGGCAAAATGAAATAATATTAAATTGTAAATAGGCCATCAAAAAAAAAAAGCCTTCCTAAGTTTCTTGCCGGTTCTTCTCAGGTGGGCCGCGTTCCGAATCGGTGGTCGCTTTAAATATTTTAAATAGTGTATGACATTTTGTAAGCGCCGTTAAAATGGTCTATGCAAAATAAAGATATTTTTTTTTTTTTTTTTTTTTTTTTATAAACATTCAAAATTGGAGCTCATTTTTCTCTTATCAATACATACATACATACATATTGTCATAAACATTCAAAATTGGAGCTCATTTTTCTCTTATCAATACATACATACATACATATTACAGAACACTTGAGTAAATTGACTACGAGCGCTTACGGTATAACACTATAAGTATCAAAAGTAATTGGGGTGCGCTATACGGAATGTATCGGGTTGCCATATAACATGCAAATCGTCACGCCTGTCTCCCATCAGGGTAGGCAGAGACTTTCCACTTGCTACGATCCTGGCATACAACTTTGCTTCTTCCACTTTCATAAGTGTTTTAATACACACACGCCGGTTATGGGTACTCTTGACCTGACCTTTTTCCAAAATATCTATATATAGTACGTCGAGGTCGCCCCTTACCAGTTTGCCCATTCACTCTGTTCTGATAAATCTGTTTCGTTAGTCTACTTTCATCCATCCTCTCCACGTGTCCGAACCATCTAAGCATACCTTTTTCTATGTTAGTCACTACATGTTCTACCATACCGCAATGTTCCCTTATCACATAAAGTTTTTTTGAAAATATAATAAACAAAAAAATTTTACTATTTTTAAATTTTTACTGTTATTTTTTAACCTGCCAAATTTAAAAAACAACAACCTTCCAATGGTCTTTTCCAGGTGGTTCCATCCTAGCATCAATTGGTTCATTCCAGCAGATGTGGATTTCCTCACAGGAGTATGATGAAGGCGGCAAAGGTCAGCTCGAAAGGAAATGTCCTTAAGCCGGGACTTAACTGACATTAGGACATACCGACAAGAAGCTGCTGTTTAATTAAGTCTCTAATTGTAAGATGTTGTGTGAAAATATCGACACAATGTATTAAAATATACAATTTAAATTTATCGATATTTTTGGTTTTTTTTTCCTTTTGCATCCCTACTGACCGTGGGAATGCATAAACAATGCAATATGAACAGATATTTTTTTCAGTTCCTTTGTCATGTTAACAAAATAGATTTATTTATTGTATAAAGAATTTAATTTACTGAAAAACATTTGCAACTACTTATACTAGCGGCACGCTATGATGGCCGTTTTGACATATCACAATAGTGAATCCTTTTGAAAATCTTTTTGTGGATCACTTTCCAACAGGAACTTTTGTACGTAGATGCTGCAGTGTCAGCTGTCCAAGAACGGCTTATAGTATGGTTAGCATTAAGCCATGTTTCATCCAAAAACACAACGTCAAAACGGCCATCATAGCGTGCCGCAAGTGTAAATGTCTTAAAATAACATAAGTTTAAATTATAGGCTTAATATCTTATTTTTGCTCGTGAATTTCAATAATGGTTACTCTAGCCGTATGTTATTTTCTAAAGTGATAGCACAAATCGTGTTTTATATATAAAAATGGTAGTTTATTTTAGACCTAAAGTTAAACAACGTTCAGAAATGAAGGGATTTTAACCTAATTAAATGAGATTTTTATTGTTACTTTACAAACTTTACAGAAACTTCAGGAACGCTTTCACCACCAAAAGATTAACTAAGACTAAAAAACGAAGTCGAATCTTATATTAAATGCTTAGAAAATAATCCAATGAAAATTTCAGCTAAAAGTCTAAGCAACCAAGCCATTAATTACTCAATGCACAACACCTTTTTGTATATTTTTTGTTTAATTTTTTAACATTTTACAACAATTTTTTTATGTAATATTTTCAATTCTACACATAAATCTTTGATTTAAAGATGACAGCGGCGATTATCATTACAAGTTTGTGGCTTAGTTGTAGTAGGAAAATTGGCTACGCACTGTTCGCTGTCAAAGTGTGAGTTAGATGTAGCTCCCACACGAATAACAAAGATAGCTTTATACAACAAATGACAAGAGTGAGAAGAATGAAGTATTGCTCCATAAGCAAAGGAATATGTTTGGTCTGCTTACTCTTGTATGTCTTTGGTTCCCTGACCCGTTTGTATTGTATCTATACTAATATTATAAAGCTGAAGAGTTTGTTTGTTTGGTTGAACGCGCTTATCTCAGGAACTACTGGTCGGATTTGAAAAAATCTTTTTGTGTTAGACAGCCCATTTGTCGAGCAAGGCAATAGGCTAATATCATCACGCTACTTCTCTGGAGAGCGCAGTAGTAGTCATAAATGTCGAGAAATCGGGCAAATTTTAATGCATTATTGTAGAATTTATAAGCGACGGGATTAAATAGGTGCGACGTGAGTTCGAAGTTTGTCACGAGCTAATCCGGGCGTGTGTCACCTAGTGAAATATATAGGGTAAGGTGACTCTAGTACAGTGCGAGTGACATTTGATTTCTTGCTATTTAAGAATATCACATAGGTACTTTAATTCATTTACTAAAATGTGTAGACGGCGTAATGTAATTTAAATTTAGCCAGTTCATGTAAGAAATTATTATTAGAATGTTACATTTTCTGCTTTCTGTGTAATTAAGAGGATAAATAAATAAATAATTAAATAAAAAGGCTTTTCGCTCCGATTCCTTCTACTCTATCTTTTTTTTATTAAGCATTTTGGCCTGGTTACTAGACCTTTGAGTCACTTCTACTCCATCACTAGAGGTGGCGGTGTTGCCATTTACTTACGTGAAAATATTAAATTCAACATTCGTGGACTTGAATAACGTCAGCCTTCGCCTTCAAATGCTTAAAAAAAGTGGCTACTGGGACTAACAGCTTAACGTTTACGTAACGAAAATATTGGGCAGGCAAAGGAAACTCAGTCCATACATTCATCATCATCATGTCATATCATGATACACAGTGTTCGAAAATGTGCATGAGTAAAGGAAAGTGAAATGTTGCAGTGAAAAGCGGTATTTTTGTTTTGGTGCCAAATCTCCATAGAAAGCCCTAGTAAAGGGTCTACTGCTTTACTAGGGCAAGGAAGAGGACCGAGGCCTCGGCATCGATAAAGGACTAGACATGATAAAAACTAAATGTGTCTCAACAATCTCACCTACTGAACCCACCACTCTTCTATTATCATCTTAGATACTTAATTTCTAAATTCTTACCTTTTTATTGCTTAATATAACGTTTAAGTAGCTTAATAAATACTCATGTTCTTGCAAATGCATCTTTCCTAAATCCACCCCCATCCTAATTCTTCAACGTGACAAAGGGCTTCAAGTGCCGCTTCTAGTATTTTTAGTGCAAGGAGCAATCGGTTGCGGCTACTAAAATGGGGGTCTACGCGGGAAAGTCGTCAAGTGCGGACGCTTGCTGTATATTATTTTCTAAAACTAGTGCATTTACCTTGTTTTATGTGAGGGAGTGGTGGTTTCTTGGTCATAAAAGTTGTGTTAACGTGCTATAGTGAAAGACAATGATATATGAAGAAGTGAAGTGCTATTTTCTATTTTGCCGCGTAAACCCCACTGAAAACCCCAGTATAACAACTACCTTTATACTGAGGTGAGACTGACCTTGACTTAAGATTAGACTTGACTAAGACGTAGAGGACTGAAACAGTTTTGATAATAAGAAAGAAGATTGAAGAAATATGAATTAAGATTTGGCTAAAAGGTCTTAGTAACCAGGGCATAAAATAATTACAAAAAAAGGATACTAAATGAAGCAAGCCTGCGGAGGCCCTTAGCCCTTACCTACCTACCTACCCACTCTCCAAAGTCAGCATACAGTTAATGATTAACAATTAAACAAAATAACGTATTTTAAAAGATTTATTTAATTATAATACATACCTAAGCGAGTCATATGTTCACTTAATATTAATATTTTATTTATTCTAGGAATTTATTAAACTACTAGTTGATGCCGCGGCTTCTGGTACCAAATTTCAGCCAAATTGGGGTCAAAGCGTGATTGAGTAACAAACATCCAAAACTTTCACATCCTTATACTAAATGAACCCCACTTCTTTGCTCGTGATATAAGTTGGTACTTTAAACCGCTTCCAAATTTCTTTTTGTGTTGGATAGTCCATTTATCAAGAAAGGCCTACCCCAGAAGAGTGGAGCAAAAATCGTAAATAGGTATTTCAAATTTGGAAATTTTTCATAAATCGTTAATTAAAAAAACGACGGATTTAAATGGGAGCCACAGCGTTCGAAGTTCGACACGGACGAAGCCGCGAGGCTAAGCTAGTTTATGATTTTAGTAGGATCGTGTCGCGGTTTCTGACCTAACCATGACAGGCTGCGTATGCTACTTTCGCGTAACTGCCGAACGTAAAATTGTCACGCGTTATTATATTACTTTCATCCCTAATACCTACGGCGTTAATGAGGACAACATGCAACACACATTTCTTTGCGAGTCGGTTTATCCCAAAATTTACACATTAACTGTTAATTATTAATTTTAATTATCAATCACGCCTTATTCCGCCTTAGCCCATTGCCGTGTTGAAATAGACAGACGCTGATTGCGGTTACCAGGTGTCTAAAATTTTCAAGCCGCCTATAAGACCTACAACTTGGTTTAACGACTGTCATGTTACTGGCAACCGGGACCAACGGCTTAGCGTGCCTTCCGAAGCACGGAAACGCTCGTAAATAGAAATACCTACCATAATAATTATAATTATTTAGTTGATAATTTATTGTATTTTTCTGACAGAGCTAAGCGAAGCGCTTTAGCATGTTAGAAGCAAGACAATTCTACTTTCTATCTGTTTTTCGCATTTTTACATTCAACAATGAGATCATTACCTACCTATTATGCTCAATTATAATAAATATAGTTACCGTAGAAGATCTCAATATTAAGTATAAGAGAGGCTATCTCGAAGGTGTAGGTAACATTAGGGCATTTTAGCTTACATAGATTTAGCTTTGCGAGAGTAAGGAAGGTCAAACGGCTGTCACCACAAAACTAATTTCGCATTCGTCTTCAGACCGCCGCCGCCGTTCTCAAGCGTATCCTTCCACGCCACACCAATGTGCACCCGCGTCTGCCAGAGCTAAATCGTCAGCATACATGAGCAACCATGAAGGCCGCTCATGCGAGTCCCTGATGCTGTCTTACAATACGTCTAATATCACACTGAACAGAAGCGGACTAAAGATCGAACCCTGGTGTACCCCGACGGTGATTGGGAAGGGTTTCGTGTCAACAACAGCGGTCCGAACCACGGAATCGGAGTCGCGGTACACGTCCCGGATAGGGTTAATATAAACCTCTGAAACCCCTTTGGACCACAGTGCCCACCAGATCATCGCTCGAGGAACACAGTCGAAGGCCTTCTGCATGTCTAGGAACAAGATGTTTCACTTCACACTCTCACCTAAAAATGACACCAGGAATTTTGAATGAAATCAAAATCCAAAGTATTTCAGACCCCAATAAAAAAGCGTAATTTTTATCGTAGTTCGAATCGACTGCCGTCTGACCTCCCAAACTCTTAAAAAGCACAATTCCATTTCACTCTTTCCAACGAGCATATAATCTATATTTATTGAATAGCACACGTAATAGGATGTGTCAGTAAATAATTGAGGAATACAGGTGTTCCAGCAGCGACTTCCAGCTGAAGATTGCGTTCCAGCTCTAACTGACTCGGCTCAGACGTCTCGTCACTAGACACGGACATTTTCTTCTCTAACAGTAAATCGGTGGAAGCGTTATCTTCTGGTACCGTGTCTACAAACACCTGGAAAGAGAAATACAAATAGCTAGGACTAGGATTGAAGGACACTATCACCAAGATCCTCGGGATCCAAGCGATCTCATCTTCCAAAACGTTTTTTTTGAATAGGTTCAGTAGTTTCAGAGTTTATCAACTAAAATCAAACATATCTTTCCTCTTTAAAATTATAGTAAGTAGGTTATAGACTGCCTCTGTGTGGGTGGTGTCTGCGTAGGTAAGTGATAGAGTATGCGACTGCCGCGCTGAAGTCTCGGGTTCGATTCCCGGATAGGAACAATTTAGTTGTTGTTGGTCTGCAAATGTTTGTTTCGTTTTGTTTTTTTTTATACCACTGAGGTGGCAGACAAGCTTACGGCCCACCTGATGGAAAGAGGTCACCGTAGTCTATGGACGTTTGCAACACCAGAGGTGCAGCACTCTAGCTGCCGACCCTTTTTAAACCTTCTAAGACCCCTTTTGAAGAAGCCCATACTGTAGACCTTCGGGAAAACAAAGGCAGGGAGTTCATTCCACAATCTATAAGCGTACGCGGAATAAAGTCTTTACTATGTGTATGTATTTTGAAATATGTATATAAGTATGTACCTATATCAATTGTCTATTTCCGATAGTAAAATCAATTTTAATTTTATTTGGGCTAGACTTTGTGTGAGAATGTAAAATAATATTTATCATTATTATTACGTTTAAATACACCTAAGCATATTGTAATTAGTCTGTAAGTCTTCCTAAAATATATCCCGTCAGTTCAACCCACGCATTTAGCCGAATTTCGAGGAGCATACCGAGATATCAAGACCCACGTATTCCACCTCTCATCCTCTTAGCGTGGAATACGTGGGGTATTCCACGCTATGAAGATTGATTTATATCACTTACCTCGTCATCATCGTCCTCATCATCCTCAGAGTAATGCTGGTGAAGGTGGTCCTGCGCTTCCATCACCTGCTGCACTACGTAGCGAGACACGAAGCTATCATCAGAACTGCACTCTTCATCGCTGTCGTCACATTCGAAATAGCGGCTCTGGAATTAAGGTCAAATTTTGACTGCCTCAGTGGCGCAGTGGTAGTGTTTGCGACTACCGTGCTGGTCGGAAGGAATATTTGTGAGATCCCCATATATTTGTTTCGGAGTTTGGGTGGTTCCTTTGTATATAATACAAGCTGAACCCCGCGGCTTCGCCCGTTACATATTTCGAACCCCTGTCACACCCAGTTAATCCCGTCGTTTATTATACTTGTTTTTACAATAATGTACGAAACGTTGCCCGATTTGTTGACATTTATGATTACCGCTCCTTCCGCCAGGGTAGTAGCGTGATGAATGTGATGATATAGAGCCTATAGCCTTCCTCGATAAATGAGTTATTCAACAAAAAATTTTTTTTTTTTTTACAAACAGTAGTTCCTAATATTACCGCGGTCAATCAAACAAACAAACTCTTCAGCTTCTAGATATATGGATTTACAAATATATAAGTATGTTTATCAGTTGTCTAGATCCCATACCACAACTTTATATTAGCTTATTTTAGGCTAGAGATGACGCTGTACAAAAGATACATACTCTGTGCGATTTTTATTTGTGTGTTTACCTACCAAGATTTTCGGCAACCCAACGACCTCACCTCCAAGTGGTTAAAATCATAAGTTAAACGGTAGTGACTCCTTGCAGTCAAATAAAAGTGGACCGTAGGCTTTATATCCCCGTAGGGTTTGAAAGCAATTGGGAATACGATGAAGGACAATGGGTTCACAAGATCAGGCAAGACTGGGAATGGATGGGTAGATATAGGTGTCTTTATCAAAGTACCTAAATAAGTATTTAGGTACTTTATATACGTACTGTGTCTTTGTGTTTATGTCGATGGGACCAGTATGCTATCACCACTATTTATTCAGCTCGATGATGTTGATTTATTAAAAAGAATATTACTTAACACCGTAAACCCGTAAACCCCTCGAGTTAAGCTAAATTTCTTGTTAGGAGTGGCTTCTAGTCCGTTATGGAATGGCCGGGAATCAAACCGCTAGAACGCAATTTCGACATCGTTGAACTAGAAATCGCTTAGAAGACTTTTTGGTTTTATCAGTATCTACCTAATAATTAGGTAAATACCTATTTAAGGTATTCATAATAATTATCTAATGAGGTTCGTTGTCTTAATTAGACCAGACAATGTTATCTACACATGGAAGGCTAAAGTTCAACAGTAGTTATTATTTAGGATTCTGGGTAACTCGATAGCACTGCTTCATTAGACAAAATAAATCATGAGGTCATTGTGAATTATCTACCTAACCCACGTACTTATATCTGCGATCTTGTTATGTATTCATACTATTCATTAGACATCCATGCATTCACAAAGACATATGTACATAAGTCTTGTGTAAATTGTTGCTCTGTGCGAATAATGTGGAATTAGCATATATTTGAGTTATTTTAACAAAAGTGTGATCAATAGTGAGGTGAAGTTAACAACGAAACGCCTGCTAAAAAAAATGACATTACAACGCGTTTGACAGTTATGTTGGTACACAGTACGCATGCGCTTCGAAACGTTCCATTATAGAGAAGAAAAATTTTAATCGAATTATTGTTGAAATGTTAGAGGATTGAAGTTTATTTATGAACTTATTGTTAAAATATAGTTGTTTCTATTTTCATCAGAATTTTGTGTAATTTAATTCAATATCATCGTGACGTAAGTTGAATAGTGACTGACTTGGCATTATCTAGTGTTATCTTAAAAGGAACGTGTGCCTAAACCAAGTGCAAAATAATTCGCAATTATATCATTTGTCAAAATGACGACACTGTTTGTATTGTGAAAAATACTTGAAACCAAACCAAAAATACAAATGAATCATTAATAGAAATGCTACGTAACGTCAGATAACAGTGACGAACGCCCGCCAACGAAAACAGTGACCAATAAGACTTTGTTGAAATGAAATAATCAACGTTTATAGGAAATTCTTTGTTAGAAGATACATGTAAACGCAAGACTATGGCGGCCGCGATAGCAAACGACTCGCCTAAATACAAGAACAGTTTAATTTGCTGCACTCCTGTTCAAGTAAAATCCTCAGCGTCCTCATCGTCTACCTCAGGATGTGCGTCTGCAGACGAAAGCTACGACTCTGGTTACATGCCGAAGTCTATCGCCAACAAGAAGCTAAAAATCCATAGTTCAGCAACAAAGGAAGACATTGAAAAAGCGATTACACACTGTAAGGAAATTGTATTAAGCAATCCACAATGTTCTGACGAGAGAAAATGGCTAGTGAGATACTTAGTAGAACTTCGAATACGTTTAGAAGATTTTAAAGACAATAATGGCCCTACTAGAGATCGGGTTGCTATAAAAGGTCATCACTTTGAGCAACAGACAAGCCCGAGCAACAGGAAGCAGTATTGTGATCATTGTTCTGGTATTATTTGGAGTATTGTACAGGGTTCGTATATATGCACGGACTGTGGATATGTGTGCCATTATAAATGTGTAGATCATGTATGTAGGGTCTGTGCTCATGTAGTTATGACAGAAAAAGGTTGTTTTGAGATGAATATATGCCCAGAAAGGGGCCTAGCAGAACAGAATTATAAGTGTGCAGAATGTGCAACTGCATTAACATTTAAAGATGCCTGGAATGAGCCACGGTTGTGTGACTATACAGGACTCTATTACTGCACCACTTGCCATTGGAACGATGTATTACCTATACCTGCTAGAGTAGTCCATAATTGGGATTGGGACAAAAGATATGTATCACGTTTAGCCTTCCAAATGTTAAATTTATCTTGGTCAAGACCTTACATAGACATAGAGAAAATAAATCCGAGGTTGTTCAACTTTATTGCTGAGTTGGAATGGGTTCACAAGATGAGACGAGACTTGGAATGGATGCGAAGATATCTTTGTGCCTGTGCTGATGGGACTAGCTTATTATCACCTCTGTTTGTCCAGCTCGGTGACGTCAACAAGAAATACAGCATGTCACATTTAGAAGCCATTAACGATGGTTCTCTAGAAACACAACTAACAGAATTGACAGAGATATGCCGTTCTCATATAACAAAGTGTTCGCTGTGTTCTGGTAAAGGTTATTTATGTGAAATATGTGGAAATAATGAAATTTTGTACCCATTTGACAGTGGAGCGTTAATGTGTGACAAATGTAACTCGTTGTATCATAGAAGTTGTTGGTTGCGTAAAGGCGAAAAATGTATAAAGTGCATCCGTATAAACGAACGGAAAAAATTGACAGGTGTAGTCGAAGAAGACGCTCCTGATTCTTTACAGTACGATATTGACAAGTTTGTTGATTGATCAACTTTTGTTGTGCCTGTTAAGTTTAACAAAACGCTGGATACACATTGGTGATTTAGTTTATTGATGATTAAGCTTTAAAAATTGTTTAAATTTAATCTTTGCCTTATTATAATAGAAAAATAACTATTTCACTAATGTTTAACCATGCAATAACATTGACAAACATTAATATTTTAACAAGCTTAGGAGTCTTACGCATTAATATTATAACATACAGAATAAATTTAAATATTTCGTGAATAATGCTAATTCAAAGATTTATATAAACATTACATTTTTTATAGAAAATTGACAAACATTTTATGTGCATTGTAATGACATTATGCCTATGAATTTGTTGCCATTAAAACATGTAAACTGATTGTTGTTTTTAACTTTGTTAAATCAGACCTCACCATCTAGTGAATACAAAGATATATATGCAGTGAAATGCATATATATCATTGTATTGTAAAAAAAAAATTTTTTTTCGCGTAAAATCCACTGAAACCTCAGTTTAACAACTACAATTATACTGGGGTGAGACTGACCTTGACTTAAGACTAGACGTGACTAAGACTTATTAGGTCCGTATTCCAGAATGTTTCTCAATACTCAATCAACACTTGAAGCTAAATTTTGCCTTATAAAATCTACTCTCAAGCGTCGATTGAGTATTGAGAATCATTCTGGAATACGGAGCTTAGAGTACTGAGACATTTTAAATTATAAGAAAGAAGGTTGAAGAAATATGAATTTAGATATGGCTAAAAGGTCTTAGTAACCAGGCCATAAAATATTTACCAAAAAAAAAACATGTTTGACATTACGACGATCCCTTGAGTTTTCGAGGTTATTGCATTATGATTGCTTTGCGAATAATTTGACAAAATTTTGATGAAATGGATCTTGAATAAAAACACTTGTACTGTTCCACTTATTTACTTTTAAAACCTAACCGGTTTCGCCTTTCGCCATTTTCAAAGGTTAGCACATATTTTTCGTGACCGACCCTTTATTATAAAAAAAATGTGTGTGTACCAAAGTACACAGGTAAGAAGTGAAACTTCTTTACGACATAACATTTTTCTACTATTTTCTACTTCACGAAAATTGGGTAGATAAGGCTACGCATACGAGAAGTTTCACTTAGGGGCCGTTCAAGTATTACGTGAGCAGATTTCTTACCATTTTTTACCCCCCCGCCCCCCTTGTCATCAAAAGTAAGCAAAGCACTTACCCCCTATGCTTAAGTAAACATTTTTAGTAATAAATGTTTTTTTATATTGTTATTTTTAAAATAGGAAAATTCATGAAAATATTAGGTTTAACTGATACACATAGAGTAAATGACAA
This sequence comes from Thumatha senex, assembly GCA_948477245.1. NCBI lineage: Eukaryota > Metazoa > Arthropoda > Insecta > Lepidoptera > Erebidae > Thumatha > Thumatha senex. The sequence continues at coordinate 11,239,692 of OX419753.1, forward strand.
AAAAATATAATCAGAAATAAAGAACATAACTAACATAAAGAATATTTTCGGAACACATTAACAGTCAGTTCATGAAACCTGAATCCATGATTCTAAGTTATCGATGACATTGGATTGCTGCTCAGTGTTGTGAGTCTGCTCACTTTCATCCGATTTTGGAATGTCTACGTCACTCTCATCGAGCCATTCAACATCTTGGTGCTCTAAATTTTGAATAATGCACATCAGTTCATTAGCACGACGAGCAGCGACTCTTACAGGTCTAACTTTTCCCTCTGTGGGCGTGTTTACTTTTTTATGGATCTTCTCGATGTGACGATTTAATGATTTGACGGAAGCATGATAAAGACCACACGTTTTGCATGTTCGGCTTGAGAGCCTCAATTTTACCGTCGGACAAAAATAATCGTAGGGCATTTGCAAAAAATCTTTGAGGGTAGTACTCAAGCGTAGAGCTAAATTGACTGGAAGATCAAGAAATTGTCCTCCTTCATCCAAAACCAAGTCATCAACTGTTTGTTTTACTTTTGCAGGTGGTGGAAGAAACCTGTTGTCTAGTAATCTGAATAGGCCACTTCTTGGACGACAGCATTCTTTATTTTTACATTTTACAATTTGAAGCAAGTATTGGCTTTCACGCACATGTTCTGAGTACCATTTAATGTCTGGAAATTCAGGAACATCTTGTTCATCAGCCTCAACATATTTTGCAGTAACATTATAGCCATCAATTTCCATTGAACTCCATACTTCAGCTAATAAATTTCCTGCAAATTCGAAATTATATCTTTCTAATTGTTCATCAATTGTAATGCCACGTTCATCCAAATGAGACCCAAAATGGTCATGAGGCAGTATTAAACCAGCCAGTTCCCGACTCAGAGGAGCCATTCTTCTCTCTACTCTGTTATACGCACTCCTTCCAGGAGCATTGGTAGCTATAAACAATGCATCGAGATCATGTCGTTTAAAATGTTGTATAGCAAACCCTATGACTTTTTGATAACGCGGATTTTCATCTGGCCCTCCATCAACCGTCATAATTACTACTGGTTTTACTAGTCCATGGTCAGTTTTTGCTAATGGTCGAAACTCTTCAAGTTCGAGAAGCGTCTCGAAATCCTGAGCATGAGTGTTTCAGCGAACTTGCTATCTAAGTGGCTCTTGTGGTGATCAGTTTGAGCACGAATGAGCCTAACAGGGACTGGCGATACATGTCTTCGTCCCTCTGTAGAATTCGATTTTCTGGGAATCAAACGAAGATATGTCGCACTGCGACTAATGTCAAATCCTAGTTTACGCAGTTCTTGTGTGAGTTCGTCAAGAGTTTTTACGCTGCGAATAGATTCCGTTCGTCTCCTGTCATCACATGCACTCCCAAATAAAGCTATATCCGCAATTGTTTTCAATAGTAATGGTTGATCGCTTTCAAGTTTAGGATGTCCTACTGAATCCCTCAGAGATAGTCTTCTTTTTATTTCAGGATTTTCCTGACAAATATCTTCTAACTTTCTTTTCATACCATCCCTGTGTTTCTTCTGGGCAACTGCGTTTTGAATCTTCCTGTTTAAAGTATTTTTTGCTGTTTTTAGTTCCTCGCGCAACTTAATGATCTGTTTATCAACTTCAGCGCAATTTGGCATAGTATCTCTGGCAGAATACAAAGCGTTCAGATTTTTTTCGAGTAGAGTAATCTTATTTTTCAAAGCTTCTTGAGAAGGTTTTGCTCTTTGTTTATCTGCATTATTATTATTTTCGCATTGCTCTTGTGATTCATTGCCAGTTTTAATTTTATCTTCTTTTTGTTTTTCAATGTTAGAAAATGGCTGTATAATTTGTGTTTTTTCTGCAGGTTTACTGGTAGAAGACGTTGCCTAAAAATGAAAAATTTCTAAGAGTTCTGCTGGATATTCTCTTATTAAGCTACATAAATTCACCGTATTTAATAAAACCAGCGTTTAATTATTATTGAAAGCTTTTCCCCACAGAAACCCTTCACATACAGATATTGAAAACACCGTGTATTTTGTGACCAATTGCCGGAGTCGATCTTAAGAAATAAAATATCAATCATTTACCTTTTTACTTTGAGATAGGCCATCATATTTTTTACTCATAAATCGTTTTAATTGTTACAGAACGTAAAGAGAAACTTTGTACTTATATTTACTCACCTTGGAAAAAAAATGAAGCAGATTGGATTTATTTTTAGTCGCCGCTTGCAATTCTTCTTCAATTCTCTTAGATACAATAATATCTAGTTCCTTATCTGACTTTGCTTGTAATTTATAATTTCGCCAAACTTCGTTAACTAACTTTTGTACATTTTGCACTTTCGTCCCAGTATGAGATTTTTTAAAACTTTCGAACAGTTTTTGGTATAACTTGGATTTGTCTATATGATATGACATTCTAATAAGATATTTAAATTTAAATAATTAAAACGTTAAACTTTGGCTAATTGCATCAACATAAACACAAATGATAACTTTCAATGCTTACAATACGTTTAGAATCCAAACAAAACAATACTGATAGATGCGCACTTGCAGCCGGCCGGCACGAGAGTGAATTATTAGACAAGTGAATAGCGCACGGTAATTTCCCTAATGCGCGGTAATTCCCCTAATCAGTTCTCAAAGCGAGTGCCTACGCATATGTATTATTTGCGGGAATCCCCGAAAAAACTTAAATAACTAACGATGACGTAATCATCATCTAGACCCCCCCACCCCCCATGTCATCCAAAATAAGCAAAACAGAGACCCCCCCACCCCCCCCTTGGTGCTTACGTAATACTTGAACGGCCCCTTACGTCGATAAAGAAGTTTCACTTCAAAACAACATGGCGCGAAACCGATAAACGTGACGTAAAAAAACAGCTATAAAATTTCTCTCATACGTCGATAAAGAAGTTTCACTTCAATAAACTTTGCACTTACCTGACAATCCAGGCAACGACAAGACTCTCTATATGTGCAACTATTCAGGGCCAAGTCGATATGGTGTAGGTACTGAATGTCCTTAGTCTCAAGTTTCCGCTTGCGTCGCGCCAAAGACCAGAGGAAATTTAGGAGGGGGGTCTTTGACAACTTCTTTTGGGGCGTGCTGTGAAATTTTGTTTTGGTAAGTATTCTGCAGATTTAATTGATTTTGAGTGATACGCAATATGAGATGTTTGAATGAAAGTGTCAGCGTTAAGCTGGAAAAGGGAGTGCTCCGTTGGTTTGGACACGTTCAACTAGTGAGTGAAGAACGATTGACGAAGAATATATATTGTGCGAAAGTAGAGGGCAGAAGGAGTCAGAGAAGGCCGAGACTTACATATGCACGTAAGCAGATAGCTCAAAAACGGAAAAGTCAAAAGTACCTACTCGGAACCCAGACCAGCATGTATAAAGCGATTAATAAATCTACAGGAAGCGAAAGAAGTATGCATGGATCGCGATGCCTGGCGATCTGTCCTCTCTGACTACCCCGTCAGGGATATAGCGTGGAGATAATTAAGTTAAACTGATTTCTGTCATCGTTCCAGGACTTTGTGTGAGAAATGTGATGAATAGTGTACGCTTAGTGTACATATTATTTCCTGAAAGTAGTGCATTAATCTTGTTTTATGCGTAAAAATTCTGAATTCTTTGACATTAAGGTTGTATCAGCGTGCTATATTGAAAGTCTGGTATATCGCTGTGCAATGCGATTTTTCACGTTGCCACGCAAATTCCATTGAATTCGGTAACGCTTTTAATACTTTATTGAGGCAAGACCACGACGTAGAGAATAATAGGGCAAGACCGACTTTGACCGACGAACGGCGTACGAACGTTTGCAACACCAGAGGTGCAGCACTCGCGCTGCCGACCCTTTATAAACCTTCTAAGACCCCTTTTGACGAACCCCATACTGTAGACGTTCGTGAAAACACAGGCAGGGAGTTCATTAAAAATATTAAAAAAGAAAGCAAAAAAAGCGTAAAAACATTAACCTGTCTTCAACGGTGTTCAAAAGAGCTGGTTTCATATCGTCTCGCTCGCACTGTGCTGTCTCGCTCGCATGACGAAAAGGCCTCTTCATGTTTTCCGTGTTATCGTCAGTTACTAGTAAAAAAAAAAGACATTAGCCCACAGGCGTAGCCAGGTTTTAGTTTTAGACCTTGAGAGTTAGTTTTTTATATATATATAAAAATGAATCCTTATTTCCCTTGGTCACGTCATCACGCGTAAACGGCTAAACCGATTTGAAAAAATCTTTTTGTATTGGATAGCCCATTTATTGAGGAAGGTTTTTAGCTATATATCATCACGCCACTATACCTGAGAGCGGAGCAGTAATCATAAATGTCAACAAATCGGGAAACTTTTTTATATTTTTGGAAATATATTAAGCGACGCGATTAAATGGGTGCCACGGGGTTGGAAGGATGTCACGACGAAGCCGGGCAGGTCAGCTAGTAATAAATAAATATCCTTGGGACAATGTTGTCCCAACGATATTTATTTATTAAATAAATGAATAAATATCCATCACACCTTATCCCCGAAGGGGTGGCAGAGGCATATTAAATGCCCACTTTTCACCGTGTGGATTCCTGTCCCACGTAATAGGTGGTGAGCCCATTGCCGTGTTGAAATGGACAGGCGCAAGCGCTTCGATATTATTTATTTATACGCTATTTATTTATTTATGTTATAAGGGTAGGTTTTATACCGCTCGTGGCCCCGCTGACTCAGTGTTCTGTAAACGATCACTGCGTTAAGCAACATTCGCTATAGGTGGTCCTTGGATGGGTGACCACTTTGTGGAATTTACATTTGCGAGCATTTCCGTGCTTCGAAAGGCACGTTAAGCCGTTATTCCCGGTTGCCAGTAAAACGGCAGTCGTTAAACCTGGTTGAAGGTATGGCGGCTTGAAAAATTTCAACAGCAGGTCGCCACAGCCTGCGCCTGTCTCTTTCAACACGGCAATGGGCTCACCACCAGTTACGTGGGACAAAAATGCATACGGTGAAATGTGGGCGTATAGTATGCCTCTGCCTACCCCTTCGGGAATAAAGGCGTGACAATATATATATATATATATATATATATATATATATATATATATATATATATATATGTATGTATGTTGAAGTACCTATGGTACTCTAAAAAGGGTATAAATATTGGTTAATACCATTCATTTACCTCTGACTTCCGTCTGCTCACAATACCTCCACCTATCGTTGTCCAACTCCACCTTTTGTTCTCTCGGCCACAACTCTTGGACGGAAGTCGCCGAAGGGTTGTGCTCACGAGGCCAAAGCTCCTGTACCGAGGAGTTTTGTTGGTATATGGTTTCTGTGGAGACGTTGCCGTTTTCTATGTCGAAGTGTGATTCGGGTCTATTGAGGACCTGGTAAAGAAATATTTGATATACTAAAACTAATCAGTCTAACTTACGATAAAATCTTATACTTATTTATCTATCACGCCTTACCCCCGAAGGGGTGGCAGAGGCATATTATATACCCACTTTTTACCATGTGTTTTCCTGTCCCACGTAATAGGTGGTGAGCCCATTGCCGTGTTGAAATAGACAGACGCAGGTTGTGGCTGCTATTGAAATTTTTCAAGCCGCCCATAAGGCCTTCAACTTGACTAAACGACTGCCATGTTATTGGCAACCAAGACCTACGGCTTAGCGTGCCTTCCGAATCACGGAAACGCTCGCAAATATAAATTCCACAAAGTGGTCACCCAGCCGAGGACCAACCCTAGTGAAAGTTGCGTAACGCTGTGATCGTTTACAGAATACTAAGTCCCCAGGACCACGAGCGCTTCATCATCAAATCTTATACCGTAGGGCGATACCACAAATAATTTGTTTACCGCCCAGTTTGGTGTGATCGCTTTTTGACTTCTAAACCTTATAGCTAAGAAAAGTTTGAAAATACGGCTCGTCTGTCCGTCCGACTGTCTGTACGCATCTATTTCTCAGAAACCAAAAAAAATGGAGACAAACGTTTTGCGGTATTCTATTCAGGACATCATGAATACGGGTACCCATAGGCGATTGTTTTTGAAGTTTTTACCACTTGTAGTTTTGAACTGGACCGCAATTCTCATGCCTTCGAAACAGTCTCGATTTCGAGATAAATCTCGAATTCGAACTTTATACGAGTTTTATTGAAGTTTAGCTATTCTGCAAATCTCGAACTCGACCTTTCCGAATTATTTCGAAGAAGACCTTTTCGAGATTATTACGAAAAAAACGAGAATTGCTGGTTTCAGTTTAGAAGTCGTCTGATTCCACGGAGTAGAGAATAAAAGTTCTTTCTGTCCTCCGTGTCGAATGCCTTTGCTAAGAAAGTGTAGGGTGCATTATTTATTGTTGAATATTAAGATATTTCTTATCTTTTTTACTCCAATATTACACTATTTTAAATAAGTATTACTAATAGAGCTCTTATTTGCCAGAACAAGGCTTTCTGTATAATGTTATTAACACGTGTAGCGCCTTAAGTAGCTCTTAATTTGTAATTTTGGTAGTCTATATTAATATTTTGACAACTAAAAACTGCTATTTTGTCTCTATTCTGCAGCTTGAGAAGTGTGATTGTGAAATAAATAATAGTTTTAGTAGACTACCTTGTTTTGGACCAATCGCAATAGAACCGCTGTAGAATAGAACTGGAACGGCTTTCTATTGGAATATAGTAGACTTGGCCCTCTGGTCTTATAACAATTTACTTGCCTGATAATGCGCTCGAGTTCCAAGAAAGAAGACAGCGCCAGAACCATCTGTGGCCATTTTACCTGCGAAAGAAATCAAAAAGAGTTCATAACACTGGATCCATCTCATCGTCGAAGTGAGTATCAAATTTATACGGGAATTACTTCTTTGATTTTTAGAGTAAAAAAATCAAAAAAGTAATTCCATTCAATTCAAAAGATAAAAAAGAAATTCTATAACAAAAAGGAAAAGTCAAAAGTAGGTAATCGGATACCCAGACCCAAGCGTGTATGAAGCGATTGATGAATCTTGAAGAAGCGAAAGAAGTATGCATGGATCGTCAAGCCTGCCTGACTACCCCGTCAGGAATACAGCGTGAAGATAATCACTGTCGTGTGCTTCCGTCCGTCTGACTGTCAGTCAAGACCCATTATCTCGGGAACGTGTGAAGGTATCGAGCTGAAATTAAAACCGTTTACTCTGGTCTCTGTATCCTTGTAGCTGTCAAAAATTAAACTTCCCAGTTAAAGTAAAAAAAGTTACAGCCGTTTATAACGCAAAAATAATTTATGGAAGTGTTGGACGGAGCTGATTCGCACTTATCCAGTTCTTTTAAATATAAATCCTGTAAAACCTATAATTACACTAATCTAAAAAACTAAACAGTTCGTTTGCTTGTTTGATTGTTTGGTTGATAGCGCTAATCTCAGGAACCACTGGTACAAATTGAAAAATTTCTTTTGTATTGGATAGCCCATTTGTCGAGGAAGGATATAGGTTATATATCATCACGCTACTATCCTAGAGAGCGGAGCAGTAATCAGAAATATCAACAAATTAGGCTAATTTTTATAATTACAAGAAAAAATTATAGCGACGCGATTATATGGATGCGACGGGGGTTCGAAGTACGTTACGGGCGAAGCCGCGGTGGCCAGATAGTACTTGATATTACTCGAAAAAAAGAAGGTCGAAAAAAGCGCCGCAACTTGTTCTGCGTGTCATTTCAAAGCGGTCTACGGCTATCTCCTAGGAAGTGGTCACCAGATGAAACAATCGGCATTGCCTGCAAGACTCCTGGGAATATCCTTATTAGGTCACGATCGGGCTCTTTGTTATAGGCACAAGAAAGACGTGTGGTTTTAATTGGTGCCCGCCACATTGCACGTCATGTATTTACTTGTGTAATATATGCATATAATAGGTCTTTACCTATGAAATTGCCGTTCTGCAGTACTGGCCATTTCAAATCAAAATAATTTATGTTTGGCTAAGAATCTATACTAATATTATAAAGCTAAAGAGTTTGTTTGTTTGGTTGAACGCGCTAATCTCAGGAACAACTTATCGGATTTAAAAAAAAATCTTTTTGTGTTAGATAGCCCATTTATCGAGAAAAGCAGAGCAGTAGTCATTAATGTCGACAAATCGGGCAAATTTTTATGCATCATTGTAGAATTTATAAGCGATGGGAGGTCGAAATATTCCAAGGGCGAAGCTGTGGGGGTCATCTAGTTCTATATAATTACATATTAATTTTATTTTAAAAACATGGAAATCTTTTACCAAAAGTAGTCATTTGTTTATTGATTAGTGTTACATTTTCATCGCATTTCAATCTATTTCGTCATCATGGATACGTTAAAAATTCGAGTAATTATGGAATATGAGTACCGTCGTGGCAGCCACGCGGCACAAGCGGCACGCAACATCAACGAGAGGTTTGGCGCCAACGCGAGCGGTGACTCACGTTTGTTGTATATTATTTTCAAAAACTAGTGTAAAATTCGTGTTTTTGTGTTTAATAATGGTGGAATATTATACATAAAGAGTTCGGAAAAGTGCATTAGTGAACGAAAGTGATATATTGCAAAGAATAGCGGTGTTGTTTGTGTTAGTGCCAAATTTCCAAAGAGAGCTGCAATAAGGGATCCACTGCCTTATTGGGGCACGGACTAGGACCTAGGACTGAGGACTTGACATCGACAAACGACAAGACAGGACTAAAACAAGAAAATAATAAATACTGAAGACTAGGCTGTATGGACTAAGTTTCCTTTGCCTGCCCAAGATGGGCGAAGACAACTAAAAAAAAAAGCAACATCAACGACGTTTACGGAGCTAACACTAAACTAAAACTAACGCACCACCTGTAATTGGTTTGCTCGCTTCCGTTCTGGAAATTTCGACCTGAAAAATGAACCTCGCGGTCGTCCGAAGACTTTAGTCGACAAGGTGCTAATACTGTTGTTGAGACGACTAAACTAAATTTCTCTAAAATTTCCTTATTTTTATTAAGAGATTGCCGTTGTAACGTCAACTCACAAACAAACAAACAAACGTCAAATTTTTCAAAATTTTGTGTGACGTTAAATTTTTATCTGATATCACTAAAATTCATTTCATGTGATAAAATTAAACAAAATTTGAAAAATGTACATAGACAGTTCAATCACTAAGTTAGTCGGCATCTAAATACATGTTTTGTTGAATTTTATCACATAAATGGAATTTTAGTGATGTCAAATACAAATTTAGTGCTGTTTATGATATCACCAAGTTTATTTCGACATAATAACAGAATAGCATTTGGCAATCTCTCAATAAAAATAAGAAAATTTTAGAGAAATTTAGTTTAGTGGTTTCAACAACAGAATTAGCGCCAATGACGAATTAAAGGCGATTGTGGAAGCTGATGATACACAATCTACGGCTGAATTAGCAGCAGCTTTCGACGTTAGCGTCAAAACAATATTGGTCCATTTGCGTCAAATTGGCAAGGTAAAAAAGCTTGACAAATAGGTGCCCCACGAACTCAATGATCGCCAGCGCGAAGTACGCGTCGAGAAGTGCCTTGCACTGCTCAACAGACACACAAATGAAGGAATTTTGAACCGCATTGTTACCTGCGATGAAAAATGGATTCTGTTTGATAACCGCAAGCGCTTAACAAGTTGGTTGGATCCTGGTTCAGCACCTAAACAATGTCCTAAACGAAAACTTAGCCCTAGAAAAGTGATGGTCACTGTTTGGTGGTCTAGCGCCGGTGTGATTCATCACAGCTTTTCACCTAACGGGGTGAGCATTACTGCAGATGTACCTATACTGTGAAGAACTGAACACAATGATGGAGAAGCTGGCACATCTTCAAGCCAACCAAGCTTAGCCACCTGAACTACCCGAACCGTACAGAATCAAGTTGAAATTCTCCACTATATTTTAATCGTCATTTTAAGAGTATGACCAGAGCCATCTATCGAGCTAATGAAATAAAACTCGATACCAATGAGAAATTTAGCAAAAATAATTGCTTTAAAAATTTCACTATCTACATTTTGTATCCCTGACGGGGTTGTCACAGAGGACAGATCTCCAAGCTGCGCGATCCATGCATACTTTTTAGGCTTCCTGCAGATTCATTAATCGCTTCATACATACACAAATATTAATTAGATATTTAAATCGTTTTTAGAGTTCTGTACCTCAAAAGGAAGAAACGGATAAAAGATTACTTTGTTTTCCGGTCCATCCATTCGTTTGTCTGTCAAGACCCTTTATCTCGAAAACGCCTAAAGATATCGAGTTGAAATTAAAACTATATAGGTACTCTGGTCTACGGTCTCTTGAAGCTGTAAAAAAAATCAAACTTCTAAGTAAACGTAAAAAAATGTTATGACGCAAAAAACACTCTCAAGGCAATCAAAATTGGGCGGGGGACACATCAATTTTTTAGTTTTGAGCAATCTCATCACTTGGTTTTCAAAATTCGTGGACAACAATTATTTATTGTTAGTTATTAATGTAAAAAAAGGGTTTTTGTACATCAATGTTGTTTCTAACAACATTGATGTACAAATCGGTTCGGGAGCGTGCGTTCGCCAGCAATGGCAAGTGCCCGCTCGATCACTCGCCACCCCCTTCTGTTCTCAGAGGAACGTTAAGGGACGGTTCAAGGCGGGCACAAGCTAATCTCATCCGGGAGATCGTGGGCACATCTCATCTCAGCTCATCTTAAGGCATTCCCTTAGCCGGGTCGCAGCGAATAGCCCTCAAGCCTATCCTGCGACACTGTTACCAACAGGGTCCCAGGAAGGCGGCACACCGCGGGGTTTAAGGACGGCCCCCAAACCGCCGGGAGTCCCACACACCATCCCTGCTGACCCTGCAGTAGGAAAGACGGCGCATAAACGCATTCACCAAGACAAAAAGAAACATCAATGTTGTTTGTACATCGAATTAGGGTTTTTTTTTATAAACTGAGGTGGCAGGCAAACATTCAAGCCACCTTGATCCAAAGTAAAAATCGTAACCTATGGACTATTGCAACACACACAAATGCCCACAACTCTGTTTATCAAAGCCCTCCATTTTTAACAATAAAGATAATTTTTTTAATCCCTGTTTATTTATTCACTCGACCTGAAACACTGCAATAATTTTTCAAAAACCCAATTTGAAGAATATTATACCGTAAGTTTAAGCTAGTGTAATTTTAAAATCATGTACCGAACTATGATTATTTGATTGAGCTTTTATTTTCGACTAAATTACAAATAACCAGAGTGAATAATGATTTCCGAATGTACCTACTAATTTCGCTACGGCTTATCTCCCTGTTAATTTTTTTTATTCAGGGGCACGCGTGACGTAGAACTTTTTATACATATAATAATTAATTTATATTTTCTCTAAATAATAAGTTTTAATAATAATAATAGTATATATTCACACATACCTGGGCTTATTTTGAGTGGCGTGATTTGACAAAGCCATATTGACATAAATAAGACATGCGCAGTAGGTAGCTAACATAAGCTTGGGGTTGTCATGTAGAAGAATAGTTACAAAAAAGAAGAAAGGAACGCGCCCTTCTCTATAGCGAAGGAATCAGACGACTTCTAAACCGAAACCAGTTTCAAAACCGCAAGTGGTGGAATCTTCTAAATCGCTTACACACGTATTCATGGTGTCCTGAATCGAATGACGCAAATCATGTCTGCATCTCTTATATGGATAGGTCACGGGTTCAATCCCCGTCTCGAACCAAGTTGAATTTATCCACTTTAATAAAAAAATATGTAACTCTTATAATTTTTGAGAAATAGATGCGTACAGACGGACGGACAGGCTAAGTTTTATAAGACTTTTTAAATTTCACGGTTTAAAAGTCTAAAAAGTAAGTCGTGTTTTGCCGTGGCCAAAGCGTGAGAGAAAGTTATTGAAGGAGTAGAAACAATTTTGAAAAGCGATTAGTATGCTAACTTTTTCTAAAAATAAACTTTAAAGTGGAAAACTTTTTCAGTTCGAGCAGGACTCGAACCAGCGTCTTCTGGTTCAACGCACCAGACGCGTTTACCAACTACACCACTGTGACCTGCCCGAATCTGACGAATTAATCCAACTCTTTATGTCTTCAGGCGACGTAAAGGCGCCATCGACCGGCACTTAGCAAAGTTTGCTCGGTACGAACGTATAGAATTGCATCTATAATTTTCGATTTGTGATGACACCTGCCTAAACTTTAGAAACAATTTTGAAAAGCAATTAGTATGCCAACTTTTTCTAAATTTGAATTTTAATGTGGACTTTTTTTCTTATTTTTTATATTTAAATTTATAGAAGGAGTCTTACCATCCTAAGCTATGTCTTAACAGTCGACTGAGAATATTGGTCTTGAGTTTAGCTCCCACTATTAGATTAAGCCTCGGGTTAATAGACAGTAGGACCTTATCAGCAATTAGAGGTCTATCTTGACAATATGCTCGCTATTGACTGCCTCTGTGGCGCGGTGGGAGTGTATCCGACTGCTACGCAAGAGGTCGTGGGTTCGATTCCCACCCAGGATAAAACTTTGTGTAATGAGCACGATGGTTTATTGTGTGTCTGGGTGTTATTTATCTATAATATGTATGTATTTAGAAATATATAAGTATGTTTATCAGTTATCCGGTTACCATAGTACAAGCTCTGCTTAGTTTGGAATCGGATGGCGTTGTGTGAGTTGTCCCAACGATATTTATTTATTTACTTTTATGTCATTAGGTGTATAAGCCTGGTGTATGGTGTATGTCGAATTGAAAATGAAAATATTTTTATACATGTAGGTCACAAAGTAACACTTCACGTCAAGATTATTGCTTCTATGTTTACATTTACTGCCAGATTCGCAAAGCAATAGGTAAAGCCTGAGGAAGAACCGGGCAGTAAAACTCATGGCCACTCTTTTTAAATTTATTAGTTTTTGTTTACATACATTTTTTTTTTATTTTAATCAGTATTGTCTATTACATTATAGGTATTTATTATGTTTCTTTATTATTATTTTTTCTATTTGTATGTTTATGTGTGTTGACTTAGAGCGACTTACTCCTATGCATTTTTATCGTTTATTAATTAATTATCTTATTAATTCTCGTAAGTCAATTAAAAAAGGCCGCATTGTCTAACTGGTCACGCCTATTATTAAACCCGAACTATCCGACGCAAAAAGAGAGGTGTTATAAGTTAAACGTCGTGGCATAGGTTACACCTTTGCGACTACGGCTACCTAGATTATCAATCCAATCACGCCTTATCTCCGAAGAGGTGGCAGAGGCATATTATATACCCACTTTTCACCATGTTTATTCCTGTCCCACGTACACGTACAATAGGTTGTGAACCCATTGCCATGTTGAAGTAGAAAGACGCAGGTTGTGCCTACCTGCTGCTGAAAATTTTCAAGCCGCCCATTAAGGCCTTTAACTTGACTTAACGACTGCCATGTCACTAGCAACCGGGACCAACGGCTTAACGTGCCTTTCGAAGCACGAAATGGCTGGCAAATGTAAATGCCACAAAGTGGTCACCCATCCGTGACCAGCCATAGCGAAAGTTGTTTTTACAGACCACTGAGTCAGCGGGACCACGATCTTCAACAACAACTGATACTGCAACTAGAATGGTCTCCAGAGAACACGTCTCTTCGAAAACTCACAGCAGAAAATCGGATCTGGGTTCAACAGATTAGTTTCAATGAGTAGGTATCTCGCAGGTTTTTAATTTGCAATACGGTCACGTTGACCTGATGCTGTAACCAGAATGGTCTCCAGACTCTCCAGAGAACCCGATTCTTCGAAAACTCACAGCAGACAAATCGTATTTGGGTTCAATACTACTTTTTAGGGGTTATTTCTCAAACTAGAAGTATACTTTAGCGTAGCTGGTTTTTTAATTTATAATGTTTTAGTTTAGTTCCGTGCTTCGGAAGGCACGTTAAGCCGTTGGTTCCGGTTGCCTATAAAATGGCAGTCGTTAAGCCAAGTTGAAGACCTTATGGGCTTAAAAATTTTCAACTGCAGGTCACCACAGCCTGCGCCTGTCCATATCAACACGGCAATGGGCTCACCACCTGTTACGTGGGACAAAAATGCATACGGTGAAATGTGGGCGTTTAATATGCATCTGCTTACCCCTTCGGGGATAAAGGCATGACAATATGTATGTATGTATGTTTTAGTGAGAATCCCCGTATATCTAAGTACCTATATATATCAAGAATTTTTGTACGAATATTGTGTGAGGGTGTGGGGTGCATGGGGCCCTACCAAGATCTTCGGGGCCCAAGTCAATCTCACGTGCTAGTGCGTGCACCTGCTGAATAACGGACGACGCTCTGGGCCCGGTCTGAGGGCGTCGCTCCCATAAAAGCCACCTGCCGAAACAAAAATGGTAAGACAAAAAGTAGGAAAGCGGACCCCGGCGTCGCGAGACGCAACTGGGATAGACGCTCGGATGATGATGATGATTGTGTGAGGGTGCGAGTGATTATTTTATTTTATTTCTTTGATGTTGAACGTACTGAATCATAAAATGTTATGTAGGTACAGCAGCCCCAACAATAAATTTCACATAATTTAACGTATCTACCTATATCCATTAAACGACGGTTGCCTGGAAGAGATCACAAATTGTGATATGGCCGCCAATTGTACAACATTGTATTTGACTGAGGAGGCGAGCGTAGCGAGCCGACGAAAGTTTCCGTTTTAACTCCACTGGTACGGGAAAAATGCTATTGATGTCCGACCGTCCATTCAGTCTACAGGTCGCATTTTTCATCGGATTTGCATGCAACTTGGCCAGGACAATCCTTGATGTAGACGACAACTTTTAGCGAGGGGATTTCTCGATCGGGGGGGAAATAGAGGCAGGGGAGGGGAAATGGTCCCGTAGTGGTTGGCAAGAGCACTCAAAACGAAAAAAAAGCATTGTAGATTTTTTAAATCAATAAAAGAAAGAAAATAAAATTTAGAAAAAAAAAATAAAAAAATCATTCTCCGAAGTCTACGGTTCACAGAACCACTAGTTTAGTTTTATTGTTAATTTCACTGTTGTTGTGTTTCACTGTTTTATGCTGTACATTAAAGTATATATCTATCTATCTATCTGTAAATCGATGTTGCAGAACCATCTAGCTGTGATGCGTCAGGAGTTCTTTCTACATCCTCTATGCGAGTACCCTAGTCTTCGGGTACATTCACTAAAAGAAATCTCATCGTGTAGTTTAGAATGAATGGATGGTTTAGATTCACAAATCAAACAAAAAATGAAAAGAGGCACTCTAGCCGGTATACTGCAGGAAAACGTCTGTTGGGTCCGCTAGTTAATTTATAAAAACTTCGAAACAATAGCCCTGTAGCATCTTAAACTATGTATAAAACAGTATGTCAGTAATGATTAGTTGACGTCCGCAGCTCTGCGCGCGTGGTGAGGTTTTCTCGTTCACGTTTCCCACAAAAACTTGTTCCCGGGATAAAAAGTAGCCTATGTATTATTCTGATGTGTAAGCTATATTATTGTAAAGTTTCATCAAAATCCATTCAGTAGATTTTGCGTGAAAGAGTAACAAACATCCATACTTACAAACTTTCGCGTTTATAATATTAGTAGGATAGCATGTACCAACAATGAGACTTAAAGCGTCAAAAAAAAACAGGATAAAAAAAACAATGTGACTTGACAAGCTATCACTTTGACGTTTACGTTCTAAATTCGAAAGTAACCTTCAAAATGTTGAAAAAAGGAGTCAATGTAACCACAAAGGTGCCGTAAGCATTCTGATAAGTTCAAGCACTTGTCATTCTAATGAGTCAGCGGGTATACCAAATACAGTCTAGAAATTAATCTAGTCGACAGAATGGCAAATCTTGAAGTTTGAGTCTTATAAACCAGGGAATAAGATCTAGGATATTGTGCGGTGCATTTATGTGGACCGGCTGCACAGTACCGATGTACCTTGTGGCACGGACTCCCTGTAATCCTAAGCGAAATTGTCGATCGAGTCTTGAAACGCTGGTTAAACTTTCATAGCGTGATTCAGAATTGTAGGTTAGTGTAAATATACAGAGAAATATGTACTTAAATAAGTACGTTTTAGTCATTGTGTAATTTTTTGTATGGCATGCAAGACACTGCAACCTCATGTTCTAACGTGAGGACTTTGGATGTCTGTTCTTCATCTTAGTGTATTCATAGTTACTTCCAAACCTTACCTGGTTTCATTAAATCGTTACTGCACGGATTTTCGTTTTTAGAATATATTTGAGATTCTCTTGCATAACTGTACAGCACCATCTTGCCAAGAGTGAGCTAGTATAAGCTTGTGGTATGGTCATCCATTCAACCATTTTTCACTACGTCTATGAAAAATACTCTGACGAATTTTTCAAAATAAAGTAAATCCCTATTCTCTCTATGTAAAATCAAACGTACAGAGCTTAAATGTCCCGTCAATCATCTAAGTTCAGCAAAGAAATCTCTTCTCTTTATCATGGTTGATACAATGATAGAAATAAGGAAAATCTGTTACCCAGGACTCTTTGAGATACTTGGTAAGTTGTAATTAGTTTAATGATTTTTTTTAGGATGACCATTCCTCAAGCTTATACCAGCTCACTCATGGCTAGATGGTGCTGTGTCAAAAAAAAATCCCACATTATTTATTTATTAATTTATGTAATGACTCCAAACATTTCTCCGACGCCCTACCTCACCTACTAGCAACGCACCTGCTTATCAACGGACGCGACGACGACCCAGGCGCAATTACGGGGTTGGGAGATCAGATCGGTAGTCGCCGAAAAACAAAGGCCAAACTATAACTAGCTACAACAACAATAGCAGCCTAATAAAATGAACGCTAAATCTAGGTAGATTTTGGAAGCAATTGGGAATACACAAAGAGAGAGATAATAATGACTTTAGGTGAGTCATGATCACTATTTTACCCTTTTTAAAAATTTGTTAAACCGCGATGCACGTGTCATATTATTTGTAATTAAAAATAACTATACATAATTTCATGTCTCTAACTACTGATAGTCTCTATCGGTGGCTACTCTGTGGAATTGGCTGCGTAGAGAGGGTTAGAATCAGGTTTCTTCAATGCAATTATTAAGGCCAAGTCCTAAGGTATTCTGAATTGAATTTAATTATTATATTCGCGCTGTTACATTCATGAGCGTTTTATTGCTCCGAAAGACACGTTAAACCGTTGGTCCTGGTTCCCAGTTACATGGCAACAGTTAAGTCAAGTCGAAGGCCTTGAAAAAATTGGTCTTGAAAAATTTCAACAGCGCAGCGAGTCGTTACAACTTGCGCTATTCAACAAGGTAATGAGCTCAACACCTATTTTATAACGCGGGACAAAAATGTAAATGGTGAGGGCAATTGCATCTGCCTGGGCCTTCAGAGATAAAGGCCTAACTATATTATATGTATGTTTGTTTGTATGTGGTATGGGTTAATATAAGCTTGTGTTATGGGATCTAAACAACTGATAAACATACTAATATATTTCTAAATGCATACATATTATACGTATGAAATACCCAAACTCCGAAACAAACATTTGTGGATCACACGAATATTTGTTCCGACCCGGGGATCGAACCCGGGACCTCGGTCGCGGCAGTCGCATACACTACCTCTGCGCCACCAATTCAGTATTTTTTTTATTTTTGTTTTATTTTTTTATTACATTTCACATATCTTTATAATATTAGCAAGCTGAATGCAGCGCTCGTGGTTCCGCGGACTCAGTGTTCTGTAAACGATCAGTGGGTTAAGCAACCTTCACTATGGCTGGTCCTCGGATGGGTGACCACTTTGTGGCATTTACATTTGTGAGCGTTCGTCGAGCGGCAGTCGTTAAGCCCAATTGAAGGCCTTATGGGCGGCTTGAAAAATTTCAACAGTAGGTAGCCACAACCTGCATCTGTCTATTTCAACACGTTAATGGGATCACCATCTATTACGTGGGACAGGAATACACATGGTGAAAAGTGGGCATATAATATGCCTCTGCCACCCCTTTGGGGATAAGGCGTGATAGATAAATAAATATTAGCAAGGTACAGATGAGTCTTCGCCTTAAGAATGGTAATAGAACGTTAAAACGTATAGGAAAATACGTTTTTAAAAGAGTATGTACAAGTTATGTTGACTGCCTCGGCGGAGTAAGTAGTAGTGTATACGAATGCTGAGGTCGCGGGTTCGATTATAAATAATAATAAATATCGTTGGGACAACTCATACAACGCCATCTGATTCCAAACTAAGCAGAGTTTGTACTATGGTAACCAGATAACTGATAAACATACTTATATATTTCTAAATACATACATATTATAGACTAGATGAGCCCACAGCTTCGCCCGTGGAATATTCGACCTCCCGTCGCACTTATTTAATTCCGTCGCTTATAAATTCTACAATGATGCACAAAATTTACCCGATTTGTCGACATTTATGACTACTGCTCTGCTCCCCAGTATAGTAGCGTAATGATATATAGCCTATAGCCGTCCTCGATAAATGGGCTATCTAACACAAAAAGATTTTTTTAAATGTGACCAGTAGTTCCTGAGTTTAGCGCGTTCAACCGAACAAACAAACAAACAACAAAGTCTTCAGCTTTATAATATTAGTATAGATATCGTTGGAAAAGTTAAAGGTACCCAGACAGTGCGTGTATGAAGCGATTGATGAATCTGCAAGAAGCGAAACAAGTATGCATGGATCGTGTAGCCTGGCGATCTGGCCTCTCTGACTACCCCGTCAGGGTTACAGCGTAAGGATAGTTAATTAGTTAGTAAATATCACTGGGACAACTCACACAACGCCATCTGATAGATAAATAACATCCAGACACAGAATACAGCATCGTGTTCATAACACAAAGTTTTATCCTAGGTGGAAATCGAACCCACGACCTCTTGCTCTTGTGTAGCAATCGGATACTCTCCCACCGCGCCACAGAGGCAGTCCACAGATTCCAGGGTTGGAACAAATATTTGTGTGATCCACAAATGTGTGTTTCCTATTTCAAATATGTATGTATTTAGAAATATATAAGTGTTTTTACCAGCAGTAAAATAAAATGTAGATAAATGTAAAAATATCATGTGTTGTGTGTTTTTTGAAAATAAATTTCTTCATTCTTTCTTTCTTTCGGTTAATTAGATCTTATAGCACAAGCTTATATTAGCTTACTTTGGACTAAAAACCGCTCATCATCATCCGAGCGTCTGTCCCAGTTGCGTCTCGCGACGCCCGGAGTCCGCTTTCCTACTTTTTCTATTCTACTTCGCACGGTCGTCGGCATCCTCTGTAGTGCGGACCATTGGCACGCATGTTATCCCTTCACGTCAAACCAGCACTTCTTGGGTCGTCCCCTCTTACTGGGACCCGGCGGGGCTGACATGGACAGACATTTGTTTCCCACGTAGCCCAGCGGTTGCCGCAAGACGTGTCAATACCAACGAAGGCGACACTCTTGCATTTTATCTGCAAATGTCAAGGACGCAAAAGCTACCGCGGATGCGAGAGTTTCCTTTTCTATTGGAAAATAGTAGCTTCAGCCCCCTGATATTTAACGCGCTCAAGATAATTGGCAAATGGCGTCGGACAATCTTTTGATCCTCGTGATTATGTATGAAGAAAAAAGAGAGTCAATTTGGTCACTATCGTATAAATTGGTAATTGCGATTAAAGAAACATTACTTTACATCCTTATTACGTACTTCCTAAAGGTTATTTAACACAAAGTATGTCTATGTGCTGACAGGAATTAGTCTGGTTTCCCGTCAAGACCAGCTACCGATGTGACCACGGACTCCCCGTTATTATACAAAAGAAAATACTATTTATACTAAAATACTAAGAAAGTTTTATAGCGTGATTCAGGATCTCGACGTTTATTGGCAGGAATTCATGACGTCATATCATTTTAAACAAAAAAGGATAAGTAATTTTATTTGAAATTCGAATACTTCTCGGTCCTTTAACAGAATGTTCTGTGGAGTATTATTCTAGTATATCTTTAACTAAAGGAATCTACAACACAACAATACAATGACAAGCACAGGGTCTATAAAGGTCCTCGCCAAGTTTCTGGTCAGGGTTCCTTTAGACTAGGCGGGGTCTCCTGGAAGCTGGTACATCTGCTGAATAAGGGTGTGGCTTGACATCGGAAGTCAAAATGAATGCAGAGGTAAGGAAGTTTGAATATTCTTAAACTTGAATAAACCTTCAATTTCTGACTTATGGCAATATGCGATGAAGCTAACGAAAGATTCCCAAAGTTGATTTTTTGACCCCTGTCATATACAAGTATATAAACTGAGATAACAGCAAATATATAGAGATAGATTTTACTAACGTTAAAAGAAAGCAATGTGACATATAACGTATTAAATGATACATTGAGAAAGCTTTGTGTTGACTCAACGGCCCCGCATAAAACATTTTTTATACACTGGGGTGTATAAAAAATGTTTTGTGCGGGGCCCACCTCATCGAAAATAGTACCCGTAGCTTATGGACGACTGCTACCTCGAAAATTTACTGCTGAACACCCCGGTTCATTCTTCCGAGGAGATAACCGGGTGCCCAGCGCTAGATCGATAGGTTTTTGCGGTTCAAGTCCGGCATGACATCCGTTGGGATTTCCCTTTGATAAAAAAAAAATTATATTTATGAAACGCATGCGACCGCGCAGTGCGTCTAAGTGCCGAAGTTATTTTGATTACATAATTTAGTGTTAAGTCATCAGTTTATTAGTGTCATTTGTGATCAAAGTGCCTTATTCTTATTGATAGTTCATTATAAACACTATTAGAATATTAAAATGTATAGCAACTGACGTATACATAATAGGCACTAAAAACATATATATTCTGTGCACGGTCTCGTCTATCGGTAAAATTTGTCAATAGTGTTATTTACTTTTATCGTACCAAGTCTAATATATCTCGCCACAGTTTTTTTTGATTTTTGTGTACTCGTAAACATACAGATAGCTTATAACATTATATCCAGTTATAATTTTTCTCTGAATATTTATTCTTGCATCAAACGTTTAGTGTATGCAACTGTGATATTTAGTCATGCTTATGCTTTCATAAACATGACTAAATATCACAGTTGCATACCACATTTATGTAACCACGTATCAGCTATTGTCATATGTATATGCTATAATTTGCTTTCCTTTACAATGAGTGCTTATACGGGCAATATTTGCTAATAATTGTTTAAGATTCCATCGAGCTAAATCCGGAGCAATTGTTTCACTTACTATTCATATTGTCTATTGCCGAGCTGCTCTACATTGATGCTCTAAATCGTACTAAGTTGCTTTACGATGTTTTATAATAATTTACTGGGAAACTACTCAAAATAATTACCCTCCATTTGGTTTGAACAGTTAAGAATTGACCCCAATGTCATTGTCACCCCGTGATAAAGTTTGAGAAACTCTGATCACAGTTTAGTACCTGCGCGTAGAGAGCCGTTTTGATATTCTGCGTCGGTAATCGATACACTAAGGATGTTACTATGGCTTGTGCAAGGGGTGGGAGAGAGGTGACTTGTTGATAGTAGAAAGGTTGTCGCCTTCTGAACTTGTGAATGTTCACGTTTTTTTTTTAAATTTTTTGGCTTGGTTGCTAGACCTTTGAGCCACGTCTTTTTATTTATGAATGTTCACGTCTATCTGTATCTATACAGATAAATAAGAAGCACTCGTGACCCCGCTAACTCAGTGTTCTGTAAACGATCACTGCGTTAAGCAACTTTCGCGATGGCAGGTTACGGATGGGTGACCGCTTTATGGGCCTTATGGGCGGCTTTTATGGGCTTTTGCGTGGTTCGGAAGGCAAAGTTAAAGGCCTTACGGGCGGCTAGAAAACATTCCACAGTAGGCAGCCACAGCCGGCGCCTGTCCATTTTAAACACGGCAAAAGGCTCACCACCTGTTACGTGGGACTAAAATGTAGGTATGTAGGAGTAGCTATCGTTTAGTTTTTAATTTTCGGCATTGTTGGTAGCGAGTGCCGACTGATCCCAACCCCGTAAGGGCCTACGTAGTCCTTTGGTCAGGAGGTGCACCGTGAATTCACTCATATTTCAACGTAAAGATCTTTTCGAAGTGATCGAATGATTACTTTGAAAATTGTGCGGCGTAACCATGGTCGACCGAATACGTAACGAAGTGATACGCAATATGGCAAGTTTGACTGAAAGTGTCAGCATTAAGCTGAAAAAGGGCGTGCTCGGTTGGATGGACACGTCCATCGAATGAGTGACAAACGATTGACGGAAAAGTTATATTGTGCGAAAGTAGAGGGTAGAAAGAGTCAGGGTAGACCGAGACTTACATATGAAGACCACGTGAGCAGATTGCTCAAAAACGGGAAAGTCAAAAGTACTCGGATACCCAGACGTGCATGTATGAAGCGATTGATGAATCTGCAAGACGCGAAAGAAGTATGCATGGATCGTGAAGATTGGCGATCTGTC
Organism: Thumatha senex; assembly: GCA_948477245.1. Taxonomy (NCBI): domain Eukaryota; kingdom Metazoa; phylum Arthropoda; class Insecta; order Lepidoptera; family Erebidae; genus Thumatha; species Thumatha senex. Next base: position 11,262,247 of record OX419753.1, read on the forward strand.
CTCACTGACTACCCCGTCAGGGAAATAGAGTGAAGATAGTTAGTTAATTATTGTAAGCCATTCCTAAATTTTACAAGAGCTTCCGTCGAGTTACTTGTCAGATTCTTCTCCATAAAGGATTAGCTGCCTTTGAAACTGGTAACTAGATTCGCTCTCATTTTGATTTGATTTTGTTTCTTTTGTATAAACTCTTTACTATAGAATGTTCAAATGTCGTGTAAATAAAACTAATGTATGTGTGTTAGAAAAGAGTGGCCATGAGTTTTATTGCCAGGTTCTTCCTCAGGCTCCACCTATTGCTTTGCGAATCTGTCAGTAAATGTAGAAGCAATGATCTTGACTTTCATAAGTGTTACTTTGTGACTTATATGAATAAAGATTATTCATTTCATTTCATTAAACTTGGCACGCGGTATTTTTGTTACTTTCATCTCTATTCAGTGTGAGTGAGAGGGAATGTCACCTATAAATACTTATTTTATTTCTTTACACCAGCAATGTTGATTGTTTGACATACTCGATGGCAGAGTAGTATTGTATGCGCTGTTCGAATCCTGCGTCGACACAAATGCTTATGTGTGACACACAAAAGGTATTTTCGGAGTATTGGGTGTTTTTTGAAGTGAATCTTCTTTATCATCGACGTTGTGAGAAATTTAAAAGCTGTAAAAAAAATTTGTAGAGATGTTTCACTTCTAACCTGTGTACTCTGGTACACACACATTTTTTTAAAGAATACGAGGCCATTTATTAACACTGATCAGGTAAACCATTTATGTCGATGTGCTTGCTCCATCGCTCAGGCCTAATAGAGAAAACAGTAATAATAATACCGCGTGCCAAGTTTAAGTCAAATTGTATTGAAAAATAGCATACGCGACCTATCAGCTGCCTACCAATCGCCTCCATTTAAACCCGTCGCGTATTACTATTACAAAAATGTATGAAGATTTGCCAGATTTGTTGACATTTATGATTACCGGTCCGCTCTTCTGGGTAGTAGCGTCAGGTTATATAGCCTTCCTCGATAAATGGACTATCCAACCCATTTTTTTTTTTAATCCGACCAGTAGTTCCTGAGGTTAGGGCGTTCAACCAAACATACTCTTCAGCTTTATATACAAAGTATATGTTAAAATAGAGTAAGGCGTCTCTAGTAGAGAGCATTTGTGTTAACAGCATGCAATGAAATGTAGCTGTTTTGAATAACGTTAATCAATAATAAAGGCTATAAATAAATAAATAGGTAGAGATCGGGTGGGTGTCCTGGGGGCCGAGTCTCTTAAATCGTGTCGAAATAGAATCGAAATCGTCGCTCAATATAAAGCCACCGGTACAATTTTGACACAGTTTTTCGTAGTCTACTATTACAATCGTACTCTATCGGTCGGCCGATAGAATTCTACTAACACTTACCGCGCCAGTGGCCGCTAGTCAGTGACATTTTGATAGTCTACTAACATTTTGACAGCTAAATACAGCGAGTCTGGTTCTATTTTACGGCTTGTCAATAGCAAACTTGGCCCCCTGGTTTTTGCTCTTCTCTTCATCATGGTGTATTCCAAGTTGCTTCCAATCTCTTCCTGGATTTGGAGCCTGGGGTTATTTTTATTTGACTGGTAGAAGCAGCTAAAAAAGCGATCGTTGCCCCGCTAACTCAGTGTTCTGTAAACAATTCCTATGTTTAGCAATTTTCGCGTTTAAGTGGTTCCTGAGATTAGCGCGTTCAACCAAACAAACTCTTCAGCTTTATATATCTATCCCTACTAATATTATAAATGCGAAAGTAACTCTGTCTGTCTCTGTGTAAACCACTGAACCAATTTGGCTGAAAATTGGTGGAGAGGTAGCTTAGAGCCAGGAGACGGACATAGGCTACTTTTTATCCCGTGAACAAGTTCCTGTGGGAAACGGGAACGGGAAAACGACTCTACGCGGGCGAAGCCGCGGGCGTTACCTAGTACTTAATATTATAAAGCTGAAGAATTTATTTGTTTGTTTGTTTGTTTGGTTGAACGCGCTAATCTCAGGAACTACTAGTTGGATTTGAAAATTTCTTATTGTGTTAGCGCATTTATCGAGGAAGGCTATAAGTTATATATCATCACGCTACTACCCTGGAGAGCGGAGCAATTGTCATAAATATCGACAAATCGGGCAAATTTTGTTTGCATTATTTAAGAATTTTTAAGCGACGGGATTAAATAGATGCAACGGAAGTTCGAAATATTCGACGGGCAAAGCTGTGGGGGTCATCTAGTTATAAATAACAGCGAACATTTTTTCGTAAATATTTTCTACCTAGAGAACCTGGGGGGTTCACCTAACTTAAGTATATCATAATAATATTATAAATGCGAAAGTTTGTATGGATGTTTGTTACTCTGTCACGTAAAAACTACGAATGGATGGAATATGGATTTTAATAAAACTTTACAATAATATACGTGAAAGTAAAAGTGAAAAATCTTTATTCATGTAGGTCACAAAGTAACACTTATAAACGTCAAGATTATTGCTTTTACATTTACATTTACTGCCAGATTCGCAACGCAATAGGTAGAGCCTGAGGAAGAACCTGGCAATAAAACTCATGGAGTGGCCATGAGTTTTATTGCCAGGTTCTAACTGCCAGTAATTACATTAGTTTTATTTACATGATATTTGAACAAATTATATAGTAATGAGTCTATACAAAAGAAACAAAATCAAATCAAAATGAGATTGTTTCTAGTTGCCAGTTTTAAAGGTAGCCCCAAACTTATGAGAAAGACTCCGGCAAGAAACTAAATGGCTGCTATTTTAAAAATGCAGGTATGGCTTACAATATTAAACTTACATTGTTCCTTTGGAGTTACGTGAGAACAGTTGACTAAACTTAATTTGCCTAAAATATAAATAATATTATTTGTAATAATTGCTATAACAGCTATGAGCTGATCAGTCCCAACAGACGGCACCCGTTCACGGGTATGACGCATATATCAGCCATCGCCCTACTCAACCGTATTATAGGGAATAAGGCGACCCGATACATGCACACCCACTGCCAGGACACTTAGGCGAGCATGACATACTCAAACTGCACAGCAACCATCATGTCAATTTCAAAAATTATAAAAAGCTATATGGACGGTGCTCACACAATAACAAACACAAATTACATATAATTATTTTAATTAACCTGACGTTTCAGATCACTTATGTTGAACAAATGTACATTATATTTATAATGTTTCTTTATTATTTTTATTATTTTTGTATGTTGACTTAGAGCGACTTACTCCCATGCATTTTTATCATTTATATAAGTGGCCTCTGCCACCCCCTCGGGGATAAGGCGTGATGAAGGATTACCCTTGGTCACACCATCACGCGTAAACGGATGGACCGATTAAAAAAAAATCTTTTTGTTTTGGATAGCACATTTATTGAGGAAGGTTTTAAGCTAAACATCATCACGCCACTGCGGGGAAACTTTCATACATTTTTGGAAAAGTAATAAGCGACGGGATTAAATGGGTGCCAAGGGGTTGGAAGTATTTCACGGAGGAAGCCGGGCAGGTCAGCTGAAACGGTCAACGGGTGATCTTCTGGCATACGTTACACACCTTTGGGGTGAGGCTATGGACAAGCATGGCAAGTCCTTGGCCATTAGCCTGAACATCGCCAAGGCTTTCGATAGTCTCTGGCATGCATTACTTCTTTCCAAGCTTCCGGCATATGGCCTGCCACCTCAACTATGCACATGACTCGCCAGCTTTCTGCACGAACGCAGTTTTCGGGTCCAATGCGACGGCCAGGCCTCAGACTGCCTGCAGATAAATGCTGGCGTGCCGCAGGGGTCCGTTTTGTCGCCCACTCTCTTTCTTCTGCATATCAATGATATGTTGTCCCTGGGCACCATACATTGCTATGCAGATGATAGTACGTTGCATGGGAGCTGTGTAAGTCACCCGACGGCTAAGCGGACGGATGTTGAGGCTAAGAGGGGACAAGTTGTGGGGCGGAACTCGATCGGAGTCTGGACCCCATCACTCGATAGGGTTCCGATAATCTGGTCGAATTCAATGCCAGGAAAACGCAGGCGTGTGCATTAACTGCTAAATTATCCCCTTTCCTTCCCCTTCCAACTCTTCAGAACACAACACTACCACTGCAGACTTACCTCAGCATTCTGGGGTTGGACGTTCGTCGAGAGCTTAACCATAACAATAACATCAGCTTGGCCTCTCGCAAGCTAGGAGTCCTTAACAGGGTGAGGCGGTTTTTCACGCCGGAACAGAGATGCTTATTATATAAGTGTCAGATTCGTCCGTGCGTGGAATACTGCTCTGGGAAGCTCTAATCTCTGGGATGGCTCCGCCAAGTACCTTCTAGAAGCTCTCGACGTGTTGCAGCGACGTGCCATCCGCATCATAGACTGTCCAGAGGTTACTGGCAGTCTTGAACCAGCTTAGCTGCATTTTACCGCATCTACCACGGTGAGTGTTCTGAAGAACTCTTCCAATTGATCCCACCCTCCCCCTTCCGTTCCCGTACAACACGGGCGGGGCAGAGATGTCATCCTTACACTGTGGACACCATCGTGCTTAGAACCGAAAGATTCAGTAGGTCTTTCATGTGTCGCACCATAAAAACATGGAACTCTCTGCCAGCGCACGTGTTTCCCTCCACCTACAATCCTGGGTCCTTTAAGAGAAGCGTGAAAAGGCATATATCTGGGCCGTCAAGATGAGGGTCGCTATCGGAGCCCTGCGCGGGTTGAAATTGCTGCCCCAATCATGGATCATCGTCTTTGCTTACCATCAGGCGGGCGACGCCATTTAGACGTGCCACATATAAAAAAAAAGCTAGTACATAATAACATTTATATATGTATTGTAGTTGCATGTACCTCTGCGTTGCCTAACTAAGTCGTATATCAGCACTTTTGAGTACATCGACATTTTCGCGTGCTCAGCAAACAGATTTCGACAACTACGAGAAATTACATACATACGTCACGCCTTTATCCCCGACGGGAGTAAAGCAAAGACATATTATACACCCGCCCACATTTCACCGTATGCAATTTTTAGTTTGTAAATAGACATTATGTACTTAATTTTTTATTGTTTTAACTCGAATAAGTTAAGAATAATACTTAAATAATTAATAATTTCCACTCTTTGAACAACTTTGACAATTTAATTTATTAGACTTTTTAGCGATGCGAGACAATATTTTCAAAAGTTAAATAGCCTTTTTTTAATTACTTTAAATTATTATATAATAGTTATTAGGAACTATTGACATACAGATATACCTGCTAAGAATTAATTATTATCATAGCTCAATATCAGGGTTTCTCAAAGTAGAGTATGTGAGGTCCCTATGGGTTCGCCATTCGTCCCTAGGCGGTTTGAGGCAAGATTTACCAGATAGAGGTTTAATAAAGGCGGGTATCAGAAAGGTTAGAACTCAAATTTGCAAGAAAAACAAGCCCACCCATCACATTAAAAAGATAATAATATTAAAAAGATAACCTTATTAGTTATTATTTTCTATAGAGGTTCGCTGTCATCGAACTGGGGGCCAATTCGTAATCGTCAAATGAATCGTAATCGTCGCTCAATAGAAAGCCACCGGTACAATTTTGACTCTTTTTCGTAGTCTACTATTACAATTGTACTCCAATAGACTTCTATCGGTCAGCCGATAGAATTCTCCTTTTTTTTTGGGACTAATCCCACCCACATTCCCATTACTGTGACTCCTGTAAACCAGGATCTACAGCAATGACCAAAACATCAGAAAAGTTACACCGAGCTCGATCTCGGTGAAGTCCCAGGAGAAGTTAGCATGTCTTGGAACCCGCAACGAAATTAATCAGAAGATAATATGAGGAAGTAAGAAAAGAACGTAATGCCTCTTCCCTCCTTTGCAAAGCGGAAGACCTGGAAAGCAACTAGGTGTAAATCCTATAGAAATAGGGAAGCACCACGGTAATAGTATATTACGGGTCCTATGTGAGCTATGTTTGATTCCAGTAATATGTATGGCAGACATGTTTAATAAAAGAAAATTCACCCTCGATGCTACGAGATCCGCATAGTAAACTACTCCCGATGTTACTTGTAAACAATTAACTCATTCACTGCTGGATCCCGTACCATATGCGTTGTCTTTATTTATCGCGCTTGCGTATTTCCGCAAACGGTGTGTGATTTGGACATACAAGCAGCGTGTGTGTCTTTTTGGGACAAAGACGCACCGGGGATGGACATCATCATTGATATTAACATAAACTTAAACATTTTTTTATTAGATAACAATATAAAGCTTGGTTTGTTGTAACAAATATGTGACAATATTATAGGGCGGCACCTTTTAAAAAAAATCTACCTGATTTGTAACATCTTTTCAACAAAAAGAAATTGTATGCAGCAGCCAAAAAGCCAAAGTATTATATCGCTCATTTTGCCAAATGCTACACTCCCAAAGTATATGATGGGCGGTCTGATCATATTTGGCATCAGCAGTTGAACACTGACAGAACGGTGACGCAACCATCTTAAACGAATGTAATATGCTCCTAAAGTTACCATGTCCCGTAATAAATTGAGCAACACAGTGATCAACCTCCAGCCAGAACATTCCCAGGCGTTCACGAACGTCTGGGAAAAACTGGTAGAGGTGGTGTCCTTTGATGGAAGTGTTCCAACGCAGCTGCCATTCGTCTAAAAGTTCTGTTATGTACATTATAACGATACAGTCTGGCTATTCTATGGCGATCTCTTTCTAACAAAAACCTATCATCCATGCCATCCTTAGCCGAATAGTATAAAGCCGCGCGTCTCTGAATATCGTGGTCAACCGGGAGGACACCTGCCATCACCGGCAGAGCCTCCGTGCTAACCGTCCTGTAGGCCTTGCATAAAAATATGAATGCAAGGCGTTGACTATAGAATTCGACTAACACGTACCGCGCCAGTGGCCGCTAGTCAGTTGCATTTTTGATAGTCTACTAACATATTGACAGCTAAAAACATCGATACAGGTTCAATTTTACGGCTTGTCAATAGTAGACTCGACCCCCTGGAAACTTTAACAGTGGTTCTTGTAGCCGAAAGTTTAAGAATCTTTGCTCTATATTATAAGTTTACTACTTATCATAGTGTACCAGGGGCTTAGCTAACACCTGTCCGTATACTCTGACGTCACAGCCATGACCCAACCTACTGAAGTCATAATTCTGACGAGTCGTTGCTTTTTTGTTACGATGCTCACTGGTGAAGTGTTATAAGTATAAAATTTTGTATTTGTGTTCAAATACTAAATCTATACAGATGAATAATATATGTCTGTTTGTTATTCAAAATTAATAGCTTTTCACTAAATGCATATGAAAGTATTTAAGGTAGCAACATAAAAAAATCTATTAAAAGAAATTACTTGTTGCACTCCGGGAGTGCCGACATAATTGAAAACTAAATTTATTAACAATTTATTTATCTAGACGCGTTCGCGGTCTGCTATATGTACGTACATGCATATATGCACACACTATAGCTGCGTCTCGTAACGGTGTCGCGAGTCCAGAGATTTTATCTCATCTAAAAATATTATTCGATTATGCATGAAGTATGCATGGATCGCGAAACCTGGTGATCTGTCATGTCCGACTACCCCGTGAAGATAGTTATGTCATGAAGGACTTCAACCGATTAAAACAACATGGTTCTCTACCTTACTCTTTCGTAGTGGGTACCTACATTATAAGGGTAGTTTACTATTACACTATTGCATAGTTTTTATCGCGGGCTAACGAAGAACTTCACCGAGCACGGCCGAGCGTTGGCTTAACGTGTATGTATATAATACGACTGTACGAAGCTCGCACGGATCGAGACGAGCTGTAGAAATAATATATATTTTATATATTAGTAATCTATATTTATAAAATTCATTGTCACTTTTCGTTGTAATTTTATAACTCGAGAACGGGCTCACCTATCCAGGATGTTTAGGCTTTGTTCGGACTATTTAGAAGATGGTTTATGTGAAGTTTGCACAAAATCGGTCGAGCGGTTCTACATTTATTTGTAACAAATCTCTTAAGTGGCGCTAACGAAGTTGTGCGGCTCAGCTAGTACAAGTATAAATAAATTATTATATTTGCATAAGTTGATAAAAAATGCTATGCAATAGCTTTACCGCGGCAGTACCCGAGTGCCACACGTTTTTTTTTTTCTATGGGAACGGACACTACGCGGGTGATACCTCTAGGCATACTTTACGCCCACATTTCACCGTATGTATTTTTGTCCCACGTAACAGGTGGTGGACAGAAAATCAAGGTGAAAGATAACCGTATTTTCATGGCAAGGTTACCAGCTGTCTGGAATTGACATATGTACACCTTTTTTTTCCTTTACTCGTATTTTAATCAATTGCTACGTAATTTATTTCAACTACACTGTCATTTTTAACGACATTAGCTTATTTTTTCAATGTAATTACTACTAATAGTACTTAAATCGCTTAAGAAGCTGCAACTTGATACGATGAAGAAAGACATTTTAAAGATAAAGTGAAGAGGTATTTAACATTTATTCACGCCATGTCCCCTAGAGGGTAGGCAGAGGTCAATTGCACACCTTGGACTTTGAAAGTAGTTTCGTCAGTCATGTAGAGGCAGAGACACTACGTTATCGAATAGGTACCCAGGTGTGAGTAAGTCGAAAAGTGTTGCCGCTCCGGCCTTCTGTATTTCATTGTATGACTTTAATATAGCATAACTTGTCGAACGAGATATTACCCTCCTTTGCAATGCCATCGGGAGATTTTTTTCTAAATAAAAATATATATTAGTCACGTCTTTATCCCCGAAGGGGCGGCAGAGGCATTATATTATTCGCCATAGTATTTTAATTTAATAGGTACGCATACTAATGTGCTATTATAACTTATTTTATTATCATTTATTGTTTTGAATGGGGATGAAGAGTAGAAGCGTGCACGTCGCCATCCCTGCCAGCTACGGCTGCAATTCTACTCCAACACGAGTGCCACCAGGGCGAATGATGCTAGGGCGTGCCCCCGAGGCGACGCGCACCAGTTCGTCCCCGCTGGTGCGAAAAGTGTGAGCCAGAGCGGCGTAGGGGACCGCCACCCTAAACGCGCGGCCCGACACGGCGGTAAGTGGAGGATGGAGTGCAGGGTAGCTGCGTGGAATGTTAGGGGAGGAATGACAGATAAGATGAATGAGTTGATGGATGTTAAGAATGAGAGAAAGTTAGATGCAGTGTGCTTGACAGAGACCAAGCGCAAGGGCAGCGAAGTCTTGAAGCTCCCGGGTGGGATGCTCGCGCAGGGGGTTGGAATTTAGCTGTCCTCGCGATTGGCCTCCGGTATGTATGAGTACAAACTGGTAGGTCCTAGAATCCTCTGGATCCGTGTAAAACTTGGCTTGACGAAGATTTTCCTGGTAGCTGCTTACGCGCCAGTATCTTCGTCGAACGCGAGTGAGCTAGAGGACTTCTGGGAGAGTATGAGTGAAGCTCTAAATGTGATAGAAGGAAATGAAAGACTTATAGTATGTGGAGACTTGAATGGATGGGTGGGTGGGTACCGCTCGCGATGGTTTTGAGTCGGTACTCGGGAAGTATGGGAAAAAAGTGTGAACAACGCTGGCAAGCTAATACTGGCATTTTGTAAGGAAAAGGATTTGTTTGTGGCGAACACAATGTTCAACCACAAACAAATTCATATGTATACGAGGAGATGTAAGTCAAAGAGAAGCATGATAGATCTATTCCTAATGGATAGTCGGCTCCGTAAACAGGTGATGGACACAAGGGTTTATCGAGGCGCTGAGCTGGGATCAGACCACTACCTAGTCATAACTAGGATTAGGAGTCTGTTCGCGGGTTGGCGTCATCGTACCGAGTGTCCTGAACCTGAGCCGACTTATAGCATCAAAAGCTGGAAGCTGCAGGATGCATCCATTAGGGATAAATATAATGAAAGGGTAGCCGAAAACCTTGGCGACGTCAATGTAAGTAGTGAGAATGTGGAAAGTGTATGGCAGAACCTTAGGGATAGTATGATAAATGCCGCTGTGGAAGTGTGTGGAGAAACGAAAAGAGGCAGTAGTAATAAGCGTGATGCATGGTGGAATGAGGAAGTGAAAGAAGCAGTTCGAATGAAGAAGAAAGCATGGCTAGACTACTTAGCCTCGCGGAATGATTTTAATATGAAAGAGAGATACAAGCTGCAGAAAGTTAACACGAAGGCACTAATAGAAGAAGCTCGTGAAAGGTGCAGAATGAAAGCGGATGAAAGGTTGTCGTCCAATTTCCGGGATAATGCCAAGTTCTTCTGGAAAGAGGTAGGCAAGACCCGGAGTTGTTCGGCAATCTGCAGTATGAATAAAGTGCTCAGTGTTAACAAAGACGTCCTAACAGACCAAACTGACGTCCTGCAGAGATGGAGTGAATATTATGGAAAGATGTATGCAAGAAAAGACAGAGATGCCACATCGGGAAGTGGAGCTCACTTCGATGCTCCGGATCCCGATGTCATTGAAGTCATTAGTATGAAAGAAATAGAACAAGCGATAAGAAGTATGAAATGTGGTAAGGCTGCGGGAAAAGACAGAGTTACTGCTGAGATGATCAAGTACGGTGGGTCACGTGTCTGGGACACACTATGTCTGTTATGCAACTTGTGCTGGCGGACGGGTGAGGTCCCAGATGACTGGCGAGTAGCAGTTGTAGTACCTATTTACAAAGGGAAAGGCTCGCGCCTAAACTGCTCCAGCTACAGAGCGATCAGCTTGGTCAGCTTAGCTAGTAAGGTGTATGCAAAGGTTATAACGGCACGAATGCAAGAAAAGTCTGAAAGGTATTTATGGGAGGATCAATGCGGATTCCGACGTGAAAGAGGTTGCATGGATCAAGTGTTTTCTCTCCGCATGATCGCGGAAAAGTTTCTGGCTGTTAGCCAGAAGGTTTTCTGCGCTTTTGTGGATCTAGAGAAAGCATTTGATAACGTTGTGAGAGAAACGCTGTGGGACTTGCTGCCCGGATATGGCGTGGACGGCTCGCTACTGCGGGCAATACAGTCGCTTTATAGGGACTGTAAGGCTTGCGTGCGAGTAGGGGGGGATGTGTCACCTCTTTTTGATGTCTGTACAGGCGTCAAACAGGGATGTGCCATGTCCGCCTGGCTGTTCATAGTGTATCTGGACATTTGCCTGCAGAAGTTGAAAGATTTTAATATGGGTGTGAATTTGGGTGACTTTACAGTAAACTGTCTGCTGTACGCTGATGATGCGGTGCTCATGGCCTCATCAGAAGCCGACCTTCAGACATTAGTCACTAATATGAAAGAGGAGTGTGAAAGTAAGGGTCTTCGCTTGAATGCAAGTAAAACTAAGGTTCTAGTATTTGAAAGAGGTGACGTAAGAACTAAATGCGAGATTAGGGTAAACCAGGAACGTCTAGAGCAAGTGAATGAAATTGTGTATTTAGGAAGTATGTTTAGCGCGGATGGAAGATGTGATTCGGATGTAGAACGGCGAGTAGCTGCCGGAAACAAAGTTAACGGTGCTTTGTCCCAGTTAGTAAAGCGACAAAGCATCGTAAAAGAAACACGAATGGCGATTCATAACGCAGTGCTAGTGCCAACTTTGCTTTACGGTAGTGAAACCTGGGTATGTCAGCAGATGCATGAAAGTAAATTGAATGCTGTGGAGATGCGATCACTTCGAAAATTGTGCAGCGTTACCTTGGCCGACCGAATACGTAACGAAGTGATACGCAATATGGCAGGTTTGAATGAAAGTGTCAGCGTTAACCTGGAAAAGGGCGTGCTCCGTTGGTTTGGACACGTCCAACGAATGAGTGAGGAACGATTGACGAAGAATATATATTGTTCAAAAGTAGAGGGTAGAAGGAGTCAGGGTAGGCCGAGACTTACATATGAAGACCACGTGAGCAGATTGCTCAAAAACGGAAAGGTCAAAAGTACTCGGATACCCAGACGTGCATGTATGAAGCGATTGATGAATCTCGAAGAAGCGAAAGAAGTATGCTTGGATCGCGAAGCCTGGCGATCTGTCCTCTCTGACTACCCCGTCAGGGATACAGCGTGAAGATAGTTAGTTATTTATTGTTTTGATCCAATCAAGTTAGGTAATAATAATAATTATTATTACATACAATGGCACTAATAATAATAACATTTGATGACAGTGCAGTTCGTTCGGTTCCCAATTGGAAGGTGACTGAAGCCGGACGGACTACACAATTTTTGGCTTACATGGTTCCATAGCTCACATGACTGTTTGGCATCTTGCTTTCAAACATCACTTGAATCTGGGTTGCTGCCATCTTTTATGACCTCAGGTATCACACACCTCCTTTATAAATCAGGTAGTGCTACGGACCGTAAAAACTATAGACCAATAACTTGTTTACCTACGGTCTATAAGTTTCTCACATCCATTTTAATAGACAAATTAACAACTCACATTGAAAATAATTCTATAATGTCCAACTCTCAAAATGGATGTAGAAGCGGGTCACGTGGTACTAAGGAACTCCTTATTCTTGACATTGCCATTAATCAGCAGGTCCGCCGTAACCGGAGAAATCTGGCAACATGCTGGATTGATTACAAGAAAGCCTATGACTCAGTGCCTCATACGTGGTTGTTGAGGGTGCTAGAGTTGTATAAAGTTGATATAACTCTGCACCTTCTTAAAGGCATGTATGGGGCAGTGGAGAACAGCTCTTGTTTATCCAGGGTGTCGTCGGGTTCTTGGGAATGGCGAACCTGTGAAGATTGAGAGGGGTATTTTCCAGGGTGATAGTTTGAGTCCCTTATGGTTTTGTCTAGCGCTGAATCCTCTCAGTACTTTACTGGAGAATTCAGGGCTGGGGTATCAGTTTCGAAGAGGAGGTCAAGTTGTGTCGCACCTTCTTTACATGGATGACTTGAAATTATTTGCCTCCACCGAATGCCACTTGACTGAGTTACTAAAGGTCACTGAAACTTTAAGTAACTCTATCAAAATGGAGTTTGGTGTAGATAAATGTGCTGTTATGCATGTTAAGAAGGGGCGGATTGTGAAATCTGAAGGAGTACAACTTTCAGATTTTAAAAAACTTAGATCCCTTTCCGCGACTGAAACCTATAAATATCTGGGTATGTCGCAGGCATTGGGTATTATTGAGACTGACATGAAACGAACATTGGGGAGCGTTTCCATTTAAGTACCTTTTTCAGGCGGAAAAAGGTACTTAAAAGTCTTTTATCAGGCGGAAACAGGGTGCGTGCTATCAACGGGTGGGCCATGCCAGTCTTCGTATACTCCTTCGGCATACTTAGATGGACTCAAAAAGAATTAGATTCCCTGGATAGGAAAGTTCGTTCGCTATTGACAGCATATCGAATGCATCACCCGCGTTCGTCCGTAATGAGGTTGTATATCCCACGGAAATGTGGAGGTCGCGGCTTTTTAAATGCCAAAACTTTTCATAACCGTGAGATATGCAACCTTAGAGAATATTTTCTTCGTACTGACGTGGGGATGCATAGGGATATGGTGGCAATAGATAATGGACTGACCCCACTTGCTCTTGCCAAAGAGAACTGGCGCAAACCACTAACACTAAGTACTGACGATCGCAAGGAGATATGGCAGAGTAAAGAACTGCATGGACGGTTTTATCGGGCTTTACATAGGCCCGATGTAGATTTATTAGCTTCTGTCTCCTGGCTACAGTTCGGTGATTTATTTGGCGAAACCGAGGGTTTTGTTTGTGCAATTACTGATAAGTTGTTATGACGAATAACTATCGGAAGTATATTCTGAGAGATGGTACGGTTGACATTTATTTATTTATTTATGTCAGGCATGCCACCTACCTGGTGAATCTCTTAGACATATAATATCTGGTTGTTCTCGTCTTGCCAACGGCGAGTATTTGCATAGGCACAACCAAGTAGCCAGGATTGTGTCAGCAACTTGCACTGAAATATAACCTTGTCGATTCAGAGGTACCGTATTATAGGTATGTGCCCGACCAAGTTCTAGAAAATGGTCGTGTCACGTTGTACTGGGACCGATCTATTATCACTGACAGGACTATTGTAGCCAATAAGCCTGATATAGTGGTAATAGATCGGTACGCCTCGCATTAATCGTTGATATAACCATACCACAAATCAAAATAAAATATTTGGACCTTGCTCACGAGATTGTCGACATGTGGGATGTGAATTCAGCGATCATTGTTCCGATAGTTGTATCGGCACAAGGTCTGATCGCCAAGAGCCTCGACCAACATCTTAAGAGGCTCGCGTTAGGCAGTTGGGTCAAGGGCTTGATGCAAAAGGCGGTTCTTCTGGGTACGGCACGTATTGTGCGGAAATTCCTGTCTCTGCAGCCCTGACCACCGGTAGCTTGGTCCCTGTACCCGATACCGGTGAGATACTATTTTTTATATTTTTAAATAGATTTGTTTTATATAATGTATTTAAAAATGTAATTTATATGTGTATTTATTTAATAAAGGAAATAATAATAATAATAATTATCATGCCTATGGCGATTGTATAGGGGGCCCATCTAGTGAGTTGGCGAGTCACCGTCTGCCAATATTTTGATAATCAGATATTAAAATGGCAGACGCCGCCTTCATCCATAGTTATAATCCACCATTTAGTACATGGACCTAACATGGAAAACATTCAAACTAATGCTGAATCAGCCCTAAAACATGTGACGACATGGCTGAATAATAACCTACTGACCCTAAATTTAACAAAAACAGTCTATATACCCTTTGTTCTTCGCCGTTTTACAAGTCCACCTGACACGTTTACCTTAACAGCACACACATGCGCGAGTTTATTAGACTCATGCTCGTGTATTCCATTGACAGGAACTGACTCAGTGAGATATTTGGGGGTGCTATTGGACAATTGCTTAAAATGGGACAAACAAATCACCGCACTCATAAACAGAACCTTACATCTTATCGGCACCTTCAAGTCCCTTCGAGACTCGGCTAACAGAGAAACTATGAGAATGGTGTATCTCGCACTGTGCCAATCCGTGGTAGGATACTGCATCACCGTCTGGGGTGGCGCTCACAAAACAATACCTCTCGGATTGGAGAGAGCACAGAGGGCTGTTCTTAAGATAATTTCAAGAAAACCGATCAAATATCCCACATCTCAATTGTACACCGATTGCAAAGTACGAGTACTAACTGTTCGGCAGCTCTTTGTGCTCAAATCAATTCTACGGCGACAGAAAGTACTCCCTCGTCCTAATCCTGAGAAACGTAGAAATTTGCCAGCAGCTGTCAAACACAGAACAGCCTTCGCAAAACATCACTATTTTGTATAGGGTTCTCATCTATACCAAAAAATACACAAAAAAATTAAAATACTGGGTCTGAACAGGTACACACTAAAACAAAAAGTTACGGAATGGTTCCATATCTGTTGTACAAAGAACAAATTTGATGAATCACTTATTATACATTGTACATGTTTGTGCCAATAAAGTTTATTATTAAGTTTATTATTATTAATCACCTAGTTGATGAAGAGTAGAAGCGTGCACGTCGCCATCCCTGCCAGCTACGACTGCAATTCTACTCCAACACGAGTGCCACCAGGGCGAATGATGCTAGGGCGTGCCCCCGAGGCGACGCGCACCAGTTCGTCCCCGCTGGTGCGAAAAGTGTGAGCCAGAGCGGCGTAGGGGACCGCCACCCTACACGCGCGGCCCGACACGGCGGGAAGTGGAGGATGGAGTGCAGGGTAGCTGCGTGGAATGTTAGGGGAGGAATGACAGATAAGATGAATGAGTTGATGGATGTTATGAATGAGAGAAAGTTAGATGCAGTGTGCTTGACAGAGACCAAGCGCAAGGGCAGCGAAGTCTTGGAACTCCCGGGCGGGATGCTCGCGCTTTGGTCTGGAGTACCAGAGAGCGAGCATGGCAGTCGGGGGGTTGGAATTTTGCTGTCCTCGCGATTGGCCTCCGGTATGTATGAGTACAAACTGGTAGGTCCTAGAATCCTCTGGATCCGTGTAAAACTTGGTTTGACGAAGATTTTCCTGGTAGCTGCTTACGCGCCAGTATCTTCGTCGAACGCGACTGAGCTAGAGGACTTCTGGGAGAGTATGAGTGAAGTTTTAAATGTGATAGAATGAAATGAAAGACTTATAGTATGTGGAGACTTGAATGGATGGGTGGGTACCGCTCGCGATGGTTTTGAGTCGGTACTCGGGAAGTATGGGGATAAAAGGGTGAATGACGCTGGCAAGCTAATACTGGCATTTTGTAAGGAAAAGGATTTGTTTGTGGCGAACACAATGTTCAACCACAAACAAATTCATATGTATACGAGGAGATGTAAGTCAAAGAGAAGCATGATAGATCTATTCCTAATGGATAGTCGGCTCCGTAAACAGGTGATGGACACAAGGGTTTATCGAGGCGCTGAGCTGGGATCAGACCACTACCATAACTAGGATTAGGGGTCTGTTCGCGGGTTGGCGTCATCGTACCGAGTGTCCTGAACCTGAGCCGACTTATAGCATCAAAAGCTGGAAGCTGCAGGATGCATCCATTAGGGATAAATATAATGAAAGGGTAGCCGAAAAGCTTGGCGACGTTAATGTAAGTAGTGAGAATGTGGAAAGTGTATGGCAGAACCTTAGGGATAGTATGATAAATGCCGCTGTGGAAGTGTGTGGAGAAACGAAAAGAGGCAGTAGTAATAAGCGTGATGCATGGTGGAATGAGGAAGTGAAAGAAGCAGTTCGAATGAAGAAGAAAGCATGGCTAGACTACTTAGCCTCGCTGAATGATTTTAATATGAAAGAGAGATACAAGCTGCAGAAAGTTAACACGAAGGCACTAATAGAAGAAGCTCGTGAAAGATGCAGAATGAAAGCGGATGAAAGGTTGTCGTCCAATTTCCGGGATAATGCCAAGCTCTTCTGGAAAGAGGTAGGCAAGACCCGGAGTTGTTCGGCAATCTGCAGTATGAATAAAGTGCTCAGTGTTAACAATGACGTCCTAACAGACCAAACTGACGTCCTGCAGAGATGGAGTGAATATTATGGAAAGATGTATGCAAGAAAAGACAGAGATGCCACATCGGGAAGTGGAGCTCACTTCGATGCTCCGGATCCCGATGTCATTGAAGTCATTAGTATGAAAGAAATAGAACAAGCGATAAGAAGTATGAAATGTGGTAAGGCTGCGGGAAAAGACAGAGTTACTGCTGAGATGATCAAGTACGGTGGGTCGCGTGTCTGGGACACACTATGTCTGTTATGCAACTTGTGCTGGCGGACGGGTGAGGTCCCAGATGACTGGCGAGTAGCAGTTGTAGTACCTATTTACAAAGGGAAAGGCTCGCGCCTAAACTGCTCCAGCTACAGGGCGATCAGCTTGGTCAGCTTAGCTAGTAAGGTGTATGCAAAGGTTATAACGGCACGAATGCAAGAAAAGTCTGAAAGGTATTTATGGGAGGCTCAATGCGGATTCCGACGTGGAAGAGGTTGCATGGATCAAGTGTTTTCTCTCCGCATGATCGCGGAAAAGTTTCTGGCTGTTAGCCAGAAGGTTTTCTGCGCTTTTGTGGATCTAGAGAAAGCATTTGATAACGTTGTGAGAGAAACGCTGTGGGACTTGCTGCTCGGATATGGCGTGGACGGCTCGCTACTGCGGGCATTACAGTCGCTTTATAGGGACTGTAAGGCTTGCGTGCGAGTAGGGGGGGATGTGTCACCTCTTTTTGATGTCTGTACAGGCGTCAAACAGGGATGTGTCATGTCCGCCTGGCTGTTCATAGTGTATCTGGACAGTTGCCTGCAGAAGTTGAAAGATTTTAATATGGGTGTGAATTTGGGTGACTTTACAGTAAACTGTCTGCTGTACGCTGATGATGCGGTGCTCATGGCCTCATCAGAAGTCGACCTTCAGACATTAGTCACTAATATGAAAGAGGAGTGTGAAAGTAAGGGTCTTCGCTTGAATGCAAGTAAAACTAAGGTTCTAGTATTTGAAAGAGGTGACGTAAGAACTAAATGCGAGATTAGGGTAAACCAGGAACGTCTAGAGCAATAGAATGAAATTGTGTATTTAGGAAGTATGTTTAGCGCGGATGGAAGATGTGATTCGGATGTAGAACGGCGAGTAGCTGCCGGAAACAAAGTTAACGGTGCTTTGTCCCAGTTACTAAAGCGACAAAGCATCGTAAAAGAAACACGAATGGCGATTCATAACGCAGTGCTAGTGCCAACTTTGCTTTACGGTAGTGAAACCTGGGTATGTCAGCAGATGCATGAAAGTAAATTGAATGCTGTGGAGATGCGATCACTTCGAGAATTGTGCGGCGTTACCTTGGCCGACCGAATACGTAACGAAGTGATACGCAATATGGCAGTTTTGAATGAAAGTGTCAGCGTTAAGCTGGAAAAGGGCGTGCTCCGTTGGTTTGGACACGTCCGACGAATGAGTGAGGAACGATTGACGAAGAATATATACTGTTCAAAAGTAGAGGGTAGAAGGAGTCAGGGTAGGCCGAGACTTACATATGAAGACCACGTGAGCAGATTGTTCAAAAACGGAAAGGTCAAAAGTACTCGGATACCCAGACGTGCGTGTATGAAGCGATTGATGAATCTCGAAGAAGCGAAAGAAGTATGCATGGATCGCGAAGCCTGGCGATCTGTCCTCTCTGACTACCCCGTCAGGGATACAGCGTGAAGATAGTTAGTTAGTTAGGTCATCTAACCCCAACCCAATAGTCCAATAGCCCATTTCATAGTTAGCATATTTTACAATAATTTAACTCCCATTTGGAGATAGTCCATTATCGTTCTTCTACATAAGGCGGGCGTGGACTGTCTGCAGTGGGGGTCCCATTTCCTTTTAGATTAAAATTCTCAAAGGGCCTCTGCGTGTTGTAACAGTATGTCCCCATGTACGCCTAACAAAAGCCCGGGTATCTTCTTAAAAAAAAGAAGATACCCGTGAAAAGAAGAAACATAATAAAAATAAGCCTCTTTATTTCATAATTCTCCAGAACAAATTAATTGTTGTTAGGTTGTTAGTTTTTATGTATATTAGTTATATAAAAATTTATTAATGCTATTTCTAGTCTTAATTATTCTCCTATAATAAAATTATGAACCCCTTTTTGGGTATAGGCCTCCTCCATCTTTTTCCATGATGCTCTGTCTTTTCCTAAGCTGGTCCAGTCGTTTTCTACCAAATCTGTTATATCATCAGCCTACCTCTTCGTTGGTCTGCCCACATTCCTCTTTCCACCTGATCCTTTCCATCGTGTAACTTCTATGGTCCATCTTTTATCTGTATTGCGAGAAATATGTCCTGCCCACTGCCACTTTAGTGTAAGAGCATGCTGTAGGGCATCTCTAATTTTAGTTTTGTGTCTGATAGTCTGACTTTTCACTTTGTGTATTTTTATTATATTCGTCATGCTTCTTTCCATTGTTCTTTGTGTAACACTGATTCTTTGTTTTATTTTCATCGTGAAGGTCCAAGTTTGGCAAGCATACATACACGGTAGCAAACATGTATCAAAAACAACCCTTTTTAATTGTAAATTATAGTTACCCTTGTGGACTTCCCTTAGTGACCAAAATCTATTCCAAGTGCTGTTGATCCTTCTGTTTACCTCTTCCTCGTTGCTAGATTTATCAAATGACAATCGCTTGCCCAAGTAAATATAACTTTTGACATATTCTATGTTATTTTCTTGTATCATGATAGGTTTTTCATATGCATTTGACATTATTTTAGTTTTTATTGGATTTATTTCTAAACCAATCTTTGAGCTTTCGTGGTGAAGTGCAATCATCATTTCGGCCAAATCCCTAGCTGTTTCAGCTAATACGACGATGTCGTCGGCAAATCTAAGATGATTTAGGTAACATCCATTTGTTTGAACTCCTTTATTTAACCAGTGTAGATTTTGGAATACATTTTCAAGGACAGTGATGAAAAGTTTTGGTGATAGAGGGTCACCCTGTCTGACCCCACTTTCGATCCTAATCTCACCACCTCTACTTTCTAGTTTTACCTTACTTGTACCATGATCATAAATATATTTTAAAATATTAATATACATTTGGTCTACATTTGAGCTGAGCTTTGGTCTACATTGAAGCCTGAGCCTGAGATCTGAAGCTCAAGTTAGGTATGGATGTTAGTTCGATTTTTTATTTGACTCTACATCCTAAACTTAATAATTTCTAAACAAATAATTTTGTAAATTATACTTTATAGGAATTCGTTTGTAGTCGTCGTTGTAGTGCAATGTTTATCAGAGCAATTGTCAGCAGTTGCTCTGATAAACATTGCACTACAACGGCGATTTTCAATTTATAAAATACAAACGACGTGACCCGGCTTGGCACGGGTGCGCTCACACTTTTCACACCAACGGTGATAAACAGATGCGTATCACCTTTGCAATTACCTAAGTCGCCCTCCGGGTGGCATCCGTGGTGGAGTAGAATTGCAGCTCTCTGGGGTTGTAAGGATAGTGTAATATAATGTTTTATTATTATAATACCGCCGCAGGTTTTTCTGTAGACCTAAAACAGGGCATAACATTGTTGTTTTGTTATTTCATTCAAGGGGATGAAATTAGCAAGCCTACTGAGAGGCATGATGTTTTCTGACATGTCCTACGATTTCAACTAATTAACAGAAGCAATCCTAAACTATATTCATGAACATTTCTCTTAAATCACTTTATCTTTTGGTAAAATCCGCAATATATGTAGCAAGTTCCACTAAATGCCATCAATGACAGTGTTAACAGTTTTCGACGTATAACTGGGAATATAATAAAATGAAAAAAAAATTGTCTTAGTATATTCCCAGAACACACAACAGAATATTCTCAAACTATATTTTTATAAGGAGAATATTTACACAAAAGAATTCCAAGTCATTATATAATAATACCCATTGCACTCTGCCTCTGTGGCGCGGTGGGAGTGCATCCGACTGCTACGCAAGAGGTCGTGGGTTCGATTCCCACCCAGGATAAAACTTTGTGTAATGAGCACGATGGTTTATTCTGTGTCTGGGTGTTATTTATCTATAATATGTATGTATTTAATAACAATAATAAGCTCTGCTTAGTTTGGAATCAGATGGCCTTGTGTGAGTTGTCCCCACAATATTTATTTATTATTTATATTAATTTATTGCAACAATAGCTTAAACACATACTCTACATCAAAATTCAAAAAGTAACAAATCTTACTTACATACTCTTCCCTTTGAATCACTCAGCGTGACGTCATGAAATTTGACCAATCAGCATAGAGTCAAACAAACAGTAGACCCCGGGCTCCAAACCAGGTATTTTTTCGAATATATTCCCAGAAGTTTTTATAATACATTCCCAGAACATACAACAGAATTAATCTGAAAATTTATATTTATAAAGAGAGTTTTTACACAAAAAAATTCCAAGTCGTTACATAATACCCATTGCAACAATAGCTAAAAAACATACTTTACATCCAAATTCAAAAAGTAACAAAACCTACTTACATTCTTTTCCATTTGAATCACTCAGCGTGACGTCATGAAATTCAACCAATCAGCATAGAGAATCTATATCACGCTAATAAAATTTTCGCTGTCAGTTACTATATATACAGTAAACTCCTAATAAAGACTCGGGGAGCCCGTTGCTACGGAGGAAACCGGTCGTGGCGGTGGGCCGGCTTAAACCGCCGCCATCTTTGATTATGTTCGCATGCAGATAAGACGAACTATAGAAGGATTTATGATTCATAAGAGGACTAAACAGAAATAAATGTTCAAGCAATTCAATGATGAAATCGAGAAGTTCTTTCTCAACAACACTCTGTAGCTACTTTGTCTCCCTTTTTAACCTATTCTAGTTTTTATTTATAAATCGTTGCATAGGCATATACCTAGAACGTTTTCCTTTTTTAAAAAAGTATTTCTTGAGAATCGAGTCATTGTTGGTTTGTCAGTGTGCACAGAGTTAGGAATGTAGTTCGCTTTCTCTCGCTCAAGCCGAAAGTAAATAATATTACCCCGTGGTAAGTTCACGTCAAACTGTATGCGAAAATCGCATACGCGACCCGTCTGTTACCTTCCATTCGTCTGTAGTAAAAACGCTGGGTTGTATGAAATATATACATAGAATACGGCGCCTCTACTTGAGAGAGCAGGAGTGACATTGATTTTAGTAACTCTAAAACTCCACGTCATAGCTAGAAGTTTGAACAAGGATAATATTAGCTAAATATATTTAAAAAAATACTGAGTTTCTCACTTACCTTTCAACTCGCGTCGGGAGATCAAAATATATCACGGGCGGAGCCTGGGGTAATCAGGAATAGGTAGAATAGAATAGAATAAACTTTATTGCACACCAATATAAAAATAAATCATACAAAGAGAGAACAATTTTATAAATGTACAGAGGGCGGCCTTATCGCTAAAAAGCAACCTCTAACAGGCAACCTTTCGATGGAGAAAATTGTTAAAACCACGTAAGGTGTTACCTATAGACACGTACACCTATTTCTGGTTACAAATAAATGGACGCAAGTATCGCGGTTTTTCTCTATATATTAATAATTTTTTTATCCTCATTTTTTTTTAATTTAGAGCATTCTATGAAACTAATTTAAATATTCCTGTTAAATTCATCGTATTAAAATTTTAATGAACTTATTTCGTCATCAAAATAATATATTTTGAAGTACTTACTTACGTATAAAAGTATTAAACTATTTCTCGTTTTCTATTACACGTAAAAATAACGCATCAAAAACACTTTTAAAAAAGCTGTTGTCACCAAAAAGGTTCACTCTGTAGGAAATTTTAAAAGTATATTTTTTTAAAGTGTATTTTTTTTTTTATAGTTGTCACACATACAGTTTCATAGTTGTACAAAAAGGAAGTCAAATCAGCTACTAACCGTGTGGATGAGACATAGTCTCTCTTTATTATTTTTCATGACATATTTGACACTATATTTTTACCATTTATATGAATTCGCAATCGCTTAAACATATCAGATGGCAAGGAGTTAGGCCGGTTCTTTGCCAGTACCGGTTCACGTAGTAGCTACGGACCTCCCAATAAATCGTGAAAACTTTCTATGCACCTTGTGAAATGTAAATAAATCTTAATAGCGCGATTCAGAACTGTAACTTTACCATTTAATTTTACCTGACTGGCTGAATGTAATCACTAGAATAGCTAATACTTAAAAAAAGTATAAACAAAATTTTGTTTTTGTAATTTTTGTTTGGATTTAGAATGTACCCTGATTATGTTATTAACAGTTTAATCATTTTATTACTTTCTTACGTGAACGGTACAGGAGTGAAAGGGACAAATAGCTGTTTCCTTTCACGCAAACACAACACTCTCGTACCTTGTTAAGAAACATGGAGCGGTGTATTTTTGGCTCTACATTATGTTAGAAGCATAAATGCTGTAATTTAAAAGAATACATCTGACATAGATCTTATTGTAGTGCGAAGTAACTAAAGTATCACGAACGATGGGGTCAATATAATAAAATTACCCGTGGGGATGTTAATAGGTCCACCCACTGGGTCTAGGCGTAAACGCAAAACGCGGTAAATTATAGGTACATAGAATACGTAAGTATTAACTCCATGTCATTTACTTTTTATCAGGTTTAACGATGATTAATGTTTTCAAACTTTCGCGACTTTTACTCATATTTAAATTAACCTTTTTGGTGACAACTTTTTTAAAAGTGTTTTTGATGCTTTATGTTTACGTGTAATAGAAAACCTAATAGTTTAATACTTTTCCCGTAACTTTCCCGTATTTATACCTGACGAAATAAGTTTAATAAAAATTTAATTCGACGAATATAACAGAAATATCTTCAAATTAGTTTCTTAGAATGCTCTTAATTTTTATTATTATTTTTATGGTGAAAAGTGGGCATACAATACGTACGCCTCTGCCACCCCTACGGGGATAAGGCGTGATAGATAAATAATTTATGATATTTCGAGTCTTATTTACGACGTCTATTATTAGATACAAAGCGATTATTACTATGAACGATAATTTCATAAGGATGATTACCTACAATAAAAATGGTGTGGTATTTACGAATGTTTCCGTGATCGGAAGGCTCGTTAAGCCGTTGGTCCCGGTTGCCAGTAACAGCAGGTAGCTACCACCTGAGTCTGCCTATTTCATACACGGAAATGGGACAGAAATGCACACAGTGAAACATATATAAAAATGGCCCTCATTATTTTATTTTTTTTGAATATTCTAATTAGTTATCTTCAAATTAGTTTCTTAGAATGCTCTTAATTTTTATTATTATTTTTATGGTGAAAAGTGGGCATACAATACGTACGCCTCTGCCACCCCTACGGGGATATGGCGTGATAGATAAATAATTTATGATATTTCGGGTCTTATTTACGACGTCTATTAGATACAAAGCGATTATTACTATGAACGATAATTTCATAAGGATGATTACAATAAATAATGGTGTGGTATTTACGAATGTTTCCGTGATCGGAAGGCTCGTTAAGCCGTTGGTCCCGGTTGCCAGTAACAGCAGGTAGCTACCACCTGAGTCTGCCTATTTCATACACGGAAATGGGACAGAAATGCACACAGTGAAACATATATAAAAATGGCCCACATAATTTTTTTTTTTTTAATATTCCTTATTTTACTACTTTGTTTTTTAAGTCGTCGGAAATATGGATCAGACAGCGGCGTATTCATTGTCAAGTTTGGTCAAAGTACTACTACTAAGAGGTAAAAACAATACTAGAGTGGTTTGTGCAGTTTAAAAAGAAACAAATAAGTTCCTAGTTATATCATTTACCAAACACCATTCATCACACACAAATACTCAAAAATATACTAGTTATGAAAAATTATTATGACAGGTGACGTTTAGACCATGTAGCCAGCGGGAAAATGTAATAGTTCCGTTTTAAAATAAGAATTATATTATATTATCTGTGGTTTTAAAACTTTTCGATAAGCTAAAGCTCTCGTCACCAAAGACGTCGCACATACGTGGCTTAGCAATCGCTTTAAGTTTCATTGTTATAGTTCAGTCAGGGAGTGCCTGTGATGATGTAAAATTGTAGATATCTATTAAATTATTACACTTTATATTTATTAACTAGCACTAAGGTTGATATTAAAAAAAATTAAGTTATAATTTCTTTTTGATTGTTATTTATAATCAAATTTATTACCAATGCTCTCGATACTTCTTAAAACTACATAATATCCTCGATTTAATCATTTGTTTTTTTTGGTATTAGTTTCGGAGTTTGGTTATGATGATTCTTATTTAGAAATATTTTAGATGGTCTAAAATGTTTCTAAATACTAACTTATATAATATATTTTTATTATTAGGAATGTATTTTAATCCATAAATATAAAATGAACGTACGTCATTAGTGCTAGCGCACACAGCCATGCGTTTATCTACCGCATAATTTATGCAGTTTAGAATGTAATAGAAGTGTGCGGTGGAACAAACGCATTTTTGAGCTTGTGACCCCGCTGACACAGTGTTCAGAAGTGTTCAGAACGATCACTGCGTTAAGTTACGTGGGACAAAAATGCATACGATGAAATGTGGGCGTATAGAATGCCTCTGTCTACCCTTTCGGGGATAAAGGCGTGACAATATGTATAAATTTATGTTGTTAAATTTTATTGCAGTTATGTATAGTAAAATGATGGTAAATTTTACTGCAGTTATGAATATGTGGATTTTGGAAGGTAACAGAAAATTCCTCGTTTCACTGAATTATCCAATTTCACAACACTTGTGCACGTTGTTTAAGCTCTTATGTTTAAGAAACCATCATTTTACACATAAACACTCAAAAATACACTAGATTTGAAAAATAAATAACCGCTTTTTTTGCTGTTCCCGCCAAAATCCAAAACCTGTTAGTACCGTAAAACGGGGTGAATATAATTTGTGTGGTAATTAGACAATATATCAGGAAAGTTTTTTATACCATAATATTCAGTTATTGTGTAAATCTCTGTAAATCTAGTAAGTTTTATTTTTTTAAGGAGTAAATTTTTTTTAGTAAGTTGGCAACCTCTGATTTGTTGTTAAATTGCGCAAAGGTAAAATAAAATACGTTTGAAAATTATTATCCAAGCGGATTTCAGGGTAATAAGGTATCTGTACTGCGACCATCGTACTATATAAATTATGCTGAAATTCTCAAAGAATTATTGGATGATGATTTATAATATAAATAAAACTCAGGAAGTGATTTATAAATAATTAAGACTGATTATTAATATTTAAGGGATATATATAATATAATACTCTACGGTTTATAATGATTATTAAATTGTGATTTTAACTCCTGAGTGCAATTTATAAAAAAGTATTTCGTTTTATTTATTCAAAATAAATTGTTTTATTACACAAACTGAATAACTTTGTGGCGAGTATGTGCTTAGGATAATTGCCTATATATCTACATGTGATCGAAATAATTGATGACGGCTTTGGCATATTTTTCTATTGACCCATTTGGCGTATTTATAAACCCCAAATCCAATCTGAATAGAAAAGATTTATTTTTTTTATTTAATTCAAACACTTTTTTGTTGCGTTAATGCATATTTAATACTAACTCAAACTGCCTCAAATCTCTTTTTTATGTTAAACGTTGAAAATGGTGAAATCTTAATCAAAATGTATGTGTCTATAGAAAATTAGTTAATCAACCACCCTTTTATACTAGGACACACTAATAAATTTTATAGATTCAAATAATATTTCTCATCTATGGAAATGGGGATGAAGAGTAGAAGCGTGCACGTCGCCATCCCTGCCAGCTACGGCTGCAATTCTACTCCAACACGAGCACCGTAAGGACGAATAATGCTAGGGCGTGCCCCCGAGGCGACGCGTACCAGTTCGACCCCGCTGGTGCAAAAAGTGTGTGCCAGAGCGGCATAGGGGACCGCCACCCTACACGCGCGGCCCGACACAGCGGGAATGTGGAGGATGGAGTGCAGGGTAGCTGCGTGGAATGTTAGGAGAGGAATGGCAGATAAGATGAATGAGTTGATGGATGTTATGAATGAGAGAATGTTAAATGTAGTGTGCTTGACAGAGACCAAGCGCAAGGGCAGCGAAGTCGTGGAGCTCTCGGGTGGGGTGCTCGCTCTATGGTCTGGAGTACCAGAGATCGAGCATGGCAGTCGGGGGGTTGGAATTTTGATGTCCTCGCGATTGGCCTCCAGTATGTATGAGTACAAACTGGTAGGTCCTAGAATCCTCTGGATCCGTCTAAAACTTGGTTTAACGAAGATTTTCCTGGTAGCTGCTTACGCGCCAGTATCTTCGTCGAACGCGAGTGAGCTAGAGGACTTCTGGGAAAGTATGAGAGAAGCTCTAAATGTGATGGAAGGAAATGAAAAACTTATAGTATGTGGAGACTTGAATGGATGGGTAGGTACCGCTCGCGATGGATTTGAGTCGGTACTCGGGAAGTATGGGGATAAAAGGGTGAATGACGCTGGCAAGCTTATACTGGCATTTTGTAAGGAAAAGGATTTGTTTGTGGCGAACACAATGTTCAACCACAAACAAATTCATATTTAAACGAGGAGATGTAAGTCAAAGAGAAGTATGATGTGACAGGTGATGGACACAAGGGTTTATCGAGGCGCTGAGCTAGGTTCAAACCAATAACTAGGATAAGGGGTCTGTTCGCGGGTTGGCGTCATCGTACTGAGTGCCCTGAACCTGAGCTGACTCATAGCATCAAAAGCTGGAAGCTGCAGGATGCATCCATTAGGAATAAATATAAAGATAGGGTAGCCGAAAAGCTTGGCCATGTCAATGTTAGTAGTGAGAATGTAGAAAGTGTATGGCAGAACCTTCATAACCTTAGGGATAGTATGGTAAATGCCGCTGTGGAAGTGTGTGGAGAAACGAGAAGAGGCAGTAGGCAGTAGTAGTACGCATGGTGGAATGAGGAAGTGAAAGAAGCAGTTCGAATGAAGAAGAAAGCATGGTTAGACTACTTAGCCTCGCGGAATGATTTTAATATGAAAGAGAAATACAAGCTGCAAAAAGTTAACACGAAGGCACTGATAGAAGAAGCTCGTGAAAGGTGCAGAATGAAAGCGGATGAAAGGTTGTCGTCCAATTTCCGGGATAATACCAGGCTCTTCTAGAAAGAGGTAGGCAAGACCCGGAGTTGTTCGGCAATCTGCAGTATGAATAAAGTGCTTAGTGTTAACAATGACGTCCTAACAGTCCTAAATGACGTCCTGCAGAGATGGAGTGAATATTATGGAAAGATGTATGCAAGAAAAGACAGAGATGCCACATCGGGAAGTAGAGCTCACTTCGATGCTCCGGATCCCGATGTCATTGAAGTCATTAGTATGAAAGAAATTGAACAAGCGATAAGAAGTATGAAATGTGGTAAGGCTGAGGAAAAAGACAGAGTTACTGCTGAGATGATCAAGTACGGTGGGTCGCGCGTCTGGGACACTCTATGTCTGTTATGCAACTTGTGCTGGCGGACGGGTGAGGTCCCAGATGACTGGCGAATAGCAGTTGTAGTAACTATTTACAAAGGGAAAGGCTCGCGCCTAAACTGCTCCAGCTACAGGGCGATCAGCTTGGTCAGCTTAGCTAGTAAGGTGTTTGCAAAGATTATAACGGCAAGAATGCAAGAAAAGTCTGAAAGGTGGGATGGGAGGCTCAATGCGGATTCCGACGTGGAAGAGGTAGCATGGATCAAGTGTTTTCTCTCCGCATGATCGCGGAGAAGTTTCTGGTTATTAGCCAGAGGGTTTTCTGCGCTTTTGTGGATCTGGAGAAATCATTTGATAACGTTATGAGGGAAACTCTGTGGGATTTGCTGCCCGCTTTATATGGACTGTAAGGCTTGCGTGCGAGTAGGGGAGGATGTGTCACCTCTTTTTGATGTCTGTACAGGCGTCAAACAGGGTTGTGTCATGTCCGCCTGGCTGTTCAAAGTGTATCTGGACAGTTGCCTGCAGAAGTTGAAAGATTGTGATATGGGTGTGAATTTGGGTGACTTTTCAGTAAACTGTCTGCTGTACGCTGATGATGCGGTGCTCATGGCCTCATCAGAAGCTGACCTTCAAGCATTAGTCACTAATATGAAAGAGGAGTGTGAAAGTAAGAGTCTTAGCTTGAATGCAAGTAAGACTAAGGTTCTAGTATTTGAAAGAGATGACGTAAGAACTAAATGCGAGATTAGGGTAAACCAGGAACGTCTAGAGCAAGTGAATGAAATTGTGTATTTAGGGAGTATGTTTAGCGGGTATGGAAGATGTGATTCGGATGTAGAACAGCGAGTAGCTGCCGGAAACAGAGTTAACGGTGCTTTATCCCAATTAGTAAAGCGACAAAGCATCGTAAAAGAAGCACGAGTGTCGATTCATAACGCAGTGCTAGTTCCAACTTTGCTTTACGGTAGCGAAACCTGGGTATGTCAGCAGATGCATGAAAGTAAATTGAATGCTGTGGAGATGCGATCACTTCGAAAATTGTGCGGCGTTACCTTGGCCGACCGAATACGTAACGAAGTGATACGCAATATGGCAGGTTTGAATGAAAGTGTCAGCGTTAAGCTGGAAAAGGGCGTGCTCCGTTGGTTTGGACACGTCCAACGAATGAGTGAGGAACGATTGACGAAGAATATATATTGTGCGAAAGCAGAGGGTAGAAGAGGTCAGGGTAGGCCGAGACTGACATATGAAGACCACGTGAGCAGATTGCTCAAAAACGGAAAGGTCAAAAGTACTCGGATACCCAGACGTGCATGTATGAAGCGATTGATGAATCTCGAAGAAGCGAAAGAAGTATGCATGGATCGCGATGCCTGGCGATCAGGCGACAGATCTGTTCTCTCTGACTACCCCGTCAGGGATACAGCGTGAAGATAGTTAAGATTTTAAGTTATTTCTCATCTATTAAAATTCTAAATTGAATCTAAATACACTAAAAGTCAAAGTTACAAAGGAATATCTTACAAATCAATTATAATGTATAAAGATTATAATATTATATATTAGTAATTTAACTTATTAAAATTTAACATATTTACAGAACCCAACCCTTTTTTGTGTCTATTGACCCCATTTTTCGGTTCTCAGAGTTCGGTCTCCATATCCAAAACACTAGTATTGCCATCTATTATCGTCTTTATTAAACTCCAGCTTCGGTAATATCCACAGATATATAAAATATTTTGTATATTCACAGAGTACTCTGGGTATGGGTATATTCCACATCTTTCATTCACTGTGACGCCATATATGTTTAATTGTGTCATTTGCGTTCGTATTACATATTATATTGAGATTTTGCGTGCTCGTGATCATTTTGTGTCAACTGTTTGTTATTTTGTTGCTGGAACTATTTGATTGTTGCCATCAAAAGTAAGTATTGATTGTTGCAATAATAAAATTTAAAAGTCATCGCCATAGAATAGAAACACCGCAATGTCTTTTTAGTGTTGCAAGAAAATCACGAAATATTTTACTGTTGACGGATGACTCAAGAAAGTTATTGTTTATTTGGAGATAAACAAAAAATATCATTAATTACTTACATAGAATTACAACCCCTTAATTATATTCTACATCATGCAACTTTTTAACACCTTTTTGAAGGAATTCCTAAATGATACCAATTATGACTCTTTATTTTTGAAATATTCACGTATTGAGAATAAATTTGTAGTGAAATAAGTGTTAAACTATGATTAAGACACATTCAATTTGTAGATCAACATTTTCTCCTACCCTGATCTCTCAATGAAGGCACTCCTTTAGAAATTTACATTGCTAAAAGTTGTGTGTAAAGTTTTTACCAGCATATTTCATCAATCCTACCATTTACATACCTTAACATTATAATTACTATGACTATCTCAGACCCACACCATTATAATGTTGAACTCTAACTTCTAGAGACAACTTCAATACTCTGCAAAGCTAACCTGGAAGTTCAAACATACATACACATTGTCACGCCTTTATCCCCGAAGGGGTAGGCAGAGGCATATTAAACGTCCACATTTCACCGCATGCATTTTTGTCCCACGTAACAGGTGGTGAGCCGAATGCCGTGTTGAAATGGACAGGCGCAGGCTGCGGCGACCTGCTGTGTGGAGGTGCAAACAGCATATATTTATGTAATGGATTAGCTGACGATGCACTTCAAAAACGCAGGAGCTTCAGCAGCACTCTGATTGCATTATGGTATTGCACGTGAAGTGCGCTGTAAGATTTTTGAGTGTATGTAGCCCACCGGCTGCTCATGTAAAACAAAGTGCAAAAAGTTCTAAAAAGTGTTATTATGCATAATAGGATCACAACTCTTATGAACTCTTATCTTGATGAAGTTACTATACATCAAACTTACATCCTTTGGTATATTTTTTTAATGATAAGCTTGTCCTTGTCACATTTTGCTGAACATCTTGATAGACATTAAGTTAGCCCTTTTTATTTATTGTGGAGTGTCGCTAACCCCTGATAATTGGCTAACTGTTTATTGCCTAACTCACATCTATTCTCTATAATTTTGGGAGGATGTCTATGGTTTATCATGATCTGCTTTAATAAAGTCTCTAAACATTCTAAGTGGGCAGCAACATGTAAACTTACCACTATGGTTATAGTCTTAGGTCCGTATTCCAGAAAGTTTCTCAATACTCAATTAACGCTTTAGGGTAGATTTTGCCTTATATATACTTCTCTCTAGCATTGATTGAGTATTGAGAAACGTTCTGGAATACGAACCTAACTGTCTATGATATAGACATTTATTTCTATCAGGTGGGTGGCATTTTTTGACGATTTAAAAACAAATTAAGAATAATGAATACAAAGCCAAGAGATTACAGCACATCTGTGATAGTTTTAGAAGTTTTAGAAGTTTAAGAAGACAAAATGTATCAGATTCAGCATGCCTAATGTCAGGAATTGCGGTACAAATATAACATTGAACAGTGATACCCTTAATCTTGTAGAATCAACTGTATTTTTGGGGATCACTTTAGATAGCAAACTGCAGTGGAATGCCCAAATAACGTGTCTTGCAGGTAAACTCAGCTCGGCAGCCTTTGCCGTTAGTAAAGTCAGGCAGCTTACTGATGTGGCAACTGCCAGGCTGGTATACTTTAGTTATTTTCATAGTGTCATGTCTTACGGCATTTTGCTGTGGGGCAAAGCAGCTGATCTACAAGTAATTTTTGTACTCCAGAAGAGAGCTATACGTGCAATATATAAATTGAGTGCTAGAGTGTCTCTTAGAGAGAAATTTAAAGAATTTGGCATTTTAACGGTTGCATCACAGTATATATTTGCAAATATTGTGTTAGTTAAACAGAACATACATTTATACAATAGACACAGTGACATACATTCGATAAATACTAGAAATAAGCATAAATTAATTGGAACGCATCATCGTTTACAAAAGGTTCACGACTCTTTTGCAGGAATTGGCGTACAACTATATAATAAAATTCCTTTAAACATTATGAACCTGCCGTTACATAAATTAAGAGGCACCTCTTGAAAAGGGCCTATTACACAACTAATGATTATTTGAACGATAAAAATAAATGGAAATGAGTTGCTTGCTCTTCGCTTGAGCTATTTAGGATTCGAATGAATCTTGTGATATGCCTTGAATCTGCATATATATGTTGTATTTTTACATCTCTACATTATTAATAATTTGAAACATCTGACAACTAAAGGTTTCTAAATTGGCTGCGTTTAGTCCCGGTATACAATGTAATTTGAGTTTGTTATTGTGTAAGCACCAGAAATGCTATTTACAGTGGGCCCTCAGGGGCCTACTAATGAAATTCATCAGTGGCCTAAAATATAGTATTGTTAGGACAACTCACACAACGCCATCTGATTCCAAACTAAGCAGAGCTTGTACTATGGTAACCAGATAAGTGATAAACATACTTATATATTTCCAAATACATACATATAATAGATAAATAACAGTCAGAAACAGAATAAACCATCGCGCTCATCACACGAAGTTTTATCCTGGGTGGGAATCAAACCCACGACCTCTTATGTTGAAATTGTTGGGCCTTAAAAAACTGAATTAGATAATATTGTGCTCTAATTTGGTTTCTAGGCAAAGGCATTACTGCCGTAATGCCAATGGTGTTGTCATTTGATGAATGATTATGAAGTTTGAATTAAGTTTATTCACATGTTGCCTGAAATATTAATATCCTTCAGTATTTTCCATTTTCAAAGTAGTGATCAGTAACCTTATTTTTCGCAATTAGATTTATGACAACAAAAAAGTGAATGCCTGTTAAATGTGTTAAAAACTTTAATTCCAGATCTTGCCGACTATGTCTGATGAAGAAGTTAGAGTCGAGACTACCGATGGTCAGATCTTGGCTGCTGAATACAAGGATGGTATTTATCTAACCAATACCTCCTATCAAAGTTGTCTATTGGCCGGTTTCAATATCTATTCTATCTTCAGTTAACATAGATCGCTACCATAGATAAACAGTTGATTTTTTTACTTTTGTGACAGATAGTTCAATGTCGTATAGATAAACAGTTGAATTTTTTACTTTTGTGACAGATAGTTCAATGTCGTATAGATAAACAGTTGAATTTTTTACTTTTGTGACAGATAGTACAATGTCGTATAGATAAACAGTTGAATTTTTTACTTTTGTGACAGATAGTTCAATGTCGTATAGATAAACAGTTGATTTTTTTACTTTTGTGACAGATAGTTCAATGTCGTATAGATAAACAGTTGAATTTTTTACTTTTGTGACAGATAGTTCAATGTCGTATAGATAAACAGTTGATTTTTTTACTTTTGTGACAGATAGTTCAATGTCGTAGTAAAATATTTCTATCTTTCTTTGGTTATTGAAACCGATATTTTCATCGTAGGTAACTATTTTGACATTAGTTTAGTAGACAATGGTGCTAATTAACGTCACACAAAATTTTGTCGTTTTTAGTGAAATTACTAATTTTAGTGGGACGTTTATTAATTTTAGTAATCGTTTGAAACGTGAAAACGTTTAAAACGTTGTAACGTGAATAATGTACATAGGCAGTTCAATCACCAAGTTAGTCGGCATGTATTTACATTCGACAGTCTATGTACATTTTTCACATCTTGTTCAATTTTATCACATAAAATGAATTTTAGTGATATCAGATACAAATTAAGTGCTATTTATGATATCACCAACTTTAGTTCGACTTAATAACAAAATAGCATTAGGCAAGCTCTTAATAAAAATTAGAAAATTTTAGAGAAATTTAGTTTAGAGATCTCAACAACAAAATTAACACCAATAGTAAAAGATAGATAGGTTATTGGAACCGGCCGTATATCTCACATTTTCTCAGTATTTTCTCAGTTATTTCCAAGCCCTAACTCGATGTAGAGCCTGAGGCTTTTTTTGGCTGCTGGGTGTGGTAATCGTTTGGTAGACTTTTAATTTTTAAAAGCGACCGTTTGCTTGGTCCCCTGAGATCTTGGTGAAGCATATCTCACATTATAAACTTCTATTAACTTAAATCGCTCGAAGCGCTCGTGGCCAGAAGCAGTGTTATGTAAACGATCACTGCGTTAAGCAACATTCGCTATAGGTGTTCATTGGATGGGTGACCAGGTGACCACTTTGTGGAATTTATATTTGAGAGCGTTTCCGTACTTCGGAAGGCACGTTAAGCCGTTGGTCGCGGTTGCCAGTAAAATAAATATTTTTATTTCATTCCCAGAGCAAGGAACGTTGCTCGTCCCTTGCTTCCTTCCTTGTCCTTAATAGTGACGAATGTAATAGTAATACCGCGTGCTAGTTAACGTCAGACTTTTTTTTATTGGTACTACCACCCACATTCCCATTACTGTCACTGCTGTAAACCAGGATCTACAGCAATGACCAAGATCAAACAAGATACACTGAGCTCGATCTCGGTGAAGTCCCAGGAAAAGTTAAAATGTCTTGGAACCCGCATCGAACTTAATCAGAATTAATTTGAAGGAGTTAATAAAAAAAAATTAACGCCTCTTCCCTCCTTTGCAAAGCAGGAGACCTGGAAGGCAACTCGGTGTATATCCTCGGTGTAGTAAATTACGGGTCCTATGTGAGTTTTCGTCCGGCTTTAGGCGAAAGTAACATACGCGACCTGTCAGTTGCCTGCCATTTATCTCAAGTAATTAGTGTAAACGAGTGAGTAAACGGTGCCGCCCACTGACGACCCGTTTGTTGAAATAACGTCTCTAGTAGTGCCCGAGTGAAATTGATTTGTGGCTTCGAGCATGAGTAGTAATTTATTTCACATTATTTTTTTATATATGGCTCACCAAGGGGCCAAGTCTACTAATTCAACCGCGTCAGAAGAGAATAGAAATCGTCGCTCAATATAAAGTTACCGGTACAATTTTGACAGCTTTGTAGTCTACTATTACAATCGTACTGCAATATACTTCTATCTGTCGGTCGATAGAATTCTAGTACCGCACCAGTGGTCGCTAGTCAGTGACATTTTTGATGGTCTACCAACATTTTGACAGCTAAAAACAGCAATTCTGGTTCTATTCTACGGCTTGTCAATAGTAGACTCGGCCTATTGTTGGGATGTGGTCACCTTAGCCTATGTACGTTTGCTACACTAGAGGTGCAGTACTCGCGCTGCCTAAGACCCCTTTTGAAGACCCTCATACTGCAGACTTTCGGGAAAATCCAGGCAGAGAGCTCATCCCACAACCTGAGCGTACTCGGAAGAAATCCCCTATCGGACCTTAGCGTGTGCGAGCGCTCTGGACACAAAGGGTGAACATCCTGTCTACGGCGAGCGGTGCGATGATAGAAAATAGCCGTGGCCATCACATCAAACAGTTCTTCAGAGCACAGACCGTTGAACAATTACTATGAATATAGTATTAATACTGTTTGTTTTTTCTTTCTAGGACAACTGCAAATAGTCGAAATGTCTGCGTTTGACAAGGATAGGGTAATTATATTTTTAATACACATATAATTAATCGTATTGCACGAACTCTATTTGGCCGATCACACATTGGCTACTATATCATTTGAGCTTGATGTGTGGCATGTGTTAAATTCGGCATGAAAATTTTACCGCAAAATTCAAGTTTGATACCGTTTGTTCATGGTGAAGCATGCTGTACGTTACTATATTAATCATTAGTTGCCCCCGCGGCTTCGCCCGTGACATATTTACTGCTCTGCTCTCCAGGGTAGTAGCGTGATGATATTTAGCCTATATATAGCCTTCCTCGAAAAATGGGCTATCCAACACAAAAATATTTTTTCAAATCTGACCAGTATTTCCTGAGATTAGCGCGTTCTACCAAACAAACAAACTCTTCAGCTTTATATATTAGTATAGATAGTTAAAAGTTGAAAATAACAACCCAGTAACCATGTTTCGTTCAAATAAATAATTAAATAAATAAATATTGTGGGACACTTTTCACACAGCGCCATCTAGCCCAAAGTAAGCTAATATTAGCTTGTGTTATGGGATCTAGATAACTGATAAATATACTTATATATACATTCCAACAAACAAGATGTCCTTATAAAGTTGATTCTATAAGGTCGTAACCATTATAGTAGTTTTAAAATGGCATCGATTACGACAAAGGCACATTGTCGTAATCGATGCCATTTTGACATATTAAAAGAGGATTTGGCTAATATTACCTTAATTCTTATAATTAGGTTGGTTAAACGTTTATAAACCCAATTAATATGACTACAATAGGAATTCAAAAAGTATTCTTCTTATAGAGCCTAGTTACATTGCTTTTTAACCGTATAATAATCATAGTCATATAAAGGTTTTGAATATGGCCATTTCTTTTTATTAAGTTAATGCACAAGATAACTATGATACTTTTTAACTTATAGCAGCGATGTATATGATGTTTATCCAACAAACGAATAAAAGCATTGTTCATGATCTTTACAAGATTGCTAGCAATCCAATTTTACTTATATACTAATTATAAAGGCATAGTTCTTTATGCAGTTATATTTCAATGTTTTACATAACAATATTCGCCATGTTGAAAGTTCAGCAGATGTGAATTGATTACTGAGATTTTAAAGTTCAAATCAAAAATAAGGAGGAATAGGAGTGGCGGTTATAAAAGAAAAGTAAAAAAAATATACGAAAACATTGTTGTGCCTAATCCCGCAACTTAGGTTAACTGTTACCAACGAACCATCCAGTGGTTCCGCAGAAAATACTACATAATGTACTATACAAAAGTCATTTGATGCGTGTACATTGCTCGAAAAAATAAAGTAGATATAGCAATCAATCAAATCAGCCTATGGCATTCTACTACTGGACGTGAGCCTCTCCCAATTCACGCCACATAGTCCTGCACCTTCCGCATCCAGTCCGTCCTAGCGACAATTTCCAGGTCATCGATCCATCTGGCTGGGGTCGTCCTACAGTAAGTTGGCCGAGTCGCGGTCTCCACTCCAGAACTCGTTTGCTCTATTGGCCATCGGTTTTTCTACAGATGTGGCCAGCCTATTGCCACTTTAATGTACTTACCCTGCGAGCTATATCGACCACTTTGGTCCTCTGACGGATACGCTCTTTCCGAAGTTTAAGTAGATATGCATTAAAGAAATTGATACTGGACATTCCTGGCGTAATTGATTACTTGTACAATTTCATGTGCTGACATTTAATGTTAACTATTAAATATAATTCAGTATTGTACTTTATAACATTACTCCAAATTAATAATAATTAGTATTTGTATTAGTCATCATTTTTATTTTATTTCTGGCTGCCGAATTTCAAAATTCCTATACACGTAGAAGGAGGCTGGTTTTCAAATCAGGCATTATCTAAAGAAATTTTGTTAGAAATTTGCCACCGTTGTGAAATCTGCGAACAAAGAAAATATTATCTAAATAATAGTAGTACCTATGGTACGGGTACGGGATTTTACTTGTGAGAAAGAAACCCTAACTAAATGTAATATGCCTGAATCTTATGCCACAAATGGAACCATTACAAAGTTTTAAATCTCTTAGTCTCCTTGTAAACGATGTACGAATTGCTTTTTCTCTTATAGTAGACTTATAAAACTTATAAAACGTGACTCGATAAATTAACCATATTTATAACAAAAAACCGCTTAATTCAAGGGCGCGTTGATAAAAAAAGATTCTGCGTATCACATTTTGTCATGCATTTAATTTCCCACACAGTTTTCACTACAACCAAGAACATAATTGACCTAAATTCATGAAATAAATTATAACTTACTGTTTTAATTTTATTAAAATGTTTGACGATTTTCCTTTTTTTTTTAAGTTTTGTTGTGAAAATATAGATCACTAAACAAAAATACTTATTGCAGTGTTTTAAACACACAGTTTTAGACTGAACAGGTTTTTAAAAGCCTTTGTTTTGCTGTTAAAAGTTTTATTCTCTTGTTGTTGACCATAATAAAATTCATATAAGAGTGATCACCCTTATTAACGTTATTAATATATTTCTTATAAGTACATTGACCTCTTATTTGCATTTTTGTGGCCATTATAAGTTTAACTATCCTGTTACTTGCCATAATAAAACACGTATAAGAAATAAAAGCTATATCCCTTTCAGCACGGAAGTTACCAAGCGTGCGTTAACTTAAAAAAAAATATCATGGTGTCGCTATTTTGTTTTACTGCTCCGAAACGGACTCGATCGTTCATTCATAAGTCGAACTACTAACTCTCGTGATAGGAGCGGGGTACCGCGAGGTTAGTGTCGTTTTGTGACCTGTTGAAAATGGACGCGCTATTTATTGACGACAACGGTCAAAGTAAGTAATTATTATTTTTATTATAACTTAAATTAATCAACTGATTAGGTTTATATCATTAGTTTAAATAATTTCTTTCTGATATAAGTAATAATATTCGTAAAATTTTGAATATTTAACTGGGTTATAAGCTTACTAAATTTTGGCGCACGTGCGTGCGTTGCCGTTTTCAATAGTTAATAGAATGGTGATAATTCATACATTTTAAATACGTATTATTTCTTCCAGAAGTATGCTTAGACAATGATGCCTTAGAACATTTACTCGAGGATGGCTGTGAATCTGATTTGGCATTATCTGATGAAGAGATAGAACCGGTTGTTAGTGTACCACGGCTACTGGATGAGCATATACCTAGACCTGATCTACCAAGCGACAATGACGATGATACTGATCCTGCTTTCAATGTGCCATTAGTAGAAGTACGTAGGCAAACCAGGAAAATATACCTGTGAGCATTAGAAATATTCGTCAGACCAGCGGTGGACATCGATTGAAGTAAAGGCCAAAACTGTGGAAGGCTATTACATTCGCGGACGAGTCATGAATATCTTCCTCGCCTACAAGCTGATACAGTAAAGACCCTTATGCAGTATCTGGACAACTATTACAATGAACAGTACTTTGAAAACCTTGCCAACTGCACAAATTTGTATTATCTTCGTAAGACAGGTAACATTTTAAATACATCTAGTCAAGAAATGCGCAAGTTATTTGGCAAATGTCTGGTAATGGGCTGCATTCCCTACCCTTGCACCAGTACCGTGGGTCTACTGGCCCGCTGCAAAGAGTTGCATTTGCATGGAACAGGAACAATTGTGCTTAATCGAATTCCAGATCATAAAAAATGAATTTGAAGCAAGATAGATCAATGAAACGTGGCGATAATGGTATTGCTGTGATTAAATGGAAGGATAATAAAGGCGTTTAAGGGGTTCTAATTGTACTGGAGGTGACAATACTATGTTAATCTATGGGACAAAAAAGAAAAGGCGTATATTCAGGTAACGGCTCTAAGGGTAGTAATGAACTACAACAAAAACATGGGAGGAATGGACGTACTTGATCAGCTTTTGAAATACTATCGCACATACCAGAAAACCAATAAGTGACCAGTAAAAATTATGATTCTTTTTTAGATCTGGCGGTAGTAAATGCTTGGAGACAATACAAAATCGATTGTGAGTCTCGTAAGGCAAAGGCTAAAAAGATTTACTGTGATTTAAGATTGACTTAGCTTACGCTCTGATGAATAGTGTCAATGCTCCATCTAGTGCCGCAGTAGTAGAAGAGGAGCAGCCTCTATCACCCTATGAGAGATCAGCCAACAGGTACAAACCAGTAGTGGCCTAGCTTCGAGAAACGTTTTAACCAACTTGCACACTTTCCAGTATTCGATAATCTTTAAAATTTTGACATTAAGACTGGTTAATCTAAGGATATTTGAGTATACTTTCTTATTTTTGAAATATTTTAAATCTCAAAGCACTGTGATTTAATTAATAATTTAAAAGAATAATTAATTATTGTAATTGGTATTATAATTGTTTTTTATTACCATTATATACAGAGTGCACGATCGTGCGCCAGTAAACTTCAAAACGACAACGCACGAGCGTGCGGGGGGGTTTCTGGGGAAATCAACAAGAGGGGATTTTTTTAAATATTTTTCTTACCTACTTAGGGTCATAAACATCTTAAAATTACGGACAGAATAGAATAAAATAAAAAATAAACTCTTCGTGCTGAAAGGGATAACTAAAGCAACTATAAGGGGATAATAAGATTACTGTGTTTATAAATTGTGCCCAAACGCACTCTTATTAGCGGTAATACGGCTCTTAAAAGAGTTTTATTTTTGGCTTTATTAGCCACTACAAGGAAATATTATGTTAGTTGGGATATTAAACATAGGAAACACCTAAACTCCGAAACATAAATAAATAAATAAATATCCATCACGCCTTATCCCCGAAGGGGTGGCAGAGGCATATTATATGCCCACTTTTCACCGTGTGGATTCCTGTCCCACGTAATAGGTGGTGAGCCCATTGCCGTGTTGAAATAGACAGACGCAAGTTGTGGCTACCTGCTATTGAAATTTTCAAGCCGCCCATAAGGCCTACAACCAGGCTTAACGACTGCCATTTTACTGGCAACCGGGACCAACGGCTTAACGTGCCTTCCGAAGCACGGAAA
Organism: Thumatha senex; assembly: GCA_948477245.1. Classification (NCBI taxonomy): domain Eukaryota; kingdom Metazoa; phylum Arthropoda; class Insecta; order Lepidoptera; family Erebidae; genus Thumatha; species Thumatha senex. The sequence goes on from OX419753.1 coordinate 11,303,457, forward strand.
CGCTCGCAAATGTAAATGCCACAAAGTGGTCACCCATCCGAGGACCAGCCATAGTGAAAGTTGCGTAACTCAGTGATCGTTTACAGAACTCTGAGATCGCTAGGCCACTAGCGCTTCTAATTCAAATTAAAATATACTCGGCGCGGACGTACTTGAGAGCGGAAAAGTAATTAAGTAATTTGGAAAATGTTCATACATTATCGTGAAATTATTAAACGACGGGATTAAATGGATGCCACGGGGTTCGAAGTATGTCACGGGCGAAGCCGGGCGGGTCAGCTAGTTGGTAATATTTGGCAATATTGGTAGCAATTGCCGTATGCTCTCCCTACCCCTGTCGGGTGCTTGCGTCATTGCCTTGTCCGTTAGTCTACAGGTGCACCGTATTGCAGGTGAGCTCGCTTGGGCTCCGGAGATTTTGATGGGGCCCCTTGCACCTATTCTATTGCCACTCTTATAATGTCATTGTCTTTGAGAAATATCAATAAATTCCTCAGAAGACCATATTCGTAAAACACCACATTCGCAAAACATGATATTCGTAAAACATCATATTCTTTTAACATCATATTCTCAAAATATCATAATCTTATAAAACCATTCGCAAAACACAACATTCTCTAAACATCATATTTTCAAAAATGGACAATAAGGACACTGGGCAGCAAAAATAATAATGCCTAATGCGACTTAATGCAACAAAACATTAACACCATAATTGAAATATCATCACCACGTGTGTACAAATTTCTAGTTTACCTATTTCAACAACCAAAGATGATGCGTCACTGTTAAGTGTGAAAAAGCAAAATAGTGTAATTTGAACATTTTTTGGTATTCCGATAAAATGATAGTTGCATTTTTAAGGTGGCTTGCGCTAACATAAAATATCGGAATAGAGGCCCTATTAGCTTATTCAACAGCATGGTGGATTACACATCACTGAAAGGTAACATTAACTATCGTTTAAGCTAAAATAGCCAATTATAATAAATAATTGGAGATAAAAAATATGACAATGCATTTCATGCATTGTCATCACTTCTCTTCTCTCAGCAATAGTCCAAATTTCAAGTATCTAACCTAGGACGATTAGTATCTAAGCACTGGACGCGTAACGTACTCAATAAAGTATGAAATCACGTTCAACCAACTTTCGTGTGGGGGGGCAGAAAAATGTAGGTATGCAATACGAATTTATGACATAGTATTATTCGGCCTAATTTGAGATGGTATTTCTTTGTAAATGTTTATAGAGAATGAGCGACGAATTATTAGTAAAAAAGGGGTGAATAGCCGGTGTAATAAAATAAAACAGTTTTCACAGGAAGGTAGCTTACTGCCTCTGACGGACAGCGGTGACCAACAAACGAAGTATATGCAAGTTTTGGACACCAACAAAGGGTTGGTGCAACTCGACCTGTTGAATTTGACCTTAGTCAGGTTAGTTGCCTTTAAATTTTTTGCATTTTTTGAAGTTTTATTGACTTGCTGAGTAAGTTGGTAAAAGTGTGGAGGCGAATGTAAGTTGAGATGGAGATATAAGTTAGTGAAGATAGAAAGAGAGAGAGATAGAGTTACGTTTCGTTTACTACTGTATTGGCAAGAAAGAGAGGTGCGAGCACACATTTTCTTTGTATTTCTCTCAAAGCCAGTGTATGCAATTAAAGAAAGTGTGGTATAAAACACACAATTTTCTTTATTATATTTAGCTTGTCAAAATGACGCCGCCCACTTGATGGAACGCCATGACGACATCTAGCGAATTTAAAGCCACTGTCACAGTCCACAAGACTATTAACACGTTGGTGGCCTTAAGATATGTCTTTTCACGCACCGCTTAAAGAATCCAAATTCGCTTGCTGTATGTTATTTTCTAAAACTAGTGCATTTATCTTGTTTTATGTGCCAACTGCACACTAACGTGCTATAGTGAAAAACAGTGATATATTATATGCAGTGAAATGCGATTTTCTTTCTTACTTTTCATTCACTGAAAACCTCAGCATAAAAACCACTATTATACTGGGTCGAAACTGACCTTGACTTAAGACTAGACTTGACTAAAACGTAGAGGACGGGACATTTTACATAATACTCGTAAGAAAGACGATTGAAGAAATATGAATTTAGATTTGGCTAAAAAAATATTTCTCCCTCCCCTCGGCCTCAGTGTTCGTACGATCACTGAGTTACGCAACCTTCACTATGGCTGGTCCTCGGATGGTTTACCACTTTGTGGCATTTACATTTGCGAGCGTTTCCGTGCTTCGGAAGGCACGTTAAGCCGTTGGTCCCGGTTGCCAGTAAAATGGCAGTCGTTAAGCCTGGTTGAAGGCCTTAAGGGCGGCTTGAAAAATTTCCGATTTTGAAAGATAGCCACAACCTGCGTCTGTCTATTTCAACACGGCAATGGGCTCACCACTATTACTTGGGACAGGAATCCACACGGTGAACAGTGGGCATATAATATGCCTCTGCCACCCCTTCGTGGATAAGGCGTGATGGATATTTATTTATTTAAAAATAATATTGTAGGTGTTCAGATGGCGAAGATGGTTATCAACTGGTGGCTAACAGCGACGCCCAGGAGGGCCTGTCGTCGGATGAGACCGTCACCTGCGTGCTACAGTCTAGCGATACCGAAGGTAGGGGGCTGAAAGACCTTCACTGTCATTTTACCACTAAGTCCAAGTCTAATAAAACATTGTTTTAACATTTTGCAAAATAGACATTTTGGGAACTATTATGGGTGGGTACTCAATATTTTGCTAATTACACATTTTGGAATTAAACATTTTGTAAATTCTAACCTTTGCCAATTCAACATTATAGGTTGCAATATTTTGCAATTTCAAGTATTTGGGAACCCTACTTTTTGGATTTCAACATTTTCTAAATTCAACCGTTTGCAAAATCAACATTTTAGAAACTCAACATTTAGCAAATTTAACATTTTGGGAATTAACATTTTGTAAATTCAAAATTTTGGGTACTAAACAATTTGTAAAATCAACATTTTGGAATTCGACATTTCTAAATTCAACATTTTAGGAAATCAAAATTTGGTAAATTTTACATTTTGAGATTCAACATTTTGCACATTCTCCTTTTTAAGAACTACTTATTAACAATATGCTAATTTAACATTTTGAGAACTCAATATGTTGCAAATTCAACATTTTGTGATTCAACATTTTACAAATTAAAAAAATTGTCAACCGTGATATCTTGTTCCAGACCCGGACAATCAAGACTCTTACGTGATGGTGGATGCAGAGAATGCTCAGGGTCTGATGTTCCTCAAGTCTTCGCTCCAAGAGGCCGCTAGCAGCTTAGAACGAGCAACTACTCATGAAGATGAGGTATGTTAGAGTTTCTTTCTTCATCATCTTAAGTTTTATATACTACTCGGGACTTCATGCGAAACAAAATGCGTCGGTGAATGTAAGTAGAATTTTTTTCGCGTGAAGTCCCGAGTAGTTTATAAAACATGAGTATATACCGCGACAGTTTAAAAATAATATCATCTTAAGTGTAACACCGCTAACTCAGTGTTCTGTAAACGATCACTGCGTTAAGCAACTTTCGCTATGGCTGGTCACGGTTGGTTAACCGCTTTGTGGTATTAACATTTGCGAGCGTTTCCGTGCTTCGGAAGGCACGTTAAGCCGTTGGTCCCGGTTGCCAGTAACATGGTAGTCGTTAAGCCAAATTAACACGGGATGGACACGGTAAAGTGGGCGTATAATATGCCCCTGCCCCATCGGGAATAACGCGTGATTGAACTATCTATATTAAGAAACATAAAGCATGTCTATCAGTTGTCTAGATTCCATACCTCAAGCTTATATTAGCCTACCGCTAGATGGCGCTGTGTAAAAAAAATGTCCAACAGCAATAAGAATATCATTTGTTGTTCTTGATTTAGGGTATTTTTTTAATAATAAAATTATTCTTTTATTTCAGATTGAAACAACAAATTTAGCGACACCTCTACAAACGCCTGCGGAAATATTGCAAAGGGAAAAAGCTTTACAACGAGTTAAGTAAGTCCATCTTAAAAGGAACTTAAATTAGCAGACCGCCATCGCTTTCTTCTTTTGAGCCTCAAGTGCACAAAGCTATTTGTTTATAAGTAGTCATGGAAACACTTATCAACTAACTTCAGGGTGTTTATAAGTTGTCATGGAAACACTTATCAGCTAACTTCAGGGTGTTTATAAGTTGTCATGGAAACACTTATCAGCTAACTTCAGGGTGTTTATAAGTTGTCATGGAAACACTTATCAGATAACTTCAGGGTGTTTATAAGTTGTCATGGAAACCCCTTTCAGATAACTTCAGGGTGTTTATAATTTGTCATGGAAACACTTATCAGCTAACTTCAGGGTGTTTATAAGTTGTCATGGAAACACTTATCAGCTAACTTTAGGGTGTTTATAAGTTGTCATGGAAACACTTATCAGCTAACTTCAGGGTGTTTATAAGTTGTCATGGAAATACTTATCAGCTAACTTCAGGGTGTTTATAAGTTGTCATGGAAACACTTATCAGTTAACTTCAGGGTGTTTATAAGTTGTCATGGAAACACATATTAGCTAACTTTAGGGTGTTTATAAATTGTCATGGAATCACTTATCAGCTAACTTCAGGGTGTTTATAAGTTGTCATGGAAACACTTATTAGCTAACTTTAGGGTGTTTATAAGTTGTCATGGAAACATTTATCAGCTAACTTCAGGGTGTTTATAAGTTGTCATGGAAATACTTATCAGCTAACTTCATGGTGTCGGTTTTTCGAAACGGTGTGCGCGCGCATTGGTAAAAATTACTCTTATCATTTTTCCCTAACGCGCCAAAAGCATAACTTCAAAAATAGGTTTGACAAATGTTTTTTCCTTTAATGCCAAATAAATTACAAAAAATACGAGAAAAACGGTGTTTTTTTACTTTTTTTATACTTAAAAAAATGTCTGAAATATTTACGATGGAAGTGCGCGCTGCTCATTCGACGCCACGCCGCGCCTTGTCTGTGCGAGGCTGTGACGTCATAATAGGCGCGCCTAATCTCGGAAATTCAAAAATGGACTAAATCTTCTCATTATAACTTGGGAACTACTGCATGTATTGAAGTGAAATAAAAACTAATGTAATGTACATGAGCTACGCTCCAATTTGAGCTGTATTTGACAGTAATATTTTGACCCTTTCGTGTTCTCCATTATCAAATTTCGACCAATATGCGATCACTAGGTTCATGATCCCCTTCCGCAGGGTGTTGCTGGCAAATTCCCCCCGCAGCCGCAAGACTCGCAAACGGAAGAGCGACTTACCTCCACCTCATGAACTCCTGGCTTCACCTAACTTCAAGCTGTACCTATACTCCTGTAAGATGTGCCCTTTCAAATGTAACGCGGTGAAGGAAATGTCTGCGCACAAGGTGAGTTCTTGCTAACTAGATGATGTATTAAACGCATGTAATATCTCGTTTTCAATTTTGTTTGCTCAAACCCTGCGAATTTCCAACACAATGTAAGCTTCTTAGATATAGTTGTTTAGATTTCATACGTACATATAAGCTATTATGACTTCAGGCTATATGGCGCTTTGTAAAAAAGTTAATATTATTTATGTATTAAAGTAAAACTTCTTTATCGATGAAACTGAAATTTCTTTATCGACGTATGAGAGAAATTTTATAGCTGTAAAGCGTAACTAGTTGACGCCCGCGTAGAGAAGTTTTCCAGTTCCCGTTTCCCACAAGATCTTGTTCCCGGGATAAAAATTAGCCTATGTGTTATTCTGATGTATTAGCTATATTATAGTAAAGTTTCATTAAAATCTATTCAGTAGTTTTTACGTCAAAAGAGTAACAAACATCCATACAAACTTTCGCATTTATAATATTATTAAGATTATCGAGTCAGCACGGCCGTCGTATAAATACTTACCACTGCGCCACAGAAGCAGCCAATTCCAATAGTAATAAAGGTTGTGTACGACAGGCCGCGGAACACGGAACGGGTACGGGCGCGACCGGCGTCGGCGCCAGGCGGGCGGGCGGCTCTGTGCGGGGAGCTCATGCGTCCCTGCAGTGTGCGCGCTGTCCGTACCGAGCTACTGCACACTCGCAGGTCCGTGCCATAGCTCTACTTGTTACAACACTTATTAACACGGCCCCACCCAAGCCCACGCTCACCCTTTCTCACTCGCACTGACATTTAATCACTCACGCTCACATTTCCGCACCCACCCTCACATTTATCCACTCACATGTCTCCATACACACAAGCACTTACCTACTCACACTTCCACACCCACGTTCACACTTACTCACATTTCCTCACCCACACTTACACTTACCCACGCACATTTCCTCTTACACATAAGCACTTACCCACTCACACTTCCACACCCACGCTCATCCTTACCTACTTACATGTCTTCATACACACTAGCACTCACCCACTCACATGACTCCAGACACACTAGCACTTACTTACACTAACACTTCCTTATCCACGCTCACACTTACCCACTCACATTTCCGCATACAGACAAGTACTTCCGCACTCACACTTCCACACCCACGCTCACACTTACCCCATGTCTCCATACACACTAGCACTCACCCACTCACGTTTACTTGCCTACGCTCGCACTTATCCACTCACATGTCTCTATACACACTAGCACTTACCCACTCACACTACCACTTCTTCACCCCCGCGCACACTTACCCACTCGCATTTGCACATACAGAATCGCATTTACCCACCCACGCTCATACTTACCCACTCACATGTCTCCATACACACTAGCACTTATCCACTCACACTAACACTACTTCACCCACACTCACACTTACCCACTCACATTTCCCCAAACACACTCGCACTTACCCACTTACACTAACACTTCCTCATCCACTCATACCCTCATATACATATTATCCACACTTCAGCCCACACCCATATCGACACTCGCCTTGTTAAAAATAATTAAATAACAATTATTTTCTATGTCTCTTCCAGCTAATGAGACACGTTCAAGAGAAACATCTCAAAGCGCCAGTAACCCGTAAGTCGTATTATATTTACCAGTTGCCAGTCTGACTACCCCGTCAGGGATACAGCGTAAAGATAGTTGCCAGAATAGGGTCGGCAGAGCGAGTGTTACACCTGTGGTGTTGCAAACTCCTACACGCATACACACATTTAATCAAAACTTTAATTACATACCTACGTATTTTCTGGCTTTTATCTCCGAAGTGGTAGGCAGTGGCATACTATAGGTACATCTAGATTTCACCGTATGCATTTTCGTCCCACGTAATAGCTGGTGAGCCTATTGCCGTGTTGAAATAGACAGGCGCAGGCTGTAGCGACCTGCTGTTGAAATCATTCAAGCCGCTAATAAGGCCTTCAACCAGGCTTAACGACTGCCATGTTAATGGCAACCGGGACCAACGGCTTAACGTGCCTTCTGAAGCACGGAAACGCTCGCAAATGTAAATGCCACAAAGTGGTCACCCATCCGTGCAGTGATATTTTATAGAACACTGAGATAGCGGAGCCACCAGCGCTTCCTTATATTCGTGATATTTACTTATTATTCGCGCTTTTATCCCCGTAGGGGTAGGCAGTGGCATATTATACGCCCACATTTCACCGTATGCATTTTTGTCGTGTTTCTTTTACGATGCTTTGTCGCAATATTGTGGAACATAATATTGTGACTTGAACATAATACGTGATTGGATGAGAATAGACTGACGAAGCAGATTTATGTGGCGAGAGTGAATGGAATAACTGGCTGGGGTCGACCTCCGCGTACGTATGTCAACCAAATCGAAGACCTTTTGGAAAAAGGCCAGGTCAAGAGTACACTTAACCGGCGAGCGTGTATGATAACACTCATGAAAGTAGAAGCGAAAGTCGTATGTCAGGATCGTAGCAAGTCCAAAACCATAGTCTGCCTACCCCAATGTGAAACAGGCGTGACAATATTTATGTATGTATAATATTGTAGAAAATTTTAAAATATTGTGATACATTGTTTTTACACAGCGCCATCGAGCCCAAACAAAGTAAGCTAATATTAGCTTGTGTTATGGCATCTAGATAACTGATGTACATACTTATATATTTCTAAATACATACATATTATAAATAGGTAACACTCAACTCCGAAACAAACATTTGTAGATCACACTAATATTTTTTCCGACCCGGGAATCGAACCCAGGACCTTAGTCGCGGCAGTCGCTTGCACTACCAAAGCGCTACCGAGGCAGTTAATCCATTAATCGATTTAGATTTGTTGACTGCCTCTGTGGTGAGGTGATAGTGTATCCGACTGCTACGCAAGAGGTTGTGGGTTCGATTCCCACCCAGGATAAAACTTTGTGTGATGAGAACGATGATTTATTCTGTGTCTATATATATATATAGATATTAATTAATTAGTTTATTCTGTGTTATAATATGTATGTATTTAGAAATATATAAGTATGTTTATCAGTTTGCTGGTTAACATAGTACAAGCTCTGCTTAGTTTGGAAACAGATGGCGTTGTGTGATTTGTCCCAACGATATTTATTATTATTATTATTATTAAATATTTCCAGATATGGTAAATTTAGACACGGAGGAAGTAGAAAACGCAGATGTGTTAGTGTGCGGAGCGTGCGGGTTCGAGTCCGGCTCGAGGATCGTCTTCAAGGAGCACATTGAACAGGAGCACGGCGCTACTACTTCGTGTTGATGGTGAGAATATTGTATCTCACTTCCTAGCTATCTTCACGCCGAATCCCTGACGGGGTAGTCAGATAGGACAGATCGCCAGGCTTCACGATCTATTTCTTTTTATTCACACTCACCTAGTACAAAAATTACAATATTTCTGCTTATGTTAATGACATATACATATCGTCACGCCTGTCTCCCATCGGGGTAGGCAGAGACTATGGCTTTCCACTTGCTACGATCCTGGCATACAACTTTCACTTCTTCCACTTTCATAAGTGTTTTAATACACACACGCCGGTTAAGGGTACTCTTGACCTGACCTTTTTCCAAAATGTCTTCTATTTGATTGACATATGTACGTCGAGGTCGCCCCTTACCAGTTTGCCCATTCACTCTCTTCTGATAAATCTGTTTCGTTAGTCTACTTTCATCCATCCTCTCCACGTGTGCGAACCATCTAATACCTTTTTCTATCTTAGTCACTACATCTTCTACCATACCGCAATGTTCCCTTATCACACTGTTCCTTTCTTTGTCCATCAATTTCACTCCAGCTAGACTCAGCAGACTTCTCATTTCCACTGCATTAATTTTACTTCTATGCTTCTTCTGCCACATCCAACTTTCACTACCATACATGAGTGTAGGAACAAGTACTCCTCTATGCACAGCCAGTCTTGCCTTCTCAGACACGTTCTGACTGCTCATAAAGGCGTGCATGGCTCCATTCACTTGTTGCTAAAACCCTTCGTTCAATGTTACAATCACACTTTCCATATCTCACAAATTTTGAACCTAAATATACAAATTCTTTCACCTGTTCCACTCGTTTTCCTTCCACAAAAATCGAGCAATCCGTCATACTTTCCTCTCTTTCAAAAACCATTACTTTTGTCTTATTTACATTCACTTTCATTCCTTTGCTTTTTAGCGTATCATGCATACAGTTAACCATCAACTGCAACTCCTCCGCCGATGATGCCAGTATTACCTGGTCATCAGCGTATAGGAGGCATTTGACAGTCAGTTTATTCATTTTTAAACCATACGCACTCTCTTGCAGTTCTATCAACCAACTGTCCATGTATAGGTTAAACAGCGCCGGTGACGCTACACAACCCTGTCTCACACCTTTTTCAATGTGAAAAAAGTCTGTGCAAGCTCCGTTGATCCTGACACGAGCAGTGGAGCCCTCATAGAGAGATTTCAGTGCTCGTATCAAGTGATTGCTTACTCCATACTTGGCTAGTGTTGTCCATAGTTCATGCCTCACCACTCGGTCATAGGCCTTTTCTAAGTCTACAAATATGCAATAGACCTTTTGACATTTCGCCAAATAATTTTTCGGCTATGCATCGTAAGGAAAAGACCTGATCCGTGCATCCTCTTCCTTTCATAAATCCTGCTTGTACATCCCACATTTTCCCTTCAGTTTCATTCATCACTCTTTTTATCAAAACTTTTGCATACAATTTGCCGACGATGCTGAGCAAGCTTATGCCGCGGTAGTTCTTGCACTCTTGCTGTGACCCTTTTCCTTTGTAAAGCGGCACGATGACAGCCTTGCACCAATCTCCTGGCACGCTGCCTCTCCTCCAGCAAAGATTTAAAAAGGCGGTACAGCTGGCAAGCTACCACGCCATGTCCCGCTTTCAGCATTTCGACAGAAATCCTATCAAATCCAGCAGCCTTACCCAATTTCATACTCCTCAATGCTTCCACAATTTCTTCCATACTTATGATGCTTTCGTTGCTTAGTTCATTCCTTTCCCAAGAACTCGTTTGTGCTTCCATATCCTCTTTTTCATATAAGCTTTCAAAATAATCTTTCCATCTTTTTAGCACACATTCTTCTCCTTTTACAAAATGACATATAGTACATTAGCATTACATGTATACATTACATGGATACATGTGGACATAATATATTGTAAGCTTAGCAGCTTACAATATATTATGTCCACATGTATCTCGGCATACAGCACTAAATCTCTCAGTACTCATACAATAAAATTGTAGCAAAACAATCAACTAATACACAAATATCTTAAAGCACTACTTTGTCTTAATAATGACTAAATATTATTTGATGTGACCGTATTGTGTGTGTGTGTGTGTGCGTAAGTGTGTGATTGCATGTGACCGTGTGTGTGTCTATAACTATTAAGTCTGTTAAACTAGGATAAACTATAAAGCGTTCACGAATTCCTATTCAGGTATGATAAAAAGGTTCTCTGTATCATCTTGGTGAGGCTTCTTACACTTTAAACGTTCCTTACACTTTAAACATTCCTTACACTTTAAACATTCCTTACACTTCAAACATTCCTTACACTTTAAGCATTTCTTACACTTCTAACATTCATGTTTAAAGTATAACTTTAAACATTCCTTACACTTTAAATATTCCTTACACTGTCAACATCCCTTACACTTTAAATATTCCTTACACTGTAAACATTCCTTACACTACAAACATTTCTTACACTACAAACATTCCTTACACTTCGCTAAATGCTTCGTTTGCTTATGTGGTAGAGTATGTGACTGCCACGTTGTGGTCCCGGGTTCGATTCTCGGATCAAAATATTGTGTGATCCGCAAATATTTGTTTCGGAGTTTGGGTGTTTCCTATGTATAATATGTAGGTATTTAGAAATATACAAGAAGTTTATCAGTTGTCTAGATCCCAGCTGTGTAAAAAATGTCCCACAATATTAATTTGTTCTAGGAATCGACGCGAGGTTTTGTGTGAAAACTCTTCCCATACGGAACTATGGTATGAAATACTAGCAGGATTTGCTGTCTTGGGAGTCGAACCCAGGCCTATTTCGTACAATCTGTCGCTATGCTAGTTTTATATTCGGTTGTAGGAATTGTATATAATTATGTATTATATAACTTAATATTCACTTTGATAAGTTAGAAATTAAAGGTTATTTTTTACAAAATGTGTTTTTTACTATTTAGAAATTACCCTGACTAACAAGCACTGTTACTCAGTGTTCTGTAAACGATCACTGCGTTAAGCAACTTTCGATTTAGCTGGTCCGCGGATGGGTGACACTTGTGGCATTTCCATTCGAGTTTCCGTACTTCGGAAGGCACGTTAAGCCTTTGGTCCCGGTTGCCAGTATCATGGCAGTCATTAAACCAAGTTGAAGCCGTCAAAATTTCATCAGCAGGTCGCCACAACCTGCGTCTGCAATAGGATCACTAGCCTACAACTTCAGGTATAAAGGCGTAAATATAAATTGGTTGTATGGACTATATAGAGCGCACTCTTTGGACTGGACCGATTTGAACGGGTCTTGCACTAGCAGATAGCTGATGTTGTATATTTATTCCCATGGGAACGGTGTGAAACCGCTGGAAGTGCCCTAGTTTACAATATAAAGAAAACAACAAATGAAATCAAATTTCAAATTTATTTGAGATTACATAATTTAAATGAAAACGGCTCCTACCGTTCAGATCTAAACTATTTTAACAAAATCCACAATTTTCTATTCTTCGTTGACACAACTCAATGAGATCTAAACGGTTTTATTTAACAAAAATATACACAAATAGACACATGAACAATTTTATAGTTATAATAAATAGTAAAAGGAAATCAAACAGTATATTTAATAGTCAGAAGGCGATGGCGTTAAAGCCAGCGCACATTTTTATACTTCTATCCTTTTCTTTTACTTAAAACCGTAACTTACCAGAGTGAGAGAGAGAGATGCGCTAGCAGTCCCACTCTAATGACGACTCTAAGTAGCAGAAAACCATAGAAGTATAAAATGGGGCTAGGTGTAGTTCAATCTTTACATGGTATACCATGAAATTACAACTTCCTTAAGGATATTTTTTTCAATTGAGTCTATCATTTCAGCACTATATTTTCAGACAAGACCTACGCACTTGCAACTTCATTAGTTTTTAAAAACAGACAAGATAAACTATTGAAAAATGATAGATCCTGAGCTTACGTTTAGTGCGTTAACTCGAATGTGTACGGAGACGAGACATCGCCAATTAGTACTTATCAAACTCGAGAATCCGTCTCGACTATATACAAATCCACAGTACCTCGTGAGTGAGTTAAAATACTCGCAATAACTCACACAAACGCACTCTGATGAGTTTTCGATAGGAAAAGCAAGGTCATCGTACCGATAAAAAAGAGCTGAGCCCCAGTTTTTAGTTTATAAGCACTATAAAGCTTACACTGGTGTAGTGACACGAATGCAATGAATAAAGTAGAGAATGTCTTCAGAGTCGTTCTCTCACAAGTCCAGGGAGTCAAAAGTGTTTAAATTTAAATTACTTGCATAACCAAAATTTTTGCATCCTCAGCTTTGACGTAAGTTAATATCTGTTGCAAGAGCAACCCGAAAATGGACAAGGACTTATTGAATTTCGTCGATGGCAAACAATACAAATTTATTTTTAACCGACTTCCTTAAACGTCATTATCGTAAAAGCTTACCAACGCGTTGTGTAGACCGAATGGTCAACACCAAAACTCTAAATGTCCGCTTGCTTTTGAAAACTACAACAGTTTGTAGTATTTGCAGTTTGTGTTTATTTAACTAGCAATTTTAATGTTTCATAAAAAAATCTTTATCCGTCTTAAAGTTATGTCACAGCTCAGAAGTGGGTGATAATGTATGAAAATGAAAAAAAAAGTACTTTTTAGTCCGTTGTAAAAACATGGTACGTTTTTTTAAAACAAGCTTGTTTAAATATTGAACTGGTCGAGAATGATAAATTTATTGAGAAGGAACCGCAGTTTTAAATACGAAATACGACATTTACATAGAACCTTCGAATCCAACTTAGTCATGCATAGACAATCAAGAAACAATTACCTCACAGACGTACAAGAGTAAGCAGACCAAAGATATTCCTTTGCCTATGGAGCAATACTTCATCTTTTTCACTCTTGCCATTTATTATTTTTGTTATTCCTGTGTAGCTACATCTAACTCACACTTTGACAGCGAACAGCGCGTAGCCAATTTTTCTACTACAACTAAGCTACAAACTTGTAATGACAACCGCCGCTGTCATCTTTTAATCAAAGATTTATGTGTCGAAGTGAAAATATTACATAAAATTATTGTAAAATATTACAAAAGTAGACAAAAAGGTATTGTGCATAGAGTGATGAAGTTTCATTATTAAAAAATCACCAAAAATAACTAAGCTACCTGTCTATGTGTGTGTAATAGGCTACGCTATTTTGCGCTAACGTTGGGTCTGCTTACTGTCTTAGATGTCTGAATTACCTAAATTTTCTCTTTTATTAAAAAAACATAATCCACATCATTCCTTTACGAATTCTTAGAAAAATCTAGGACTTAATATATTTATTTGTTTGCAACTATATTACAGTGCCTTAGTTTTAGACGGGTTTATTGCATAATCATTATAATCTATTCCTAGAAAACATTTAAAGGCATTTAATGTTTATTAAACAATTAACTACAGATAGTTCTTTTATAACAGACCCAAATGAGGACGCCAACATTTAACTTTTATCGCAAGATGGCGCTGATATAAATATCGAACAATATACTGTTAGGGCCAGCCAGTGCAAACCAGGCAACATTAGTTCTCTTTAGTATTTTTGCATTGTGTTATCTTCTATGCTCTGGCCCTTATGATATTTGAACTGCCAATAATCTCGTGTCTAATCAATAGGCGGTACTAATATTAGTTTTAAATCAGTTTCACTTCTTTCATTCTAAATGTAATCCGCCTCACTCATAGCTAAGAGAGGTTACTACCATCTCTCAAACCAATGTTATTTAAATTTTTATAACCACTGTGGCAGACAATTATACGGCCCATCTGATGAAAAGTGGTCACTGTAGCCTGTGGATGTTTGCAACACCTAAGAAAAAAATATTGAGAAATTAAGAGACAGTGGTAACCCCCCGGGTCTGTTACACAGAAATTAGCACTAACAATAAGATCATATACTTGTCGATATACAAGTTGTAGCACAGATATTCTGCATGAAACTCAAGTCTAGCTATTTCCTGTAGCTTCATAGAAAATTATAACCTATGAATATTGGCCAGCATCAAACCATGGCCAACAAATATTGGCCAGTAACAAATTATAGTCTACAAATTTTTGCCAGTAACGGGTAATGGCCTATAAATATTGGTCAGCGTCCTCGTCGTTGACCTGTTGACAGCCTTTCATTGTTAAATTGTCGTAACATTTTTCTGTGCGAGTATATTTGATTATAAGTCGAGAGGCTAGGTCTTGATAAGCTTAGTTTTAAAGCGAAGCCGAAAAAGATATCTTTATTATGTTTTCTACTGTGGTCATCGCATTGTGTATATTAATGTCCTGTAAACCAAAATTTATAAAACGCGCTGGCAATTGTTCAAAAATAATACCAAATCTTACGAATGTTTTTCCACCTACATTTGCAATAGAGTATAGGTACAGAAAACCTAAGTGACCCATTTTGAGAGTTGTTTAGCTGGCCACGCAATCAAATAAGATACCTATCACGAAACCACCATATTAACGAAACAAATCACGACATTTTGATTGAAAAAAACCAAGGGCACGCTTATAAAAAGCGCGATTTGTTCGGTCACGTCGCGGCGCAGTTATCGTATACTTAGTTTAATTCTATTTCCTCGCTATTTGCCATGAGGTTAAAATCAAACTTCAATTTGGAAATGTATGTAGCCAATATACGTAATACAAAAAATTGCACTTTATTCTCTAATCTTTTCTTTGGGGCTGTAGATTCATGTTTTAAAATTAGAGCTAATGGAAGTTGTCATTCTCTGGCCATACAAAATATATTTTGGCCTCACTATGGCCAGTTAATAATAGCCAAAAGTTAAGTCTGGGGTGTAATTTTCCATTTCAAGAGTCTCAAATAATTATAACTAACGTATTTTTAATCTATACAGGTACTTTATTTTGAGTTATGAACTGGTAATTAATGCAATGTGCAATTTTTTTTTTAAAAAGCTTCTTTTCAGTAATATAATAGAGAAAATTAACTCCCAAAAAACAGGCATGTGTTGCAGATGGTGGGAAATTAAACATTTCATAAAAGTAAAAGAGTTAAGAAACTGGCCATACAAAAATAGTTCTACCCACATTTTGTAAAAAAAAGTATATTAAAGTAGGGATAGGGAGAATTGACCACCAAACAGGCAGTAGTGACCAAGAATGGTTGGGTCCTATGAATTTCCTTTCGAACAGAGAACCAGGCAGAATTCCTGGCTTTTTGGTCACTCACAGCGGTGAGGGAGCACTATGGATAATTTCTTAAAGCAATCATCTAAGTTTCTCATAAATTTTTAATAAAGTGAAAAAAGACGATTAGATTCGAGACGGGGATTGAACCCGTGACCTTTGCATCACACGAAAAATGTATTTTGAAAGGATATAGTCAAATCTATAAAACTGCACAGAATCCCTCAGATTTAAACAACAAAGCTTACCAATGTCCATTAAACGTAAAATATATTATTAATTAATCTAATATACATATATTAATTAAACCGTTAGTCTGTGTGTCATGATTAAGGTTTTGAGCAACAAAATATACCCTGAAAGTATGTTCCAGATCTGCATTTTAAGTTAGCCGAGTTTCGTAAATAACGTATATGTCACGATTAACAATCAAATTAAAAAAAATACTTTGCACATCCTAATTTTTTGGCTGAACAGTTTTGGAACATAGCTGCTTTTCTGAATGCCAGACAAAAACAAATATATGATCAGACTATCTATGAGGATGCCGAGTGTCATAAATAATACCTGTGTCACACATGTGTTTTAAGTATTTCTACAAGTGTGGCGCCGGCTTTATTTTAATTATTTGAAGTTACAAATATATTACCTAATTATTACTATTCCTTATAATTTCCAATATTTTTGAATAGCTATTCAAACGCTTAATTTGTATACGAGTTAAGAACTAGAATTTAATTACTATCAAACATGATGCAGTTTCAAATATTACTACATGTGAAATAATAATACATATTATTAAGAAAATTTTATAGTTTTGAAACTTATTTTTTATCTTTTTGTACTTTTACTAATACACTAAGAGATATTTAATCATTGCTTAAGTTATCTTTAGTTTTGTTCAAATTAAGTAGTTTGTGTGCACAAATTACTAAAGTAATTAATAAATTCTCCGTATCATTTCAAAACTATTATTTATTATGTATTATAATTTCATTTACACATTGAAACAAAAATTTTCAGTTAACTTTTAATTGAAATAATTTTTTTTACTTACAATGACACCGCAACCCATCTCTTTCAAAGAACAACACCGTCATTATAAATCATGGAACCCAAACGTTTTATTTAAAAAACTTAACTGAACAATGTTTGTGCACATTATTTTCTAACGGAATCTCACTTTACACTGTCACTTTAATATTTTAGTGTCACTTTGCTGATATAATTTCACTATTCGGTACCAAGACACCGATTTGTTAACATCCAATCAGGTTTTTTAATGACATTGTTCGTCCTGATGTACTATGCCCAGGGAGGACAAATTTCTCATACACTTCCTAACGTAGTGCAGCTATCCAATGTCACGATTTGTATAATGCCCAGAATGGGGCAAAGTTGTCTTTAGACTGAAAATTACTACTTCACTAACTGTTATAATCTTTATCACAGCGGTCATCGTGGTCCCAGTATTTAGTACTTCTGGGCACTTCAGTTACATGTCTTTTTGGAGGAGTCTTCCCGGAAGACCCGTTGGTTCCATTGCCAGACACATCTTCTCCACTGTTCCGTCTATTTAGTCTACCCGGTCTCGCATCCCTAGAATTTCTAGACACAGACCGCTCTTTAAACTTTTCTTTATCATCTTCATCATTAATATTATCGTTAGATTTTTGTCTAGTCCAATTTCTCTGTCGATTTCGATTAGGATCTTCCTTTATCTCAATTTTCTCTTTTCTCCAATTCTCTACCGGTCTATTGGTGCGGTTGCTATTTTTCTGTACTTCATTATTTACCCTTTCAGGCATTTGGGGTAAGCTCCGGTCAGAATTTACCATTTCTACTATAGGAGGGGGAGGTCGCTCTGGATTTGGGGGAAATTCAGGTCTTTCTGGTTGATATTGGGGGAAACTGTCACCTTGAGGGTTGTATTGAACGTTAGCGTATTGATTCTGTATATAGGTTCCATCACCTTGTTGTAGGTAGTTGGCAAAATTTTCTTGATAGTTGAACATTGGGGGTGGGTAGTCGGTAAAATTTGGGGGTAAAGTAGTCTGGTTGAATTCTAACTCCTCTTTTTTTTCTTCCTCTTGCTGTCTCCAAGAGTTTAAATCATATCTCTTATTCAAAGAATTTTTTGATGTCCAAGTATCAAAAGTATCCTGGCTCACTGACAAGGCCTGCTCTTGTCTGAGCAACCCAGCGCCTGCACCTAATATGGGTCGCAGTTTTGGTTTAGAATCATCATTATTGTTAAGGCTAATTTGTGATAGGTTCGCACTGACTTTATCAGCGGAGTCTTGGGTAACTTCAGGTCGGAATTCTTCCTTCTCCGGACTGTTCTTCCACGAACCGTAGCTGACTTCACTGTAGTTCTCTTCTGTGGTTAGTTCTAAATGGGCAGCGTAGAATTGCTGTAGACTATTTGGAAGTGGCAGGAATTTGTTCAGGCAGAGGTCCGCTGAGAGTAGAAGCCATATTGTACTGATGGGTGGTGGAGATAAGAGACGGAGACGTATAGATATAGATAGCTCGTCCAACTCTTGAGCTAGAACTGACAATAGTTCGCGTCCATTTTGCATTAGCTGTAAAGAAAACAGTAAAAACTATATAAAGTCGGATAATAAAATAAACTAATGGACAGTCCGCAGTTTTTTCCGCGTTCCCATTCCCTTACTCTGTATTAAAATGTAGTCTTATTGACTCCTTATAAGCTATAGCCAGTGAAAGTTACTTTAAAATCGGTCCAGCTGTTTCAAAGATTACCCAAAACAAACAAGTTTTTTATGAGTACCATGAGGTACTTTCATATGCATCGAGTGAAAACCTAGTCATTTAGAATTATAAACAGACCCTTCAGTTCTTTTTTTTTTGTATAAAAGATATAGTTGGGACAACTCACACAACGCCATCTGATTCCAAACTAAGCAGAGCTTGTACTATATATTTAATAACAATTAAATAACACCCATACACAGAATAAATCATCATGCTCATCACACAAAGTTTTATCCTGGGTGGGAATCGAACCCACGACCTCTTGCGTAGCAGTCGGATATACTCCCACCGCGCCACAGAGACAGTATCTATGAAGTTACCATATCTATGAAGATGAAGAATGACAGATTCACAGTAGAGCAGTATTACCTGTGTGGCCAGACTGCGATGTGCCCTGATGTCGTCACTGGCGAGGAGTGCCCTCATATACTGCAGCAGGGGACTCGCTAGGATGTGGACTTTGTTACCATTGCACAGGCGCGCCTCTGAAAAATGTATTACATTCTATACTAATATAATATAGCTTCAAAAATCTAAATCAAAATATTTTTTATTCATGTAGACCATTTTAGGCACTTACGAATAGTGAAGCGCTCGTGGCCCCGCGGACTTGTTCTGTAAACCATCACTGAGTTACGCAACTTTCACCGTGGCTGGTCCTCGGATGGGTGACCACTTTGTGGCATTTACATTTGCTTACCCTTTATTTACTGTTGGTCCCGGTTGCCAGTAACATGGCAGTCGTTAAGTCAAGTTGAAAGCCATATAGGCGGCTTGAAAAATTTCAACAGCAGGTAGCCACTACCTGCGTCTGTCTATTTCAACACGGCAATGGGCCTATTACGTGGGACAGGAATACACATGGTGAAAAGTGGACATATAATGTTTATGCCTCTGCCACCCCTTCGGGGATAAGGCGTGATAGATAAATAAATAAATAGTCATGACAATAATTAATATGAGAGTAATTCTAGTCGCCATTTCCAAGGGCAGCCTACCCTCCATGGAGAAGAATCTGGTAAGAAACTCCATGAATGCTCTTTTAAAATGTATGAATGGCTTACAATAATTAATTTACATTGTTCTTTGAAGTTATGTGAGAACAGTCGACTAAACTTAGTTTGCCTTAAATTCTTGCTGAAGCTGAAGAGTTTGTTTGTTTGGTTGAACGAGCTAATCTCAGTAACTACTGGACGCATTTGAAAAAATATTTTTGTGTTAGATAGCCCTTTTATCGAGGAAGGCTATAGGCTATATATCATCACGCTACTACTCTGGAGAGCGAAGCAGTAGTCATAAATGCCGACATAGGGCAAATTTTCATACAATATTTTAGAATTTATAAGCGACGGGATTAAATAGGTTCGACGTGCGCTGTGTGAAAAAAAGTCCCACAATGCTATTACATTTTACACCAAACTTCGCTCAATATTCTGCAAATAAATTCAATCTATTCAAATTCTGTTTACATACCTGCAAAATAATCTCCCATGAGATTAGCTGCGTTTATGAGAAATAGTGGATTTGATCTTTCCAATACATCCAGTTCTGAAATGAATAAGTTAATAGTTTTAGCTTTAAAATAAAAAGTGTGTGTACCAGAGTACACAGATAAGGAGTGAAACTTCTTTACGATTTTTTTTATTGCTATAAAATTTCTTTTAACGTCGATAAAGAAGTTTCACTTCAAAAATGTAATAAAATGTATTAAAAATAAAATAACAAGTAAGTCCATTTATTTGATACCCATATTGTATGAAAACCTATTTATGTCTATTCTATCGCCTGTACAACAGTCTGTGCTCTGAGAAATTGTTTGACATGATGCCATAGACAGGGTGTTCACCCTCACACTTTGCGTCCGGAGCGTGAACATATGGTTAGGTCCGATAAAGATTTGTACGATTTTTCATACGAAATGTCGTATAGGAAAACTTCATCACACTAGCGAAACTGCGGGTATCAGCTAGTATCAAATATAAAAAAAAACTCACTAGAGAAGGTCCCCTGCATGACCACGTTAAGTAGTGCTCCACGCAGCAGTTGTTGTCTCTGCTGGCGCGTGAACGACGCCCCGACTGCTGCTAACTTCCGGGCAGACACTGCACTTCGCAAGGCTGCCGCGCGAAATGTGGCAAAGGCTTGTCTGAGGAATTAATATGTGGACCTAAAGCACTGCCCTGAAAGACTCCTCCATATTTAAGTAAACACGGACCTAAAACACTGCCCTGAAAGACTCCTTGCCTAAGATTTGGCACCAACACAAAAACAACCCCTCTATTTACAGCAACATTTAACTTTCCTTCACTCATGCAAATTTTCGAACACTTTATGTATCATAATCCACCATTATTGAACGCAAAATCTTGAATTATACACTTAATTTTGTAAAATAAAATACGGCAATCGTGCGTCATGTTCAAGAATTGGCGCAAAAACCCCTTTAGTCTCGTGTCGTTCTATTTTACTGACACAGTATATAAATGCAGTTACATACTACTTGTATTTAGTTTAATTTTATAAAGTTAATTATAAGTTTCATAAACTCTTTTGCAAAAAAAAAACGGGCACTTAAGCAAAGAACTATTTTATCGTTACTATTAGTTTGTTTGACAATTTTAGGTATTGTTATCCTCAGAATTTTATAAATTAATTAGGAAGGAATAGTTTTCATCAGTTTTATCATAACATTTTGATTAAATTATTGAGAAATAATGTTTAAGCTCAAAACACTAATATTGTACCTGCTCGCTAAATAAAAATGAAACGCGTTAACTTCTTTGTTTTTCTTGTATACATTAAAAGCAGATAAAAGTTTAGTATTGAGTGTTTATGGTTTCTTGGGGAATACGTTCCCACTCCGCGGTAATCACATTCTTTAGCTCTCTGATGGTCTGCGGAGCCGGTTGCACTGATCTTACTCGTCGCTTCAGAAAGTCCCAGACATGCTCTATGGGATTGAGGTCCGGACTTCTAGCTGGCCAGTCCAAACGACGAATTCTGACTTCTAGCAATATACGCTTCCACATCGCCAGACCGGTGGGCGCGAGCGTTGTCGTCCATAAAAATTGAGTTTTCGCCAAGAGTGGGTAAAGCGGGTTGTGCATAAGGAATTAGAACTTCCGTTATGTATCGGTTTCCAGTCAGTGTACCGTTTTCGATGAAGACTAACTCCGTACGATCCATAGAATTTATTCCTGCCCAAAAAATAACAGAGCCCCCTCCATAAGGTGTGATTTCTTCAAAATATGCCTCTGCAAAGCGTTCTCCTCGTCTACGTAGCACTCGCCGACGTCGGTCTTCACCATGCAGAGATATTCTGGCTGCATCGGAGAACAATACCCTATCCCAGTCTTCATGAGTCCATACCACACAATTTCGAGCGAAGCTAAGCTTGGCAACTCGATGTCCACGGAGTAATTTAGGGCCGCGTGCCGGGCGATGACTAAGTATATTAGCAGCGAGAAGCCTCCTCCTGACCGTGCATAGACTAATTTGCACATTTCTTACTTCTTCGAGGCTGTTCTTGAGGTCCACATAAGAAGATTTGCGATTTCTCAACGCTTGACTAACTAGAAAACGATCATCCCGTGGTTCGGTACATGTCTTTCTGCCAGAACCAGGCCTTCTCTTGACGGAACCGGTCTCTTGATAGCGCTGCCAGATCCTTTGAACTGTCGACCGACTCACATTTAGCCTCTGAGCCACGAAGCATTGGCTGCAACCTTCTTCAAGCAGTGCAATAATTTTGATCGCTTTTATCACTTTATCTACCATTTTCCAGATTGCTAAACAGCAATAACAATACTTTTAAATGTCAAGGACATCAGATAATTTAATAAAAATTTACAAAAAGTTAATTAGAATCGATATTAACTATAGGGAATTCGCGCCACAAAATATAGTTAAAAGTTATTTTCTTTGAAAACCAGGCTCAGTCAAAAATTTGAATTCTGAATGTACTCTTATAAACATTATGGCACTTTTATAACTGGCCAGTAACATGTTCAAATGATCAAAACCTTTTTGGTATTTTATTTTTTTAAGCCAGTAAGAAAATCGAAACCGCCCGTTTTTTTTTGCAAATGAGTGTATTAGTGGGGCCAAATTATTTTTAAATAAATGTCCGTATTCCAGGACCCTCTACCCTGGAGTATTGTCTCTGAACCTTATACCCTGGACTCTGTGCGATAGGCCTTGGCACTCAAGACCCTGAATTTCAGATCCTGGACCATGCTAACCACAAGCATTCCATTGCTTTAAAAGTATAAAATGTAACCGGGACAAACACTGTGATAATGATGATAACACTTACTGCAGCCTTGCTTCATCCGGACACATATTTGTGACTGTAGTCTCAAAATGGCGCAGTTTTCTGTTGAACTGGATACCATCCTCTCCAGGGGAGAATTGTTCTAGCTGGAGTTATGGAAAATAATGTTAATGATGTAACGTTGGAAAATCTTTTTATATTAAATTTTAAACTTCGCGCCATCTAGCGGTGAGTAGCGTACAATAATAGTCATGGCGTGTGTTTATTATCTAGAAGAGGTCGCTACCGGTATTTAATTTTGTATCGATCTGGCGAAAAGCTCTTTTTGGTCTTCACCCTGTGAATAGATTATCGTTAAAACCTTAATTAGGGCAACACCGTATCTAGGTTGCTACAAAAACTAGGTAAGTCATTTTCCAGTATTAAAGTTTGAAAATTTGGAAAGACTCATAGACATTTGATTGAATAGAATAAGTTGCTAAAATCTAATTGAGAAGACAAATTGTTCTATTATTAACTGCGGGGAGTTTGGTGCGTAGCCATGGATTACTATGGAAATATTAAATGTATTTTATAGATACATACATATTGTCACGCATTAATCCCCGAAGGGGTAGGCAGAGGCATATTAAACGCCCACATGGGTGTAAGGGGCCCCACCAAGATCTTCGGGGCCCAAGTCAACCTCCCGTGCTAGTGCGTGCACCTGCTGACTAACGGACGAGGCTCTGGCGCTGGCTTTCCCCTCTGGGGTTGGGAGGTCTGAGGGCGTCGCTCCCATAAAAGCCACCCGCCAAAACTAAATGGAAATGTACAATCGGAATGTAGCTAGGGATAGGGCGCCGCCGCAAAACGACGCGCGGGAGCCCCGCCCGACTCCTGTAGCAAGTGGGCTAGGGCTGCCGTGTGTCGGGCCAGCACGGCTACAGAAGTTAGCCCCAACCCGAATCCGCTTCGCATCTTGGAACATTGGCACGCTGACTGGGCGTGCGGTAGAGTTGGCCGAAGTACTCTCCAGGCGGAGGGTGGACGTGGCGTTCCTGCAGGAGACTCGGTGGAAGGGCAACAGAGCCCGGCCCTTGCAGAACGGCTACAAGCTGTATTACACGCGTGCGCTTGGTGGGGAGAACGGGGTGGTCGTTGTGCTCTCCGAGGGGCTGCAGAGTGGCATCTTGGAGGTGAAACGCTGTAGCGACCGGCTTATGATCGTGAGGGTGCTTATCGATGGGATTATTACCCACCTGATAAGTGCCTACGCGCCACAGGCCGGTTGTAGCGACGCCGATAAGATGTCGTTTTAGGGTCAACTCGAGGGAGTGCTTCGGAGCATTCCGTTGTCACAGGGAATCGTTTTGGGCAGCGACCTAAACGGTCATGTGGGTGAGAGGTGTGAGGAGTTTGAGCGTGTTCATGGTGGTTTTGGATACGGCACCCGCAACGCTGAAGGAGAAACTATCCATAGAACGTGTGCGGCTGCCGATCTGGCCATTGTTTCCCGCCACAAGAGCGGGAGGCGTACAACTCAGATCGATTTCCTACTCACTAGGCGACACAGCATCGGCAAGGTGGCCAACTGCAAGGTCATACCCGGTGAGAGTCTTACTGCACAACACCGTCTCCTTGTCATGGACCTCTGCATGAAGCCCAAAGGCAAACGCATCGAGCGGTGCCAGCGCCGCATCAGATGGTTGCTGCTTGATGAAACTAGGTCCCAGGAGTTCGTCTCAGCTGTCGGTGACAAGTGCACCGACACTGAAGGCGAACCAGTTCAAGATTACTGGGACAAAGTTCAGGCGGCCATCCTTGGAGCGGCGAAGGTGGTGCTCGGTGTGTCTAAGGGTGGACGCAAATGTGACAAGGAAACTTGGTGGTGGAACGACGCAGTCCAGAGGGAGACTAGGGAGAAGAAAGCCCTCTTTAAAAAGTGGCAAGCGACCGGATCTTCTGAAGACCGCGACGCGTACAGGGCTGCCAAGCGCGCCACAAAGAGAGCTGTAGCCAGAGCCAGACGTGACCACTTACAACCTCTGTATGATAAGCTGGAATCGTCTGAGGGGCAGAAGCTCATCTATAAGCTGGCGCGCTCCAGGGTCAAAGCGGCACAGGATATATCCAAGTGTCGCTGTGTAAAAGACCCTGAGGGCAACCTGTTAAGCGAAGACCTCGCGGTAAAGGAGAGATGGCGCTCGTACTTCCACGAGCTGCTTAATAAACAGCACAAAGAGGTGCAGCCTCCGGACCTCCCTCCGAATCAGGGACTAGTGCCACCATTAACGCCTGGAGAAGTCCTGTCTGCGCTTCGCCGCATGAAGAATCGGAAAGCTGTCGGACCCGATGGAGTCCCCATCGAAGCCTGGAAGGCGATGGGTCCTCGCGGTGTGGGCATCTTAGTAAACCTTTTTAACCGCATACTCCTCAGCGGGCAGATCCCAAACCAATGGAGTCTGAGTATAATTACTCCAGTCTTCAAAGGTAAGAGGTCAGTGCAGGAGTGCGGGAGCTACCGCGGTATTAAGGTGATGTCCCACACCATGAAGATCTTCGAGAGGATTATAGACTCTCGGATCCGGCAGGAGTGTACTCTCTCGGAGTGTCAATATGGGTTTCGCCCTGGTCATGGGACCACGGACCCTGTTATTGCCCTGAGGGTTGTCGCAGAGAAATACAGGTCGAAGAACACGCCTCTGCACTGTTTGTTTCTAGACATGCAGAAGGCCTTCGACTGTGTTCCTCGTGCGATGATCTGGTGGGCACTGCGGTCCAAAGGGGTTCCAGAGGTCTATATTGACACTATCCGGGACATGTACTGTGACTCCGATTCAATGGTTCGGACTGCTGTTGGCGACACGAAACCCTTCCCCATCACCGTCGGGGTACACAAGGGTTCGGTCCTTAGTCCGCTTCTGTTCAGTGTAATATTAGACGAATTGTCGGACAGCATCAGAAACCCACATGAGCAGCCTCCATGGTTGCTCATGTATGCTGACGATATTGCGCTGGCAGACGCGGACAGGGGCAGATTGGTGCGACTTGTAAAGGCGTGGAAGGACACGCTTGAGAACGGCGGTCTGAAACTAAATGTGGCGAAGACCGAGTACTTGGCAATAAACTCGACAGATCCCACTTCCGTCCGCATAGGCGGTGATTTGGTCGAGCGCACGGACCAGGTTAAATACCTGGGATCTGTTTTTCACACGTCCAGTGACATCGATTGCGATGTCAAGTCACGCATTGCTGCCGCGTGGGCCAAATGGCGGGAGATGACCGGTGTCATTTGTGACCCTAAAATGCCGATCCGGTTGAAGGGACAGGTCTACAAAACCATTATTAGACCTGTCCTTTTACATGGCAGTGAGACGTGGCCGATATTGGAGCGACACAAGCAGGAGCTGCGTGTCACGGAAATGAAGATGCTGCGGTGGATGGGTGGGGTCACGCGGATGGACCGCGTGAGAAACTCTCGCATCCGCGGCGGCCTTCACGTCCGTGACATTGCAGACAAGTTGCAAGAGTGTCGCCTTCGTTGGTATGGTCACGTCTTGCGGCAACCGCCGGGCTACGTAGGTAACAAATGTCTGGCCATGTCAGCCCCGCCGGGTTCCGGTAAGAGGGGAAGACCCAAGAAGTGCTGGCTTGACGTCGTAAGGGATGACATGCGTGCCAATGGTCTCACTACAGGGGATGCCGAAGACCGTGCGAAGTGAAGGAGAAAATGTAGGAAAGCGGACCCCGGGCGTCGCGAGACGCAACTGGGACAGACGCTCGGATGATGATGATGATGATGATTATGATTACACCGTATGCATTTTTGTCCCAAGTAACAGGTGGTGAGCCCATTGCCTTGTTGAAATAGACAAGCGCAGGCTGTGGCGATCCGCTGTTGAAATTTTTTAAGCCGCCCATGAGGCCTCCAACTTGGCTTAACGACTGCCATTTTATTGGTAACCGGAACCAACGGCCTAACGTGCCTACCGAAGCACGGAACTGGAGTGGGTCCAAAGGGCCGAATAAATTTAATAAAATAAAATAAAATGAGTCTATTTTAGAGGTTAAATTTGGAAGAAATTTTGAACCCGTTGCCTTTTAGTGACGTGGTAAGAAAAAGGTTAAAAGGTCTTATGTGCTAGACACTAATTAGCACGACCAATTAAAGTCCTGGTAGACTCGGACTGGATAATATGTTACTTTTATAGTGCTGCCTAGAGGTTGGATGCCGATAGAGGATTTAAATGTCGTTCAGATAGTTTTCTATTACAGAGCAAGGAGTGTCGCTTGCTCCTCCCTCATGCTCATGCATAATAGAGACGAAAGTGTAAATAATATCGCGTGCCAAGTTTACGACAAACTATGCGAAAATTGCCCACGCGACTTTCATTAACTAAACTATCTACACGCTGTATCCCTGACGGGGTAGTCAGGGAGGACAGATCACTAGCCTTCGTGATTCATGCATCTTTCGCTTTATAATTAAACAATATGAACTGTCGATAAAATATTTTAGACATTTGCATGGTTTAAGCGGACTACTTAAGACAGTCAACTGTGCACTTACCAATGTGAGCAGAGGTATGTATTGTTCATCTATTCGGAGCATCTCCTTCATTGTGACGTCATTCTCTTCTAAATTCTTCTCCTGTTTCTCCATTATGCTCTCTTTCTCTATTCCATCCATCTTATCTTTAGCTTCCATCCTAGTTGGATCTGTGGATAGAATATTTATGTATGTATAAAATGATCCCTTCAGGTCTGCTTGTGTGATATGGTTGTATGGGGCCCCACATAATTCTCCGGGGCCCAAGCGACCTTAACTTCTAGCTGCTAACTAACAGATGAGGCAACGACGACACTGACATAACGGGGTTGGGATACCAGACGGCAGTCAATGCCGAATGCCGAAAATTAAAAGCCAAACGATAGCAGCTCCTACATATATAAATACATATTGTTATACCTTTATCCCCGAAGGGGTAGGCAAAGATTTTTTATATACCAAGATGGCAGACCAGCGTACGGCTCACCCGATGGAAAGTGGTCACCGTGTTCTACGGACGTTTGCAACACCAGAGGTGCAGCAGTGAGTGCAGCGAGTGCTGCCGACCCTTTATAAATCTTCTAAGACCCCTTTTGATGAACCCCATACTGTAGACGTTCGGGAAAACCCAGGCAGGCATACTATACGCCCACATTTCACCGTATGCATTTTTGTTCCACGTAACAGGTGGTGAACCCACTGCCGCGTTGAAATGGACAGGCGCAGGCTGTGGCGACCTGCTGTTGAAATTTTTCAAGGCCTTCAACCAGGCTTAACGACTGTTATTTTTCTGGCAACCAGGACCAACGGCTTAACGTGACTTCTGAAGCAAGGAAACGCCGGCAAATGTAAGTGCAACAAATTGGTCACTCATTCAAGGACAAACCATAGCGGCAAAACTTGCTTAACGCAGTGATCGTTTACAGAACACTAATTTAGTGGGGCCACGAGCTCGTAGCAGCCAAGGACCCTTCAAATCCAGCTAAGGGTTTGGAAACAAGGAATATTATAAGATGAAGGGTATAGTTATGTTGTACGTAATGTTTCACATCAAAAACGTACAGCAGTCTTAACAACTCGCCTCCTTTATTTGAAATCGATTGAAAATAATCGAAGTCAATTGAAAATTATTATATTACTGTTGATTGATGGCACTTGGTGGAAATTGATTTACATTGTGATATTAATATGAAAATTGCAGGGTGAACGTGAAATTTGATACAGTTAATCTATTTTTTTCTGACGGGGTAGTCAGAGAAGACGGATAGTTTTAAAGATTCGCGATCCATGCATACTGCTTTCGTTTCGCAATTTTATTCATCTGTATTTTTAAAAGCTAAGAGCATTGCTAACTGGACCGTGTCTGCTATTTCAATCGTGTCGAAATAGAATCGAAATCGTCGCGCAACAGAAAGCTACCGGTACAACTTGACAGTTTTTCCGGTTTTTCGTAGTCTACTATTACAATCGTACTCCGGTAAACTAGTAACGGTCGGCTGATAGAATTCCACTAACACGTACCGCGCCATTGGCCGCTAGTCAGTTGCATATTTGATAGTCTACTAACATTTTGACAGCTAAAATCATCGATTCTGGTTCTATTCTACGGCTTGTTAATAGTAGGCTCAGTCCAGGACTGACCTGATTAATTATAAATAATAAAATACTGTTTGGACAACTTACACAACGCCATCATTTTTTGTGACAATCATTATTTCTACACAAAATTTACTAATTCTAAACTTTTCATTTCATTTATTAATTTCATTTCCTATTCATAATCCTAAATCTGTAAACCCCATTTCTCGATATGAGGAAACATCACACGTATACAACCGACTCAAAATCTGCTTGTCTTCTGTGAGTAATACAAAAAAGAAGTTTACCGACTCACCTGTAGATCTTGGACTAAGTTCAGCCAGCGTCCGCGCAGCGTCCGTCTCTGGGTCCAATTCGTCACCGGGCCTGTGTTCACGCAGATGATGACGACCGGTGTAGCCCCGACCGCGGCCTACGCTCGACATTATAACTACCTGGACAACAAAGAAATGCATGCGTATTGTACTTAGGACTTGCGAGGTTCCGTATATTTTTTTTAATTTGAACATTATACTGTCGCACAGTGAGCATTAACATTAATTAACTTTAAACTAAATTAACTAGACTAACTATCTTTACGCTGTATCCCTGACGAGGTAGTCATAGAGGACAGATAGCTAGGCTTCGCGATCCATGCATACTTCTTTCACTCCTGCAGATTCATCAATTTTGCTTCACACAGCGCGTCTGAGTATCTTAGACCTTGCCGTTTTTGAGCAATCTGCTCACGAATATTAAAAAAACGTTTAAAGGTAAAAAAGAAAGTCCGCATATTTGTTCTCGCAGAAAAATAAATAAAATGCTCATGGATGCCGAACTACTACCGACTACCACCACTAGGTGCCCATCCATCTGCCTATGGCCGAGAGCCCCGGGTGAGCCATCAGAATGGCTCTCGACAGAACCAGGTCACACATAACCTCTTTCAAATCAACCGTAAAAAAATCACATCGAACGTTTTCCAGTAGGGTGTTGAGTACTTCCAAGAAGTGGGGATTCCGCTCTGGTCGTACGGAAGCAGTTAAAGCGAGTAGTTTGTGACTGAGACATTTGTCAATAAGATAAAGAAGAAGTCTTGAAGATCGAATCCGTAACGAAAACTTACAAGCTATTCGTATTACGGTTGTGACTTTTGAGAAACTCGGTGCTGTGTATATACGATAATTTGAGATCTCTGCGGATAGATTTTATTTTGGTAAGTATAGAAACTATAATGTTAAAACGTACTCTTATCTTGAGCATTGAGAACTATTTTATAATTCAATCTTTAGTATTTGTCAGAGTGATACCTTGAAAATTATAAACAAAAATAAATCCGAATGGTATTGTTCATTTGTCATAGGGAACCCTAAACTCAATTTACAATAGGGTGCACCAGGTAAGAGACAGGTAGAATATTACTACAGAGATTAGAAAGGGATGGAAATTGAAACTGTTTGCGGAACAATGAATTGGTTGTAAAATAAACATATAGGTTACATAATGACATAATTTCTGTACTTGTGATTTTTTTATTCAGGAGGTAAGTTAAAGGTATCCTTTATTTATTAGGAAGTTATTTATAACAATGGACTATTGCCTGTTAAATTTATACGTGTTGAAACATGTCTGCGACAGTATTACTTTCATTCAAATTTTTTTAACGTAGACTACCTACTTATTGTATAATTGACATCCAATTTGACTCATTATGTAAATAAAACATACACAAACTGTCGATTAGAAAAGAGTGGTCATGAGTTTTATTGGTTCTCAGGTTCGACCAGGTTGCCTTGCGAATCTGGCAGTAAATGTAGTAATATTACATAATATTTATAACAATAATCTTTATCTATATAATATAACAATAATCTTTGTGACTTAGGGTAATGTCGCCTGTTCGCCCAATTCGGGTCGAAAAGATTCTCACAAACAGTGGGAAATAACCATACCGAGTCACTAACAAAAAATGAACGGTATATCTATGAAAGCTTAGATATGTGGTAGCTATATGCATATAAATAAAAGCTTTGTGCGCGTTACCCCCAGTACGTAAAAAATATACTGAAATTTGTATAATACAAATACTTGCGATCGTATATTTTGCAAAAAAATTAGTGAGCAGCAGCGCGTTTCACGGGAAAGTTTTAATGGCTTTATTTCAAATTCGGGATACACTATCGTTTCTAAACCTTAATTATGAACCATAAAGTAATGATGTTAGTGCTCAAATTTTATTTCATTAACAGTTAAAATAACGCTGGACGCGAACTGCACCACCAAATTTTTACATTAGCCACATTGTGTCCGGAATGGACGCCATCTGATCTATCTAATTCTAACTTGGATGGTTTTTATTATATGACAAATCATGACAAACATTATGAGTTTTGATATTGATTCCATCAATATTAACATACACTTTGTAATAGCCTCTTTGCGTCCATTATAACGACTATAGAAATAGATACAAATGTCGAAAATCATACTTGGACGCAAACTGTACCTATAGGTGAGACCTAAGAAAAGATTGCGTCCACATTTTAGTTACACACAAAAAGTGTGTTTTCCAGATCCACAAGAGCACAGATTTACTGTGCTCTTGTGGATCTTTTCTCCACCCGGGAGCTGTAAGACAGCGTCGCTCTTGCGCTTAGTCTCTGTCGACAATACTACACCTAAAATCTCTCATTATTTTTAAAGATTACTATAGTTTTCTCTTATATTTATCTCTTCTAAGTTAGTGGACGCAAACTGGTCCACAGGTGGTCGCAATCTAGATTTTATGGACGCAAAATGGGAAAATCATTTGTTTTGGCTATTAGTCTATTTATTAATTAATATATCAAACGGTTTATCCAAAACTGTATAATAAATTTAACAAGACTGTATACAGAATATGTGAAATTCATTTTTCATTCGAAATTACTACTCTAACATTTTTATTTTCTTGTTCAAACCTACCAACTCCACTAAGTGGACGCGAACAGGCGAACTTACTCCACAGTCCCGTCAGAGACGACAGCTTGAATTTGGTCCGAATTTGGCGACAGCCAGCAGCAGATCTGCTGTCGCCAAATTCGGGGATGGTCGATTGATTTTGTTGTATCACGCTGGTCAGATGGATGGTACAGAGTATTGTTTTGGGGTTTTCTTTCTCTGCTTTTGACCTCGTCCGTTAGTCAGCAGGTGCACCCAACTGTAGGTGAGAAAAAACCCAGGCAGGGACCTCATTCCACAACCTAAGCGTACGCAAAATAAAGCCTCTATCGGACCTAACCGTATAATATGTTCACGCTCCGGACGCAAAGTGTGAGGGTGAACACCCTGTCTATGGCGAGCGGTGCGATGATAGAAGGTAGCCGTGGGCATCATATCAAACAATTGCTCAGAGCACAGACCGTTGTACAGACGATAGTCGGAGAGACTTCGCCTCCTTTTGTGTGTTCTATCGAGGGATTAGCTCCCTCGATAGAGAACACCGCGTTTTGAATTCTACTTCACATTTAAGCTGTTCACGTGAGGTGGTAATTACTGTTTTTAAAGAAAATACGGAAAATCAAAGATAGATAGGTTGATTGGATGGCTGAGCTTCGCTGCGAGGACTTCGCTGCTGATCGCCATTAAGAAAAGTATAAAATCCGGTTTAGATACTGCAAAAAATTTGCAGTCGCGTTTGTAAAAATACGCGATAAACCCTAATAATAAATACCGTGATAGAATAGAATAATATTTTATTTGCAGTAAAATGTGGTACAAAAGATGTTTCAGGATACATTATACTGGTCAACAATCCGGCCAAATTATTGGCATGCAAACAATGTGACTATGATATTACACCTTATGAAATTGTCAAAATACTGATTAATCTACAATTTCTTAAATAATAAAATATGATGATAGTATTATATGTGTGTATTTATGTCTAAATACCAGTGTAAACTGGGTCCCTCAGGGTTAGGCGTGGGCCGTGGACTAGCAGCATACTCCCATACCAGACAGTTGCAAACCCACACCTCATACTCCTGTTACTGTTGACTCCAGGGCGGTGTCACAGTACCATGCAAGAATTGAATCTATTTTCTCCTACATATGCATTTGTCTTCTTCTCACTGTATTTAAATTAAAATATCCATCACGCCTTATCCCCGAAGGGGTGGCAGAGGCATATTATATGCCCACTTTTCACCGTATGGATTCCTGTCCCACGTAATAGGTGGTGAGCCCATTGCCGTGTTGAAATAGACAAACGCAGGTTGTGGCTACCTGCTGTTGAATTTTTTCATGCCTTATATTATAAGGCCTTCAACCAAGCTTAACGACTGCCATTTTACTGGCAACCGGGACCAACGGCTTATCGTGCCTTCCGAAGCACGGAAACGCTCGCAAATGTAAATACCACAAAGTGGTCACCCATCCGAGAACCAGCCATAGTGAAAGTTGCGTAACTCAGTGATCGTTTACAGAACACTGAGACCGCGGGGCCACGAGCGCTTCAAACGCCTACATTTCACCATATGCATTTCTGTATTTCCTGTAGCTTCTAAACCCTATCTGAATTTGGAGCCAAAATTTGGTGTTGGAATTTTTTAGCCCGCACAATTTACTTTGCTCAACAACTACAGACTACTATTATTGGCAACCGGGTGCAACAGCTTAATGTGTCTTCCGAAACACGGAAACGCCACAAATGGTTACCCATCTCAAGACCAGCCATAGTATAAGATGCTTATTGCAGTGCACATTTATAGAATACTGAGCTGGCATGGCTATGAGCGCTTTAAAAGTGTGGATATATTTGTATGTCATTATAATCTGTGGCAGGCTAACCAAACACCACGCTAGCTAGGAAGGTCGGCAAGATTTATGCGTCATGCTACAAATGGCACATCTAACCTTAAAAATATTATATTATATATATTAATATAATTAAAGTCCTTTAATTGGGACTTTCATTGGTCGTGCTAATTAGTGTCTAGCACATAAGACCTTTTAGCCTTTTTGTTACCACCTCACTAAAAAGGCAATGGGTTCAAAATTTCTTCCAAATTTAACATCTAAAATAGACACATTTTATTTATTAAATTTTTTCGGCCCTTTATACCCACCCCAGTTTCGTGCTTCGGAAGGCATGTTAAGCCGTTGGTCCCGGTTGCCAATAAAATGGCAGTCGTTAAGCCAAGTTGAAGGCCTGATGGGCGGCTTAAAAAAATTTAACAGCAGGTCGCCGCAGCCTGCGCCTGTCCATTTCAACACGGCAATGGGCTCACCACCTACTACGTGGGACAAAAATGCATACGGTGAAATGTGGGCGTTTAATATGCCTCTGCCTACCCTTTCGGGGATAAAGGCGTGACAATATGTATGTATGTAACCTTAAAAATAATCATGCTTGTACGGTCAACAACGAAAGTCATTTAGCATAGCAGAACATAAAGGACAATTATTTTTAATAAATTTAGCATAATAACAACATTAACAAATAAAGGACCATCAACACTTTCGAACTATTATATTGAGGCAAGTGTAACTGCAGTTTCTGTAAGTATAAACACATTTTCAAATATTATTATACTATTCTGATCCACTACCACAAACGCCCAACCCTATGTTGTAATATTTAAAAAAAATTAACAATGGCTATGAACCAAAAATAATAATAGATGACTTATTATGGGGATATGAACTAACAAACAAACAAAACTAAAGTTAAAACTCTTTTCAGGCGCCAGTAGGATAAGTCCTACCAACTTTATGCACACGGATATCAACGATAGAAATTGAGCCTCTAATCATAAGAGCAGGAACCAAAAATAATAGAATACATCTCTAGAAGAAAGTTTCTATATCTTTATAGGCGAATTGATTGAATATACCTTATCACTAACGGTATAACCTATTCAAGTGATTTAGTAAGCTAAATTTACAGGGTTGAGGCGTGAAATTTAGAATACACAGCATAGTGCCAGCTTATACGTCAAAATATATATCGTAACATCAAAACAGGAGCCAAATCATAGAGTATTTACATGGGCCTAATCATGAGTCGTTACATGGGCCTAATCATGAGTTGTGCATCATTATTAGATTAATCTACACAAACATAATTCAAACTAAGTACCTGAAGGCGGTTACATTACCACGGGATTCGAAATCACATCTGCAGACCGCGACAGGTGTCGTCTCCACTAGAATGACGAGCCCGTAACCACATGGTTAGCATCCATGGCAAATTTTATCCAACAATAGAATTAATATATAAAAAAAAGTGCAATTTCAGCTGCAAAGAAAAGAAATTAGTTCCATTAGATTTGGAAAAACAATTGGAGATTTGTTCGTGATTTGAACACATAAAGAGAACTTACCACTTTTTTAAGGAATAACAATTAATCTTGAAGAGCATGCAAATATTCCATTAACGCCTCTCCAAGCTTCGTAAACTTCGTAATTAGCTGTAAACAACGCATAATCTTTCGTCAAAATACTACATTGTCATCGAGGTTATAAATGTGGTTCCAAAAATCCAAAGATCTTACCGAAATACATAGTTATCCTGATATAAACATTGATAAGAAGTCACAGGCTTGAATTTCCATTTACAATTTATAAAAGATTACTTCTTTTTAGCGAAGTTTAAAAAATATATTTACGACGACATATTTCTTCGTCGATTGTAGAAAAGCGAATCACGTTCCGTCACCACTGTCAAAAGACATTGACCAATTGACAGAACTATTTTAATTCATTCGTTCCAAGAACAGGCTAAGACAATCAAAAACATTCTGCTTACTCAAAACGTTAATTATATAAATTCGATGACAAGTAGTGAGAAAGAGTCAACGATCTACTCTCCTCTCTCTCTAAATCTCAAGACTAACAATGACACTTCAATGTGACGTTTTACAACGTTACAATGTAAAGGGTTCATGTATGATAGGGATACTTAACATGGTGCAAAGTTACTCCTACACTTAAATAATCTTGAAAATTGCTTCTAGAATTTCCCTACTATAATATGTATATCAACCTGCGTCTGTCTATTTCAACACGGCAATGGGCTCACCACCTATTACGTGGGACAGGAATAGACATGGTGTAAAGTGGGCATATAATATCGCTGCCCGGCAATAAAAGTGTCATAATACATAAAAGTTACGATTTGACATCTTTGTATCATTAGATAGCAAATATTAAATTTTAGCGATTGTAAAATCGTCATTATTGTGTTGTACATAGTTATCGAGAGATGGCGGTAAGTTCTCTTTTTCACAAAGCCTTAAACACAGTTGCCCGTCATAAATAGTGTCACAATTGTGTTAGTACAGAGCGGTTGTGTATTGTGTTGCCAAAAAAGTGTATTAATGTGTGTTGTGACTTTCTGCTGGTAAGTTTTACAAGTTTATTATTAGAATAAGTACAACGAAAGTGCATCAAATTGTGGTGCGACGGTTTTTTTCCGAGAAAAATGTTGTAGAATGCTTAACTATTTAAAGAAAACAGTCATAACCTGTGTAGACACTCTTTTTTTAGATGGATTGAGGTACTTTGTAGTTGAGAATCATGTAATAAAGGCATAACAAATTTAATGACATTTTTATTGTGAACATTAAAGTGAATCTTGAGTTTTATGTTGTATTCAGTCTTTGTTTCAGGATAAATATAAACTAGTTTTTTGATGTATGTGACATATTGTGTTATCGTTAAAAATATGCGTGAGGCGAAGAATAATTATTTACTTTTTCAATTTCATTTATCTGACCTAACTATAATAATTTTTAATTTTTTCTTCAAGGAAAATCATGAATGCCAGTCGCAGGGCTTTATTGGTGAAACTGGCCTGTGGGAAAGACCAACATGATAATATTTCTGATCAGAGTACTATTTAACCATTACCAATAGTAAACAATGGTTCAGAGATATCTTTAATAAGTGATAATCACCAAACAAGTTAATAAGTGATAATCCAGGTTAGTATTTAACTGGCAATATTGGTAATTTCCCTCTTATGTTTATTTTTTACGGTTTCTAACACTAATAAGCACGTTTATACCTACTGTACATTATAGAAATCGTAGAAATACAAAATGTACTTACAAAATTAATATCATACTATTTTATGATTTTGACAAAAATTAACTAAATTGTTATCGGTGAGTCTTCTTAGTATTTTTTCTTAATGTCACTGTGGTTTTCATTTTCTAGGTACAAAGAATAAGAAGTCTACTTCCGGAAATCATGAATATGTTAGACAAAATGCTACTATCAATGCCCAATGTGAAGGTCAAAGCATCATAGATGATAAACAACTTTCCTGCAATGGTAGGTATATTGGTACCTACTAAGCTAATGATTATTTTTCGTTTAGGTTCAAGACTTACTTTTAATTAATTTTGTTCTTCTAGATGGAGGTCAGGAATCAAATAAAGAAAATGTTTATTTTGAAGACAGTGATGATAGTGTAAAGGACCCGAATTTCGAGATTGAGTGTATGAATAAAAGATCTAGCTCAAATAGTAGCTCTGGTCGCCCAACAGCAAGAAAGCGCGTCAAACGAGTTCTCGATTTCTCGGCCATGGAACAAAATCAACAAAACCACCTTTTGCAAGTACCGATACTCCTTGTCAATTCGGTTGCATGACAGAAAACTATGATCCGACTCCTTCTACGTCTAAAGGCATACTGCAGCGTAGCATGTCTACAACATCATCCGATTCATCATCGTCGTCGACTCCCGAATCTAGTAGTACCGGTATTTTGTTAATGTAAGACGAAGTTTGATTTTTTAAAATACATAGTATTTCTTAATATTATAAATAAGAGTATTATTTTCCAAAATAAGCCATCGTTCTCCAAAAAAACAGTCATAATATATCCCTCATTAAATATTTCTTGAAAGTTACTTGTAGAGTATCTGTGTTAAAACATAGACTTAGACATAGAGATTTGACTTGTAAGGTTTGTATACACGGCGAAATATAAAAAAAAAACATTAGGAAATTGTAAGGTTTCTTTGTTTAGAGCCCTATAAAACCAAATTGCTATTAGATTTAGGAACTGTATGATCTCGGAAGTTCATACCAACGATAGCTGGTAGAATGATACATGCCATAGAAGGAGTTGTAAATGAGAAGACAATTGTAGATGACAAAGCCACTGATACAAGAAAAGCGAAGACACTGTTCTTCAAAACACAGTTTCACACTAGTTTGAAGATCAGATGACTGAAATTCTTGTAACTATTTATGTCAATAAAAGAATTATATTATTAATTGGCAGCCACTTTGAATCATGATAAAATATCTAAATCTATCACATCTGACTATAACAAATAAATGATTGGATCCCAAGATCTGATTGGAATGTTGGATCTTACTAGAATTTCAAGAGGATTTGAATATATTCCTACTAATATTGTAAATGTGAATGTAAGTTTCTTTGTTACACTTTCATACATACATCTTGGAGGTATTAGGATGAAATGGAAAGAACTTAGGCTACTTTTATTGAAAAAAAAAAAGAGACTTATTACGATATAAAAAATTGTTTCAAAAAATCTCAAAATCTAGCTACTTTACATAAGTGCGAAGCTGCGGGAATCAGATAGTATAATAATAATTAATAATGCTGAAGAATTTGTTAGGCTGATCGCTCTAATCTCGGGAACTACCCGTATGAATTTAAAAAAATGTTTTTTTATAATAGATAGCCCATTTGCCGAGAAAGGCTTACTAATCAAGAAAGTGGAGTAGTTATCATAAATTATAACAAGCCAGGTACGTTACCATATGTTATATTGAAACATTAATAAATTACAGTATGTATGGGCTATACTGGGTGTCAAGGAGGTTCGAAATACGCCACGGGCAAAGTCATGGGGCACAGCTAGTTACAGCTAAGTCATCTCATTGTGAAATGACATTGAGCTTAGGCAGTGTGTAGTAGCTGTATCCTTGTACTGTGTATTGGGTAAAAAAAAAACCACATGTCTATTGTTCGCGTGTGCTGTACGGTTTTCTTCAAAACCAAATAACAACCTACGAATTTAAAAACGTGTACAAAACATACTTTTACATGATATTATCACATATCTTACACAATATGCCACTCGTAAAGTTAAAAGCATACTCGTAAATACTTCTAATCAGTGCATAATACATCAAATAAAACAATTCATGACATGTAAACATCTGACACTACTAAATGACATATATCTACATTTTTACAAATATACAAGGAAACGATCAATTAAAACTTATAGAATATGTTATAAACTGTTTGTTTATACACTTTTGTGATTTATGTCTGTAATTTAAGCCAAAAGATCTCTCCACAATAACTTCCTTCGCCGGCAAATGCATTGGCGATGATAATCGAGTATATTTTAATTTGATCGCATCATGTGAAACTAAATTATAGATGAGACAAAACAACAATACAGTTGTATACATGAAAATAATATAAATATTTACTCACCGTATTAAATAATAGAAAGTATTCCCGACTTATTTATTTCTCACTTGTTTGGTAGCGCTGTGGTTGACATACGTTTCACTTCCATATTGGATAAATAGTGTTTGACAAAAAACCGATATTGCCGGTTATTTAAAAATGAAGTTTGTAATAGTACAAATAAAAAGTTATGTAGTAAGGCTATAGGTAAACAATTTTGATAACTAATTGTATTTGATAAAATTTGCTTTAATTTTATGTAGGTTATAATTATTATTGAATTGATATTATTTGTTTTACTCTGAATAGATTGTTGTGATTAATTTATTCATATTGTTTAGTGTTAATTTTAAACTTAATTATTATTTTATTTAGTTTCTTATATTACTTTGTGAGATATATCATACACTGAATAGACACTTTTACTTCTTTTATTCATTAAGTTAATATTGTACTACGTACATAGAGAAGCCACCGCCTTATATCGCCAGTGCTCCGTTCAACTGTGGTGCATGAGCCACAGTTCACTGTTGCTTTCTGGCTCTTGAGCGCGTAGGTCGTATGGCTCGGGCCTGCTCGGGCGCCTCCTCCCTCAAACCCCGCACCACCGCGCGTGGCGCACAGATTTGTATCGCGTTGTCTGCTCCATGGACGTAGTACAATATTAACTCAATGTTTTTATTATCACATATTTAATAGGATGAAAATTTGAAACATATGATTTTAATCAAAACAATCTATATATTTATCAACATTTCGATAATAATATTATTTGTGAGGTACTTGAACACAATATTTCATTCAAAGTTAAGGTAGATAGGATATGTTGGTACTACAACTATATAAATACATAGTCAAGCCTTTATCCCTAAACAGAATGAGCTCACATTTATTTAATCATATGTGGATTAGTCCTACGTACACATTAAGTACCTATTTTCCACTGAAGCCTTAGGGTTGTTTCTCGCTTTGTATGAAATACTTATATATGAACTGTGGTGGAGGTAACCCTCAATAAAGTAGGTCGATTTATGCGAATATCATTACAAAAAAAAAAAACTTTTTCCAACAATCGAGACTTAAAACCACTGAAAGTGCTCATATGTTTTATATCAGCAGGCAGTTTATTGTATAGCTGTGCTCCTTCATAAGTGATGTTCTTTCTACCATAATTAGTGCGAATCCGTGGCAATACAAGTAGACTAGATTGACGAAGACTACGCGTACTTATTTGTGATTTTTTATTAAAGGATAGGTTGGTATGAATGGTCTTGTCTATTATTTTCGTCCGAGACTACCAGGACTTTAATTGGTCGTGCTAATTGGTACCAAATTTATCACATATTATTCACACATTATATTCCTTCCTTAAATTTATTCGGACCTCAGTTCCGTGCTTCGGAAGGCACGTTAAGCCGTTGGTCCCGGTTGCCGATAAAAATGGCAGTCGTTAAGCCAAGTTGAAGGCCTTATGGGCGGCTTAAAAAATTTCAACAGCACGTCGCCACAGCCTGCTCCTGTCCATTTCAACACGGCAATAGGCTCACCACCTGTTATGTGGGACAAAAATGCATACGGTGAAATGTATATTATGCCTCTGCCTACCCCTTCGGGGATAAAGGCGTGACAATATGTATGTCTATTATTTTCCTGATTAGTATGCAAGTATTAAATCTATGACGTTGTTTAATGTTCAATAATTTGGTTTCCCTATAAATTAAATTAAAACCCCATAAGCTAGTCATTAATAAAATCGCGAGTTTTGTTTAACTTTTAATTAAAAACCGTTAATAAAAAGTTTTCGGTTTACGCAAAACGTATTAGTGCATCCCTCTTCAATAGCAAAGCCGATCGAAAAATTTGTACAATGAGAATGACATTTCATTATCGGGGGTGAAGAATGACAGTGGGGTGTACGTTTTCCTTCGGGCGGATAACTCGTGAAATTGAATTTTCCTCTTATTCTATATAGTTTTTAAATTTTACGTGTATTTACAGATAAAAAGCCAACGTTATTAAATTATATAAAATTATCATAGCACCACGCAGTGATTCCTCCTTCTTGAAATTTAATATTAATCGTCACTGCAGATGTTTTCACTGCTGTTTTTATTGGTATTTTAGTTTCCCCTACCCCTGTTTTGTTTATTTGGAGTGCGTGCTTAATTAGATTGAGTGGAGGTATTGATTACTTATAAACTTTGACTCTAAATAAGAAAAAAAATCAAGAATATTTATAGAAAATGTCTGACGGCCATGGGGAGCCCAGTCAGCCTCAACCGAGTACATCATATCAATGCAAAAAGGATGGTGCTTCAGGATCTGCGGTTGAAAATGGGCCGAGTGATAGTCCAGTAACAGATCCTGGGCATGTGAGGGGTGTGAATGCTGAAACTGCGGCTGGAAAATTCGACGGAGTGCGTGGCAAATCAGGCGCTTTGAAGAAATCTGCGAGATATCGCAGCAGATCCCTTTCAGCGTCATCGGCGGACTCTTACAGTTCAACTTCGTACACTGGTAAGTTAATTTGTTATTCTTTAAACATCTAATTAAATTAAATCTTGATTTTCTTGTACCTATAGTTTATAAAAAAATTAATTGGTGGAATAGCGTTATCTCAAACACCGTCAAATCTGTAAAAACTGTATTTTAGAAACAAGAAAATTATTTAGTAATGTTAAAAATAAAACAAAGTTAGTGTTATTTACACTATTTATAACTCAAGAATCGATGGAATGGGAAAAATTTAAATTTTTCATAAGACTAAATAGCTAAAAAAAACTGGAGTTATGGAAATATTACAAAGTTTCACACACAGAGATTAGACAAACTCAGAAAGAAATATTTTTTTGTAAACTGTGCTTGCAAATACTTGTCTCGACTCAGGAATGAAACCAAACATATATTATTTTATTTTTCCTCTATTGGAGGGCAGATAGCTAAGAAACAAGAAGATTAATATAAAATAAACACCATGTCAAACCAATAAGAGGCGCTGACTGATTAATAAAATTTTTAAATTAAGAATGTGAGCTAAGACTAATCTTTATAAGTGCTCAAAATATTATCTAATATATAAAATTCTTGTGTCTTGTTTGTTGCCATACTCCTCTGAAATGGCTTGAACAAATTAATGAAATTTTAAATGTATATTTAAATATAATGGCTATGCCCTT
Source organism: Thumatha senex (assembly GCA_948477245.1). Lineage (NCBI taxonomy): Eukaryota > Metazoa > Arthropoda > Insecta > Lepidoptera > Erebidae > Thumatha > Thumatha senex. Next base: position 11,346,224 of record OX419753.1, read on the forward strand.
TGTGGAGGAACGGGTGGAGATGTTCCTCCGACACAAAGGGAGGATCCTCCGACCAGGCAAGGTGATCACGCCTGGCGGGCCGCGGCCCAACGGTTGATGTTGGGCTGTTGTATATATCATTCTTCAGCGAGAGAACTCTCATAGCGCGATGTAGGATTCTTAGTATCTATGTAGTTCGATAGCTTTACGCTAGGTGGCGCTGGTCGCCACACCCTTTTTGACAACTTCAATTTTTTTTATTAAAACCCAAGCTATCACTACCTCCGAGGACCAAGTGACCTCACCTCTGCATGTAAATAAATAATAATAAATATTGTAGAACATTATAATGTAGTTGTGCAGCAACGGATACAACTGGAGACAGAGTTGGCGGGTGGCTAATACGTGTGCACGGACTCGCCCTGCATCGGTGGAGAGAGCGGTGGCTTTCCTCCCATATGTCAAAGGGGTGACGGATGTGGTAGGACACTTGTTACGCCGAAGATACAGCATCAAAACTATCTTCCGTCCCCTTACACAACTTCGACATCTACTGCGCTCTCCAAAGGATAAAGGAGACCCTCTGGGTGTCCCCGGTGTTTATATGATTCCCTGTGATTGTGGAAAATGTTACGTCGGGGAGACAAAGCGGAACGTTTCTACGAGACTCAGCGAGCACATACGTTCCATGAAGAACCAAGATATCAACGGATCCGCGGTGGTGGAGCATGCACTGAGCTCTGATACGCGTCACTTTATCCGTTTTGATAAGGTGAAGATCTTGTCGCGGGAGAAGCACTTTGTACCCCGGAAAATTCGAGAAGCCATAGAGATAGGGAGGCGGCCGAATTTTAATAGAGATGGGGGCTGGAGTTTACCTCCTACATGGAAGCCGTGCCTTCGTGGTGCTCGGTGTTATTCGGAAAGCGAGTCTGTTGAAGACACAGTGAGCTATGCATGCAGAGACGCTCCAAATAGTTTGGATGGCAGCGATAGTAAAGCGGATCTCACTTGTGCCTCGGCGCAACCCTACGTCCACCGAATACCCAAACAACAAAACGCGGGCAGCGCGCGAGCGGCGAGAGCGGATGCGCGCAGTGTGCGTAAAGAGTGCTCGGCGAACGGTTCGCACCTCTGAAAAAGGCTGTCTAAATACAGCTGAAACCGGTCGGTCTATTACTGGTCGTAAAAACGTGAGTAATCCCGTTTACTTATTTATAATGTGTAATAATAACGTTAGTTTTCTAGTTAAAATATTGTAGAACAATTTTTGACACAGAGCCATCTAGTCCAAACTAAGCTTAAAGCTTGTACTATGGAATCTAGACAACTGATATACATACTTATATGTTTCTAAATTGATAAATATTATTATACATAGGAAACACCCAAACTTCGAAATACACATTTGTGGATCACTCAAATATATGATCCAACCTAGGAATCAAAACTGGGACCGCAGCACTGCAGTTGCATATTCTACCTAAAAATAGATAAAAAAAGAGTCACTAGATTAAAATACTAGTGTCCAATCCAGGGGGCCGAGTACGCTATTTCGATCGTGTCGAAGTAGAATCGTAATTGTCTCTCAATAGAAAGCCACCAGTACAATTTTGACACATTTTTGTAGTCTACTATTACAATCGTACTCCAATAGACTTCTATCGGTCGGCCGATAGAATTCTACAAGCACGCTCGTAAGTTGAATTTTTTAATAGTGTACTAACGTTTTGAAAGTTAAAAACAGCGATTTTGGTTTTATTCTTGGACTTGTGAAGTGCAATTGTGATAAATGTTATGATAGATTTAGTAGACTATCTAGACTTGGATCAACTAATCAAAAGAAGCTCTCGTGGCCCCACGGACCCAGTGTTCTGTAAACGATCACTGCGTTAAGTAGCTTTCGCTATGGCTGGTCACGGATGGGTGACCAGTTTGTAGCAGTTACCTTTGTGAGCGTTTCCGTGCTTCGGAAGGCATTCCGTTGGTCCCGGTTGCCAGTAACTGGGAAGTCGTTAAGCCAAGTTCAAGGCCTTATAGGCGGCACGAAAAATTTCAACAGCAGGTAGCCACAACCTGCGTCTGCCTATTTCAACAAAACAATGAACTCACCATCTATTACGTGGGACAGGAATACACTTGATGAAAAGTAGGCGTATTATATGCCTCTAGGACCCCTTCGGGAATAAGGCGTGATTGATAAGCAAACAAAAACAATAGAATTAATATATATAATAGTATTATAAAGGCTTTTTACTATAAAATAGTAGAATCGGCCCCCAGCACAGTAGCTACTAGCTACCCACTCTCCGGCAAAATAGTAGGACGCACGTGTGGGTAGCTATTGTTGTGTCGAGAAGCTGTCAATAACGCCTGTCGATAGCGGCATGTGACCGAGATATCATACTAATTGTATTACGTACAGATATCGATGATCAATGCAAAATGAACGGCGATTCCAAACGCTGGCTGTAGCGAGAAGAACGTTTTTATAATATTTTGAGACGTTATCTATACATTTGCCTCTGTGGCGCGGTGGGAGTGTATCCGACTGCTACGCAAGAGGTCGAGGGTTCGATTCCTACCAAGGATAAAACTTTGTGTGATGAGCACGATGGTTTATTCTGTATCTGGGTGTTATTTATCTTTAATATGTGTGTATTTAGAAATATATAAGTATGTTTATCAGTTATCTGGTTACCATAGTACAAGCTCTGCTTAGTTTGGAATCAGATGGCGTTGTGTCAGTTGTCCCAACGATATTTATTTATTTAGACCATACTATAATACTAATGTACTGTGGCAGTGGGTAGTCACACGACACCCATCAGCTCAGTCTGTGTCAAAACATTAAACGTAACTTACGAGGGTGGATCCAAAAGTTCGTGGCCTAACATAGATAAAGCAATGCATTTTTTTAAAATCTACCCTCTATCTGTACTATTAGGTTATTCAGTAGCAAGTGAGCAGTGTGGTTCAGTTAGTGGGCGCGAATTTTTTTTTTGTGGATATTTATTTAAGAATATCGGAAAAGATTTTCAAGAATGAACAAAATCGAACATCGCGCAGTGATTAAGTACCTGCATAAAAAAGGTCTATCACCAAAACATATTCATGAAGAAATGGTGAGCACATTAGGAGAATCGGTTCCATCCTTAGATTATATAAACACCCAGATAACTAAGGCGCGCAACGAAAATGCTGCCAATAAAATAGGCACTAGTTCGGGTAAGTAAGTCAATCCGCCCGCCAGTGACTGTATTGCGTCATCGCGAGTGCACATCTTCCGAGCTGCGAGACAATATTTCGAAAATGCCTACTAGTGCGGTGCGTATTTGAAAAAACTATGATACAAAAAAAATATCAATAGTGACATCACATTCCACAAGTAAGTATTTAATTTCACTATATATTTCTATAATAAACATTTTAAAACAATTATAATGTCAGTGACTACTACTTGTACAGTGTTGCATAGGAAGCGAAATCTATTTACCCGTGTTTTCTTAATAAGTATTAGTAACTTCAAGTATTTGGTAATGATGTATTGACTGTTAGTTTATTTATTTTTTACATTACTTTATATGCGTAATTTAAGTTTATTTATTATTAAGTGGGTAGGTAAAACAGACCATGAGCCATCGATGTTATAAAAGCGGCGTAACACTTAGAAGACGACTCATTCTAGCAGCGATATTACAAGAATGTAAACGAGTCTCAAGTTTTTTTTAAATATAAGATACTACCTGATGCCCGCGGCTCCACCCGCATGAAATTTGGTCATTACACAAAAAGTGCTTCCCATGAGAATAAGATGTTTTTTACGGCATTAGAAGTACTATATATGTTAATACAGTCAATGTTTAGCTATATGCCGTTTTTTTTATTCAAATCGGTTAACGCGTGCTTAAGTAACAAACATCTTCACAAGCTTTAATATTATAATATCAGTAGAAATAAAAGACGCCTACAGCTCCGCACGTGTGAAATCCAGTTGTTTTCTGGAATAATATTGATCAGTTTATTATATCACTGCGAGAACATTATTTTCATAGCGGTGATATTGTGGGCTTTTTTTTACACAGTACCATCTAGCCCGTAGTTAGCTAATACAAGCTTGTGGTAACTACTGATAGACATATTTATATCTTTCTAAATATATACATATTATACATAGAAAACACCCTAACATCGAAGAAAACATTTGTAAATCACACAAATATTTGTTCCGACCAGGGAATCGAACCCGGGACCTCACCGCGGCAGTCGCATTCACAACCACTGCGCCACCGAGGCAGTCAACAACAAATGTTATTATATCTATAGATTTTCAGCCACTCCAAAAATGTTAAATCGTTGGACAGATATAATAAGAAAATCAAGAAATGAAAGTTGGTGGAAACCCAAAACAAGTATTTGTTCAGTTCACTTTCATCTCGAAGATACTTACAAAACGAAGGGTGGTCGTAAGAGAATAAGATCAGTGCCGTTCCTACAAAGGTATTATGTTTTAATGTTATGCAGTTATGGTTTTTATTATCATCGGGCTCGAGATCCCTTTTAGTATTTCTCCCTATTTCTCATAGTTTTGGATTCGACAACCATGCGAGTTGAAAAACTCCCCCTGTACATATTACTATAAACTATACAAACTTCAAACGAACCATTTAATTCAATACCATTGAAATAAACAATTTTTAAACTGTCACCTATCTCTCATATATTATTATAAGCTCAATCTCCCAATATTTGGGGTAAATGTTTTTACACGCTTTGTTTTGCACTACGCACACAAACGCAACGGAGTAGGTAATATACTCGCGCCGCGCGCGGCTTACCCTCACATGGCTAAGAAAGTGGCAGCAACTTTGACGGCACGCGTTGTACTAGACGCGGTATCTGGGTGTTTATATAATCTAAGGTTCCATCCTATTCCGGTGTAAAAAAATGGGTAGCTGAGTTTAGGCGAGGTCGGGAAATTGAAGATGATCCTAGGTGTGGAAGACCTCCAACGTCTACCACCAAGGAAAACATCGATAAAATATGTGTTCTTATACTAAATGACCGAAGATTGACCATCAATGAGATAGCTGAGATCACAGGCATCGGTTATGGTCGGGTTCAAAACATCATAACTCAAGAACTGGGGTTCCATAAGGTTTCTGCTCGTTGGGTGCCTAGGTTGCTTTCAGTCGAACAAAAACGCGTTCGCTTCACAATTTCGCGTGACTGTTTGGAGCTTTTTGAGGCAGATCCCGAGGATTTTTTATACTACCATACTTCCGAATACAAGCAACAATCGAAACAATTTCAAAAGATCCGGCTCACCCACTCCGAAGAAAGCTAAGGTCGTTTTGTCGAGTAACAAAGTCATGGCTTCGGTATTCTGGGATGCGAAGGGAATCATTATTGTGGATTATTTACCAAAAGGCCAAACTATAAATTCTAGTTATTATTCTAACCTTTTACGACGGCTTCGAGAAGAAATCAAAGAAAAACGGCCGGATATGTTGCGTAAGAAAGTTTTGTTCCATCAAGACAACGCGCGGGTTCACACTTCTGCCGAATCAATGGCTGAGATCCATAATTGTGGTTACGAATTATTGCCCCACCCACCTTATTCGCCGGATTTAGCCCCCTCGGATTATCATTTATTTCCGAATTTATAGATACATTTAGGTGGTTCGAAATTTTCAACCAAAGAAGAGGTCATAGATGCAGTAAATGATTATTTTGACGACCTTCCGGAATCATTTTTTTCTGAAGGTATAAATAAGTTGCAGTTCAGATGGACGAAGTGCATTGAACTAGATGGTGACTATGTAAAAAAATAAAAAAAAATGTACAGCTACGTTTCTTTGATTTTCATGGTCAGGTTACGAACTTTTGGATTTACCTTCGTATATGTACTAGTACAGTGTTTTACTTGGGAATGCTCATCTCAATCAAACAATCTTAAACCTCAACATCAACCTCAAATACAATAACTCGTATAAAGCTGAAGAGTTTGTTGAAGTGAAACTTCTTTATCTACGTTGAGAGAAATTTGACAGCTGTAAAAAATCGTCACGTTTTTCGGTTGCGCGTCATGTTGTTTCTAAGTGAAACTTCTTTATTATAAGTGAAACTTTTTTATCGATGTGGAGGAACGGGTGGAGATGTTCCTCCGACACAAAGGGAGGATCCTCCGACCAGGCAAGGTGATCACGCCTGGCGGGCCGCGGCCCAACGCTTGATGTTGGGCTGTTGTATATATCATTTCTTCAGCGTGAGAACTCTCATAGCGCGATGTAGGATTCTTAGTATCGATGTAGTTCGATAGCTTTACGCTAGGTGGCGCTGGTCGCCACATCACTCCCCTCCGACACCGGAGGTCAATTGTGAGTATGAGTCTGGTGTCTTCGTCTGTTGTGATTTGCGCCAGTGCCAGATTGTGTAGTCCCAGTGAGTCGGAACTGTATGCCGCTGATCCCAGTGAGTCGGCATCGTATGCCGCTGAATCCAGTGAGTCGGTATCGAATGCTGCTAGTCCCAGTGAGTCGGGGCTGAGTGCAGTGCTGCGGTGCGCGGTGAGGTAACCCCAGTGAGTCGGGGTGGTTGCTGCGTAGTGGCTGGCTGCTGCGTAGACGGGAGAGGTGTACTCTTCTTACATTGACCGTAGTGCAGTGTGCTGTGCCTAGACGCTGGTGTGGCCGAGGAGGTAACCAGGCTGGAGCGGTCGCTTCTAGCTAGTGGTATCCCTGATGAGGCCGGAGATGCTGGCTGGCTGAGACTAATTACCGTCATACTGGAGTGCTGTGATGGTGGCGATAATGCTGCTGCTCTGCTCCGTGAAGGCTGCTTCCAATCACGTCGGGGTCACCACTGTGGAGGAACGGGTGGAGATGTTGCTCCGACACAAAGGGAGGATCCTCCGACCAGGCAAGGTGATCACGCCTGGCGGGCCGCGGCCCAACGGCTGATGTTGGGCTGTTGTATATATCATTTCTTCAGCGTGAGAACTCTCATAGCGCGATGTAGGATTCTTAGTATCGATGTATTTCGATAGCTTTACCAGGCGCTGGTCGCCACAATCGATGTATGTAAAAAAAAATCGTAACGATGTTTCACTTCTTACCTGTGTACTCTGGTACACACACTTATTTTTTCAACTAAACTTTTTACTATCCAAAACCCGACTATTTACCTACTCGATAAATGGGCTATCCAAAACAAAAAGATTTTTAAGGCTATAAGTTAAATATCATCACGCTACTATCCCGGAGAGCGGAGCAATTTATAAATGTCGACAAATCAGGCAAATTTTTATGCATATTTGCAGAATTAATAGCGACGGGAATAAATTGGTGCGACGGGAGTTCGAAGTATGTCACGGGCGAAGCCGGGGGGTCAACTAGTCAGTAAATATTTCTACGGTCTATATGTGTACCTATAAATAAATTATTGCGTAGTAGGACGTAAAATCGAACAATAATGGCACCTCGCGTAGGCGGCCTCCTTCCTATTGATTGTGGTCAAATGCAGAACAAATCTTCTATGTTACGCCTTAAAACTATATATATTACATACCTACCTATAGTGATCTAAATAAACTGAAGGACTTATAAGTCTTACACGTCCAAGGAATGAGTGAGGAACGATTGACGAAGAATATATATTGTGCGAAAGTAGAGGGTAGAAGGAGTCAGGGTAGGCCGAGACTTACATATGAAGACAACAAATTGCTAAAAAATGGCGAAGTCGTAAGTACTCTGATACCCAGACGTGCATGTATGAAGCGATTTATGAAACTGCAAGAAGGGAAAGAAGTATGCGTGGATCGTGAAGCGTGGCGATCTGCCCTCTCTGACTACCACGTTAGGGATACAGCGTTAAGATAGTTAGTTTTTAAGTTACAAGTTACTAGCTAATGCCCGCGTGGTAAATTTTCCCGTACCCTTTCCCCCCATGGTTATACTAAACTAGTATGTTATCCTTAAGATATAGCAGCCCTTACAAGCTACATAAAATTGTTAGTGTGACAACACTATTTTTCATTCTCCCTTTTGTCGCCAACATGCCAACTGTACCTTTACGTACGTACGTCGTACCTTTCGTACGTAGCCTTTCGTGTTAGCTCTGATTATTAATATTCAAGTTAAGTTTGTGAAACACGAAGACGTTTCTTTTGAACGGGGGGGGGGGGGGGGGGGGGGGGGATTCTGCTATTTCAATCGTGTCAAAATCGTCGATCTATAGATAGCCACCGGTACAATTTTTACAGGTTTTCGTAGTCTACTGTTGCACTTCTATCGGTCGGCTGATAGAATTCTACTAACTAGTGGCCGCTAGTCAGTTGCATTTTTGATAGTCCACTAATATTTTGACAGCTACAAACAGCGATTCTGGTTCTATTCTACGGCTTGTCAATAGTAGCCCCCTGGAGTACCTCCAACACCGCAGCCTGCGAAGCTAATTATATCCAGTCCACTGCTACCGCAGGAGCTCAACATAAGAGATATACATAATTATATGCCACTGCGGACTTTTCTGTAAACCTAATTATATAACTAACTATCTTCACGCTGTATCCCTGACGGGGTAGTCAGAGAGTATAGATCGCCAGGCTTCGCGATCCATGCAAACTTATTTCGCTTCTTCAAGATTTATCAACCGCTTCATACACGCACGTCTGGGTATCCGAGTACTTTTGACCTTTCCGTTTTTGAGCAATCTGCTCACGTGCTCACGTGGTTTTATTTAAGTCTCGGCCTACCCTGACTTCTTCTACCCTCTACTTTCGCACAATATATATTCTTCGTCAATCGTTAATATAAGTTACACAATTGCAATATACATTATTTTGTTATTCTTAAAAGATTTAGGCAGCGTTTTCGTTGAAAGCTCCCAGACTGTCTATTTTTTGCCGACACCTTCAACAAATATCGTTATAATTTAGCCATTATATACAAAAACCTAACAAATTATATGCTAAAACATTTCTCGAAAGCCACTATCCATTGGTGAAAACAACAGAAAAATCTGCTTTTGAGTTTAACGTTAACATACAGACAGATGCAGCGGAAGATTTTATTTTATAATAAATAGTGATAGTAGCTCTCCGAGTGAATAAAAAGTGAAAAAAAAAAGACGCGCTTTGTTGAGTACTCCTACGTATTGAACAGCGCCTGCTACGTATTAAATTAAATGCGTATAATACAGCTTTTCTATTCAATTATTTCAGGCGTTTTTATAATTACACAGTTCATTTCATAGTATTATGAACTGTGTAATTATAAAAACGCCTGAAATAATTTAATAGAAAAGCTATATTATATATCTATACTAATACTAGCTAACCCGCCCGGCTTCGCCCGTGACGTACTTCGAACCCCGTAGCACACAAATAATTTCACAATAATGTATGAACACATATGATCGAAAATACATACATACATATTGCCAGGCCTGTATCCTCGAAGGGGTAGGCAGAGGCATACTATACGCCCACATTTCACCGTATGCATTTTTGTTCCACTTAACAGGTGGTGAAGCCATTGCCGTGTTGAAATGGACAGGCGCAGGCTGTGAAGACGTGCTGTTAAAATTTGTCAAGCCGCCCATAAGGCCTTCTACCAGGCTTAACGACTGCCATTGTACTGGCAACCGGGACCAACGTCTTAACGTGCCTCCGATCGAAAATGGTTACACGAAATTAATTTCTTTGCGCATTATATTGATTTTGCTATATCTTCGTGTAAAGGGAGAAAATAATCTTTATGAAATGCTAAAGCCAACTAATGTATCAAGAATGATAATTATTAATAAAGTATTTGTGTAATTAGCCTTCAAATTACCGTTTTATAAATGCTGGTTTTTTAAAGTATTAAAATGGAAATATGTTATCTTTATGAAATAGATATATACCATTACGGACTTTTTTGTAGACCTATATTAGATACACAATTCCACCATACATTATTTTGTTAAATCTCAAAGGGTTTAGATAGAGTTTTCGTTGAAAGCTCGCAAATAGTATTATTTTCCGACACCCCTAACAAATCCATACTAATATTATAAAGCTGAAGAGTTTGTTTGTTTGGTTGAACGCGCTAATCTCAGGACCTACTGGCCTGATTTGAAAAATTCTTTTTGTGTAGATAGCCCATTTATCGAGGAAGGCTATAGGCTATATATCATCACCATACTTCCCTGGAGAGCGGAACAATAGTCATAAATGTCGACAAATTGGGCAAATTTTAATGCATTGCTGCAGAATTTATAAGCGACGGGATTAAACAGGTGCGACGGGAGTTCGAGGTATGTCACGGGCGAATCCGGGGGGGTTCACCTAGTATCGTTATAATTTAGTCACTGTATACAAAAACTTAACAACTAGTGCATTAACCTTGTTTTATGTGTAAAACTGGTAGTTAATTAAACATAAAAGTTGTGTAAACGTGCTATAGTGAAAGACAGTGATATATTGCAATAAAATGCTATTTTACATCTTGCGCTCGTGGCCCCGCGGTCTCAGTGTTCTGTAAACGATCACTGAGTTACGCAACTTTCACTATGGCTGGTCCTCGGATGGGTGACCACTTTGTGGCATTTACATTTGCGAGCGTTTCCGTGCTTCGGAAGGCACGTTAAGCCGTTGGTCCCGGTTGCCAGTAAAATGGCAGTCGTTAAGCCTGGTTGAATGCCTTATGGGCGGCATGAAAAATTTCAACAGCAGGTAGCCACAACCTGCGTCTGTCTATTTCAACACGGCAATGGGCTCACCACCTATTACGTGGGACAGGTAAAATCCACACGGTGAAAAGTGGGCATATTATATGCCTCTGCCACCCCTTCGGGGATAAGGCGTGATGGATATTTATTTATATTTTTTTACATCTTGCCGCACAAATTCCACTAAAGGCCTCAAACTCTACTACCACGTTAATAGGACACGACTGATTTTGACTTAAGACTAGACTTGACTAAGACGTAGAGGACGGGGCCATTTTAGATAATAAGATTGCAGAAATATGTAAGATTTGGCTAAAAGGTCTTAGTAACCAGGCGATAAAATAATTATAAAAAAAAACCGGACATTACAAAATATGAAACGTGAGCGTGAGTCTGCGTGACATCTTTTATCATCTTTTCCAAACATTGTAGACATCTGACAAGGCTAAGAACACAATTATTAAATGTTAGTTAACATTTTACTTTAACAAAGGCGAACGTTTGTTTAGTTCAGTTGATATAATGCCTAATAATAAGTTGCTTAGGTCATTTGATATGAGAGTGATCAATGAGGAGATTAAGTTTGCCGATGGTGAGTAGACGACTTTTCGTATTATGAGTCTCTCACGCTCTCTACTAGAGACGCCTTACAGTATAATCTAAACAAATATATAAAGCTGAATGAAGGGTTTGGTTGTTTGGTTGAAATGAAAGCGTTAAACGAAAGCGAAACTTCTGGTCAGATTTGAAAATTCATTTTGTGTTAGATAGCCCATATCTCAAGGAAGGCTAAAGGCTATATATCATCACGCTACTACCATGGAGAGGAGAGCAGTAGCCATAAGTGTATAAAATACTAGTCTATATGTTTGTATTTTATACAACCAAACGTGTCGGGGGAGTTTGTGCGGTAATTTCTTCGATTTGCTGTATTATACCTGTCTAAAACTAATGCTGGGGTAACTACGACCTGCATCGTAGTGATTTATATTTACATATGTAACAGTAACACTTTGGTCTCTATTGCGGAGCGAGCAATATTCTTTGCTCTGTGAGTCAGACCTTCCAAACCATCCCCCCCCCCCCAAGGCCCAAGACGACGCGGTGTGACGCACGCCTCAAGAAGCAGCATAAAACCCGAAACCCCCAAAGCAGCGGGATAACACGCGAACCCCAATGTCTTTGAACGATTAACCAAAAACATTGTTCGGAGGAGATACCAGAGGCGCCCGAGGCTTAATCGGTGCTACTCCATTATGATTTTTCGACAGGGGTCTTAAAAGGTCTAAACAGGGTCGGCAGCAGGAGTTCCGTACCCCTGGTGTTGCAAACGTGCCTAGGGACACTGTATCGAATGCAAAGTATCGATACAGTAGTCATGAGTAGTATCGAAAGAAAAATATTGAATCAAAAGTATCGATACTTGAAAATATCGAGTACTTTTCATAGGGCCCTCTGCGTATATATCAGGACGTCAATGTCAGTCAGTAAGAAACGTCAATTTAGCTTCCGTAGAACAGAACTCGAAGAAACATTAAAGTATCGATACCACAAAGTATTGATACTTTACTTTACTTTACCGATGTGCCGATACTTTAGTACTCGATACACATTAGTTACATTCACGTATTTACAGAGCAAAGAATAAAAGTATCGATACTTTTTTCGTGTTCCTAAACTTCCAAAGGCTACGGTGATCACTTTCCATCAGGTGCGCTTGTCTGACACCACAGTGGTATAAATAAAAAACCATAACTGGGACAGCGATTGGTCACGGTTGTGTTTTCAATGTGAAGTTTTTTTTGTCAAAAATAATCGATATTATCGCTACTATACTATACTATATAGGTATATATATACTATACTATACTATACTATACTATACTATACTATACTATACTATACTATACTATATAGGAACATTTCCATTATGTTTTGTTTGTTTATGATATTCTTTTAAGATGGGTTATTCATATAGTGGAGAGTATATTCGAGTGGAGAGAACCCAACGAAAATATCGTAGCTCTATCGAAGTCTGTACATTTCCGGGTTTTATAAGCGTAGCGTAAAGATGCATATCCTTTTTCCCAAGCCAACTTGAGAGCGACTATCAATAAACTTCAGGGAGCCGAGTCTATTATTGACAAGCCGTAGAATAGAACCTGAATCGCGGTTTTTAGCTGTCAAAATGTTAGTAGACTATCAAAAAAGCGGCCACTGGCGCGGTACGTGTTAGTAGAATTCTTTTGGCCGACCGATAGAAGTCCATTGGAGTACGATTGTAATAGTAGACTACGAAACACTCATAATTGTACCGGTGGCTTTTGATTGAGCAAAAAAACTTATTGCTCCGATTTAATTAAAATTTTAATTTTAGTTTAATCTATATAGACAGCCAAGTAGTTAATTTCATAAAAATATCGATTTGAGGTAGTCTATGCTATCGATATTGATAGCGAATTCAAATTGCATAATGCTCCAGGAAACGCAATGTATAAACCTTTAAAAAGCCGTCGCCACACTAACCGTGCCCAGCACGTGAATATTGTGAATTTGTGACGGAGTCTGCCACACATTTGTAAAGCGCTAATCAAGACGAACGTACCATTCGAATTTGTATTGTTGTATCGTTGTTATTTTTTTAGCCGGCATGTGATAGTGATGTGTGACTAACTGAATTTTTAAACGAATCGTAAATACGGTTTTGTTTTCTAGTGTTGATTTTGTTACTACAGTGTTATGTGTGTCGTTTAGAGCGCCATTAAAATTGTGAATAGTGCTTTGTCGCCTAAATATATATTAATTTACCTACAGTTTAGTTACCTTGACCTAAAAAGTTACTTTTTTTATTGTAAGCAAAGTGAAAATTTCTATTTTAATTACCTTTATTCGTATTACGTTTTGTATGACCCTGCATAATCTAGAGTGCGATTGTAGTACACATGTTCTCAATGCATGGATTTATAACGATTCTAAATAAAGCTCTGACAATTTGCGAAATTCCTTGAAGTCGTAATATATTTTACTACTTATACTAATATACATTCATATTTTGTACGTCTAGGGTCCAAAAAAAAGATTTCTTAAGAATTTTATGCTAGCCAAAGGCATGTAATCAAAATAGTAGGTATGGTATTTACAAAGGAATTTAAAACGTTATCGATTTGATTTCATATAAAAGTAGAACAAGATATCTACGTACCTATGTTGCGGTATCATGACCGTAGGTAAGTGCTTACTGTTTTTCTCAAAGGTTCATGATATATAGGCAAATGATTGGTTAAACTAGATGACCCCCACAGCTTCGCCCGTGGAATATTATGACCTCCCGTCGCACCTATTTAATCCCGTCGCTTATAAATTCTACAATGATGCATACAAATTTGCCCGATTTATCGACATTTATGTCTACTGCTCTGCTCCCCAGTGTAGTAGCGTAATGATATATAGTCTACGGCCTTCCTCAATAAATGGGCTATCTAACACAAAAATAATAAAGTATTTAAGAAATGCATATGCCTACCATGCTGCTGCGGCTGATCTTTATAAAAGAACTAGATGAGCCGCGCGGCTTCGCCCGTGACTTGTGTGTCATTTATTAGTTTTACTATTAGTGAAAGTTTGCTCGATTTGTTGACATTTATAATTACTGCTTGCCAAAATTTTGCTACACCTCTCAATGCTAAACTGCTTATTTTATTTTATAGGAGTATGGTCAATGTTCAGGTCAGTTGTGTTTTTAATAGCGTAATCTAACATGTGACTAGGTTACCCTCGCTTCGTGTTTATCATGATGGAAACATCGACCTATAAAATAGACGGGCATAATTACTTGGCCCTACAATCTCAATAGCAGCATCACCCCAGTATGGCACAGAGTAATAAAACAATTCATATGCTTCTTTATTTATGTTTAAAAAACTATTTTCTTAAAAAAATATCAACAAAACATCAATGTAATAACGGTTCTTATATACTAGGGTTGTGCCCAATACGTAAAAAGATATAGTTTTAAATAGTTACGCATTCTCTATTTATAAAAAAAAACAACAGTTTTGTTTGTTCATACGACAAAATTGGTTTTCATAATATCGCGTGTACAAAATGCTCACAATAAATATACTATTTTACTCATTTAGGGTCATTAACATCGAAATAACTTTACAAATATTTTGATATTACGTTCTAATAAATCATTTACATACCTATTATGTAGTGAATATAAATATACTAAAACGATCTTATTATATCGTTCTCTTAGATTTCGGAATGTGGGTCGAGTGGTTTGTGGGAAAGTTATTGTCCATTGGAAAAGGGGGAAAGCTTACTAATCGAGTTGAGGATATGTTAATGGGACAATAAGGGAATGTAGGATAAGGTTAGAGCTATGAGGTTTAGATAACATTTCGAAGAAGACTGCAGTTTTCAATAACTGTTGTCGTGTGTGATATATATTCTTAAATAAAGAGGAAGAAAGGAAAATAGAGAAAGTTTTCGGGATAATTCCAAGATACCAAATTCTCTGCAAGACGGCGTTAAACGTAAAACTTATCTCGCGTTTTTCTCTCGTTCCAAATTAAAATGTTAAGAAGATATGGGTCTTGACGCCTTGACGGTAACATTTGAAAATTTCGAAGGCTTTTTCAGCAGCGTCTTTGCCAGTTTTCTCTTTGCAGCTTTCTAACACTTTCTCAGCTTCAGCCTTGTCGATTCCAGGTGGCAATTTCGATAGAGCAGTAGCTACGTTCAGATTCCCTTCATGGTCTATAATGCCTGCCTTCTCGAAGAAACACAGTGTGAATTTCTTCAGATCATCTGATTCGTTGATATTTCCCTTCTTCAATTCGGCTATTACTTCGGATTTCACACCAGTTTCTTTGACGCATTCTGCTATGTGTTGATTCGCTTTTTCTTGTTGAGCGCTAGAAAGATTGACAGTCTAGAAAGAAAAGAGAATACTATTCTGAATAAACGGTGTTATGTATGATAAAGTGTTGACTCCTAAATAGTAAAAAAAAATCTGAAAAAATAAACCAAAAAAGTCAAATGTCAAAAAAGTGCGATTCGGAGTCAACCACCAAGGACTCTGCAAAAATATGATATTTTTTGCGTCATATATGGCCTTTTTTTTTCACTTTTAACTTATAAGTTTCATTTTATCACAGCTTCAAGGGAGACCTAAGTATATAGTTTTAATTTCAACTCGATATCTTCATGCGTTCCCGAGATAAACGGCATTAACAGACGGACGAACAACGTCGGACCACTGATCGTGTGCTGTGCTGAACAGGTAGTAAAATTATATTAATAACTGGTTTTTTTTACGTGTGGAAATCCCCTTCGGTTGTCATGCCGGACTCGAACCGGCTAAAACCACAAGGTCCGTGCCTAACTCTCTATTGCCGGACGCCCCGAGTAACTCCTCGGAAATAATCCCAGAGCTCCCGGCAGACTTTGGCTACCACCGCGGCCTCACCTGGGGTTCGGGTACTATCCCGCTTCTTTGGGGGGTTGGTTCGGGTACTATCCCGCTTTTTGAGGCATTGAGGCGTACTTGAAATTTCACGTTATGCCGCCGTCTTGGGCCAGCTTCTGTAAGGACGACGAGCAGCCCACCTGCCGTCCTCAGGCCCCCCGATCATGATGGCCGGTAGTCTTGGGATATTAATTACTGGTTAATATTCGCGACTTTACCCGAGTGGCGAAGTTGCCCGTACTCGTTTGCCAAAGAAACTTGATTCCGGGATAAAAATATGTGAAACTAGTTGACGCCCGCGGCTTCGCCCGCGTAGTGAAGTTCTCCCATTCCTGTTACCCTCAGAAACTTGTTCACGAGATAAAAAGTAGCCTATGTGTTATTCTGATGCATAAGCTAGATTATTGTAAAGTTAATTAAAAGCCATTCAGCAGTTTTTACGTGAAAGAGTAACAACCATCCATCCACATTACAAACTTTCGCGTTTATAATATTAGTAGGATAGGCGTAATGTTAATTTGCTATCTGTATACCAAATATGAACTAAGTTAATTCTAGGGTTAAAGGGCCAATAAGTATCGCGCCGCTCTCACAATCTATTGGTTCGATTGTACTTTTTTTTGTATTGGTTAGCCCATTTATCGAGGATGACTATACGCTATATATAATTGCGCTACTACCCAGATGTGCGGAGCAGTAACCATAAATATCATAAAGTCGGGAAAATGTTCATACAGTACTGTAAAAATATGAACAACGGGATTAAATCGCCATAGATAGAAAAATAAAAATATAAAATGAGTGTCATGGGGCTCGAATTACGTCACGGAAGAAGCTCCCTCACGGTTGCTAGAAATTAAGACGAGTATGTTTTGGGCCTTTTGATTCTTTACTTTTTATACGTTTTATCTGTCACCTATATTTTTTCCGATAAAATCATAACACATATAATCTATCTCTAGATAATGATAGATACGAATAACATTGTTTATCTGTCTTTTTCCTGTTATCTACAGTAAAATATTTGTTTATTTTTGACAAGCACACAAGTCAGAATAAATGTCCAGCGGTGATACACTGCGCAGAATAAATTCCTTCGTAAACTTACAGCCGTTGTATCTGAACTCCCGCAATATTTTATATCTTCACTATGTATCCCTGACGGGGTTGTCAGAGACGACGGATCGCCAAACTTAGCGATCCATGTATACTTCTACTACTCTCTCTTCCTGCAGATTCATTAATCGTTTCATACATGCACGTCTGGGTATCCGAGTACTTTTGACTTTCTGAATCAGCTCACGTGGTCTTCATATGTAAGCTCGGCCTGCCCTGACTCCTACTTTCGCACAATATAATCTTCTTCGTCAATCGTTCTTCATTCATTACTCACTCTAATATTCTTATTCAGTCATCTTTATTTTAACCTGCCAAATTGCGTATCACTTCGTTATATTTTATAGTTTTATATTACTTATAGGTTTTCAGTAAATGTAAATAAGGGACAGTCACTCAGTAATAACTAAAACACTCGAAACGAAATAGAGGAGAGACTTATCGTCTTCGCTCAAACTGAGAAATGTCACAATTCGTTTAAATGGGTCTGACGAACGTTTTTTACAAATTGTAAATACCGAATAAATATACTAAAATATACGAGAAAAACAGAATTTTTACTTTTCTATATTTAAAAAAATTGTCTGAAAATTTTGCGATCAATGTGCGTATACCGTGGGTGACCGCATACGTCACAACCCTGCTCATGCAATAGTCGCGCTCTCGTTCGCACCCGAACGCCTTGTCGCAGTTTGTGCGAGGCTGTGATTTCATAATAATCTCGGAATTACAAAAATGAACTAAAACTTCTCGTCGTTATAACTTCGGAAATATGCATTTATTGAAGTGAAATAAAAACTAATGTAGTGTATATGAGCTACGCTCCAATTTTAGCTATATTTGACAGTAATATTTTGACCCTTTTGTGTTCTCCATTGTAACGAACGTTTTTTGTACTGAGCTCAGCTGAGTTACCACCTGGATCCTTCTTTGGGCTCTATACTATCTCTGTACCAAATTTAATTTAAACTGGAGATAATTAATTTAGGCGACTATTTCCATTGCACAAGGATTATTAAGATTTTAAACTAGTGCTTGATTAAATACACGTCTGCTTAACCCTTCGTTGTACAAGTTTTAGCTTGGCTATGAATAAAGACATAAATAAATTACATGCTATGTACTTGAGTCACACCACGCATGTTTTTCAATAGAGGTCAGCAGTAACATTCAATACGTATTATTACGATAGGTAATTATCGACCATCTGTTGTCATTTTGTTAATTTTTTTTATTATAAAATTATCCGTGACTTTTATTCAATGACTAGCTGACCCTTGCGGCTTACCCCATGACATTATTCCTGCCCTGCCAGTGGCATCCATTTAAATCCGGTTTATTTTTTATTTTTACAATATTGAATGAAAATTTATCCGATTTGTTGATATTTATCATTACTGCTCTGCTTTTCTGGGTTGCTTGATATATAGTCTACAGCCCTCCTCTGTATATCCATCACAAAAATAATTATTAATTTCGAACCAGAGGTTAGCGCGTTCAAACTAACTTTTCAGCATTAAATATACATAAAAACACGTGATTTTCATAAAATCAAAATTTTTGGTTTGTTTATTGAAGTTATACTTCTTAATATTAATAATATATAAATAATTAGTAATTTTTTACAGTGCGCGCGCACATTGTCTCGAAAATCCGACATCCTGAAGTTAGCTGATAAGTGTTCCCATGACAACTTATAACTACGTTCAAAGTAGTTTTCAAACATCCTGAAGTTAACTATAGTCAACATTTCAAATGTAGGATAAGGCGAAAGAGAATATTTTTAAAATGCTTTTTTTATATTGTTACGCCAAAGAAGTGTAACTTCTAGCGCGTGTACACACAAACTTTTTTCGTATTTTGTTGTATTCGTTAAAACCGATGTTCACCGTTTTTTAAGTAACATTGCCCATCCCTGTCACATTTTTAAAGTCATGGCGATTATTTTGAATGAGCTTCATACATTTTTATTGTTATATCTATATTTATACTTTTTTATACTAATATATAAAGCTGAAGAGTTTGTTTGGTTGAACGCGCTAATCTCAGTACGTAATGCTCCGAATTGAAAAATTCTTTCACACGATGCCCCTCCATTTGGCTATGGCTAGGGTTCCGGGTGAGCCCTAGGAAGGATAGTGCCTCGGGTGTTATCTCGCTTCTTTGGAGAGGATTCGGGTGCTGTCTAATAAGTCGCTAAATTGCTGTCTAATAATAAGTAATAGTGGTGCGTCCCCTCTTAGGTTGCTCAATTCGCACCTTCCACTGCTCCATGAGCTCCTGGCTGAGCAAGGATCGCTCCAGCGTCACTTTGCGCCATTGCTAAAACGACGCAAGGGCCCTCACTTCCAGGTCCCGGCTAAGAGACATGCCGCCTCGACGGAGATCTTGCGGTACCCTCCAATGACCCTGACGTTCAAGCTTGACTTGTAAATTCAATATACTTGTTGTAAATCCTAATTGCACCAAAGTTGTTGTTTTTTAATTAATGATTATTATTATTTTATTTTATTATTCGATATGTGATAATTTGTGACATATAAATTTATAATTCATTAAAATGGAAGCCATATTTTTCTTATTTTTTTAAATTTTATAATATCTTATTTATATTATGAACTAGTTGATGCCTACAGGTCTGCCCGCGTGGTAAAGTTGGCCCGGTATATAAAGTAGCTTAGGTATGTGTTAATCTGATATGTAAGCTATATTATTTTAAAATTTCATCAATATCCATTTTTTGCGTGAAACTGTAAGAAACTTATATCTATACATTCTTAAAAACGTTCGCGTTTACAATATTAAGTAAGTGTGACAGTTTGTTGGATGTGTGTATGATGTATACTTTTTAAAGTAAAAACTACTGAATGGATTTAATGAAATTTTACAGTAGCTTTAATTAATAGGAAATAGGCTACATTTTATCCCGGGAAAAAGTTTTTGGGGGATACGGGAAAGGAAAAACCAATTAATTTATACCTACTTTATTTTTCCGGTACCGTTTTTACTATTTAATAGGAACATTATAATATATATTGAAGTAAGGATATACTAGGTGCACTTGCCGTCCCCGGTAAGCCTAAATGGAGCGAAGCGTTTTGCCGTCCCGTTTCCGAAAACGGTGATACTTCCTCCATGGTATGTCCGATTTTCGATTTAATTTTTTCAAAACCATCTTTGGCTAGATGTCGTATTATGCGTCTTATTTGATCAAAAAGTGTTGAGTGGGTTTGGGAGGAGTTAGAGGACAAAGCGAATATCCGAATCGGGAATGATTGAAAATGCATCCGAACGCATTCCCGGTTGAATGCGAAGCCGGAATTTAGCTTTTGCTCTTACGTTTCCATTTGGCACTACCTTCAGTAACCCCAATAGTGAATTTTAAATAATAATCTTTACCTTCAATTATTAAACCAGTGGCTTCACCCGTGACATATTTTGAACACCCGCAATCATTCAATCCCGTCGTCGTTTATTATTTATTTATTTTATACACATAAAAACAAGTAAAGAGAAAATTCCGAAAAAAAAAGGTTGAGAATTAAAATAAATTTTGGTACTTAGAAAATTTCGTGAAAATCAAAATTCGTCAATATCTTTATGCAGTATTGACTCAGGGCCTTGATTTTTATACACCTAATAGGGACTATAGACCTCAGTATATAGTAATAATTTCAATATGGGTCCTAGGTATCTAGGTCCACCCGTTCCCGAAAAGTCGATGGTGACACACTTACAAGAAAGTGATCATAAGGGTTAATTTTTTCACCTTTTGAGGTACGAAAACCCTAAAAATGACCTAACTATCTTCACGCTCTATCCCTGACGGATAGTCATAGAGGATACATCGCCAGGCTTCGCGATCCAGGCATACTTCTTTCGCTTCCTACAGATTAATATTCTAGGGTCGGCGGCGCGATTGCTACATCTCTGGTGTTGCAAACGTACATAGGCTACGGTGACCAATTTCCATCCGGTGGGCCGTATGCTTATCAGCCACCACAGTGGTATAAAACAATACGCTACTCAAAGGCCCAAAGGTCTGAGAAACCAGGCCATATAATCCAAAAAGCTACAAGCTACTGTTATAGTTTTAAAAAACAAACTTACATGACCATATACTCCAGCAGTCACGAAGACGACACAGATGAGGATTGCGGAATTCATTGTACTACAGTTGTTCTACTCGTGATGACTGTGGCGAGTAGTATCGGTCGCAAGTATTTATACTGGCTTCGAAGGAAAGCCGGTTATATCAGCGTTGACATGTTAATAGTTGATGTGTTCCGTATATGCACGAAAGGATATCTAAGGTAGAATATAAACCATTTGTTGCAAAGGACTCGTAGTAACTGGGATTTACGACCCACAAGTAGGTTTGAGGAGTACTCCCTGCGATATGCCGGGTCCATCGCATTGAACACTGACAGCGCCAGTAGGTATCATAGAAATTATATTTCTAAACAATTAGATAAATGTCTAGTATTTTAATATAAATTTACTTATTTTTATTGAAATGATTTTTTTATCGACGTTTAGAGAAATTTTATAGCTGTAAAATAAAATCGTCACATTTTTCGGTTACGCACCATGTTGTTTTGAAGTGAAACTTCTTTATCGACGTATGAGAGAAATTTTATACATACATACATATTGTCACGCCTTTATCCCCGAAGGGGTAGGCAGAGGCATATTAAACGCCCACTTTTCACCGTATGCATTTTGTCCCACGTAACAGGTGGTGAGCCCATTGCCGTGTTGAAATGGACAGGCGCAGGTTGTGGCGACCCGCTGTTGAAATTTTTTAAGCCGCCCATAAGGACTTCAACTTGGCTTAACGACTGCCATTGTATTGGCAACCGGTACCAACGGCTTAACGTGCCTTCCGAAGCACGGAACTGGGGTGGCTCTAAGGAGCCCAATAAATTTAATAAAATAAAATGTGTCTATTTTAGATGCTAAATTTGGAAGAAATTTTAAACTCGTTGCCTTTTTAGTGAGGTGGTAACAAAAGATTTAAAGGGTCTTATGTGCTAGACACTAATTAGCACAACCAATTAAAGTCCTGGTAGTCTCGGACTGAAGGATACTTTAGGTAGAATATAAACCACTTGTTTCAATGGACTTACAGTAACTGGGATTTGCGACCCACATGAAGGTTTTTAAAATAGCATTTCGATTACACAACTTTTAGAAACTACCATTGTTACACATAAAACAGGGTTAATGCACTAGTTTCTATATATTTCTATAGGAATGTAATATATAAACCCGATTGGTCGATATTTATATACTACGTGGGCGTATAGTACGCCTCTGCCTACCCCTTCGGGGATAAAGGCGTGAAAGTATGTATGTTAATATAATATATAGCAAGCATCTGCTATGCGAAAACTTTCCGCGCGAATTCCACCAAGGCAGTCAAATTTCTTACATAATAGATTTACATCACAGGTGGTGACCCTTCAGTACGGAACCCAAAACTCTAAAAAGAAACTAAATGAAAGAAAATATTTACCTACCTAAACAACTAAATAAAAAAAAGCCTACTGATCTGAAGCCGTTTGTTTTGTTTGCCTGTGCCTGAGATTGGCGCGTTCAACCAAACAAACAAACAAACTCTACATTTTTATAATATTAGTATAGGTTATTTAGGTCTTTATCTTTTTGACGAATACGACTGAAAAACAATAAAAAAATTTTCAACATTATTTAAATAACTATGGCCCGCGAAGTATTTATGTGCGTTCTTGTTTTAAATAAAACATGGCGATGTATTAAAATTATTTCGTATATTCGTAATAGTTACACGTGTTTGTTTATCAATCACGCCTTATCGCCGAAGGGGTGGCTGGCAGAGGCACATTATACGCCCACATTACATCGTGCTCATTCCTGTCCCACGTAACAGGTGGTATTGCCGTGTTGATTGTTGAAATATACATGCAGGTTGTGACTACCTGCTTTTTGGAAGTTATACTTTTGGCACGTAAGGGAAAAATGATGAGAGTAAATTTTTACGATGCGCGCGCAGACCGTTACGGAAAACCGACACCCTAAAGTTGGGTGCTAATTCTGTTGCTGAGACCACTAAACTAAATTTCTCTAAAATTTCCCTTGTTTTATTAAGAGATTGCCGTTGTAACGTAAAAAATGTACCTAGACAGTCGAATGTAAATACATGCCGACTAACTTGGTGATTGAACTGCCTATGTACATATTTCACGTTACAACGTTTTACACGATTTTACGTTTCAAACGGTTACTAAAATTAATAAACTTCCCACGAAAATTAGACTTTTCACTAAAATTAGACGTCATCTAAACAGGTGACGTCTAATTTTAGTGAAAACGTCTAAATTTTGTGTGACGTTAAATTTGTATCTGATATTACTAACATTCATTTTATGTGATAAAATTCAACAAAAAGTGAAAAATGTATATAGACAGTTCAATCACTAAGTTAGTCGGCATCTAAATACATGTTTTGTTAAATTTTATCACATAAAATGAATTTTAGTGATGTCAAATACAAATTTAGTGCTGTTTATTACTTATACTGTTTATTACTTATCACCAAGTTTAGTTCGACATAATAACAGAATAGCATTAGGCAATCTCTCAATAAAAATAAGAAACTTTTAGAGAAATTAAGTTTAGTGGTTTCAACAACAGAATTAGCACCATTAAGTGTTTCCATGACAACTTAAAACTACATTCAAATTAGTTTTCACACATATACAATAGTCAACATTTTAGTTTTTTTCTACAATCGTAGGATAAGATGAAAGTCAAATTAAAAAAAAAAACTGTTATCTTGTTACGCCAAAGAGGTATAACTTATAACGCGCCCTTTTTTTTTCTCATTTAAGCCTTATGGAGGCATCCATAAGGCTTCCATGCGTGTGTTTTAGTTGGTACGAGTCCAAAACCACACGGTGCGCTACCATCTGTTTATGGCCAGGAGTCCCAGATGAGCCCTCGGAAGGATAGCCCTAGGGCTATATTAGGTACAAGTGTTCATGATAAAATATTACAAGCTAATGTCTGCGGCTGAGCCCGTGTGGTGAAGATTTCCCTTTCCTGTTTCCCATAAAGACATGTTTCCGGGATATAAAATACCTAACAGTGAAAGAATTTC
Source organism: Thumatha senex (assembly GCA_948477245.1). Taxonomy (NCBI): domain Eukaryota; kingdom Metazoa; phylum Arthropoda; class Insecta; order Lepidoptera; family Erebidae; genus Thumatha; species Thumatha senex. The sequence continues at coordinate 11,370,649 of OX419753.1, forward strand.
CGAAATCGGTTTAGTAGATGTAGAGGTTTCCCCCTAAACCCCCATAAACTCACAATATCAAATAATTATAAACTTTATAATATTAGTATGTATAGATAAATTTGGAATGTAACTTAAGGATTTTACGGCAAGTGCCAGGTTTGCGTCCAACAGTAGGCGAAAATTGCATACGTGACTTTTCAGTTACCTACCTGCCATTCGTTTGTAGTTTATTTCATTATCATTATCAGCGGACTATGAATGCTTCCCAGTTCTTAGAAAGCGTTTTAAATCTGAGTCTGGCAAATGTTATGATAGATTCATGAAATCGGTTGAAGATAGCATCCCACGTAGCATTAAGCATTTCTGGACTTATGTTACTAACCGAAAGGGCAGAGTTGAGTTGCCAGCCACCATGTATCTCGATAATATAAACACAAGCAATCCAATTGAAGTTTGTAACTTGTTTTCCGTCTTTTTTACCTCCGTTTATGAGCCCTCACACTTAGATCCCAATGTATGGCAGCCGCCTAATTCATATTTGGAAAATTCTCCTTGTATCTCCGATATTTATTTGCCGAAAGAAATTATACATAAAGCAATAAAGGATCTAAACTTAAACAAAGGTGCTGGACCTGATGGTATACCACCAATTTTCATAAAGAGAACTGGGGAAAGTATAGTACTTCCACTATATATTATTTATAACAAGTGTCTAAGAGAGGGCACCTTCCCTGATATTTGGAAACGTGCACATATTACACCGGTATTTAAGAGTGGTGACAAAAATAATGTACAAAATTATCGCCCAATATCAATACTTTGTGCCCTATCGAAGCTCTTCGAGAGTCTAGTACATGGTATAATATATCCTCACATTCACAACATTATTATTCAACAACAACACGGTTTTGTGAAGCGCCGGTCAACCAACACTAACCTTATGGTTTTCACTAACTTTTTATTCCATAGCATGGACAATAGAGCTCAAGTAGACGCAGTGTATACGGATTTTCGGAGGGCCTTTGATAGGGTTGACCACAAATTGCTTCTAGATAAAATTGCCTTTAATAGAATCCGTGGTAACTTGCTGCGTTGGTTTATGGCTTACGTATATAATAGGTCTCAAAAGGTAATTGCAAATGGTTTTCAATCTGGCTCTACAATCGTCACTTCCGGGGTTCCCCAGAGGTCCATTTTGGGACCATTGCTCTTTACACTGTTCATTAATGACATTAAAAATTGTTTTATTCACTCTCAATTTCTCATGTACGCCGATGACATCAAAATATATAAGTCTTGTAGTAATAAGTATGACTGTATGCTTTTGCAGGAAGACCTTGACAGACTTACCAGGTACTGCTCCCATAATAAGCTTTAGCTTACTATTCCAAAATGCAATGTAATCACTTTCACAAAAAAAAAAATGTTACCATATTCGACTATGGCCTGCAGGGTGCCACATTGCAAAGAGTCGATTGTGTGCGGGATCTTGGAGTTGAAATAGACTCAAAATTACATATTTCGATGTTCATATTAATAATATTATTAACAAAGCTTACCGGATGTTTGGGTTCATAATGAGGTCTTCGCGGGCCTTTAAAAGACCGTCCACTTTCCTAACTTTATACAAAACACTGGTGAGATCTCAGTTGGAGTTCGCTGTCCCGATTTGGTGTCCTATATTTGATGTTTATATACAAAGGTTGGAAATGGTCCAGAAAAAGTTCTTGCGATCTATGCACTACCGGTGCTTCAAGTCCAAAATATCATACACACAGTTGTTACAGCGATATGATCTTCTGAGCTTAGAATCTAGACGTAGTTTACTGATGGTCATGATGCTTCATGGTTTGTGCAATAACAGATTTGACTGTAATAATATCACTAATGACCTATGTTATGTGGTACCTAGAAATTCTATAATTCGTGAGGCGCGAGCGGCCCGTTTGTTTCACGCCGCAGGGTGCAGGACACGCGCGGGTGAGCGGGTTCCTCTCCGGAGTATCGTTGAGATGTATAACACACGCTTTATTGACTTAGACATTTTTGCACTTTCTGAAACTAAATTTAGAAGAATGGCAATTTTAAAATTAAAGAATTAGTTAGAGAATTTTTTTTATTTTGTAAATATTTTTATTATTATTATTGGCGCATGTATGTACAGGCAAAATTGTAAGAAAAAAAAAATATTCTGCGGACAATGGTGTGGGTTACATGTTTACTTAGTCGTAAGTTAAAATGTTAAACCTTAAGAGCTATATGTAACTGTTATTTGTCCCAATAAAGAAAAATAATAATAAAATAAAAATTATCGAGGGTGAATTTTCGTGCTTTTAAACGTTTCTGCCATACATATTACTGGAATTAAACATAGCTCACATTGGACCCGTAGTATACTATTACCGTGGTGCTTCCCTATTTCTATAGGATGTACACCTATTTGCATTTCAGGTCTCCCGCTTTGCAAAGGAGGGAAGAGGCATTACGTTCTTTTCTTACTTCCTCACATTATCTTCTGATTAATTTCGTTGCGGGTTCCAAGATATGCTAACTTCTCGTGGGACTTCACCGAGACCGAGCTCGGTGCTCGGTGTAACTGTTCTGGTTTTTGGTCATTGCTGTAGATCCTGGTTTACAGGAGTCACAGTAATGGGAATGTGGGTGGGATTAGTCACAATAAAACCGAAATCATTTAAAAAAAATAGAGTAAGTCGTCTCTAGAGTGTGAGGGTCATTTATTCCTTGCTCTGTGACTAGTAGATTCCCTCTGTCCTGTAGGATCCACCATCTCGATGTACTAGTGGATTGAATAACACGCTAAAGTTCACTGTGATCCACCACTGGTCTAAGTGGATCCTGTGATACTTCCATCTCGTAATAAGATCCACCAGTGGATCGAACAGCACTAAGTGACATCTTGAACAAAAGCACTTGTACTGTTCCACTTATTTATTACTTAAACCTGACCGGTTTCGCCTTACCGCATTTTCAAAGGTTGGCACATATTTTATGTATTTCCGATTTAATTTTATTGTGACATTGTCACATTGTCATATAACCTTTGAATATGCCGTAAGGCCAAACCGGTCAGGTTTAAGTAATAAATAAGTGGAACAGTAGAAGTGTTTTTGTTCAAGATGTGTAGCAAGTTTCACCAAGTGTCCTCAATCAAAAGTCCTAACAACTCTTAGGGAGTTTGGTAAGATCCACCACTGGTCTGGGTGGATCCTGTGATATTTGCAATCTAATGAACAAAATTTCACACGGGAAATGTGTGCGTAAAATATGCCTCTGTCAGCCCTTCGGGGTAAAAGGAGCTATTGAAACATTTTTTTTTACTTCTTTATTTTTAAGTAGTAACTAGCTAACTATCTTCACGCTGTATCCACGACGGGGCAGTCAGAGAGTACAGATCTCGCGATGCATGCATACTTCTTTTTTGCTTCTCGAAGATTCATCAATAGCTTCATACACGCAGGTCTGGGTATTCTGCTCAATATTATGATTTTCTGCTCGTTTTCCATAACTTAATTTCAATGAGACACCGTTCTTGTTGGATTATCCTGTTTCACGGTCACATCGCAAACAAATTATCGTACGCAATGTACTTGCCGCCATCATCAAAGTAATTACATATGAATCACAGAAACAAGTATGTTTTTGAGGTTATACCCTGGAACATAAGTTAAATAACTTAATGTAAAGACGCTCATAGCCTCGCCACTTCAATGTAAACGATTACTGCGTTATGCATAGCTGGGGGCCGAGTTTTATTTCAATTGTGTCGAAATGGAATCGAAATCGTCGCTCAATAGAAAGCCACCGGTACAATTTTGACAGTTTTTCGTAGTCTACTATTATAATTGTACTCCAATAGACTTTTATCGGTCGGCCGATAGTATTCTACTAAAATGTACCGCGCCAGTGGCAGCTAGTCAGTTGCATTTTTGATAGTCTACTAACATTTTGACAGCTAAAAACAGCGATTCTGGCTCTATTCTACGGCTTGTCAATAGTAGAATCCTTAACAGCTTGGTTTGTCCATTGTTTGGAAAAGTTTTATTTAGTCACTAGTTAACGCCTGCGGCTCCGCACGCATGGTGAAGTATTTCCGTTCCCGTTTCCTGTCGAAACTTGTTGCCGGGATAAAAAGTAGCCTATGTGTTATTCTGATGTGTAAGCTATATTATTGTAAAGTTTCATCAAAATCCATCTGCATCAGTAGATTTTGCGCAAAAGCTATTATTATAATATTAGTTGGATAATGCTAAAACTTTTGGTTAACTTGTGGTATTGAAAATAAATTCTTTATCTTTCTATCTTTTCCAACATACTCCCGGCGCCCAAGGTTTTGTCACCTCTCCAAGACTAAAAAAAAACTAACTATTTTCCTCTCCAAGACGATTTTCTTATAAATGTTATTTGAACCCTAAATGAGGTTTTTACCTTTTAGATAATTAAAATCGTAAAGAAGACCATTTTTGGTTTCATAATTTAAGACTTTTTTTTATTTTTACAATTATGTTTATTTATAGGTGTAAATGTCGGTATGTGAAGAATTATTTATTATTTAATAATTAGTTATATGCAAGCTTTTGTGGTGTTTTTTTTTCGAATGTATTTACAACTAGCTGATGTCCATAGCGTAAAGGTTCCTATTTGAGATTTCGTACGGAACCCTAAACTTATTGATTTTTGAAATAGCCTATGTTACTCACGAATAATGTAGCTTGCAATTGGTGAAAGATTTTTTAAAATCGGCCCAGTAGTTTTTGAGCCTATTCATTACAAAAAAAAAGTTACAAATCTTTCCTCTTTATAATATTAGTAAAGGCATCTGTTACGGAGAATTTACATTATCAAATTTTATTCCAACTGACGATGCAGATTGCTGAAAACAGAATAGGGGAGGAGGAGGAGGGGGAGGAGGGTGGGGGTTCGTTGCGTAATTTTATTGTGATAATTGCGTAATTTTATTGTGATAGTTGCAACTATTAAATCCTGTCGCTTATAAATTCTACAATAATGGAAAAAAAATTGCCCGATTTGTCGACATTTATGATTACTGCTCCGCTCTCCAGGGTAGTAGCCTGATGATATAAAGCCTACAGCCTTCATCGATAAATGGGCTATACAAAACAAAAAAAAAATGAAATCCGACCAGTAAATCCTGAAATTAGGGCGTTCAACCAAACAAACAAACTCTTCAGCTTTATACAGTAGTACGGATATACTCGTATCATTAATTAAGATAACTAACTAACTAACTAACTAACTATCTTCACGCTGTATCCCTGACGGGGTAGTCAGAGAGGACAGATCGCCAGGCTTCGCGATCCATGCATACTTCTTTCGCTTCTTCGAGATTCATCAATCGCTTCATACACGCACGTCTGGGTATCCGAGTACTTTTGACCTTTCCGTTTTTGAGCAATCTGCTCACGTGGTCTTCATATGTAAGTCTCGGCCTTCCCTGACTCCTTCTACCCTCTACTTTTGAACAATATATATTCTTCGTCAATCGTTCCTCACTCATTCGTTGGACGTGTCCAAACCAACGGAGCACGCCCTTTTCCAGCTTAACGCTGACACTTTCATTCAAACCTGCCATATTGCGTATCACTTCGTTACGTATTCGGTCGGCCAAGGTAACGCCGCACAATTTTCGAAGTGATCGCATCTCAACAGCATTCAATTTACTTTCATGCATCTGCTGACATACCCAGGTTTCACTACCGTAAAGCAAAGTTGGCACTAGCACTGCGTTATGAATCGCCATTCGTGCTTCTTTTACGATGCTTTGTCGCTTTACTAACTGGGACAAAGCACCGTTAACTTTGTTTCCGGCAGCTACTCGCCGTTCTACATCCGAATCACATCTTCCATCCGCGCTAAACATACTTCCTAAATACACAATTTCATTCACTTGCTCTAGACGTTCCTGGTTTACCCTAATCTCGCATTTAGTTCTTACGTCATCTCTTTCAAATACTAGAACCTTAGTCTTACTTGCATTCAAGCGAAGACCCTTACTTTCACACTCCTCTTTCATATTAGTGACTAATGCCTGTAGGTCGGCTTCTGATGAGGCCATGAGCACCGCATCATCAGCGTACAGCAGACAGTTTACTGTAAAGTCACCCAAATTCACACCCATATCACAATCTTTCAACTTCTGCAGGCAACTGTCCAGATACACTATGAACAGCCATAATAATAATATAATAATAATTAAGATAAAATATAATAATATAATATATTTATGTATAATTAAGATAAAATATTAATATTCTAAAAATAAAAAAGACCTAATTATATAACTCTATTACCTCGAAAATGTCTTTGAGTCAAATTCAGCATCATTTTCCTTGACTCCAACTTGATTTTATATTGCACTCTAACGAGCTTGTCTTGTGAACTGTTAAGTTAAAGCTTCAGTTATAATCTAGTAACCAAATGTATTCATCTCGACAACTGTGTTTTATGAACTGTGAATCTGAACACTGCCTCCCAAAACAAAGACAATAATAGCCTAGATTGGGAACCAGTTTTGAGCGCTCTTGCCAACTATTACACGACCATTTCCCCTCGCCTGCCTCCATTTCCACCCCGATCGAAAAACATCCTTGCTAAAAGTTGTTGGCTACATCAAGGATTGTCCATTCCAAGTTGCATGCAAATCCGATAAAAAATGCGACCTGTAGACTGATTTTTCCCGTACTAGTGGAGTTAAAACGGAGATTTTCGTCGGTTCGCGTCGCTCGCCTCCTCAGTTAATTATTTCAATTATAGGATTCGATACCGGTCATTTTCGCCCAATCCCGGGATTATCTAGGTGTAGGGTCCCGGGATAGCCCCGGGATTGTATTGATAATGGAAAGTGGTAACAAAAACACAGTAAAACATATCAAAATCCCTTTTTTCGGGAAAATTTTAGGACTAAAATATGGCCGGGATCCCGAGAACCGTCTAGTTTTATTTTTTACTGCCAGTTTAACGGCCTGGGTATGACAAGAGAGCTCCAGAGTCAAACTCAACTCCAATATCACGAAGTACTGGATATTTTGATCTTTAAAATTCGGTGTGTCTGTCAGAGTACAAAAAAAGGAGTCTTAGAAGGCTTTTACAGGGTCGGCAGCGCGAGTGCTGTAACTCTGGTGTTGCAAACGTCCATAGGTTACGGTGACTGCTTTCCATCAAGTTTCTTATGCTTGTCTGCCGCCTCAGTGGTATAAAAAAATGACTTTCTATAAGATGGCTCTGTCTCTTTGGCGAGCTAAACAAAATCTGACAGATTTTTAAAGCGCTCGTGGTCCCGTTAACTCTTTGTTCTGTAACGAGCACTGCGTTAAGCAACTTTTGCTATGGCTGGTTTTCGCATGGGTGATCGCTTTGTAGTATTTACATTTACGAGCGATTCTTGTCTTCGGAAGTCACGTTAAACCGTTCCGGTTGCCAGTAACAAGTTGAAGGCCTTATAGCTTGAAAAATTTCCACAGCAGGTCGCCACAACCTGCGCTTGTCCGGCTGCACTAAAAGTATCGGGAATGGAACATTTCCACTGTTCCTGTCATATTAAAATCTTTTTAATTGAAAACTCATTGGTTTTAAAAATCGAATACAATTTATTTATTTAAAAAAAAAGATTCTCGGTGTATAATACCGAGGTTGGTATTATATGAACTTTATACTAGCTGGGATTTCAAATAGACCTGTGTCGATCGCGATTGATCGAATCGTTTTGATTCGATGACATCCTGTGCGCGAGTGATCGAATCACAGATCTTTAAAAGACCCGATTATAATTGACCTGATGGGTTACACAACAAACTAAATTGAACTTTATTTTCACATCGTTACCCTAAGTAATTGCTTGCAAATAAAACTGATCGAGTATTGCATTCAATCACGTAATGAGACGTAACAAACTAATGTTTCTATCTCTTTCGTTTACTTACAGTTTAAAACACGTTCGTTTCGTTCCCACTCTTTCTCGATAATGAGGATTGTGCTTCGCTCGTGGCTGGTGAACGAACGAACTCAAACTGTCGATCGCGTTTTAATTATTGAGATCGAATCAATCAAATTACATTAGTTGCACCGGCGACCTATGTATGACCCGCGACATGCGCGTAAGATTGGCTTGCTGTATTGCGGTTGCTTACGTATTTTAGTGGATTTATTAATGATTGTTATTTATATTAGGATAAGTTAACAAATAATTTGTTGTTTAACTCCCATTAAATAAAATGTGTGTGTACCAAAGCACACAGATGAAGTGAAACTTCTTTCCGACATTTTTTTACTGCTATAAAATATCCCTCAACGTCGATAAAGAAGTTTCACTCCAAAAATGTCACGAGCCGACTCTGAGTGATCCGGAGTGATCTGTTTATAGAATTTAATAAGTAGGTGTAACATACAGACAGTCGACATGCCCCTAGACGTATGTACACAAAATGGTATAGAAAATAGGTAATGTTATGTCATGATTCTATCTAGCAATAACCTGCTCTGCATCCTTCACTCTGTCGTACGAACAAAACTAAAGTTCTGTGTGTGACCCAAACGATCGAATCATTTTAATTCGATCACCACCCGAGTGGGTCGTGATCGACCCGGGTTACGAAAAATGATCGAATGACACAGGTCTAATTTCAAATAAAACCACTGTGAACTGTACTGCTGGCGATCGACTATCTTTCAATAGCTCTTTCTCGTTCTCGCTTTATTGAAATAAGTATTAGATTATACACAACTCATGTGAACAAAACAATAACGAGATCTAATTCGACAGCAACGCCATCTAGAGACCAAACTTAGGAACTAAATATAAGGTATGACTTCATAGTTGATTACATCATAGCACTTAATTATATATACTAGAATTATATTCAGGATTCGGTCGTGAACACTCGGTCTTGTCACAAGGTTTTGTCAAACTTGTTTAGTCGTTAAGAAAATGGAATTGACTCGAGAAAATTCAAGAGCAATGATTTATTATGACTTTCGAAGTGGTTTTACACAAAAACAGTGTGTTGACAGGATCATTTCTGCATTTGGTGATGAAGCCCCATCCAAAACCACAATTTATCGCTGGTTTGCTGAATTTCAACGTGGACGTGTCAAGCTCAGTGATGATCCCCGTCAAGGTCGTCCAAAAACTGCAGTCACCCAAGAAAACGTTGATGCTGTGCGTAAGCTGATTGAGGAAGATCGACATGTGACATACCGCGAAATTCAGGCAACTTTAGACATTGGCATGAGTCAAATACAAATAATCTTGGATGAACAATTCAAAAAAGTGGAAAGGTGGAAAAAAGGTGTTTTCTCGATGGATACCGCATTCGCTCTGTGAAGTTACTTGGTGCGTCAGAACTCTCGAAAGATTCCACGCAGGATCCTCAAATGCTGTATACAACATCGTATCAGCTGACGAATCCTGGATATACGCGTACGAACCCGAAACAAAAAACCAGTCACGAGTTTGGGTGTTCGAAAATGAGTTAAACTTAGACTACCACTAGGAAATACACATTTAGATAAAGAAATTAAAAAAGCAATAGTAGACATGCAGAAAAAGAAATGGAGAAATAAACCACTTCATGGTTAGTTTCCGAAATCAGTATTAGATCAGTCAAATATAGATGAAGAGCTCTCATTCAAATGGATGATGCAAAAATTGTTCGTTCACGGAGTGTTGCAAAAAAAAAGGTGGCCACGTTTGTCACCAAAACCGGCCATATTGCGACTATTCCTCTTGAGGGACAAAGAACGGTTAATGCAGAATGGTATGCTAGCATTTGTTTGCCACAGGTCGTTTCTGAACTCTGTAAAGAGAACTGCAACCGCCGCATCATCCTCCATCACGACAATGCGAGTTCTCACACCGCGCACAGAACAAAAGAGTTTTTAGAGCAAGAAAACATAGAATTATTAGACCATCCGCCGTACAGCCCCGACCTAAGCCCTAATGATTTCTATACTTTCCCTAAAATAAAGAATAAATTGCGTGGTCAGAGATTTTCATCACCTGAAGAAGCTGTGGACGCCTACAAAACGGCCATTTTGGATACCCCAACTTCCGAATGGAATGATTGCTTCAATGATTGGTTCCATCTTATGGAAAAATGTGTCAAATTTCGCGGAGAATACTTCGAAAAGCAATAAATACATTTTTAAATAGTAATGTTGTGTCACTTTCTTGATTCCCGAAATTTTCAGTTTTGCCTTCGTAGCTTGAAAAATTTCCACAGCAGGTTGCCACACCCTACGCTTGTCCATTTCAACACGGCAATGGGCTCACCTGTTGCGTGCGACAAAAATGTTCACGGTGTAATGTAGGTGTATAATATGTCTCTGCCACCCCTTCGGGGATAAAGGCTTGAATGATAAACAGTTCTATATCTCTGTCACTAAACTAGCCGTGAACTAGCCTTGACCCTTGTACCTAGAAGTCTATAGCCTCTTTTATTCATTTTGTAAACATTTTTCCTTTTAGTTTTTTTTTCTACCATACGAGTATATCACAGCACGTATAAGGAATATTAGGTAGTTTTTTTTACAGATGGCATTACCTTCTTAGAACTTTATATGGTGTTGCCGTGATAGATTATTGTCTTGAGGATAAATACTCGACGGTTCATTGTTTTATGTAAATGTGTTTGTCAATTTTTTTTTTGCTATGTGTTCTTTTATTGCTAGATAAAAAATACTTTAAAGTGCTTAAGTTTATTTTATTGTGTGTATCCACAGAACTAGAAATGTTACTCGTTTCCTCTCGCTCGTGACATAATACAGACTAAAGTAATTTTTGTTGTTCGTTGTCTCAGGAAAGAAACTTAGTCCATACTGCCTTGTCTTTAGTGTTTATATTTTCTTATTATTTAATTGTAGTCATGTCTAGTCACTTTGTCTATGTCGAGTCCTCACTGAGGACTCCTTAGTCCTAGGTCCTGTTCCTCGCCCTCAGTATAATGGTGGTTCTTATACTGAGGTTTTCAGTGGATTTTACGCGGCAAGATAGAAAATAGCATTTCATTGCATATATATAATTGTCTTTCACTATAGCACGTTAACACAACGTTTATGTCCAAGAAACCACCACTCCCGCACATAAAACAAAATATCACTAGTTTTAGAAAATAATATACAGCAAGCGTCTACACTTGTCAATGTTCCCTCTTAAAGTACAGACTAAAGTAATAATAATACAGCATGACATTTTTTTTATATAAATATTTTATGGCCTGGTTTCTTAGACCTTTTAGCCAAATCTTATTTAATTCGTATTTCTTCAATCTTATTATCGAAAATGTCCCCGTCCTCTACGTCTAAGTCAAGTCTAGTCTTAAGTCATGGTCAGTCTGACCCCAGTATAACAGTATAATAATAATATATAAATATAAATATTGTGGGACACTTTTCACACAGCGCCATCTAGCCCAAAGTAAGCTAATATTAGCTTGTGTTATGGGATCTAGATAACTGATAAACATACTTAAATATTTCTAAATACATACATAGTATAGATAAATAACACCCAGATACAGAATAAACCATCGTGCTCATCACACAAAGTTTTATCCTGGGTGGGAATCGAACCCACGACCTCTTGCGTAGCAGTCGGATACACTCCCACCGCGCCACAGAGGCAGTCAGTAACAGTGGTTGTAATACTGAGGTTTGAACTGTTGAAGCACTCGTGGCCCCGCGGTCTCAGTGTTCTGTAAACGATCACTGAGTTACGCAACTTTCACTATGAATCCATCCTCGGATGGGTGACCACTTTGTGGCATTTACATTTGAGAGCGTTTCCGTGCTTCGGAAGGCACGTTAAGCCGTTGGTCCCGGTTGCCAGTAAAATGGCAGTCGTTAAGCCTGGTTGAAGGCCTTATGGGCGGCTTGAAAATTTCAACAGCAGGTAGCCACAACCTGCGTCTGTCTATTTCAACACGGCAATGGGCTCACCACCTATTACGTAGGACAGGAATCCACACGGTGAAAAGTGGGCATATAATATGCCTCTGCCACCCCTTCGGGGATAAGGCGTGATGGATATTTATTTATTTTTATTTATTTATATAAATATATTTATATTTATTTATATATATGTAAATAATAATGTACCTAGTCAGGTCATAAATTCTGTCACATGTTTAATATAAAATAATTGAAACAAGTTTATTCATTATGTAACCATTTTTATACCAAAATGAACTTAACAAAACATAGATTCTTATGACAATAAAGTTTATTCAAAATGACCTCCGTGATTTTGAATACAGGCCTTCAATCTGCGCGGCCAGTCGTCTATCGTAGCACGAACGAGGTCCATGTCAATATCGGCGGCGGCTTTAATCAAGGATGTCTTGAGTGACACCAAATAGGGATGAGGCTTTGAGCACGCCTTTTCCTCTAAGTGTTGCCATATCTTGTAATCTTACGGACTCAAATCTGGACTGGAGGAGGGCCAGTCTTCGTGCCGGATGAAGTCGGTTTCACGCGCCGCCAGCCAGTCTTGTGTGCTCTTCGCTCTATGAGCTGGCGCCGAATCTTGTTGGAATACCTAGTGCCTGTTATTGAACATGGTATGAGAAACAGGTTCCACAAGGTTCGTCAGGACTGTATTTTGATACACAACTGCTATTCGATTTTACACCTTTCTCACAAAAATGTACCTCTGTTAAGCCCCAATAAGAAACTCCCAACCATACCATGAGCGAGGGTGGAAAATGACCTCGTTAGACACGCGGAATACGGTTGCTCGCTTCTTCACTACCGTGTGCGTACACCTTATCATTTTGTTTGTTGTAGCTCTCTTCTACGGTAAAATTTTATTCATCGGAAAAATGAATTTCCCGATATTTCTTTCCCGCGTACCGCTTTAACAAAGCGCGGCATCTCTTCAGTCTCAGGTCCATTAGACGAGCATTTAAACGAAGTCCTGTTTTTCTTCGATATGACCGAAGCCCTAAGTCTTCATTTAACACCATTTTCACCGTGGTTCTGCTTAACCCCATCTGAAGGGCCAACAGTTTCTGCTTACGTTTGGGATTTCTTTGAATTCGCGCCTTCACAGCTTTTATCACTGCTAGAGTCCTAACAGACCGAGGGCGACCAATTCTTGACCTGTCATCTACACTAGAGTCTTCATTGTATCGTTTGATGGTACAATAAACGAATATTTTGGTTATATTCAAATATTTCAGTATGTCAAAAATTTGAATTAGCGCGTAACCGCAACGAACTGCAACACGGTCTTCTTTAAGTGTCCACTCCATATTTAAAAATGAGTAAAATTCTAAAAAGTATACGTTTTTATTTTCAAGAACAATTCGAAATTCGAATTCAATAAACTTTTTTGTGGCCAGCTTTCTAAAAGAAAAGTTTTAACTGTGTGACAATACTTATGACCTGACTAGGTATATATCACTGTCTTTCACCATAGCACGTTAACACAACTTCATTTAACATGGTAATATGGCCGATGTTATAGGCACTTGTTAATGATATCAATATATATAAAAATTAATGCCACTTTTCGTTGTAATTTTATAACTCAAGAACGGGCTCACCTATCCAAACCAAATGTTTAGGCTTTGTTCGGACTATTCAGTAGATGGTTTATGTGAAGTTTGTACAAAATCGGTAGAGCGGTTCTTCATTTACGCCCTATACTCTTTCTCTCTCGATAACGAAGTTGCGCGGGTCAGCTAGTATTGTATATTTTCTGGAATCATTTTGACCAGGACAATCTTTAAAAATAACTAATCTCTAACCGCGCCGTTCTGTAGTGAACTTCAAACGACACGGAATAAATTGTTCAGAATTTGCTAAAATGGCGTCAAGAATGACAAGTGTTTTCGAAATTGAAATTTGAAATTTGAAATTTATTCACTTGAAATAGAGTACATTAAGGTGTTAATTACATATTAATAGTAGTTCTTCTATTCTACCTCCAAGAGGTATGTGAATTATCATTTCATATGAATATGAAATATCATTCAGTAATACCTATAGTTTATTACAAATTTGGCTAAGAATTCATTAGTTTTTTTATCTTATTTAAATTCAGGTTATGTCATGCAACTCACATAATACGTAATATTATACAAAGCATTAGGTACCTCTATGAAAACTATTCTAACATTTCTTGTACATTATAGAAATTTCTAATTAACAACCATTTTTTGAGCTCTTTACAAAATTTAAACAATGGTAACTTCTGTAATATCTTTGGTAACTTATTGTAGATTTTTATACACATTGCATAACAATTCCTTTGAAACATAGTCGTCCTAGGTATGAATTCAAGTACGAGCCTGCTAGAATTTCTCGTATTTCGAGGAAATGCATCTTTCGCTGAAATGAACATGTGCTGATTTTTTTTTACAAATACACTTGTTTCGTAAATATACATCGAAGCTAAAGTTAGTATTTCATATTTTATAAAGAAGGGTTTACAAGACTCATCAGGTGGTATTCTGCGATAGAAAGACTCTGCTCACTTCCGTAGAGTTGCCCCATAGAACCAGTCCATAACGTAAAACCGAGCCTACATAGCCATGGTAAGCTAAAAGGGCAGTTGATAACGATGATGTGCGTCTTAGTCTACTGAGAGCATATACAAATTTATGAATTTTGGTACATAGTATGTCAATGTGAGGTTTCCAATCAATGTGTTTGTCTATTGTTATGCCTAGGAATTTTATAGTGTTTGTTTCTTTAATTTCTATGTTATCGTAAGCAATGCGCCTATTAACTTTTTTTGACTGTCTGGTCTGAAATTCTACAAAGTTGGTTTTAGTCAAATTTACATTAAGATTGTTAAAATCTAGCCATTGTATTATAGATAAGATTGTTTTATTTATGTCATCGTCGTAAGTCGTTAAATCATTACATGTCAAAATTATTGAGATGTCATCTGCAAATAAAATACATTCGTAGTTTGTAATGTCTGGAAGATCATTTATATATAATAAGAATAAAAGTGGCCCAAGCACGCTCCCTTGCGGCACTCCATATCTATTTATTGCATATGGTGACCTGCTCTGGGTTTTATTTAAATTGTTATCCACACAACTTATTTCTACGCACTGTTGTCTGTCTGTCAGGTACGATTTTAGCCAAGAAAACGCATGACCCCGAATTCCATAATTATTCAGCTTTTGTAATAAAAGAGTGTGTGAAACAAAATCAAAAGCTTTCGACATGTCAAAAAAAATTGCTAAAGTTGGAACTTTTTTGTCAACGTATGAAGTTATCTTATGCACTAGCTTGAAAGCCGCCAATGTAGTGGACTTACCCTTTTGAAATCCGTATTGTTCCGGTTTGATTACTTTATATTTTTCTAAAAACTGAGTTAGTCTAATATGCATAGCTTTTTCGAATATTTTCGATAATACAGGAATCAGCGTAATTGGTCTATAGTTTGCCATGTCGTTTTTTTCACCCCTCTTGTAAAGAGGCTTCACTAGAGACCTCTTTAAGCGCTCCGGGAATGCACCCATCTCGAAGGACAAATTTATGAGGTAGGTTATAATGGGGGCGATTACATGAGCAGATTTTTTTAAAATCGCCGTGGCGATTCCATCGTAGCCTACCGAGTTGCTATTTTTTAGCTCCCGAATGATTTTAAGCACCCCTAGAACACAGAACGGCTCCAAGAAGAGACTATTTTGTATGGAAACCGTATTTGTATTTCGAGTACTTTTAGACGCTTTTGTCATATCTATAAAATAATTATTAAAGTGATGTGCTATTTGGTCTGGTTCGACGATAGTTTGGTCTTCGAACATGATCTCATCAATAAAATCTATCGTGTTTTTGTTGGTATCGTCCTTTATTACGCTCCAAGCTGCTTTACACTTATTTTGAGCTTGCGATATGAATTTTTGACTAATTAACTTTTGCGATTGATACATACATCGCTTTAACAGGTTTGAATATGTCTTGTACTTTATTTTATTTTCTATTGATTTAGTTTTGTAGTATCTAAAGCGTAAAACTCTTTTTGTATTGCAGCTACGTCGAATGCCCTTCGATATCCACTTTAGACTCCGTTTCTTAAAATCAATTTTATGTCTAAGGGTAGGGAAACATAAGTCACAAGGTGAAAAGTGGGCATATAATATGCCTCTGCCACCCCTTCGGGGATAAGGCGTGATGGATATTTATTTATTTTTTATTTAAAAATGTATCCATAGACTGAGTGGAGTCATTGCATCAATCTTTAAAAATGGTTGTAACAACTAACGAACTACTGTTCGAATTTGATAAATTATTTTTGTGTTGGATAACCTATTTATGTAATCACATGGCTTTATATAATGGCTACTACCCTGGAGAACGGAGCAGTAATTATAAATGTCGACAAATCGGGCAAATTTTTTTGCATTATTGTAGAATTTATAAGCAACGGGAATTTGACGAGCGAAGCCGGGTAGGCTGGGTACGTAGTCTATAATATTTACTTTATTGAACCTGACTAGTTACAACTTACGGTGTTGCAAGATATAACAAAAAATTTTCGCTTTCAAAAACAAAACGAAAAGTTTCTTCTTAGATTTTGAACAACTTTTAAAAACTTAAATTCGTAGAACAAAACGGTATTACTATGGCCTCTAAAGAAATTTCAACTGAAGACATAAAACTGAAAGAAAAACTGTTGAAACGTCACTCCATTGTGTCAGGGAAGAGCGATGTTGGTAAGTGTCTCTTATAACAAAAAAAAACTAACTATCTTCACGTTGTATCCTTGACGGGGTAGCCAGAGAGGACAGATCGCCAGGCTTCACGATCCATGCATACTTCTATCGCTTCTTGCAGATTCATTAATCGCTTCATACATGCACGACTGGGTTTTGTCACGTCTGCACTTTTGACTTTTTCCGTTTTTAAGCAATCTGCTCACGTGCTTTTAACCGACTCAGAAAAGTCAGGTACTAAACGACATGCTGTGAGTTTTAAGGTTCCTGATAAAAGCGAAACTCATATAGAGCTTTCCTTTATCTTCCGCTAGCTCAGTGTTCTGTAAACGATCACTGCGGTAAGCAACTGTAGTTATAGTTGGTCTTTAGATGGGTGACCGCATTGTTGCATTTTCATTTACTAGTGTTCCCGTGCTTCCGAAGTTACGTTAAGCTGCCCGGTTGCCGGTTGACAGTAAAATGGCAGTCGTTAAGCCCAGTTGAAAAAAAATTAACAGCAGGTCGCCCCCTGTTCATTTCAACACGGCAATGGGCTCACCACTTATTAAGTGCGACTATAATGAATACGGTGAAATGTGGGCGTATAGTATGCCTATGTCTACCCCTTCGGGGATAAAGGCGTGACAATATGTACCTGTGTCTTTTATGAAATTTTCTTAATAAAACATACTAATCTTTACGCTGTATCCCTAACGGGGTAGTCATAAATGAAATTTTCTCAATATGCTTTTTCCTTTCTAGCGTCATCGTCAGACGAAGATGAGGGGGTCCAGCCCCACGAGAGATCCATCGCGAACGGACAACCAAACCCACCATTTTGCGTCCGTAATATCGAACAGCACGCCTTCGGCAGAAGGGAGATTCAGATCGCTGAAAAAGAGATGCTGGGGATCACTTCTTTAAAGGACAGAGCTACTGAGGATAAGCCGTTGAAAGATGCAAAGGTACATACACACATATTATATACACTAGGTGACCGTGGGGGTCACCTAGTGTCTGGCCTCGCCCTTGACATATTTTGAACACCCGTCGCACCCATTTGGTCCCGTAGTTTATTACATTTAGCATAATGTATGAAAATTTGCTAGATTTGTTGACATTTATGGTTACTGTGCCACTCTCAGTAGTAGCGTTATGATATATAGCCTATAGCCTTCCTAGATAAAATGGGCTATTAACCTCAAAAAGAAATTGACAGCGCGAGAGCAGCACCTCTGGTGTTGCAAACGTCCATAGGCTACGGTGACCATTCCATCAGGTGAACCGTATGCTTGTCTGCCACCGCAGTGGTATATAACTTTTTTTTAATTCGGACCACTAGTTCCTGAGCTTACCGCTTTTAACCAAACAAACAAACTCATCAACTTTCGCATCGTATATTTGTCTTCTATTGTCTCTCTCTCTGTCTCTGTTTCTGTATTTCCAATTGCTTCCAAAACTTACCTGGATTTAAAGCCTGGGGTCCACTTTTATTTAACTGCTTGTAGCAAATTGGCTTTTTATGTTCGCCATTGTTGGTAGCGAGTTTTTTTTTTGTTTTGGGCGGCCGGAAAAGCGCCCACCCCGGAACTCCCGAAGGAGCTAAAGAATCTAGCCCGCACCTCCACCGCTCTCGAGCGCCCCTCTGAATGCAGAGGAGGTAGAGAGCGGCCGGTACGGGCGTGCACTAAGGGGGCACCCCCTGGAACACAGAAAGGGTTCCCGTCGCCATGTGGCCAGTTAGGCGGGGGTTCCCCGACCATCCGCCCACGGCCAGTTGGTAGCGAGTGCCGTCTGAACTCTCAACGCTGTAAAGACACCTATTCCGTTGCCTTGTCCATTAATTAGCATGTGTAAGAGTGGAATTTTCATAAATGGTAAAGCTATTTTGGAATGTAGCAAACAACACTCATACTCGTACTGCTCGCACCATGTTTCATGATAGTAGCTGTAACCGTTTACGAAGTCGCCAAAACGTAAACATCACGCCTCAGAACTTTGCGAGGCACTTTCTTAATGCCTACATACCATAAGAACGTAGTATAATAAGAAATTTAAGTTTCTAGGTGTAAAGTTTAAGGAGTTGATAGTTGACGCTCATTCAGTATACCCGTTTTTTTTTTAAAATCGTCACGTAAAAATGGCGTAGCCTGCCTGATGGAAAGCAGAGACGACCCGTGATTGAGGACCGTTATCCCAGCCGGTAGGGCTCCAATAGCGACTGGTTGACTGCCCAGAAATATGTCTTTTCACGCTTCTCTTAAAGGACCCAGGATTGTAAGAGGAGGAAATCATGGGCGCCGGCAGAGAGTTCCTTGCTTTTATGGTGCGGCACTAGAAAGACTTGCGAAATCAGTTGGTTCTGGGCACGATTGTGTCAATCGTGTAAGGATGACATTTTTGCTCCGCCCGTATTGTTCGGGAACGGAAAGGTGAGGGTGGGACCAACTTTTATTAAAAAAATATCCATCACGCCTTATCCCGAAGGGGTGGCAGAGGCATATTATATGCCCACTTTTCACCGTGTGGATTCCTGTCCCACGTAATAGGTGGTGAGCCCATTGCCGTGTTGAAATATACAGACGCAGGTTGTGGCTACCTGCTGTTGAAATTTTCAAGCCTTAATCCTTAATAAGGCCTTCAACCAGGCTTAACGACTGCCATTTTACTGGCTACCGGGACCAACGGCTTAACGTGCCTTCCGAAGCACGGAAACGCTCGCAAATGTAAATGCCACAAAGTGGTCACCCATCCGAGGACCAGCCATAGTGAAAGTTGCGTAACTCAGTGATCGTTTACAGAACACTGAGACCGCGAGGCCACGAGCGCTTCAAGATCTTTTCTCATCTTCAAGAACTTTTATTAATATGGATTTTGGATTATGTCATATGTCCTCCATTGCAGATTGTTGGCTGTACCCACATAAACGCACAGACAGCAGTTCTGATCGAGACTCTAGCAGCGTTAGGAGCCGAGGTGCGTTGGGCCGCCTGCAACATATACAGCACGCAGAACGAGGTAGCTGCAGCATTGGCATACGCTGGTGAGTGGATGACTAAGATCCTAACTGACTAACTAACTATCTTCACGCTGTATCCCTGACGGGGTAGTCAGAGAGGACAGATCGCCAGGCTTCGCGATCCATGCATACTTCTTTCGCTTCTTCGAGATTCATCAATCGCTTCATACACGCACGTCTGGGTATCCGAGTACTTTTGACCTTTCCGTTTTTGAGCAATCTGCTCACGTGGTCTTCATATGTAAGTCTCGGCCTACCCTGACTTCTTCTACCCTCTACTTTCGCACAATATATATTCTTCGTCAATCGTTCCTCACTCATTCGTTGGACGTGTCCAAACCAACGGAGCACGCCCTTTTCCAGCTTAACGCTGACACTTTCATTCAAAGCTGCCATATTGCGTTACACTTCGTTACGTATTCGGTCGGCCAAAGTAACGCCGCACAATTTTCGAAGTGATCGCATCTCCACAGCATTCAATTTACTTTCATGCATCTGCTGACATACCCAGGTTTATACATACTAAGATCCTGAAAGACGATTTAACCAATGGACGCGTAATGTACTCAATAAAATATGGAATCACCTTCAACCAACTTTCGTGCGAGGGGGAAACTACACACATACTGTTTTCTTACTCTTGCATGAAGTGTTGTCACTGTCTAACAACCAATAAAAATGTAGATATGCAATACGAATTTGACTCAATATTATTCGGCTAATTTGAGATTGTAACTATTTGTATAATGTATAAAGAGAATTAAAGTATATTGAATATAGGCCGATTAAGACAGCGACTTAGCAAATGGCAAGCGGGGTATAAGCGCAAATGGTGAGATAGCGCGTCCATTGGTTAAATCGTCCTAGCTAAGATCCTTGTAAATTACTGGCTCATGAACTTGCCTATGTGGACTGTATAGTATACAGGGTCATTTGTAAGACACCAGCAACCTGCTAGGACGTAAGTAGTAAGCTAAATGTTTTAATGATTTTTTTTTCTTATTTTAGAATTTAAGTTCCTTGTTTCGCTTTAATGTCATGACCTGACTGAATTACAGTACTACGCAACTCGTAAAAATCACAGAAGATGGGGATAGGCCGGTGATACCTCCTTTGACCTTGACCTCTTTCAACCGCATTGATGCACGTACGTCCATCGTTCATTGAGGTATACAGTAAGTGACGATAAAGAGACCCAGAAGTGCTCTTTAGCGAATCCAAGAGCGAAAACCTATGACGCAGCTGGATGGTTCAATGTACGATAGTACTAGCTGTGTAACGAATTGCCTGCAGTGGTAGAATAAAAGTTGTTGTTTATGAGCTTGGCTATCCACTCCTAGCAGGTTGCTGGTGTTTTACAAATGACCCTGTATACATAGGTCGCTGGTTCAAATCCGTCTCGAAGGACCAATGTACAGTTCCTTGCAGTTGCTACTGCGGTGGTGACTGTACAAAGAAGGGTGCTATTCCATAAATTAATAAATAATTCGGTTAATAATTTCACAGCACAATTTAGCCCAAATTAAAGGCTAATATAAAAAAAAATTGTGGGACATAGACGTTGTTTATGTGTTATGGGATCTAGACGACTGATAAATATACATATATATGTCTAAATACATACATATTATACATAGGAAACACCCAAACTCCGAAACAAACAATTGTGGATCACACAAATATTTTTTCCGACCCTTAGAATCGAACTCAGGACCTCAGTCGCGGCAATCGCATACACTACCGCTGCGCCACCGAGGCAGAACGTATCTTAACCAGCTTCACGCTGTATTCGTGATGGTATAGTCAGAAAGGACAAATCGCCAAGCTTCGCGATCCATGCTTGTGCTATTTAGACAACTGATAAAAATACTTATTGTTTTTTCACAAACTTTTGCCTTTATATCAGCACTAATATTATAAAGGCGAAAGTCGGTGAGTGTGTATGTTTGCTACTTTTACGCTGCAAACGGCTTGACCCATTTGGATTAAATTTGATGTGGAAGTAGCTGACACCTTGGATTAACAGATAGGGTACGGCATAAAATACCAGGAATGGGTTCCTAAGGGAAACGTGCAGGACAAAACTTCATTACTCATTGTGCAGGTACGAGAACATTTGAGCGCGAATCGAATTATGCTTTTCCTTTAGGATTCGCAATATTCGCGTGGCGTGGTGAAAGCGAGGAAGCCTTCTGGTGGTGCATAGACCAGTGTTGCACCCCCACATCCAAGTGGCAGCCTAATATGATCCTGGACGACGGTGGAGACGCCACGCATCTCATGCTGAAGAAACACCCAGCTGCCTTTAAGAACATCAAAGGTAATGTTTTTTTAGCGTTACGAGAACTGTGATGGTCGAGGTGAACGGAAGTTGAGAAGGAGAAATACATATTACAGACATACATATTATCACGCCTTTATCTCCGTAGGGGTAGGCAGAGGCATACTATAGGCACACCCACATTTCACTGTATGCATTTTTGTCCCACGTAATAGGTAGTGAGCTCATTGCCGTATTGAAATGGACAGACGCAGGTTGTGGCTACCTGCGTCTCGAAATTTTCAAGTCGCCCATAAGGCCTTCAAATGGGACTGCCATTTTACTGACAACCGGGACCAACGGATTAACGTGCCTTCCGAACACGGAAACGCTCGCAAATGTAAATTACTATAAGTGTTCACCTATCCTAGGCCCAGCCATAGTGACAGTTGCTTAACGCAGTGATCGCTTACAGAACACTGAGTTAGTGAATTGAATAAATCAATAAATAAATATGGTGGGACACTTTTCTCGCAGCATTATCAAGACCAAACTATGCTTTAAACTTGTGGGATCTAGATAACTGATATACATCTTCTATATAAGTACGAGTATATAAAAGAAAGTCGTGTTAGTTACACTATTTATAACTCAACAACGGCTGTACCGATTTGGCTGAAAAATGGTGGGGAGGTAGCTTAGAGGCAGGAGACGGACATAAGCTAATTTTAATACCGGGAACAAGTTCCTGTGGGAAACGGGAACGGGAAAACTTCTCTACGCGGGCGAAGCCGCGGGCGCCACCTAGTACTTATATATTTCTAAATACATACATATTATACCAAGGTAACACTCAACTCCGAAACGAGCTTTCGTGGATCACACAAATATTTATTCCTACCCGGTAATGATTGAACCCTTTTTGATCACAATGCCTACGGCGCAAAACTACTTTGAAGGATTACTCCTAAACAGCTATATGACTACGAAGCAAAATAACTTACATACATACATATGATCACGCCTGTCTCCCATCGGGGTAGGCAGATATTATGGCTTAGCACTTGCTACGATCCTGCCATACAACTTTCGCTTCTTCAGCTTTCATAATTGTTTTCATACACGTTCGCCGATTAAAGGTACTCTTGATCTGGCCTTTTTTCAAAAGATCTTGATATTGATTGGCATATTACGTCGAGGTCGTCACTTAACGTTTTGCCCATTTACTCTCGCCGCATATATTTTCTTTGTCAGTCTATTTTCATCCATCCTCTCCACGTGTCCAAACCATCTAAGCATCCCTTTTTCTATCTTAGTCACTACATCTTCTGTCATACCGCAATGTTCCCTTATCACACTGTTCCTTTCTTTATCTATCAATTTCACTCCAGCTATACTTCTCAGACTCCTCATTTCTACTGCATTAAGTTTACTTCTATGCTTCTGCCATACCCAACTTTCACTGCCATATGTTAGTGTAGGGACAAGCACTCCTCTATGTACTGTGACGCCCTTCCGGAGTCAACCGTAACAGGAGTACGAGGTGTGGGCTTGCAACTGTCCGGTACTGGAAACACTGCTAGTACATGCCCACTCCTGAGCTAGGGACGTGGGATACACAGGTATTTTAAATATGAACAAATAGCACTGAACTAAATGAAAGTGATTATTTGGGTTTATCGCGAGATATTTTGTTACTTGGAACTTTAATATACGGTTCACAAACACGACTGCATATTCAATACAGTATCTAACCCGGATTTTTACTGATGGCGATCAGCAGCGAAGTCGTCGCCACGGAGCTCAGCCATCCAATCACCTCTGAAGTGACATCAGCCTATCCTATTTTATTTTCTGTTCTTTATTTAAAAACAATAATTATTTATTTGCCTAATGGCTATCGCTGCGACCAGTCAGCACGCTTGGCCCCATACCGTGACATGCGCCCTCCATACATAATATGGAGACGAATACCACAGTATAGCCAAAAAAAACTAACATGTATAATGTATATTGTAATCGTCATTTAAAAGTATGACCAGAGCCATCTATCGAGCTACTCAACAACTCTGATATCAATGCACAACCATTTATAATCATTGATGCAATGGACTTCACTCATTCTATTTAATAAGGTTCGGGGGTAGTACAGTGGCTAGGACATTGCCCTAGTTAGGCAAAGGTCTCTGGTTTATCTCCGTCCAGAAACAAGTTGTCTTTTTTACTGTAATAAAGATTTATATAAAAGTAAGAATGAATGAATGAATGATTTGAATGAATGAATGAATGGATGATCTATTTATTTCTAAGAATATGGTTAGTACATAAAGATCGTCACATTAAAAATAGTAACACATATTACAGTCAGTAAAAATGACATTTTAATAATATAAATAAATATCCATCACGCCTTATCCCCGAAGGAGTGACAGAGGCATATTATATGCCCACTTTTCACCGTATGGATTCCTGTCCCACGTAATAGGTGGTGAGCCCATAGCCGTGTTGAAATAGACAGACGCAGGTTGTGGCTACCTGCTGTTGAAATTTTCAAGCCGCCCATAAGGCCTTCAACCAGGCTTAACGACTGCCATTTTACTGGCAACCGGGACCAACGGCTTAATGTGCCTTCCGAAGCACGGAAATGCTCGCAAATGTAAATGCCACAAAGTGGTCACCCATCCGAGGACCAGCCATAGCGATAGTTGCGTAACTCAGTGATCGTTTACAGAACACTGAGACCGCGAGGCCACGAGCGCTTCAATTATCATTTTAATAATATTAATAATTACATACTACATATTTTTAAAGCAAATTACATAGCATACTAATTTGCTTTAATAATGTATGTACGTGTGTATGGTTTTTTTTTGTGAGAATATTTACATAAGAATATCTTATATACCTACTTTTTTGTGAAAATCTCTAGTCTAAGTTAATTATTGTAATTGGTTTTTACCATTGTAATACCGTAAATAAACTATTAAAAAGATAAAATAAGTAAGTAAGGTAGCCATAGCCTGTGCCCACATTTTATTTAATTTATTAAATTTATTCGGCCCTTTAGATCCGCCCCAGTTCCGTGCTTCGGAAGGCACGTTAAGCCGTTGGTCCCGGTTGCCAATAAAATGGCAGTCGTTAAGATAAGTTGAAGACCTTATAGGCTTAAAAAATTTCAACAGCCGGTCGTCACAGCCTGCATCTGTCCATTTCAACACGGCAATGGGCTCACCACTTGTTACGTGGTACAAAAATGCATACGGTGAAATGTGGGCGTTTATTCTGCCACCGCTTCGGGGATAAGGCGTGAATGATAAACATACAATAAGTTGTGAAGATAGTAAGAGAGAGAGAGTAACATTTCGTATATTACTGTATAAGCAAGAGAGTGATGTAATTGTATTGAAGTTATTTTTTTTTTAAAATAATGCTGAAAAACACTATTCGATTCGAGACAGGGATTGAACCTGTGACCTTTGCCTAACCTTAATAATCTTTAAATATATTTATTATATACTGGCTGAGCCCTGTGGCTTTTTCCGTGACGTACTTCGAACCCCGTAGCACCCATTTAACCCAGTCTTTTATTAATTGGAGCGTAGCTCCATTCCTTCCCGATTCGGCTTTTCGCTTTGTCCTCGAACTCCTACCAAACCAGTCAACACTTTTTGATCAAATTTGACCCATAATACGACATCTCGCCAAAGATGGTTTAGTAAAAATTAAATCGAAAATCGGACATACCATGGAGGAATAATCAGTCAGCGAGTGTATGCGTTACTTAGTGTTCATAAATGGTGACGGAAAACGCTTCGCTCCATTTAGACTTACCGGGGACGGCAAGTGCATCTAGTTTTACAATACAGTTTGAATATTTGCCCGATTTGTTGACATTTATGATTACCGCTCTGCTCTCCAAGGTTGTAGCGTGATAGTAAATAGCCTAAAGCCTTCCTCAATAAAACCACTAGTTTCTGAGATTAGCGTGTTTAACCAAACACACATACATACAAACAAGCAAACAAACTCTTCAGCTTTATATTTTAGTATAGAAGTGTAGATGTATCAATTTATCAATCAATCACGCCTTATCTCCGAAGGGGTGGCAGAGGCATATTATACATAAAGACATAAAAGTTGTGTTAACATGCTATAGTAAAGGACAATTATATATATGCAGTGAAATGCTATTTTCTATTTTTCCGCGTAAACCCTACTGAAAACGTCAGTATAACAATCTCCATTATACTGGGGTGAGACTGACCTTGACTTAAGACTAGACTTGACTAAGACGTAGAGGACTGAAACAGTTTAGATAATAAAAAAGAAGATTTGGCTAAAAGGTTTTAGTAACCAGGTCATAAAAAAAGAAAAAAAAAGAAAAAAAAATTAAACCTGCTATACACCTAATGTGTTTGTCTCTTTCAGGCATCGTAGAAGAGAGCGTGACGGGTGTACACCGACTGTATCAGCTGAGCAAAGCGGGCAAGCTGTGTGTTCCAGCCATGAATGTCAATGATTCGGTCACTAAGACCAAGTTTGACAATCTGTACTCGTGTCGGTGAGTTCAACAATTATACACCAATCGTTTAGTAGTTCCGAGTTCGATAATGTGGTACACTTTTTACACAGCGCCATGTAGTCCAAACTAAGCTTTCAGCTTGTGCTATAACATCTAGATAACAGATAAACATACTTATATATTTCTAAATACATAGGTACATGTTACACATAGGAAACACTCAAACTCTGAAACAAACATTTCGTCGCATACACTACCATTCACGCCCTTGATGGCGTTGGGTTGGGTTCTATTCCCGGGCCAGAACAAATATTTGTGAAGAGATTGCATGGATCAAGTGTTTTCTGTCCGCTTGATCGCGGAGAAGTTTCTGGCTGTTAGCCAAAAGGTAACAGCCAGAAACTTCTCCTTTCATTCTGTAATTAATTCTGTGCTTTTAGTAGATCTGTAGAAAGCATTTGATAACGTTGTGAAAGAAAGTTGCAATTCTAAACATTCGTACAGTGCAACTTTGCTAAGTGCCGGTTGATGGTGCCTAACGTTGCCTTAAGACGGAAAGATGTGGATTAATTCGTCAGTTTCGAGTGGGTCTTGATAGCCAAATTGGTAAAGCAGTACGGTTTCCGTCACGGTCGCTTGACTGGCGATCTTCTTGTGTACCTCACACACTGCTGGGCGACGGCTATCGAGAGTAAGGGAGAGGCTCTAGCAAAGTCAAATTAAACGAATATAAGCTTGATTATGCTATGTAGTCTATAGAACTGTTAAACATACAGATCATTTGAAATACATACCCATTATACATAAATAAGACCAAAACTCTGAAACAAAACATTTTTGGTAGGTATCACACAAATATTTGTTTTCACCTGGGATTAGAACTCTTGACCTCAACAGTCACATAACCACTGTGCCACCGAGGCACTCAATTCTTTAAATCTGAACTCTACTTATTATTTCTATAAAACGAAAATAAAAGCTTTAATTATATCTCAAGTCCATCGCAGAACCTTTCATAATAGTCAGCAATATGTTTCTTCGTTTATTTGTAAGAAATAGTTGTCTATTACTCTGTCACTTATATCATTGGAAATCATAATTGTAATGTAAAAGAGCCTCGCGTCAGTGGTGCGGTGATGATGCCTGTCTTGCAAACTTTTGAATCCTGAGATGAACTAATTAAGTTAATGGATTGGCAATGTTTGACATTCTAGAATCTAGTTATCACATCATCATCAGCCTCGATATCTCTAAGGCCTTTGACCGGGTCTGGCACCGTGGTCTTCTATCGAAACTGCCCTCCTATGGCTGCCCGGGGGACTTGCGAATGGCTTTATGGCCGGTAGAACTATCAGAGCCGTCGTTGAAGATTGCTGTTCGGACTACATGGCCTCGAACGCTGGGGTCCCGCAGGTCTCAGTGTTGTCACCCACCCAGTTTTGCAGCATATTAATGACACGCCGTCCATTGACGGCATTCATTGCTATGCAGATGATAGTACGGGTGACACTTATTACACGGGTCGCTCCAATATCCCCCGGTCTGCAGTGGAAGAAAGTCGTGAACAACTTGTGTCTGAAATCGAGGCTACTCTTGCAAGTGTGTCCGATTGGGGTAGACAAAATCTTGTGCACTTTAACCCTACCAAGACACAAGTTTGTGCATTCACCGCTAAAAAAGCCCCATTTATCTCTACTAGTATTGGGATCCTTGCATTGAGTTACTATACTATAGAGTCACAATCATAAACAGACAACACTCAAAAAATGTCCGATCGCCGTTCTACATACCTATACATTTAATATAACAAAGTTCAAAATGACATTTGCTCGAATTTAGGCGTTAGGCCGATTGCATAATGTTCAAAATCGTTCGTATGCAATGTCGTCATCATTCACTATGGGCTTGCGTACGAATAGGGAACAAGTCAGCAGTGGAGACGTTATTGATACTCAAATTATTATATTTTTTTTATATCTAATGAGGCAAGCGCTTGACCACAAGTTGCCTGATGGTAAGCAATGCAGTGTTTCTAGATGGAGTGCAGTTGCCTAGAAGGAGTGTATAATGTAAAATGTAAAGAGTAATATATAACAAAATTAGACTGTATAAAAGAGTGAGTTAAAATATACCTAGAAGAACTCCGAAACTACCATCTGATTTCAATAAAGGCTTCAGTATTTTTATTTCATCTACCTATCATATTATTGCACTAGTAAATTAAGTAAGTAGTGGTTATGCGTCGAGCAGAGAGCAGAATAAAACAAAATTAATATGAGGAATAAAGGTTTTATGTATTAGAACTTTAATTAATGAACCGAAAAATATTAGATAGGAAAATACTTTAAATTCTTGCTTGTAAAGTAGGTTTTGCATTTTTGTTAAGCCTGCTAAAACCTTTCGTTGTTGTATAAATGTCTAAAGGAGGTAAGTGATTGGAGCATACAACTGTCCCTTTATATGGCTTGAAGTTTAATTCATTTCGGGCTTTTGCTATAATAACTGTCCATTCTGAGCATCTTATGGGGTTTCGAGGAAAACTAAAAACAAAAATATTGTACTTAATTATAATAATAATAAAAAAAAAAAAGTGGCAAAAAAAAAAAAAAAGTGATTAAAACCCCTCGAGGACCTCGTTATCTTTTATAGGATTAACGCAACCCTATGAGGGCATAGTAGATTAGCTTTTTGAGTCATCCACTTTCTGATATCAACAAAAAAATGTATCAGAAAGTTATTGAAAAGCTCACATCCGCAGGGCAGCTTGTGGCGAGCTGAATGTGCGTGGCTACACATCGGTCCCGATTCCTCAGAGTTTTGTTGCCCTTCTGCACCGGTTAGCATTTAATGGGAGAGCAGTGAGAGTGCTACTCCCGGGAGTGCAGCAAAACTCAACTCTGGCTTGCCTTAATTGGCCGGTCAGAGGGAGGGAGCCAGAGCTATATGCTCGGGGGTGGAAGTGTCATTCTCAAGGGCATAACTACGGGGAAGCCCGCTCCGGGCCTGTCCCGCGAAGGTGAAACCGGCGCCGCACCGCTCGACACCCCAAGCCGCTCACACCGGTGTTGCCCTCTGTCGCCTTACAGGCTTATCATGCCTATGGCGATTGTATAGGGGGCCCATCTAGTGAGTTGGCGAGTCACCGTCTGCCAAATTTTTGATAATCAGATATTAAAATGGCAGACGCCGCCTTCATCCATAGTTATAATCACCTAGTTCATCAAACCCCCAACCCAATAGCCCATTTCTTAGTTAGCATATTTAGAGGTGGTCCATTATCGTTCTTCTACATAAGGCGGGCGTGGACTGTCTGCAGTGGGGGTCCCATTTCCTTTTAGATTAAAATTCTCAAAGGGCCTCTGCGTGTTGGACCAGTATGTCCCCATGTACGCCTACCAAAAGCCCGGGTATCTTCATAAAAAAAAGAAGATACCCGTGAAAAGAAGAAACATAATAATAATAAATCTTTATTCATTTAGGTCACAAAGTAACACTTATGAACGTCAAGAATATTGCTTCTACATTTACATTTACTGCCAGATTCGCAAAGCAATAGGTAGAGCCTGAGGAAGAACCTGGCAATAAAACTCATGGCCACTCTTTTCTAAATGCCAGTAATTACATTAGTTTGATTAACATGATATTTGACCAATTATATAGTAATGAATTTATACAAACAAAAAAAAACAATATCAATGTTGTGTTTAAATCATATCAAAATTAGAGCGATTATAGTTGCCGGTTCTAAGGGCAGCCTACCCTTGAAGAAGAAGAATCTGGCAAGAAAGTCAATGGATGCCATTTTAAAATGTAGGAATGGCTTACAACATTAAAATTACACTTACATTGTTCCTTTGGATTTATGTGAGAACAGTCGACTAAACTTAAGTTTACCTTAAATATAAATAAGATTATTTTTAATAATTGCTATAACAGCTATGAGCTGACCAGTCCCAACAGACGGCACCCGTTCACGGGTATGACGCATTATATCAGCCATCGCCCTGCTCAACCGTATTATAGTGAATAAGGCGACCCGATACATACGCCACCACTGCCAGGACACTTAGGCGAGCATGACATACTCAAAAACTGCACAGCAACTATCATGTCAATTTCAAAGAAATAAATAAGTCTACATGGTGCTCACACAATAACAAACTCAAATTACATTGTATACCGGGACTA
Source organism: Thumatha senex (assembly GCA_948477245.1). NCBI lineage: Eukaryota > Metazoa > Arthropoda > Insecta > Lepidoptera > Erebidae > Thumatha > Thumatha senex. The sequence goes on from OX419753.1 coordinate 11,401,311, forward strand.
AACGCAGCCAATTTAGAAACCTTTAGTTGTCAGATGTTTCAAATTATTAATAATGTAGAGATGTCAAAATACAACATATATATGCAGATTTAAGGCATATCACAAGATTCATTCGAATCCTAAATAGCTCAAACGAAGAGCAAGCAACTCATTTCCATTTATTTTTATCGTTCAAATAATCATAAGTTGTGTAATAGGCCCTTTTCAAGAGGTGCCTCTTAATTTCCGCCTTAAATTTATGTAACGGCAGGTTCATAATGAATAAATAAATAAAATAAATATCCATCACGCCTTATCCCCGAAGGGGTGGCAGAGGCATATTATATGCCCACTTTTCACCGTGTGGATTCCTGTCCCACGTAATAGGTGGTGAGCCCATTGCCGTGTTGAAATAGACAGACGCAGGCTGTGGCTACCTGCTGTTGAAATTTTTAAGCCGCCTATAAGGCCTTCAACCAGGCTTAACGACTGCCATTTTACTGGCAACCGGGACCAACGGCTTAACGTGCCTTCCGAAGCACGGAAACGCTCGCAAATGTAAATGCCACAAAGTGGTCACCCATCCGACGACCAGCCATAGTGAAAGTTGCGTACCTCAGTGATCGTTTACCGAACACTGAGACCGCGGGGCCACGAGGTTCATAATGTTTAAAGGAATTTTATTATATAGTTGTACGCCAATTCCTGCAAAAGAGTCGTGAACCTTTTGTAAACGATGATGCGTTCCAATTAATTTATGCTTATTTCTAGTATTTATCGAATGTATGTCACTGTGTCTATTGTATAAATGTATGTTCTGTTTAACTAACATAATATTTGCAAATATATACTGTGATGCAACCGTTAAAATGCCAATTTCTTTAAATTTTTCTCTAAGAGACACTAGCACTCAATTTATATATTGCACGTATAGCTCTCTTCTGGAGTACAAAAATTACTTGTAGATCAGCTGCTTTGCCCCACAGCAAAATGCCGTAAGACATGACACTATGAAAATAACTAAAGTATACCAGCCTGGCAGTTGCCACATCAGTAAGCTGCCTGACTTTACTAACGGCAAAGGCTGCCGAGCTGAGTTTACCTGCAAGACACGTTATTTGGGCATTCCACTGTAGTTTGCTATCTAAAGTGATCCCCAAAAATACAGTTGATTCTACAAGATTAAGGGTATCACTGTTCAATGTTATATTTGTACCGCAATTCCTGACATAAGGCATGCTGAATCTGATACATTTTGTCTTCTTAGCGTTTAGTAGCAAATTATTGGTCGTAAACCAATCTACAACTTGGGCAAGTGAACTATTTACGCCGTTAAAATTACTAAGCGTGCGATCAACTTTAAAAATTAGTGACGTATCATCAGCAAATAGAACAATGTCGCACAAGTTCTGTATATACAATGGCAGATCGTTAATATAAATTAAAAATAGAAACGGACCCAGAATTGATCCCTGCGGTACGCCCATAGCAACAGATGCTCCAGGGGAGCGAATTCCATTGACATCAACATGTTGTATTCGATCATTTAGGTAGGAGGCAACAAGGTTCAGTGCAGAGTCCTTGATACCATAATAAAAGAGTTTTCCCAATAGTGTTTTATGGTCAACGCAATCAAATGCTTTGGAGAGATCGCAGAATACACCAATAGCATCTTGGCTATTCTCCCAGGCGTCATATATATGATTCAGAAGTGTCACACCTGCATTAATGGTAGAACGACCCCTTGTGAACCCATACTGCTCCTTATGTAATAGCATATTTAAATTAAAATGAGCTTGTAATTGTTGCAATATAATTTTTTCAAATATTTTGCTAATGGCTGGTAATATTGAAATTGGTCTGAAATTACCAGGGTCGGTTTTGGATCCAGATTTAAATAGAGGTATTACTTTACTGTGTTTCATTAAATCTGGAAACACTCCTTTATCAACACATTTATTAAATATTTCAGCTAGATGTGGTGATATATTAACAATGATAGACTCAATCAATTTTACAGAAATACCCCACAAGTCAGCTGTCTTTTTTGAGTTAAGTGACTTGAATACTTTAATGATATCATTTGGGTTTACATATTTGAAGCCAAATAAGACACTACACTGATCCACGCTGCCCCCAATTATTTATACCTTAAAATAGTAAAACGCAATCGACCTATTTTTAGTACGAAAAACTAAAAAATAAAACATTCAGCAACATGGAAATACATAAGTATAAATATTTAGTTCATAAACTCAAAAAATATTTAGTGTCAATCCGCTACATAGCTTTCTGTTAGAACACAATTTGCAAGTCACTCTTGGACGCGACACTATTTGTTTCTCTTTTACTCTTGCATATTTATCTAAAGTGTGAAAGAGATACACTTTAGACGCGATGCGCGGTCGGGCGGTCAGCATTTTATTTTTGCTAAGAAAATGATTTTTTTTGAAATTTATATGTAAACACGCACTGTGGATACATAAATACGTAAATTCGTTTTGATACTTACCTAAAATATGAGACACCATCCTTTTTTGTCACGTATCTGCTGTTATTTGGGCAGGAAACAACCGAACACTTTGGCATCACGGACGTTGTACGAGCATTGCGGTCGCCTTACAACTAAACAAAAACTCTGCGCACTTCGCAGCGTGCGCCGAGTTTCGGCGCGGACATTTTATTTGTCTGATTGTGACTCTATAGTATTGTAACTCAATGGATCCTTGGTGTTGAAATTTCTTGTGACGTCCAATACCGTAGTCATTTAGAGTACGGGTCCGTATTGGGTTGCATAGATTTTAGAGGCATAATTTAAAACTGCATAAAGTTTTTCGCCATACTCTTCGTTTCGCATAACGTTCAAACAGAATAAATCATTATATATTATCATAAATCGGACTTCAGCTGAAAATCAGCGCTGTGGTACTCCGCAGCATTATGCTGAGCTGTGGCTTTTTAAGCACATTTAATTTTTTTTTGTTTATTTTTATTACTTTTAAGGGTATTTTATTTATCTTGTTTTTATATTTATTGTTGTTATTGTATGTGCCTAATAAATGTGTTTCTTTCTTTCATTAGGCATAACTTCTATTATAATAATGATATACTGGCATAAAATGTTCACGCATAATTTTTATACAATAACGATTACTAATCACAACATTTATTGGCATCTCACTCTTGGCATAAAGATTACAAGTCATACATATAGAATACCAAAATTTTAACAAGTACATATTTTTATATTTAAGCTTTTACTGTCTATGATTGAAATGCCGACTAATTAAAAAAAATCGATTGTCACTATACTGAAGTTCAAAATAGCGGAGCAATAGTATCGCCACAAGAACAAAAAAAAAAAAAAAAGTTCAAAATGTCAACACTAGACTATATTAAAAATGTAGACTATAATATACTATATATAATATACTATATACTTGAAGCGCTCGTGGGCGGGGCCACGAGATTACATTTTTAATATTTTCAGCGAGAGTCTAATAGACGCGCTAAGACGCAGCACAGACATGATGTTCGGTGGCAAGCAGGCCGTGGTATGCGGTTATGGAGATGTCGGGAAGGGTTGTGCCAGGGGGCTTAAGGCTGCAGGATGTGTGGTGAGTATACTAACTAACTAACTAACTTCACGCTGTATCAGTTACTAGCTGAACCCCGCGGTTTCGCCCGTGACATTTTGAACCCCGTCGCTTTTACTTTTACAAAAATGTAAATATAGTAGTACTTTTGACCTTTCTGTTCACAACAACTTTGAGGGTATGAAGTGTCCACGTCTCAGCAGCGTAGGTCATAACTAAAACTAACTAACTAACCATCTTCACGCTGTATCCCTGACGGGGTAGTCAGAGTGTCACAGGTCTCCAAGGCTTCACGATCCATGCATAATTCTTTTGCTTCTTGCAGATTTATCAATCGCTTCATACATACGTCTGGGTATCCGAGTACTTTTGACTAACTGTAAAAAAAATCTTTTCTTTAGGTTATAATCGAAAGAAAATTTCAGCTTTTATAAAATGGCGGATGTTTGGCAGTTGAGAGTTTCATTCTTTGAGATAAGTAAAACCGGACTAGAATCGCATACCACCATACAATGCTCCTTCTTGTTTTACGATTTTTCGGTGGTCAGTGAACCGGGATTGCCTTCGAAAGGAAATCTCTATTATCCTGACCAATAAGCATTGGTAGCTTACCCTGACTTCTCCTACATGTTATTACAGGTCCCTAAAAAAGGGTACATGTGCGAGAACATATCGTTAGGCCACCTCGGGCCAAGCAGCTGATGCCGTATATGTATATATTTTTTAAATATTTGTCACGTCAAAATGGCGTAGCCTGCCTGATGGAAAGCAGAGACGACGACCCGTGATTGAGGACCGTTATCCCAGCCGGTAGGGCTCCGATAGCGACCCTCACGTTGACTGCCCAGAAATATGCCTTTTCACGGTTCTCTTAAAGGACCCAGAATTGTAGGAGGTATTTGTAAGTAGTATTCACAGCACAAATCATTTCTGATATTCTTTTTAGGTATTCGTGACAGAAATCGACCCCATATGCGCGATGCAGGCCGCCATGGACGGATTCAGGGTTGTCAAACTGTCGGAGGTGAGTAGGAGTAGATAAATGGGGAAGAAACCGCAAGACTTTTAAGTAGGGGGCGCTGTGTGTTTGTTACACAGAAAACGTTAAGTTTCATAGCAAAACCTTTAATTTGCTTCTTCTTGCGTTATGTTTTTGCTCTAAGTTTCTTTTTTGTGGTGAAAAAAAAGCTTTACAACATGTATTGGACCTGGCGAGTCGTTGAATTAAAGGAAGAATTTAAAAAAAGGAAAAAGCGCCACATTTAAAAGCCACACCGCGACCCATTCTTTAATAAATAATTAAAAAAGCAGAAGCGCTCGTGGCCCCGCGGTCTCAGTGTTCGGTAAACGATCACTGAGGTACGCAACTTTCACTATGTCTGGTCGTCGGATGGGTGACCACTTTGTGGCATTTACATTTGCGAGCGTTTCCGTGCTTCAGAAGGTACGTTAAGCCGTTGGTCCCGGTTGCCAGTAAAATGGCAGTCGTTAAGCCTGGTTGAAGGCCTTATAGGCGGCTTAAAAAATTTCAACAGCAGGTAGCCACAACCTGCGTCTGTCTATTTCAACACGGCAATGGGCTCACCACCTATTACGTGGGACAGGAATCCACACGGTGAAAAGTGGGCATATAATATGCCTCTGCCACCCCTTCGGGGATAAGGCGTGATGGATATTTATTTATTTATTTAAAAACGCAGATTTCTTACGAAAAAGTATGAAGATTGAGACAGTTGCTTTGTAACATACAATTGGCGCCCTCTACAATGAACTATTTGACAATTTTCTTAGCCATTGTCACAATAAGGAAAAGAAGCGCAAGCAGAAGTATATGCGACTGTCGCGCTGTTGTCTCAGGTTCGATTCCTGGGTCGAAACTAATGTATGTTTGTCGCCAATCTTTGTTTCGTAGTTTGGGTGTTTTATGAATGTGTTTCCTAATTTCAAAAATGCACACGGTAGAATGTCAGCGTATAATATGCCTGTGTCACCCCTTTGAGGACAATGGCGTGAGTGATAAATAATATAATATATAAGTAGGTTTATCAATCGTCTAGATTCTTATCACAATTATTTCGCCAATTTCGAGTAGGTCTTGGTGGTGTAGTTGGTAACTCGTCTGGTGCGTTAAACCACAAGACGTCGGTTCGAGTATAGCTTGAGGCTGGTGAATTTTTTCACAGGTAGCCACAACCAGCGTCTGTCTATTTCAACACGGCAATGGGCTCACCACCTATTACGTGGGACAGGAATCCACACGGTGAAAAGTGGGCATATAATATGCCTCTGCCACCGCTTCGGGGATAAGGTGTGATGCATAAATAAATTTTTAAAGCAATTATTTGCTAAATTTCTCATAAATTTTTAATAAAGTGGAAAATGACAATCCGATTCGAGACAGGGATTGAACCTGTGACCTTTGTCTAACCAGGGCAATGTTCTAGCCACCAGAACTACCCGAACCGTATCGAATCAAGTTGAAATTCTCCAAACCGTCATAATAAGAGTATGACCAGAGCCATCTATCGAGCTAATGAACAACTCGATACCAATGAACAGTGTTACAACTATTTTTATATAATTAATAAATATTTATTCAGGTGGTACGAAACGTGGACCTAGTGGTGACCGCGACGGGTAACAAGGGCGTGGTCCTCCGCGAGCACATGGACCGCATGAGGTCCGGCTGCATCATCTGCAACATGGGACACAGCAACACCGAGATTGACGTCAACTCTCTGCGCTCGCCGGACCTCATATGGGAACGGGTCCGGAGCCAGGTGAGCTAGCTCATTTCATTTAAGAAAATCTATACTAACATTACTAGGTAGCCGCAGTCGCAAAGGTTTACCTCTTTAGCAGCATAAATTTGAGCGAAGCGTTCAATCAAACTAAGTATTTTCCCATAGACAACATGATTTTAGCGGATAACTTTTTTATTAGATCGAATTTTGAAATTCGGACTTCGTCACTACCTGCATAATTTGAATGGATTTCCGTAGCAGAAAAAAAATCCGAAAACGGGTAAGAAATGGCGAAGTTCTGCCCGGTGTTACAAACGCCATTGAAGTCGCTCCGTGGGAGCTTCGCTTTGCTTCGCTCAATAAATCTAAAGAGCTTGTGTGTTTTTTGAAAGAAAGAGAAAGTTATTATTGCCAAAAAACCACAAGCTATAAAAAAAAAAAAAAAATATCTTTTGACTGCCTCTGTGGCGTGCATCCGACTGTTACGCAGGAGGTCGTGGGTTCGATTCTCACCCAGGATAAAACTTTGTGTGATGAGCACGATGGTTTATTCTGTGTCTGGGTGTTATTTATCTATAATATGTATGTATTTAGAAATATATAAGTATGTTTATCAGTTATCTAGATCCCATAACACAAGTTAATATTAGCTTACTTTGGGCTAGATGGCGCAGTGTGAAAAGTGTCCCACAATATTTATTTATTTATATTTATATCTAAAAAAGAAAATCCCAAACATGGAACAAACCAAACAGCCATGATATGTTTTAAACTCAAAAGAAAAGGAATCAATTGGCTGTATATATATGCTTTGTATGGTTGAACGCGCTAATCTCAGGAACTACTGGTCAGATTTGAAAAAATATTTTTGTGTTGGATAGCCCATTTATCAACGAAGGCTATAGGCTATATATCATCACGCTACTACACTGGGGAGCAGAGCAGTAGTCATAAATGTCAACAAATCGGGCAAACTTTTATGCATCATTGTAGAATTTATAAGTGACGGGATTAAATATTCCACGGGCGAAGCTGTGGGGGTCATCTAGTAATAGATAAGTGTAACCTGTGTGTAGCTTAAGATCTATTGTATCTACTGAATGGATTTTGATGAAACTTTACAATAATATAGCTTACACATAGACTACTTTTTATCCTGTGAACAAGTTTCTGTGGGAAATGGGAACGGGAATATTTCACCACGCGTACGGAGCCGCGGGCCTCAACTAATCTTAATAATATTATAAACGTGAAAGTTTGTATGGATGTTTGTTACTCTTTCACGTTAAAACTACCGAATGGATTTTAAGGAAACTTTGCAATAATATAGCTTATACGTCAGAATAACACATCGTCTACTTTTTATCCCGGGAACAAGTTCCTGTGGGAAACGGGAACGGAAAAACTTCCGGGCCAAAATCGCGGGCGTCAATTAGTATTTCATACAACCAAGCATGTCAGTAATTTTTTATACGGTCTCATTTTATCCCCGTACACCCATGAGACGGGCACTACGCGGGTAAAACCGCGGCGCGTCCGCTAGTAGTATAAGACTAACTAGCATTCTTAGGCCCACTTGCATGTATGCTGGGGTTAAATAAATAATTAAAGAGTTATATATATAATAAATAATTAGAAGCGCTCGTGGCCCCGCGGTCTCAGTGTTCTGTAAACGATCACTGAGTTACGCAACTTTCACTATGGCTGGTCCTCGGATGGGTGACCACTTTGTGGCATTTACATTTGCGAGCGTTTCCGTGCTTCGGAAGGCACGTTAAGCCGTTGGTCCCGGTTGCCAGTAAAATGGCAGTCGTTAAGCCTGGTTGAAGGCCTTATGGGCGGCTTGAAAAAGTTCAACAGCAGGTAGCCACAACCTGCGTCTGTCTATTTCAACACGGCAATGGGCTCACCACCTATTACGTGGGACAGGAATCCATACGGTGAAAAGTGGGCATATAATATGCCTCTGCCACCCCTTCGGGGATAAGGCGTGATGGATATTTATTTATTTTATTTATTTTAAAGAGTTATATATAATAAGTAAATAACTTTTTTTTTGGTTTGGACACGTCCAACGAATGAGTGAGGAACGATTGACGAAGAATATATATTGTGCGAAAGCAGAGGGTAGAAGAGGTCAGGGTAGGCCGAGACTTACATATGAAGACCGCGTGAGCAGATTGCTCAAAAACGGAAAGGTCAAAAGTACTCGGATACCCAGACGTGCGTGTATGAAGCGATTGATGAATCTCGAAGAAACGAAAGAAGTATGCATGGATCGCGAAGCTTGGCGATCTGTCCCCTCTGACTACCCCGTCAGGGATACAGCGTGAAGATAGTTAAATAACTTTTTAAGCCTAATCATGTTTTGCACCATAGAAAAATATCATCGGGTTAAATAAACCTGAGTTTTATGTCACTCCTTGTGGCTTTATGTCATCCAACCAAACATTAAATATAAAAATATATTGTGGGATACTTTTCACACAGTGCCCAAAGTAAGCTAATATTAGCTTGTGTTATGGGATCTAGATAACTGTTAACATTACTTATATATTTCTAAATACATACATATTATACATAGGAAACACCCAAACTCCGAAACACACATTTGTAGATCACACAAATATTTGTTCCGACCCGGGAATCGAACCCACGACCTCTTGCGTAGCAGTCGGATACACTCCCACCGCGCCACAGAGGCAGTCAAGTCAAGTAAGTTAATTAATGATTGAACAAAGAACGAAACATATGTCTTCTCTTTTCTCTTAAAATAATATATAGTTAGCATACTTATTGCTTTTCAAAATTGTTTCCAATAAGATTCATACGCAACCATAATTTTCGTGTCATATTTTACAGGTCACTTTAAATATATAATTTTTTTCTTTAGTTTTAGTGTATGACATTTTGTAAGCGCCGTTGAAATGGTCTTTGCAAAATAAAGACATTTTTATTTTATTTTTATTTTAGGTGGACCACATAATATTCACGCCCATAAAATATCTAGTATTATTAGCTGAAGGAAGACTGGTCAACTTATGCTGTTCTTCAGTACCATCTTTCGTGGTGTCGGTGACCGCAGCCACTCAAGCACTCGCACTTATCGAGTTGTTCAACGCACCCACCGGTCGATACAGGGTGAGTTTTGAGTCATACTCACCTTCGTAGTGTTGATGTGTGAGAAGTGAAGATTGTGTGACTGCCTCTGTGGCGCGGTGGGAGTTTATCCGACTGCTACGCAAGAGGTCGTGGGTTCGATTCCTACTCAGGATAAAACTTTGTGTGATGAGCAAGATGGTTTATTCTGTGTCTCGGTGTTATTTATCTATAATATGTATGTATTTAGAAATATATAAGTATGTTTATTAGTTATCTGGTTACTATAGTATAAGCTTTGCTTAGTTAGGAATCAGATAGCGTTGTGTGAGTGGTCCCAACGATATTTATTTATTCGTCAATATAATTCGACTGTGACGTTCGTCCCAGTCTGAGACTACCAGGACTTTAATTGGTCGTGCTAATTAGTGTCTAGCACATAAGACCTTTTAGCCTTTTTGTTACCACCTCACTAAAAAGGCAACGGGTTCAAAATTTCTTCCAAATTTACCATCTAAAATAGACACAGTTTATTTTATTAAATTTATTCGGCCCTTTAGACCCAGCCCAGTTCCGTGCTTCGGAAGGCACGTTAAGCCGTTAGTCCCGGTTGCCAGTAAAATGGCAGTCGTTAAGCCAAGTTGAAGGCCTTATGGGCGGCTTAAAAAATTTCAACAGTGTGTCGCCACAGCCTGCGCCTGTCCATTTCAACACGGCAATGGGCTCACCACCTGTTACGTGGGACAAAAATGTGGGCATACGGTAAAATGTGGGCGTTTATTAAGCCTCTGCCTACTCCTTCGGGGATAAAGGTCAAGTCAATTGGAGGGCGATTGTAATAGCAGACTACGAAAAACTGACAAAATTGTACCAGTGGTATTCTATTGAGCGACGATTTCCAGACGATTGAAATAGCAGACTCGGCCAGCAGGTATATGTCTTTTCACATAGCGACCATGCTGCTTTCGCCAAGTCCCAGTAGGACCGTTACAACTGAAAAGCACTGGCTTACCTTTCAAACTCAAAAACTTCTGCACCGATTATCATACCGTTTTCACCAATGAACTTCACCAAGCGCTCGTAGCCCCGCGGACTCAGTGTTCTGTAAACAATCACTGTGTTAAACAATTTTTACTATGGTTGGTCCTCGGATGGGTCACCCATCTGAGCGGGGCCAGTGTAGGGCTTTAAGAGAGTGCAATATTAGATATCTTAATCTTAACTTATTTTCAGGCTGACGTTTACCTATTACCAAAGAAAATGGACGAATATGTTGCCAGTCTGCACCTATCCACGTTAGATGCACATTTAACAGAATTAACAGACGAACAAGCTAAGTACCTAGGCCTGCATAAATTGGGACCGTTCAAACCTAACTACTATAGATATTAGCTAATAGTGTACGAAAATGACGAATTGTTGGCGAATAGTCGCGTGATTGTGGCGGGATAGTTGCGTGGATGTTGCTTGATAGTTACTTTTAGAGTTGCTAACAATAGTTAATGGTTTGCTATGTGATTTTAGTGGCTTGTTAATTAAAAGTTGTTAAATGTATAGATTTCAAATATAATGTGAATGAAGTGATACTCTTTGCAGGCGGTTTAGTTGAACTAGTGGTCGCCCATCGGTCGAAATTCGACCTTAATTTTTAAGTTTGAACTAATGCATTTTATGATTATTATACACTTTATGCACTTCTTCTCTATATAAACTTTACGTCACGTTTATCAGTTCGCGCAATTGTCTTAAATAGTGGTACATGGTTTTCGCTTTACGTATTAATATATAAAAATACTGTATATGCAGTTTTTATCAATATTTCTTATTAGCTGGAAAAAGAAATGGTATGATTTGATTACAAACCATCATTTCTTGATGTCAAAATTTATAATTATAAATAATAATTTTATTTATAAAAAAAGTCTGTCCCAATTATTTAATTATGAAATCTGCATTTTATTAAGTAACAATATGTAAAATAATATTCTTCTTATATCTTATATTGATTTTTTATTTGTTGTTTTTACTTTTCGTAAAACCTTACACATTTCGTTACCACGCAATGTCCCGCACTCTGTACGTTTTTATCACGCAGTTGCCACGCAAGCAAATAGTAGTTATATTAAGATTAGTAATGGCTGCTTTATGGTATGAATAGATTCATTTGGATAAGTTATTGTTACGATTTGACCGGAACTTCAAGCTTAAATTGAGAAAAAATCATAATGAAAAAAAATATACGTGCACTTTCGCTGGTAATTTTTTTAACATTTTATCTTAATTATATGTGTAGTGTATGTATATCGGTAACAGTGCTGAGGCCTACTCTCTTTCTCTGCTTCGATTAAAATTACCATTTAATTTTATCTCTTATTATTCTTCGAATCAGCATATGCACTTTGTCTTTATAGAATATTTTCATGAATAAAAGTTTAAATTTTATATTTTGAAACTGAAAAGAACATAGACTATGCATTTGGGTCAAATATTGATCCCAATGAAATTGTTGAGTCGAAAGCCAGGTCATGAACAGGATGAGCTGAAGTGGATGGAAGGAAGAGCGAGCTTAGAATGAAAGGAAGTTTAAGGAAAGGTATACAAATAGTATAGAAAGAAATATATACAGCGTGAAGATAGTTAGTTTTTTTTTAGTATACAAATAGACTTATCCGGACTTCTTGTTACGGTATCGTTGTTTTCTTTAAGGCGCGGGTATCTGTGCTGTAGTTCTTTAGCTGAAATACTGTCCTTGATTCTACTAAATTGTTCTTGTATATTTGTAACTATGACGTACTGACTGTAAGTTTTGTTGAACCGAACGGTTTTTGGATAACAGTGGACGTGTGGTCACTGGTGATTTTAGATGACCGACGAAAATATTGTAATGCGTAGCGAATTATTCCCCTTCAGTTGTGATATCATGCGAAACAATGCGATTATTCACCAAATCACGTACAAAACAAGCAATAAAAAAGTTGGCTGAAAATGTACAAATAAATGTACACATTTATAATAGAAATATAGTATTATTAGTTTTGTGAAAAATACAATAGTAGTGTACTGTAATGAGAATGAATTAGAATTTAATGGTAAAAAAGACAGTAATTTAGTTGTGTTCGTATAGAAGTTGTTTCAAAGTTGGTTTTCAAAGTTTTTAAAAACGATTGTACGATATAATTCGACCATTTCAGCCTATTTTACCTTATTGTAATGTGCTAATTTAGGAAAAGACGCCACACAGTATTATCATAAAATGAAAGTAGTAATTTTCTCTTTTTACCAATCAAATATTTAGGAACGAACAGTTTCTATTTACAAAACCATATCAAAGACGGCCTAAAATTGTACCTACTATGAATGTATGTGTGTTCGTCATCGTCTGTAGAAAAGTATTTATACAAACACTCAGTTTGGCAAAAAAAAAATTACCTTATAATTTTCATTTGGCATAAGTATTTTATTAATTTAAGTGCCTAACTGTCACTTATTCCATTCATGTATGAATTACGTCAGTTTAGCACATTTTACCAAAACAAGTACGATATCTGCTAACATTTTAACACATGAACTCCAAAAAAATATTCTAATCCATTCTACCAAGATGTAGACTAGAAAAAAAAAAACATTACCAGTTGTACAATTTCGTCAAATTATTATACATACCATTGTAAAATTAAGAATTCTTTTCCAATCAACAGAATTTGTGGTAATTAATGAAATTTTATAAATCAAACTGATAACCATCTCGATCGTGTCAGCTTTAAAAAAACAGACTTTTGATCGGTCCATCCTTATCGCAGCGATAATGTCAGAGAAAGAGCCACATCTTCACAAATCAAATTAAGCTTTTCTTTTGCACTGGGGTTTAAAAAGGTTGCTATTTATGGTGTCGTGTTTGTGCGTCAGGGTTTGTATGCACCCGTTATTGACTATTGACTAATGTGTAACCTTATCGCTTTGCAATCGAAATTAGATTTAATATATACTTGTGGTATTAAATGTCTATTTATTATTTTAATCTGTTATCGTTGCTGTTTGTAAAACAATATTGGTTAAAAAAATATGTGTGTGTGAAAAATTAGCTTGTAATGTCGATCAGTATTGATAGTTGCAAATGCTTTTAGGTAGCGAATATCATATTACAAAAAGCAGGCTACGTTCTGGTAAAGGATTGACCTTATGTTCTCGCAACCTCGTCCTTACACTATTTTAACTACAGTACTGTCTGAGGCCGTGAACACACTCCTAACAAAAGCAATTTAATAAAAAAAGCAAAAAGTTAATATCAATGAACACAGCCTAAGTCAGTCCACTACTGGACTTGTAAGTCTATCAGCCTAAAAAAATATTTATTTAATTTTTTCTTATGTTAGGAGTCGGTTCACATCTAACATTTATTAAAATTATATTTTATAATGATAAGAATGCAATATTAACCAAATAATAGCACTACCTATATGCATAATATAAAAAAGTAAATGTTTGTATGTTTTGAAAAAAAAAAAAAGTATTTTTATTATGTTATATTGTATACTGTTATAATTTATAATGTTGATTTATAATTTTATGTGTTCATATTTAAATTGGATGTAAAGTAGGCTATGGACGTTTTAAATAGTGAAAGGGCAGGATAGTGGCATTCCATGTATCGGCAACTTTTTGTGGTCTGATTGTTGCCATATTCGAAATTACGTTTGCTTATACGTTGAGGGTAGCTAATGTAAGTTTTGATACATCTGTACTTTTGCGACTTCGACTTGAAGGCTATTATTTTTTATTTGACAACAAGAGCTTAACAAAAAGTTGTCAGTCTGCCATAAGACACGGTTATGTTGGAAATTAATAGAAACAAACCTGTCTGTTTTTATTATACTTATAAATCAATCATTCTGTTAAATTTGGCAGTTAGTGAGTAGGTTACTTATGTGTTATTGGATTATAAAGATTTAAAATTATATTAAATGTGTGTAGATTTGTAGAGGTGTTTAGGTAAAGTAGAAATTGTATGACAGCCACTGACATTCAATATAAAAGCACGTTGGCCTCAAAGACTTAAAAAAAAAAAGAAATTTGTTTTTTTTTTTATTTTGAATCATAGCCCCATTACGAGTGCTTTGAGTATTAAAATATATATACATTTGTGGTAATGTATTACTTCCAAAAACGCTCACTGTCAGTTAATAATGGACATCAGCGCTAAAATGGCGAAAATCAAATGGTTTCACTTTAATCGTCGATTATCTTTTGCTGCTTTCTGGTAGCTAGCTGAGCTATAGGAAGCGGGGAAGTTGAAAGGTGTAAACTTTAGATAAATGTAAATCAGAGACTACGCTATTCATTCACTATCTACCCACTGGAGCACGTTGTTAGTTCAGAAAGCAGACCATCTACCTACCTAGAAATTTGTTGCCCGTGACACACTGTCTATTTGGTAGTCAGATCTGTCTTCAAGTCCAACGTACTTGTATAATGAATATCAGTGATGACAGCAGAGTAAAGATAATTGGTAAAATGATTGAAATTTATTTCGATATTTATAGTAAGTACCAAAAAAATTGGAACACATGAACTAGCTAACATCCAGTAAACCGCTGTACAATAAGGCGAGGTTTTAAAAGTCTGCACTACTTTGTTTATTCAATTCTGTCTTATCATAACTAAAATTGACCAATGTAACAACATGGATTAAGGTCAAAAACGCGCGTGTAGCACCTCTGGTGCATAAGCTACGGTGACCACTTTCGATCAATGTATTGTATAACCATAAGCTTTACTTATAATAACTGTAAACATCAAATGGTTGGGATCTGAAACTTACGTTTAAAACAATGTGCTATTTTGACTTTTGAATCCTAGACTAGCTTCATTTGCTGTTGTGTAGTAAGGTCTATGAATTTGCTGGCATGGATCCTAGAAACCCCTTGTATTTTCATAGCTATACCTATATACACACATCAACACGGTCTAGGGATATTTTTAAAAAAGCGAATTACTATCAATGTGTTAATTATTTATATGACATGTATATATTTAAAAGATACGTTATTTAATATTCTACCATTTTTTAATAATGGTTAAGGTACTTCGATTAAAATTTCAGGATTTTATGGAAAAAAATAAAGCATAGACGGAAACCGTACATGAATTAACTTTTAATTTATGAGTAAAAACTGAAAAAAATAGAAAAATCATTTAATTTGTGTTTATAAACTTGAAGTTAGTAGTCTGAGAAAGCGCCCATGATGTTCATAACACATCGGCAATGATTCGGCATGCTTAGAACAAGGTTGTCAATGTCTTGCTGCGGAATATTGTCCCATGTCCTTCTGAGGTGCGCAAAAAGTTGTTTTTCTGTAGCCAGATTTTCAGGAACTTCCTTCAGAGCCCTTCTTTGCAGCATATCTCACGCATGCTCGATGGGATTTAGATCTGGCGATTGAGCAGGCCAGTCTAAGGCCCTAACATTGTGTGTATGTAACCAAGCTGCTACCGTTCTCGCCGTGTGTGCCCGGGCATTGTCGTGCATGAGCAGGAAATCTTGCCCCATTTGTGTTCTGTGGGGCAAGATTACGGGCCCCAGCACCTATTGGACGTATCGTTCTGCCGTCATATTGCCCCGCACCCAAACGAGATCCGTCTGTCCTCCAAGAAGAATTCCTGCCCAAACCATAATTGTTCCTCCTTGGTATGGGTGAACTTCCTGAGGGTTCTGAAGACGGCTCCATCGTCCAGGAACTCGCCAAACACGCGTCCTTCGTGAATCTGGATGGAAGCCGAACCTGGATTCATCCGTGAACAGCACATTGGACCATTGCTCACGGCCCCAGTCCACGTGGTTCCGAACACATTCTAATCGTCGTCCACGATTGTCTCTCCGTAAAGGTGGGACCCGGAGTGGTCTACGAGAGCGTAGATTGCTTTCATGCAGTCGCCTTCTTACAGTTTGGTCACTCACAAGCACTTGGTGTTCCACTCGCAGCCTTTGGACCAATTGAGTCGACGTTGCATTTGGTTGAGCTCGCGCAGTAATTTGCAAAAATCGGTCTTGTCTGGGGGTAGTGATGCGACTTGGCCCCCGGTGCCTCTCCGCTACTTCACCTGTGGCACGATAGCGTGTCCACAATCTTGAAATTACATTTTGGTGGGTCCCTATGGCCTCAGCAACATTACGCTGAACAGACCCAGCTTCCAGCATTCCCACAGCTCGTAACATCTCCGCCCTCGTCAAATGTTGGCGTTGCATGGCTACAATACCTCAATTTTAACTTTATCTTTCGTTTAAAAATGAAAAAAAACTGTAACTAAACGTAATTCGTATTGTTTTCTAAATTTCGCACAAATGAAAATTCCCTCTCCTACACATCGACATTTTTATGCCACCGAAACAAAAGAATTTTCAAAAATTTGAATTTGGAATTAGTCTGAGATAAATTACAAACAAATCGGTGTATAAAAGATCCCAATGCGGCCAGTACTTTTCGAGTTATTTAATTGAGTATGAAATATCCCTAGACCGTGTTGATGTGTTTATATAGCAGCAGTATATTCCTTTTCTTAATGAAGAGAATAGATCTGATTTATCGCATGCTTTAGTATTTAAAAAAAGCAGTGATGGCGAAGCCTTAAGAAGTATCAGTGACATAACTTTATTTACTACCACACTGTATAGCATTAAAAACCATTTTCACAACATAAGGTTTATTTTATTACTACAACAACCGCTGAAAGTGAGAGAGTGGGGTCATTTATGAAATTTTGTGCTACCTTAGGTATCTATGCGTTCCAATTTCTTTGGTTGGCAGTCACATGGATTGTAATATTATATTTTATTTCATTAATTTGTCACATTTATCTGTAAGGGTGCGGACGTATTTTATATCAAAATTAGCCAAAAAACCTTGGTAGTTAAATATATTTTTTTGTTGTAGCGAAAGTCAACAAAATTGTTGCACGATAGTTGCTCTTTGAATAAATACGAATAGTGCAAAGAGGAGTCAATTTTTGTCACGAGCAGTGCAGTATAAACCGTTAGGGCCTATCTAATTTATTATACACTATTTTTCATTTTACTTAAAATAAATCTTGTTTTTAATATTATATAAAGTATCATGTTTCAAATTAAATTTATATTTTAAAGGGTGAAACGCGGTTATGTTGCATACCTTAGTTCGTTGCCTGACTTTTTGAACATCTTGCACTGACTGTGTTCATACTGGTCTAGCGATTCAAGCCTTTGGCCGTAGAGTCTGTTTGGTACAAGATTCTTCATTTACCCGCAAATCTTTTGTGTTTCTTTCTTATGTAACGCTAAAATCACTCCTCCCGCACGTTGTAAAGCGAATCAAAGACCATTTTGTCCGTTCATAAGGCTATTGACAGTGGCCCCAAAGTTGGCAGCCCAATAATGGGCTTCTTCACGCTCCTCTAGAAGATCCCAGGGTTGTTAGAGCAAGGAAACACGTGTGCTGGCAGAGCGTTCATAGTTTCTATAGTTCGATAGAGTAAAACGATCTTTTGTAATTATTGGTGTAACGTGGTCAAAACCTCAGGCAGCAAAAAAACCCGCTAAAATTGTGTCTTTAAATTCACACGATTATATCTAATAATTTTTTTTTACGCCTCAGCTGTTGGACTATATTGAAATAACCGCAGCCTTATTATACAGATCAAAATGTGTTTTACGTCAACATCACTTATGCACCCGGTACTGATCAATCCGGACGTCCAAGCACCCATTTCCTTACATACTAACTTCCATTACAAGTACGTTGGACTAATATTTTTGTAGGAAATGACGCAATGAACGCAATTGCAAGCGTCCCACGTACCAAAATTAACCCAAAAAGGTGTGCCTGAAGACGAAAGTCTACAACCAGAGGCCGAGTCTACTATTGACAAGCCGTAGAATAGAACCAGAATTTTTAGCTGTCAAAATGTTAGTAGACTATCAAAAATGCAACTGACTTGCGGCCACTGGCGCGTTAGTAGAATTCTATCGGCAGACCGATAGAAGTCTATTGGAGTACGATTGTAATAGTAGACTACGAAAATATGTCACAATTGTACCGGTGGCTTTCTAGTGAGCGACGATTTAGTTTCTATTTTGACCCGATTTAAATAGCAGCAGACTCAGCCTTCAGTGCGTTCTATCGATAGAAATCGGAGAATTAGGAGTATTGTGTTTTTCGAGTTCTTGATGACACCACTTAGTTGGTTTGCTATTCATTTATTTGCGATAGACTTTGTACAGGCTTATGCCTCGTCCGCACGAGGGCCTGTTTCCACTTGGAGTGTAACAAATAAAACACCCGATTCACTTATATTTATACACATCACTATACTGCTCTGTATCATAACTTCACAACATTATAGATTTTACTTGAATTCTTCGTTTCCTTAAAACTTGACTGTTTAATGTTGACGCTACTTTACTTTTAATCTGTAATTTTTATTCAACATTCTAGTTGTGACATTTCTGTATATACTAGGGGGCGGAGGATCTTAACACCGCGATCTAAAATGACGGTGGCGTCATCTTTAATTAATGAGATGTACTAAAATATGTCAAAACTATTTTTTACTCATACATACTTTATGTACTTATTGACTTGACACGACCCGACTCGACAATCAACCATTTTGCACCGCGCACGCCAACATAATAAAGGTGCCTAAAGTGTCCTAAAGCTGCTCCTACACTTAAGTCACACCACAAGGAGAAATGGCATAAATGGTATTACCACATGTCGCGACAATATGATCAATAATCAAGTACGATTTAAACCTTCACTAGTTTTAGGGGCCATGTCTACTAATTCAATCGCGTCAGAAGAGAATAGAAATCGTCGCTCTATAGAGAGCCTACAGAACAAATTGACAGTTTTCGTAGTCTACAATTACAATTGCGCTCTAATAGAATTCTATTAGAGCGCATTCGGCATTCGGCCGGCCGATAGAAAGTTATAAACACGTGTAGCGCCTGTAAATAAGCGCTTTTAATTTCATTTTTGGTAGTCTATATTATTTAGATACCTTAAAACCGTTATTTCGTCTCTATTCACAGCTTAAGAAGTGTGATTGTGAAATATAGTTTAATAGTTTTAGTAGACTACCTAGTTTTGGATTAATCGCAATAGAACCGCTATAGAATAGAACTAGAACGGCTTTCTATTGGAAAATAGTAGACTCGGCCCCCTGGAATGGCGTATCGTAGATGTTGATCCATGGCTTGTAAATGTTTTAAATTCAGTATTTACATGAAAACGCTATATTATAAGTAAACGTGGGGATCAAAGGAACACTTAGTCTGACACGCCCGCCGGTCAAAGGTACTATTGAGTACTTGACCTGAACTTTTCCCAAAAAGACTTCGATTTGATTGACATACGTACGCCGAGGTCAATCCCTACTAGTTTGCTCATTCATTCTCACCACATAAATCTGCTTCGTCAGTTAATTTATCCTTAATCAGTTTTAAACGGCAATGGGCTCACCACCTGTTACGTGGGACAAAAATGCATACGGTGAAATGTGGGCGTATAGTATGCCTCTGCCTACCCCTTCGGGGATAAAGGCGTGGCAATATGTCTATGTCTACTCAGTTTTATAACAAGTTTTGAAGTGCAGCGTTCTTGTATATGGGAGTCGGTGAACTTGCACCTATTTCTAAGGCCTGTAGGCTGTAGTATTGACGCCATATGTAATTATGTAGATTATAATAAGGTATTGTTGCTATGTTTCTAATTAATAAATCATTAGAAAATACTGTTGTTTTATTTTTAGTTCCGTGCGTACAAATACCCCCAAGGAAGTAGGATAACGCCTGAACCCCCGAAAGAAGCAGGAAGACACCCGAACCCCCCAAAACCCTGAGGTTATCCAGAACTCCCGGTCATGGATAGATGGAAGAGTATATCGTGTGTGTGCGTGTGTAGTGTTACTTTGTGACCTAAAGATATTTACATTTCCTTTTCATTTTCACTGTAGGAGTCCGTCATAGTGTGGTAAGTGAAAAAATCAGCATACAAATAACCACACTTTTTTCCTTAGAGAGTTAGCAGCGACATTCTAATTCATCAGACGTAATTGACTGAGACAAGCTGGTGACTACTTGGTATTGAAACATAGTGATTTTATTTCGTTTAATGTGTGTCTCATAGGTTCACCCATCTCAGGTTTATCAGCTACTGGACACGCGAGGCTAGTAACTAGCCTGAAGTCATGTTTGCATACAAAAAAAACACTTATTGTGGAATATTCTGGTACACAATTTTTTTAAACACAGCACTATCTAACCCGAACTAAACTTAAGTTTGCACTATAGGATCTAGACAACTGATATACATACTTATATATTTCTAAATACATACATTTGAAACACCCAATCTCCTAAACAAACTGGCTGGCTATCGTTAAGCCCAGTTAAAGGCTTATGGGCGACTTTAAAAAATCTAAAGCAGTGGCTAACTGCGTCTAACACGGCAATGGCTTACAATCTGTTACGTGGGATAAAAATGCATACGGTGAAATGTGGGCGCATAATATGCCTCTGCCTTCGGGGATAAAGGCGTGACAATATGTATGTATGTAAGTATGCCATGACTAACTATCAGAGTGTGTATTGGACAGTCCTCGTCTGGTCAGAGGATTTTATTGTAACAGGCTAGAGTCCATAGGCTACGGTGACCACTTTCCATCAGGTGGGCCGTACGCTGGTCTGCCACCTCAGTGTTATAAAAACAGCGTACGAAAATGTATAATATTTCTCACCAAACATAAAAAAAAAGCTGAGAATACTGTATTGAGAAGTTTGCGCGGAAACTTGGTCGATAGCGGGCGCTTGCTATATATTATTTTTTTAAAACTAGTGATTTGCCTTGTTTTAAATGTAAAATTTGTAGATTCTTAAACATAAAAGTTGTGTCAACGTCATTAATAAATAAATAAATATTGTGGGACACTTTTCACACAGCGCCATCTAGCCCAAAGTAAGCTAATATTAGCTTGTGTTATGGGATCTAGATAACTGATAAACATACCTATATATTTCTAAATACATACATATTATAGATAAATAACACCCAGACACAGAATAAACCATCGTTCTCATCACACAAAGTTTTATCCTGGGTGGGAATCGAACCCACGACCTCTTGCGTAGCAGTCGGATGCACTCCCACCGCGCCACAGAGGCAGTCATTAGGTAATAAGATGACTGAAATATTTAATCCTTGATCCGCTACTAGCAGGCAGTGTTGAGCCCATCGCGACAGGAGAGACTTATCAGCTATCTTCATGGTGTAGGTTTTTCGTAACGGTCTGCGCGCGCATCGTAAAAATTTACTCTCATCATTTTTCCCTAACGCGCCAAAAAAGTATAACTTCAAAACATATTAAAATCTGCTTCGTTGTGTTATAACACGTTAAAGGGTCTGTAAAGTGCGTATAAATCCCCAAAAACCCAATTCTACGTCAAACCATGATTCAAAAAATTGTACCCTTATGTGGTCAGTGGGTTAACAAAACGTGTATTTGCTGATAATGTTGATTGGTCTCAGAATTTCGCTACCACATTGCTAGTGTCTTGGATAATGACTCAATAAGCGTTGAAGTACGAGTATCTGCTTTTTTTTTTATCTATCTATCAAATTGTAAAAAAAACGCTGTTACCCTGACGGGGTAGTCAGAGAAGACAGATCGCCAGGCTTCGCGATCCATGCATACTTCTTTCGCTTCCTGCAGATTCATCAATCGCTTCATACACGCACGCCTGGGTATCCGAGTACTTTTGACTTTTCCGTTTTTGAGCAATGCGCTCACGTATTTATTTTCCTTCACGTTTTTCATCGCTCGTTTGTTTTTTCATGATTGTACTATAGAGCATTATAAATGGTTGTTATCGCTATGCAGTTATATTATCAGTACAACTACTAGTTACAAAAATAAAAATTATCATTAAATTATAACAATGATTGCACTCATTGAATCGTTAATATACTTCTGTTATCAAATGATATAATGTACTTACGTGATACAAAAAAGGGCGAGCCTAACAGTAGTAGCATATAATGTGTAACTTCCGACGTATCTATATATATACCTATACTAAACTTAATTTATAAAGCTGAAGAGTTTGTTTGTTTGATTGAACGCGCTAATATAAGGAACTGGGCGGATAAATCTAATCAAAAAAATATTTTTGTGTTGGATAGCCCATTTATCGAGGAAGGCTATAGGCTATACACCATCATGATCGATTAACGCACAGGTGAAACAGGTGGATCTAGAATGATGATTTTGTCCAAATATTCCATAAAAATATTATTAAGCTGATGAGTTTGTTTGTTTGTTTGGTTGAACGCGCTAATCTCAGGAACTACTGGTCGGATTTGAAAAATTAATTTTGTGTTAGATAGCCCATTTATCGAGGAAGGCCATAGGCTATATATCATTACGCTACTACACTGGAGAACAGAGCAGTAGTCATAAATGTTGAAAAATGAAGCAAATTTTTCTGCATCATTGGAGAATTTACACTCGACTGATTAAATAAGTGCGACAGGAGGTCGAAATATTCCACGGGTGAAGCTGTGGGGGTCATCTAGCATTCCATAAATGACGTAAGCGTGTACTAAGAAAGGATTTTTAAAAATTCATCTTCAAAGAGGGTGTAAATGAGTTGCAAAGTTTGTTATGGAACAACGTCTGCCAGAACAAGCAGATGATATGCCGGGACTCCTACTGACTAAAAGCACACGTTTCCCTTCTATCTGTCTATAACCAGGAGTCCCGGGTGAGCCCTCGGAAGGATAGCCCTAGGGCTCCCGACAGACTTTGTCCGCTACCGCAGGCTTATTTAGGGGAGTTTCGGGTCATGACCATTTTATTTAGCATTGCTTAAGAATTAGTGATTACAACTATTTTATTTCAAAATTTAAATGTTTGGATTACGATTCAGATATGCACCATGAGATTTAATGTTGTGTACTGTAGTGTAGAAGTTGTAATCTGAATTGTGTTAAATAAAATAAAAAAAATAAAATAAAATATCTTTTTGCGGTGTGATATAAAATTTTGTAGGCAAGGTTTTACTGCAAATCCAGATCCGTATCTTCAAAAAAATTTGTTACACAATCTATCTAAACTACACCCCCATAATTGTGGAGTTCTGGAGTGGAGACAGCAACACGGCAAACGTAAGTGTTGTGTATGTAAGAGGTAGCCAATAAAATGTACTTATTTAATTACTGAAGTTTAATTTGATACATAGGAAAAACTAACGCCATTTTATATAGGACATTATTTCGACAGTGTAAGTAAGTATATTCGCATGTAGATCGGCATACGACGCTGTGTGCTTCGTCCAGGAACGTAAGATGTCGTTTTCATCTTATAAAGTTCAGTAGAATCCCGATTATTCGAATCAAATAAAACCAGGGGTGTTCCGTATAATCGAAAATCCGGATCATTAATTACAAAGTCAATTCAAACTAAAATAAAATTTATTAAGTGAAGAGTTTGAATTTAGACAATAGATATGATATATAAAAAAAGCGCAAGCTATAAAATGAATTACAAAATACCTATGTCGTTTAAAATTTTGATTAGAAATGACTTGTTATTGATCTTTGATGTAATGAATGACATTTTTGCAGCCAAGTCCCTTCTTTCGTCGTTCATAATAATAATAATAATAAATGTTTATTCATTTAGGTCACAAAGTAACACTTATGAACGTCAAGAATAATGCTTCTACATTTACATTTACTGCCAGATTCGCAAAGCAATAGGTAGAGTCTGAGGAAGAACCTGGCAATAAAACTCATGGCCACTCTTTTCTAAACGCCAGTAATTAGGTACATTAGTTTGATTAACATGATATTTGACCAATTATATAGTAATGAATTGAAAAAAAAATTGAAGCGCTCGCGGCCCCGCATTCTCAGTGTTCTGTAAACGATCACTGAATTACGCAACTTTCACTATGGCTGGTCCTTGGATGGGTGACCACTTTGTGGCATTTATATTTGCGAGCGTTTCCGTGCTTCGGAAGGCACGTTAAACCGTCGGTCCCGGTTGCCAGTAAAATGGCAGTCGTTAAGCCTGGTTGAAGGCCATATGGGCGGCTTGAAAACCTTCAACAGCAGGTCGCCACAACCTGCGTCTGTCTATTTAAACACGGTAATGGGCTCACCACCTATTACGTGGGACAGGAATCCACACGGTGAAAAGTGGGCATATAATATGCCTCTGCCACCCCTTCGGGGATAAGGCGTGATGGATATTTATTTTATTTATTTATATAGTAATGAATATATACAAACAAAAAAAAAATCAATGTTGTGTTTAAAATCATATCAAAATTAGAGCGATTATAGTTGCCGGTTCTAAGGGCAGCCTACCCTTGAAGAAGAAGAATCTGGCAAGAAAGACAATGGATGCCATTTTAAAATGTAGGAATGGCTTACAACATTAAAATTACACTTACATTGTTCCTTTGGATTTATGTGAGAACAGTCGACTAAACTTAAGTTTACCTTAAATATAAATAAGATTATTTGAATCTAATAATTGCTATAACAGCTATGAGCTGACCAGTCCCAATAGATGGCACCCGTTCACGGGGATGACGCATTATATCAGCCATCGCCCTACTCAACCGTATTATAGGGAATAAGGCGACCCGATACATACGCCACCACTGCCAGGACACTTAGGCGAGCATGACATACTCAAAAACTGCACAGCAACTATCATGTCAACTATTGTCGAATTCCATGTCTAGGTTTAAATCTTGCTAACCAACAAAGCCATGATTTTAGTCTCCAGGGACATACTCCTTAAAGTAGGCTACGGATAACCTCGTTTAGGAGATGACTCTGGGAGATATGTCGACCACTCTAGTTCTCTGACCATTAGAGAACGAGTGTGGTTGACAGTGAGTATGACACGGCAATGTGCTGGCCACATCTGCAGAAGAACAGATGGCCGGTGAAGTAAACGAGTTCTAAAGTGGAGATCGCGACTCATTAAACTTAAGGTAAAAATACTTCTGCCAGATGATGACCTGGAAAATACACTGAACGGATACACTAAGACCTTTGGTTGTAGCGTGAATTGTAGAGGCCTACGTCCAGCAGTAGACTCTCGTAAGCTGATTTGATTGAATCAACCTCATCTCGACTTGAAAATGCGCTGTTAAATCGAGTCTACATTGGTTATTGGAGCCGTTAAGAATGTTGAGTCCGGATAATCGGATATTCGGATAATCGATGATCGGATAATTGAGATTTCTACCGTATTTGGTTTAACTTGTAATGAGGGAAGGAAGGGAGGGAAGAGGAAAGGGTGTGTAAATAAGGTGAAGAAGATGCCGTCAGAAATTCACCTAGGTATAAATACGTAGTATCGAAATTATATGTATAATTGGTATAATTAAATGGTATCAATTTAAGGTTATAATTCTTACCTAATAGAGACTTTGTATATTTTAGGACGACTTATTCAGTGAATATAAAATATGGATGAATACACGCGTGAACCTTGCCCATGGCGAATTCTTGATGACTCTGGTGGTGCATTCATTATGGGTGCTATTGGTGGTGGTATATTTCATAAGGATAAAAATGTGAATCGTTTTAATTCACTTCCTGCCTACATGTGTGTATGTACACTATCTACCTTACTATAATCTAATTAATACTTTAATAACTCGACAAACATCATTTATCTATCACAATACTATTAGATAAAGTTAGTGCTGAATCTATTTGCTAATTTTATGAAATTATTTGTAACTGTTTAGAACAAATTATTAAAGAGTCGGCAGCGCGAGTGCCTCACCTCTGGTGTTGCAAACGTAGGCTACGGTGACCACTTTCCATCACATAGGCTGTATGTTTGTCAGTCACCTTAGTGGTATAAAAAAATACATTTCTCTCTCTCACGGGTATCGTCTTTTTTATTACGAAGATACCCGGCCTTTTGTTAGGCTTACATGGGGAAATACTGGTCCAAAACGTAAAGGCTCTTTGAGAATTTTAGTCTAATAGGAAATGGGACCCCCAACGGAGAAAATCCACACCCACTTTATGAAGAAGAACGATAATGGACCTTCTCCAACGGGAGTTAAACTATTGTAAAATATGCTAACTACGAAATGGGCTATTGGGTTGGGGGTGATGAACTGGGTGATTAGGACTTCCTCTGACCGGCAAATTAAGGCAAGGAAGACTTGAGATTTGTTACACTCCCGAGAGTAGCGCATTGCTATCTCGTTAGCCTATTAAATGTCACCGGTGCAGAAGGGCAACAAAACTGAGAAATCGGGACCAATGTGTTGCCACGCACATTTAGCTTGCCACAAGCAGCCCTTATTATATTTATTATTATTATTTTTTATCTATGCACTTAAACCTTCATCAGTTATAACGCTATATATTGATGAAAATGGCATGAATATCTGTTCAGTCGAGTTGAGTATATCGTTCACTGACGATGAGCCGCGTATTATACGAATGGCAGTTTGTTCTACTACATAGTGGGACCATGAGTCATACATATTACATGACTCGTGGTCCCACCAAATAGTGGGATCATGAGTCATTTGTTTTTAGTTTAGTGGTACAAGAAACACGGTGGGACAAAATTGGCAACGAGCACGGCAGTTTTATTAAATTTTTATTTATTCATCTATCACGACTTATCCCCGAAGAGGTGGCAGAGGCATATTATATGCCCACTTTTCACCATGTGTGTTCCTGTTTCACGCAATAGGGCGTGAGCCTATTGCCGTTTTGAAATAGACAGACGCAGGTTGTAGCTACCTACTGTTGAAACTTTTCAAGCCGCCCATAAGGCCTTCAACTTGATATTTATTATTTATCAAATTATTGGACTCCTCTTAATACCTAACGCGCAGTTGTTTGTCAAAACAACTTTACTCATCTTAATTTGTGGATTGGTATAATTGGATAAGAAATCCCTTAAGTCCGTCTAATGCCAGTATATTGTTTATACGTCGTAAACTATGGCCCAGTCTCATAAAATTAAGTCGACAGATAAGATTGGAAATGATTTAGAGCGTATCAAACTTTGTACGCCTTTACCGACCGCTGAAAAAAACTTACTGCTGAAGAGTGACAGATTTGAAATGAAATCTTTTAGCTGCGTTGTGCAATTTTTATGATTTATGAGCAGCCAGAACGTGTCTGAGAAGGCAAGACTGGCTGTGCATAGAGGAATAATTGTTCCTACACTTATGTATGGCAGTGAAAGTTGAGTGTGGCAGAAGAAGCATAGAAGTTAAATTAATGCAGTGGAAATGAGAAGGGGTAAAAAATGTTATACTCGCGTCAGGACATGATCGAAAATTCGTAAGACGGAGGGAGAGTAGATTGCTGGTTAATGGTAGGAGAGGAAGTAACAGCCTCCTCTCTTTCTACCGTGAGGTACCGAAAATGTATGTCTGCTCCTGCTGTTTCGTTTACTACATTACTACAGCCTACCTGTGTTTGTTCTTCAGCCTGCTATGCGCATTTTCGGATGGTGACTGCTGATGGCTCAACCGCTCTCATACTTGTGAATTACGTTAAAAATGTATGTAGGTAATGTAAATTGTCATGTTTCTGTACGATAGCGCAATAAATGAAAATTCGATATATTCCATAATATTCAAAAATGTTAATGCTAATGTTCAAGTTTTCGCTTCTGCCGGCACTCCCGAAGATCCCGTTGTTATTTTTCTTGTGGAAATCCTCACGAATTTAGGCCAGACTCCTACCGACAAAAACCACACAATGCCTTCAAATCCAATAGCGAGTACCTATCCATGATGCAGCTCGACGGTTCAATGTATGATCATCCCACATCACCACCCTCGATTCGTCAATCCTTACGCACAACGGTCAAGGATAACCCTATTATACCTACCCTAGGATACCCTACCCTACTAATTGTTACGGACCAATGACGAACCGAACTTCTCAAGGAAAGGGATGTAGGACGTATAACAGGTAACTTTACCCTCCACTTTGTTAACATGTTCAAATACTCCGCTTTACATGGTGACATTTAGTCCACACGTCTCGCCTACACACGAGGTATCCTCAAGATTTAAGAGGGTGTGTGGAGGAATCCTCCTCCCCTCCCTTATTATCGTTCTACGATGGATTTCCACCTAGTAATGCCCGATTCAATTAGTTTTTAAATTGATTAAATTGTAATTCTGGCTAGGCTACGCACTGTGACGCGATTGCCAACAACAAAATTTATTGATCTTCCATTATGTAGGTATTTAGGACAATAAAAAAAAACAGAGTGGCGACCGCGTCATTAGCTGTTCCCCGCCAAAATCGATTTAATTAGTTATTCTTTGGAAATATCGTAACTAATAAAATATTCTGCTTCCGGTCAATTCATTAATACTCTTATCTATGGTGAGGCGCCATTTTGACATAAAATATCTTTTATTTTTCTTTCTAATATTCCGAGTTGACACTAATCAACAGTATTAACGAATTCTGTTTGATAAGAGGCTAGATTGTGATTACGTCAGTTGTAATTATTAATTATAGATAATGTATTATTGTGAAATAATTAGTTATAAAACATTTTGTGAATCAGAAAGAAAGTATTTTCCTTCTTTCGTATCTATGGCCTATGACAAGAGACAAGTTAGCTTCACTATGATTTAAATATCGTTTTGTTATTTATATATCTTTACTATGTATTCCTGACAGAGTAATCAGAGAGGACAGATCGTTAGGCTTCGTAATCTATGCATACTTCTTTCGCTTCCTGCAGATTCATTAATAGTTTCATACATGCACGTCTGGATAATCGAGTACTAATGACTTTGCTTTTCGTTTTTATGCAATATGCTCACATGGTCTTCATATGTAAGTCTCGGTCTACCCTTACTTCTGCTACCTTCTACTTTCACACTATAAATATTCTTTGTCAGGCGTTCCTCACTCATTAGTTGGACATGACTAAACCAACTGAGCACGTTTCTATTCCAGGTTAATGCTGACATGGGCGTACCCAGGATCTGGGCCGCAAAAATAGGGGTGTTAATGTTATAAGTTAAACGTAGATTTCGGTGTGTGAGTGTCTGTCTGTGGCATCATAGCTCTTAAACGGACAGACCGATTTTAATGCGGTTTTTTTTCATTTGATAACCCGTTTCTTGGTGGTGGTTCTTAGGTATATTTGGCTAATAGAGTATCACCTTTCTTTTTTTTATATTAATGTTAGGCATTTTTGGTGTGTGATTACTCTGTTAAGTGCTTAACGCGTGCTAGTATAATCGTTAAATGACAATTAATAGAGAACTTTGACCTAAGGCTGCAATGAAAATGCTCACTAGAGAACCCGACTTATCGAAAATTTACAGCAGACATGGTGTTTGGGTGCAATAGTACCTACTTTTTAAGGGTTGTTCCTTAAAATAAGTATATATAAAAATGTATATTTTTGAATTTTGAAATTTAATTTATGTTATAATTTTTTATTTGTTTAAGTTCAAATCTATACGTATAGATAAATAAAATTAAAATGTCTGTTTGTAATTACAAATTTACAGATTTTCACTACAGAAAAAAAATTCTTAATTTTGCATAGACCATTTTAACGGCGCTTCCAAAATATCATACACTCTTTTAAAGATAAATTTAATATTTTTAGAGTGACCACCGGTTTGGAACGCGGCCCACCTGAGAAGAACCGGCAAGAAACTTAGGAATGTTTTTTTTGATGGCCTATTTACAATTTAATATTATTTCACTATGCCAGCAGATAATTTCTAGGCGTCCTTGTCCCTAACAGCGTAATAACCTTTTTCATAAAACTTTTTTTTAACGAACAGAAGAAGAATTTGAAGATAGAGGGTCGAGAGCTTTGCGTCTTATTCCATAGTGATGTAATTTTCTGCACAGCGTTTCATGCTGAACGCAATCAAAAGCTTTGGATACATCGCAGAATACACCTAATGCATCTTGCTTGTCTTTAGATTTTGATAAATAAAATACGTTATTTACATAACAAAAAAACTATTTTTTAAATGTGTATCTCTGTCTGTATGTTCCGGCTAATCTCTGACACAACTGAACCGGGACTTTCACTGACTCTCTTATTATATGTAGAAGAAGTAACTCAGGCTACTTTTATCCCGTTCTTTAGTTTACCGCTGTGCGTCTACCAGTAAATAAGAAATACTTTACCTTCGCCTATAGACACTTGCAATATTAAGGTTAACACAGCAAGTGCGTTGCCATCCTGGGGTCTAAAATGATATGCCTTCCATGCCCAGTAATTACACTGACTACCTTTCTCTTCAATCCGAAACACAGCGGACTGCTTCACGGCAGAAATAAGAAAGGCGGTGGTACTACCTACCCAGACGACCCTACATACGGGTCTACCACCTAGTAAACTTCTAACATCTAGTAGGTAAACCGCAATGAAGCACTTAGTAGGCACTAGCAGGATACAGGCATTATCAATTTTACAACTGCCTGTCTGATAATATAATATAATAATTTTTGACGCAAAGCAATGTAAAAAATGACAGACTCGCGATTCACAATGCAGTGCTAGTGCCAACGTTACCTTTTAGTAGTGAAATCTGGGTATGTCATTTGATGTATGAAATTAAATTGATTGCTGTGGAGATACGTTCACTTCGGAAATTGTTTTGTTATCTATCATTCTTTGACAATGACGCCGCCTGCCTGATGGAAGGTCAAGACGAGATCTAGCGAATTGAAGGCAATTTGAGACTTTTGTCGCGAAAATTGGCAATGACGCACTTTTTTCGTATATTATTTTCCAAAACTAGTGTGAAATTCGTGTTTTTGTGTTTAATAATGGTGAAATATTATACATAAAGAGTTCGGAAATGTGCATAAGTGTTGGAAAGTGATATATTTCAATGAAAAGCGGTATTGTTTGTGTTGGTACCAAATTTCCATAGAAAGCCCCAATAAGGAATCCACTGCCTTATTGGGGCAAGGACCAGGACCTAGGACTGAGGACTTGACATCGATAAAGGACTAGACATGACTAGATACTAAGAAAATACTGAAGACCAGGCTGTATGGACCGAGTTTCTTTTGCCTGCGCAAGATGGGCGAAGACAACTAACAACAACAATGAGGTCAATTTGACAGTCCACAAGACTATTGACAGAGGTATCAAATTGATCCACTTGAAGAATCTAGGGTTGTAGTCGGAAGCGCTGGCAGAGCGTTCCAATGGGGAAGAAAACGCAAAACTTTTATATAGAGGGCGCTGTGTGTTTGTTACACAGAGTACTTCAAGTTTCATAGTAAAACCTATAGTCTGCTTCGTCTTGCGTTTTGTTTTAGCTCTAACTTTCTTTTTTGTGGTGGAAAAAAGCTACAAAGTCAATTCTATTTCAATTATATTCTCAATTGATTTAAGTAGGCAAAAATATAGAACAAAACCGTATAAAAATCACACAGCGACCCATTATTTAATACATAATTAAGAACGCGTATCTATAAATAGTATGAAGATTGACAGTTGCTTTGTAACGAAGATTAGACGCCCTCTACCACGAACTATTTGACAGTTTTCTACCCCATTCGCTAGATTTGACAGAAAAGTGATTTTTTAGAATCACTCGGTTCGGTCGAAGGTTTTGCCAAAATTTTCTCCGGATATAAATATTATATTTGACTGCCTCGGTGGCGCAGTGGTAGTGTATGCGGCTGCCGCGCCTGAGTTCGATTCCCGGGTCGGAACAAATATTGGTGTGATCCACAAATGTTTTTTTCGGAGTTTGGGTGTTTTCTATGTATAATATGTATGTATTTAGAA
Organism: Thumatha senex; assembly: GCA_948477245.1. Taxonomy (NCBI): domain Eukaryota; kingdom Metazoa; phylum Arthropoda; class Insecta; order Lepidoptera; family Erebidae; genus Thumatha; species Thumatha senex. The sequence goes on from OX419753.1 coordinate 11,433,571, forward strand.
ATACATAAGTCTGTATTTCAGTTGTCTAGATCCCATAACACAAGCTATTTTAGCTTACTTTATGCTGTGTTAAAAAAATGTCCCACAATTGTGTATTTATTTATATTCACATTTCCTATGTTTGAAGTGAATCTTCTTTATCGACGTTGAGAGAAATTATATAGTCGTAAAAAAGTCGTTATACTTTTTCGTTTACGCGCCATATTGTTTTGAAGTGAAACTTCTTTATCGACGTATGAGAGAAACTTTATAGCTGTAAACAAAATGTCGTTCGAAGTTTCACTTCTTTCCTGTGTACTCTGGCTCTGGTACACACACATAGTTTTTAATGAATCTGCCAGAATATTCTATCGAAAAGTCTTCTTCTTCATCTTATACTGTGTTCCTATTTGCTTCAAAACTCTACATGGGTTTGGAACCAAGGGTCCACTTTTAATTTGGCTGCTCCAGCTATTGTTTGGATTTTGATATTCGACATTGTTAGGAGTGACTGCCGACTGACCTCCCAACCTTGTGAGGGCGCCTGCGTCGTTTCCTCGTCCGTTGGTCAGCAGGTGCACCGCTAGCTGGTTAGATCCCTTGGTAATGAAATTCACTTTTCTATTTAAAAAATCTGTCAGAATATTCTTTAAATGTCAGAATTGTCAGATTCCATTGTAGAAATGAAAAATCCTGGCAAAGTTTAATGTCATTTGCAAAATTTGTCATTACTTTTATTTATGGAAGTGAAACTTCTTTATCGACGTTGAGAGAAATTTTGTTGCTGTAAAAAAATCTTCACGATTTTCGGTTACGCGCCATGTTGTTTTAAAATGAAACTTCTTTATCTTGTGAAACTTCTTTATCGATGTATGAGAGAAATTTTATAGCTGTAAATTATTTTTTTTTAACTGAAGCTTTTCATGACAATAAATACAGTGGAAAAACAACATTTTCTAACTGTAGCGAATTCCATTAAAATTATATTAGTTCGCTTTAATGGCGGAACTACTATACAATGAAATGCAGATTATTTTATTATAAATTATCTATGGTCGAAACAATTCGTTGCCTGATAATAATTAGAATATTTTATTGAGTATAGTATAGATAATTTGAACACATGTATACACAATGTTATCGAAATTATCAGATGTGAATGATTACTACAAGAAATATGTGTTCCAAAATGTGATACAAAGTTTGTATTAAAAACTGTAATTCTTTATTTAAAAAGTCAAAATTTAGTTTTTTTTATATTGTTTTGTGATATTGTGAACGGAATTGTATTTGTGGTGAGTTCAGTTTAAATATTTTCTTATCTTTTTTTTTTTGCGGATGTTGTTTTGAGTGTGAGTCAAAGGATTTGAGTATAAAATGCCTTCATTTTGATCTCTAATATCCCAACATATGGTCAATAATCACCATAAATACTTATATGACGTTTTTGTTTGTTTGTGTATCATACCTTTGCCAGTTTAAGTATTTCCTTCTAATCCGTATATTAAAGGTTGTACTCGCGCGAAATACGAGAGTAGTTAAAGCCACCTAGCTTCTAAAAGTAGGTACCTCATTATATGTAGGTGTAATTTATATTTAACCTAGTGTTTTGAATAGTAGTCAAAAATACGAAAAATGTTATATAAACTATTTGGCATACAAAAAAAATATAATATATAAAACGTTTTAATTTATGAATTTGTATTTAGAATACTTATTATTCATAATTTTACCCGTAAGGGGTGCCAGAGGCATATTATATAAGTCACAGATGATGAGTCAATTGCCGTGTAGAGATGGAGAGGCGCAGGTTAGGCCTTCAACTTGAATTAACGATAAATAAATAATAATAACTTATTTTATATAAAATGATAATAAAATACATACTTAAGTGGCATTTATTTAAGAAATCAAATTCTATACAAAAATATATTTGGCGCCAAAACAAAAGGTAATTACATTCAGCGCCATCTATCGAAATGTACATGTATTAATTTGTTATGTATTATAACCAATTATAAATGCGAAAGTTTGTAAGAATGAATGGATGTAGGTTTGTTACTCTTTTACACAACAGCTACTGAATGGAATATGTTAAAACTTTACAATAATATAACTTACTCAACAGTATAAAGATTACACCTTCACCACGCGGGCGGAGCCGCGGGCGTCAACTAGTTAAGATATGAAGGTTAATTTCAGAAGACTTATCATAACATACTCATATGCACACCTTTTTTTATCATGTCTTAATCCCCGCGGATGTTAAGCCGGATTTGTATTGACACCAGGTAAATCCTCCCGGCAGTGGCGTAGCTAGGCGTGGGTGAATTGAGTTCTCACAAGGGACCTCACGAGTCCTCTACAATGCCACTAAACTTTAAATCTCACTCAAAGTTTTTAAAGGGTCGGCAGCGCGAGTGCTGCACATCTGGTGTTGCAAACGTCCATAGGCTAAGGTGACCACTTTCCATCAGGTGGGCCGTACGCTTGTCTGCCACATCAGAATAGATGTTTGTTACTCTTTCTCGCAAAATCTACTGCCTGGATTTTTATGAAACTTTACAATATAGCTTACACATCAAAATAACACATAGGCTACTTTTTATCCCGGGAACAAGTTCCTGTGGAGAACGGGAATAGGAAAACTTCAGCCGCGGGCATCAACCAATCTTTTATAAAAATGAAATTTGAAAAAACTTGTTACTTTTCTGAACATGTAATAATAACAAAACATAAGTCCCAGTTTTTCAGCTTTAAAAGGACGTGGTAGCCTTAACTTTATAATTTTTTGTAATTCTCCCTTTATTTGTGCTGTTACCTTGATTTTTGCTAAATTTCGTGATTATAGGTCAACCGGATCTACCATACCTAATTGGTTTTCGACCCAAAACCTACAGGGTACTACGGTTGACCTATACTTGTCAATTTTGGTTAAAAGCACAAGCGAGAGTATCTTGTAAAAAAAATCAACTTGCTATAGGTTCTAGACAACTGATAAACATACTCAAATATTTTTAATTACATATCTATTAGGTATACATAGTAAACATCCAAACTCCGAAACAAATATTTGTGGATTGCACAAATATTTAATCCGGCGCGGGAATCGAACCCGGTACCTCGGCGTGCCAGTCGCACACACTATCACTAACGTCACCGAAGCAGTCAAAAGTAAAATTAGATTCCATTTACGAGTAAGTGTGCTGAAAAAATATTTTTTCTCAATCATGTATCTACAGCGCTCGTGGCCCCGCTGACTTAGTGTTCTGTAAACGATCACTGCGTTAAGCAACTTTCGCTATAGGTGGTCCTTGGATGGGTGACCACTTCGTGGAATTTACTTTTGCGAGCGTTTCCGTGCTTCGGAAGGCACGTTAAGCCGTTGGTCCCGTTTGCCAGTAAAATGACAGTCTTTAAGCTTAGTTGAAGGCCTTATGGGCGGTTTGAAAAATATCAACGGCAGGTCGCCACAACCCGCGCCTGTCCATTTCAACACAGCAATGGGCTCACCACCTGTTACGTGGGACAAAAATGCATACGGTGACATGTGGGCGTACAGTATGCCTCTGCCTACCCCTTCGGGGATCAAGGCGTGACAATTTGTATTATGTACTAGCTGACCTGCCCGGCTTCATCCGTGCCATACTTCCAACCCCGTGGCACTCATTTAATCCCGTCGCTTATTACTTTGTTGCGTGTTATTGCGATAAGCTTAAAGTCTAAGAATCGGTTTCCGTATATAGCTTTTAATAGTTTTTCTATTTATAAGTAATTTTAGGGTTCCGTACGTCAAAAGTAAAAAACGGAACACTCTAAGGCTCATTTTGTTGTCCGTCCACCCGTATGTGTGTTAATAGTCTAAGATCCGGCTGCAAAATCTCGACGTTCATCGCTTAGTTTAATCAAATTCACATTTTTACATACATTTATGATTAAGAGAATACATTGACAACAATATTAAGTCTGTCTGTCAATCTCGAATACGTCGAATGTTTAACAGCTAACAACCCTTCTTTGTTCACAGGCAGCGATATTTTTTTTTTTAAATAGCTTTAATTTAATATACTAAAAATTCATTTCATTCATGCGTATGACGTATACGCATGAATGACTAGAATTTTTTTGAACGTATAAATACACAAAAATATATCCTGTGTGCAACGGCACTCATCGATTTACGAATTCTTTACATACATTGCTATAATGTGGATGATATTTTATTTAAGAAATAAGGGAATAAAATTTATTTAGTAACAATAATTAACATTACTTTTATTTAAATTAATTGGGGCCACTTATTTACTGGCACCCTGTTATCAATGTATTCTTCTAATTATAAATGTATGTAATAAATAAATATCCATCACGCCTTATCCCCGAAGGGGTGGCAGAGGCATATTATATGCCCACTTTTCACCGTGTGGATTCCTGTCCCACGTAATAGGTGGTGAGCCCATTGCCGTGTTGAAATAGACAGACGCAGGTTGTGGCTACCTGCTGTTGAAATTTTCAAGCCGCCCATAAGGCCTTCAACCAGGCTTAACGACTGCCATTTTACTGGCAACCGGGACCAACGGCTTAACGTGCCTTCCGAAGCACGGAAACGCTCGCAAATGTAAATACCACAAAGTGGTCACCCATCCGAGGACCAGCCATAGTGAAAGTTGCGTAACTCAGTGATCGTTTACAGAACACTGAGGGCCGTATTTTAGAACGTAACTCAATACTCAAGAAGCGCTTGAGGCTAGTTTTGCCTTACAAATACTACTCTCAAGTGTTTCTTGAGTATTGAGTAACTTTCTAAAATACGGCCCTGAGACCGCGGGGCCACGAGCGCTTCAATTCGGATTTCGTACTATAAGTACGAGTAAGACATTTTATCTCGGGAACGCAGTAGATATCGAGTTGAAATTCATATACCTTATACTTTGGTCTACAGTTTTAAAACGGTAAAAAAAATAAAGTTTTAAATTAAAAAAGAAAAAAAAGACACTCGTACGTCTATTAAATCTAAATTTATAACTAATAAGGTGAACCCCTCTGGCTTCGCCCGTTCTTACGCTACTACACTGGGGAGCAGAGCAGTAGTCATAAATATCGACAAATCGGGCGAATTTTTATGCATCGTTGTAGAATTTATAAGCGACGGGATTAAATAGGTGCGACGGAAGGTCCAAATATTCCACGGGCGAAGCTGTGGGGGTCATCTAGTTAATGAATAAAATTGAACAAAAAATTAATTTAGATTGTGGAATAAACTTCTGCCTGGGTTTTCCCAAACGTCTAGAATATGGGATTCTTCAAAAGGGGTATTAGAAGATTCTTAAAGGGTCGGCAACGCGAATGCTGTACCTCTGGGCGCCGATCAATCGTGTCAAAATAGAATCGAAATCGTTGCTCAATAGAAAGCCATCGGTACAATTTTGACAGTTTTTCGTAGTCTACTATTACAATCGTACTCTAATAGGAATCTATCGGTCAGCCGAGAGAATTCTACTAGCACGTACCGCGCCAGTGGCCGCTAGTCAGTGACATTTTGATAGTTTACTTCTTAGATAGATTCTGATTTTACTCTACTGCTTGTACTGATAGTAGACTCGGCCCCCTGGTGTTGAAAACGCCCATAAACTACCGCTTACTATCAGGTGGGCCGTATGCTTGTCTGCCACCTCAGTGATATAAACAAGGGGTTCTGTAAACGATCACTGCGTTAAGCAATATTGCAATGGCAGGTTTACGGATGGGTGACCGCTTTGTGGTATTTCCATTTACGAGCGTCCCGGTGCTTCGGATGGCACGTTAGAGAAGACATGTTATGAGAAGACCCGTTGACCATGTAGTGAAAAAGCGCCTTTCTATTGCAACACAAAAACGAGGGAGGGGCAGGCCACAAACCACATGGATGACGAAAGTCCAAAAGGACATGAAGGAGTATGGCCCGTTAGTTGACGACGCTCAACAGCGGAGCAGATAGCGCCTAAAGATTAGGAAAGCCGACCTCGTGTAACGGGATACGGCGAAGCAAAAGAAGAAGAGGTTTGTGGTAAAGATAATACTAGATAAGTCGGGCTAATGCTTTCGGACTTTTCTCAATCTTATTATGCGGTGGTGGTGTCGGAGGATTATGTGATAAGAGTGAGGTGTAATACAAGTGGGGTGGTGGAGATCAGGAAGAGTGTAGGGAGTCGTAAGGTGTGTGGAATGAGAGTGTGTGAGGGGGTTGTCTTGTTTAAATCATCATGAATGGCTTTCAAAATTATAACAGTAAGAAACCACAACCAGCGTCTGTCTATTCCAACATGGTAATGGACTCACCTATTACACGGGACAAAAATGCACACGGTGAAATGTGAGCGTATAATATGTATCTGCCACCAGTTTAGGAATATAGGCGTATCTGATAAACTACTGGCCTGCAAAACAATGTTTCATACTTTTAAAATTGCAATAACTTTTTAAGTACACAAGATATACTTTCGAAACAAAAAGGATTCAAAAAAGAGTTTAATTTAGTACATAAAAACTAACCTAATCTTCTTTTAAGAAATAAATAAGACTGCCTCTGTGGCGCGGTGGGAGTGCATCCGACTGCTACGCAAGAGGTCGTGGGTTCGATTCCCACCCAGGATAAAACTTTGTGTGATGAGCACGTTGGTTTATTCTGTGTCTGGGTGTTATTTATCTATACTATGTATGTATTTAGAAATATTTAAGTATGTTTATCAGTTATCTAGATCCCATAACACAAGCTAATATTAGCTTACTTTGGGCTAGATGGCGCTGTGTGAAAAGTGTCCCAAACTATTTAAAAAAAAAAAAATAGCAGAAAAATCTTTAAATAAAAAAAAAACATTTTCGAATTACAAAATTTGCTGGAACTAGGCATCAAAAAGAGTCCAGTACGGTGGAGGCAGTGTACATGTATGGGCTGGCATATCATCAGAAGGTTGCACAGAGTTTGTGGCCATAGAAAATGGCACTCTGACTGGGTAAAGATATGCCCAGGAGATTCTCAATGAGTATGTAGGGCAGTATTTAGTAAATATGGGTGATGGATCAATGCTCACACAGATCGGGTCGTGCAAGAGTATATTCAGGAGGTTGGTATTAGCGTGATGGCTTGGTCATCAAAAAGTCCTGATCTCAACCCGATTGAGCACGCCTGGAATGAACAAGGAGGCTAGTCAGAAGCCGCAGACCACCACCTACCACACTAGAGCACTAAAACAGGCCCTGACAAAAGAATGGGAGAATATTCCCCAACATAGGCTCCGAAACCCCGTTCAGTATGCCAAATCGACTTGAAGCTGTAAGCAGAGCCCGAGGAGGCAATACCAGTTAATAAAAATTAAATATATTCAGAGTAGCCGAGCCTTACATATGAAGACCACGTGAGCAGATTACTCAAAAACTGAAAAGTCAAAAGTACTCGGATAACCAGACGTGCATGTATAAAGCGATTGATGAATCTGCAGGAAGCGAAAGAAGTATGCATGGATCGCGAAGCCTTCTCTCTGACTACCCCGTTAGTGATGCATCGTGAAGATCGTTAGTTTATTTAGTTAGTTAAAAATTAAATAACATGTAAAACATACCGGTAAATGTAAATTGAGTTAATGACACTGAGCTAAAAATTACCATTTTTATTGTAATATATTTATTTAGACTTTAAAGTTTTACTAATGTATAAATATTAAACTATAGTTAATAATAATTTACTATAGTTTCAAAGAAAACTGATAAAAAATACTGTAAAACGATTTTATTTATTTTAAATCTCTAACTTCTATGAAATAAAAAAAAAATAAAAGTGTAGTTGGTAGTACTTAGTTTTGCAGGCCTGCTTCTGGCTATAGACAAATGGAGGGGCACCATGTGGTTTTAGTCGATAAGAGTCCGGCATAGCATCCATGAGGCTTTCCACACGTTAAAAAAAAGTGTATTAATTTATCTAATATTGTATTTAATTTTAACTTGTACGGACGGAACCCTCGCTTGGCGAGTAGGATTCACATGTATCTGGTTTTTTAACGTGGATAAAACATTTTAATCACGCACTAACATAAATATTATTAGCTAATCCTACTAATATCGTACTAATATTATGAACGCGAAAGTTTGTAGATAAGTATGAATGGATGTTTGTTACTCTTTCACGCAAAATCTACCGAATGGATTTTGACGAAACTTTACAATGATATACATCTTGCACATCAAAATACCCATAGACACTTTTTATCCGGGGAACAAGTTCCTGTGGGAAACGGGAACGGGAAAACTTCAACACGCGTGCGGAGTCGCGAGTTTCAACTAGTATGTAATATTTTTTATCACTGCAAAGTCTAAATGACGCTGACCTGCGAATGGGTAAACAAATTCGGTTCAGAGAGGTCAAACTTATAATGGTAATATTTGTTTTATTTAAAATATAAAACAACTTTAATCTTTAAAGCCTTTAAATCAGGTATTAGTATTTATAGAACCTTATCAGTCGACTTCGATGGGGAGGAACTATTTGATACCAAGACGTTATTTTCGTTATAATCTGTATATAGTACGAGTATTAAAATATCAATTTATAAATATTTTTTGAAAAATCATTAAATTATTAGGAGTCAGGGTAGGCCGAGACTTTGTATATAATATGAAGACCAAGTGAGCAGATTGCTCAAAAACGGAAAAGTCAAAAGTACTCGGATACCCAGACGTTGCTTCATACATGCTGAAGCGATCGATGAATCTGCAAGAAGCGAAAGAAGTATGCATGGATGGTAAAGTATAGCGATCTGTCCTCTCTGACTACCCCGTAAGATACAGCGTGAACATAGTATAGTATGAAAAAATGTAGTAAAGAAGTTTCACTTCTTACCTGTGTATGAACTCTTATATTTTTAAACACTAAACACATTTTTTTTGTTATAATCTGTTTTTAGTATTAGGTTATCAACATATAAATATTATTTGTCAAAATATTTAAAAAAATATTTGATAAAATATAAAGCTACACTCACATCAACCCTGCAAGGTTTTTTTTTAATTGTTATTAAACCTGTTTTGATGGAAATCGTTAATAAACAATACGGACATTAATTATTCTTACGGTATCTACTTCCTTTTTCTGTGTAAGCGCAATTACCTATAGTTAAAACAATATTTAACATATTTAATACGAATTTCGTGATTTTCGTCGATCATCTCCTGGATAACTAGTTGTTTAGAGTTGTTTGTTGTGTGGTATAGGATAGTTGTGTAATGGAGGATGTTGATACAAGCTTGTATTTGTTGTTTTTAAATTGTTTATGTGGTCTTTGGCAGGTAAGTAAGGTTATTTTTTTCTTTTTAATCGTTTTTAGTCTATGGTTGATTAGATGATTTTTGTTTGCGTTTTGATTTACTGATTTTTATTTCGTTACGTTGTAGTAAACTATACTAGTATAATGAACCTTAAGAGATATGTTTAGTTGAAGGCGCTATTCTCAGGGACCACTAGTTCGAATCAGATACTTTCATACATACATACATATTGTCACGCCTTTATCCCAGTAGAGGTAGGTAAAAGGCATACAATACATTTTTGTCCCACGTAACAGGTGGAATGTTTTTATGTTTTATGCGTTTTAATACCTTGACGTCGAATTGTTTAATAGGAACAAAGTTAAAAGTGTCATAAATTTATAATTAGGTAATCAGTAACTACTAATATTATAAAGATTCACTGCGTTAAGCATTTTGCGTTATGATTGGCCTTCAGTTAGGTCACCGCCCTGTGTCATTTCCATTAACGGGCTTTTCTGTGCTTCTAAAGGCACGTTAAGCCGTTAGTCCAGGCTGCCAGTAACATGGCAGCCATGAAGGCCTTATGGGCGGCTTCAAAAATTACAACAGCAAGTCGCCACAACCTGCGTCTTTCTATTTCAATACGAAAATGGGCTCATCACCTATAACGTGAAATGTGGTTGTATAATATGCGTCTCTGCCAACCCTTCAAGGATAGGGCGTGATTGAAAAACATTAATCCACTTTCCTGGGTAGTAATATAATGATATATAGCCCGTAGCCTTCCTCGATAAAAGGTCTATCCATCACTAAAATATATTTTTTTAAATCGTACCATTAATCCCTGGGTTTACAGCGTTCGATTAAACAAACAAACTCTTCTTTTATACATTAGTATAGAAATATTTTATAGATTTGCACTGTGACGTCAGAATTCTAGTGACTTAAACACATAAGTGCATATAATATGTATTTATCATAATTATATTTACAATTACTAGTTGACGCCCGCGGCTTTGCGCGCGTAGAGAAGTTTTCCCGTTCTTGTTTCCCGCAGGAACTTGTTCCCGGGATAAAAATTAGCCTATGTGTTATTATGATGTGCTTATACATCATAATAACACATAGGCTACTTTTTACATTGTTGTAAAGTTTAATTAAAATCCGTTAAGTAGTTTTTGCGTGAAAAAGTAACAAACATCCATACAAACTTTCACGTTTGTAATATTATTAAGATATAGCCTGTAGCCTTCCTCGATAAATGGTCTATCCATCATTATTTTTTTTTCAAATCGTACCATTAATTTCTGAGATAAAAGCGATCAATTAAACAAAAAACTCTTCTTTTATACATTAGCATAGAAATATTTTATAGATTTACACTGTGACGTCGGAATTCTAGTGTCTTATAACACATCAGTGCATTTATATGTATTTATCATAATCATCCTTACAATTATGTCAATTGCCCCCAAAAGAGGTTGGCAGAAGCTAAAACACGCCCATTGCCTATCATGATTAATGTTGATAAAGATCTTATAGATAAGTTACTAAATTTAAAATATACGAGCCAATGAAATCAAAGCGAAAATTTATACATAGGCAAGGAGCTACAGATAAATGTTAAGATTATCCGGACGGTGTTGTTTTTATGAACTAATTAATTTGTTATGGATGTAGAAACCAGCGCACCATAGCCAAGAGTTATCGTACCGCTTCAATTGTAAATTCTACCTTCTATCTTTATGAACGTGGTTGCGCTGAAGACTTTCAATAAATCCTGTATAGCGGATATGAGAATTCACGCTCAGTGATTTAACCTCAGGCCTACCCTGCAAGTCGGTTTTAAGGTGAGGCGGAACACCTCGGGGCTTACTGGGTAGAACGGCCCCTCTCTCGCGGGCCGGGAGCCTCACACACCGTCCCTGTTGCCTCCGCAGCAGGGATGATGGTGCGTAAAGGCATTCCCCGCGAAAAAAATAATAAAAAAACTGAACAAGGATATATATATGTATATGGGCCGCCGACCGCCAAGAGTAACCACTTTGCCACGACTTTACGTATATGTCATAATTATTTTTTTCAAATTTAATTGTTTTGGTTACAGAAGAAATGAATAATATAAAAATGGTTAGTTATATTATTAACTAACTAACTAACTAACTAACTATCTTCACGCTGTATCCCTGACGGGGTAGTCAGAGAATAATATTATATTATAAATAATATTAATAATAATAATAATTATTAATAATAATAATATAAATAATAATACCTGGCAACACTACATAGCAAATGTCGTTTATATAATCTTACAATATTTAAAATAATATTACCATAGCCGGAAAGCTTATAAACCGTATTTCCAGTAAAGGAAAAATGAATATAAAATATGAAAATCAAGAAATAACAAATAAAACCTTATATACGGAAATATACAAGATACTATAATTATGGATATGCGTGACATTAGATGTCATGTGACATATCAGAATTAATTTCACAAACATGAAACATGAACGATATCTTTGCTAAATGCTTACAAGATCCAGGGCTAAAAGGAATGCACAAGATCCATCTCCGGATTCGCCGCATTGCTCCGCCTCGCAGTCCACGGTGAGCATATCCGCTACATCGACTGCAGTTGAGGCGTTGAGCTCGAGCTCAAGCGGCGAATATTTCTCCCCGCCGTCGTCACCACCACCAGCGCGGCGGCGTGGAAGAGGCCGGCCACCGACACGCTTGGAGTCCCGAGGCCCACCGGCTTCGAATAGGGCTCCCGCTACCGGTGGTAATGTGCGCCGCATGCGATGGACTGATTCTATGAATGAGAACGTCATGCGGGCATATTTTGTGGCTACAGAGGGGGGAATTAACCTTACTGCATACCGTGATCGGCTGTTAACTGTGTTTCAGGGTCTTGAACCAGCTGTTAACGTCTCGGCACAACGATTATCGGATCAGGTGCGGGCTATTCAACGTTGTAACATGTTGGATAGTGCTGTACTTGAGCGGCTACGTTCTGAGGTACGAAATAGCCTTGACTGTCCAACTTCATCACAGGTTACAAATTCATCGGTAACAAACACAACACACAATGATGAAGTTGTTGCAGTTGAGGCTATATCCGTAAGTATCCAGTGTAATAATAACTTAAGGAGTGCATTGGAGGATGCGATTCTGGAATATCGATCTATGAGTCCAGGCTGTAGACCTAGCCTACCGCGTTTGCCTATGCATAAACGGAATATGGCCTTGGTGTGTGCTCTAGATTCGCTATTACCTGATTATTTGGATAATAGTGAAGACCTTGGTGATACGCACTCGATCCTATACTGTGCGGCCGTTGCAGCATGTAGAGTAGCTGAAGTAAAGTTTTTTGAAAAGAAACTTGCTTCTTCTCCTAAACCTGCTGTACCAGCTTGGCAGTGTAGAATTGAGCGTCGTATCGCTCGGGCTAGGGCACTCATTGGGAAGCTAATCTGCTTTAGATCGGGAAACACTCGTCCGAGGGTCATGCGCTTTGTGAAGCAGGCGTTTTCAGGCACTAACATCACGCCTCAAGAATATGTGGGAACGTCATGTATCACGGAGCGCATTGACTTTCTGAAGCAGAAAGTTTGTGCATGGGCAAACCGGATTCGTCGTTATAAGAAACGCGTAGAGCGATATACCCAGAACCGCATGTTCCAAAAGGATGAGAGGTGGGTTTATCGACGGTGGGAAAAACCCAATTCAGGTGTGGATAACCGACCGCGACCAAATGCTGATATTACAAATACATTTTGGCGTGGTATTTGGTCGAGGCCCGTTAGTCATATTGAAGGTGAATGGATGAGAGATGTTGAACGGGAATGTGAATCTATACAGGCAATGGAGTCAATTAATATATCAGAACAGGATGTAGCAAATGCAGTCCGTTCTTTGCCCAACTGGAAATCAGCGGGACCAGACGGACTGCATAATTTCTGGCTTAAGTGGCTCCGTAGTTCACATTCTCGTTTAGCAGCTCAATTCCAGTCGTCTGTAGAGTCGGGCTCTCTGCCCGATTTTATAACAACTGGAATAACCCACCTTCTCTATAAATCTGGCGATGCCTTGGATCCCAAAAATTATAGACCTATCACATGTTTACCAACAGTCTATAAACTTCTAACATCCATTTTGAGAATCAAAATTACTTCACATTTAGATAAAAATTCAGTCTTGTCTTTGTCTCAAAATGGATGTAGAAGTGGGACCCGAGGCACCAAAGAGCTCCTTATTATTGACATGATCATTAACCAACAGGTACGCCGTAATCGTCGCAGTCTGACGACATGTTGGATTGATTATAAAAAAGCTTTTGACTCTGTGCCTCATACGTGGCTTCTGAGGGTGCTGGAGCTGTACAAAGTGGATGCAACTCTTTGTACTTTCCTGCAATCATGTATGAGGCAATGGAGAACAGACCTTTGCTATCCAGGATGTCGTCAGACTGTAACAAATGGCTTGCCTATTGAGCGGGGCATATTCCAGGGCGACAGTCTCAGTCCTTTATGGTTTTGTCTAGCGCTGAACCCTCTTAGTACTATACTAGAGAGTTCAGGGCTAGGCTTTCAGTTGCGAAGAGAAGGTCGAGTTATATCCCACTTGCTTTACATGGACGACCTTAAGCTATTTGCCACCACCAAATTGGAACTGATAGAACTATTGAAGTTAACAAAATCCTTTAGTAGTTCTATTAGAATGGAATTTGGCGTTGACAAATGTGCAGTCATGCATGTAAAGAAGGGTGGGATTGTGGAGTCTGAAGGTGTTGAGCTTTCAGATTCCATAATACTCAGATCTCTCTCCGCCACTGAGACCTATAAGTATCTGGGTATATCGCAGGCATTAGGAATTAACGAATCTGGTGTGAAACAAACATTGAAGGAGCGATTCTTTGGCCGTCTGAAAAAAGTACTGAAAAGTCTTTTATCAGGCGGTAATAAGGTGCGTGCCTTCAATGGGTGGGTCATACCGGTCCTAATGTATTCCTTCGGTATACTTAGATGGACTCAGACTGAATTAGATGCCCTGGATAGGAAAGTGCGGTCCTTGTTGACCACATTTCGAATGCATCATCCTCGTTCATCAGTAATGAGGTTGTATATCCCTCGGAAGTGTGGAGGTCGAGGCTTTTTAAATGTCAAGACCCTCCATAACCGTGAGATATGCAACCTCAGAGAATATTTTCTCAATGCTGACACGAGGTTGCATCGCGATGTGGTTGCAGTGGATAATGGACATACCCCGCTCACGTTGGCTAAAGAGAATTGGCATAAACCTATAGTACTTGGTGTTACTGATCGCAAGGAGGTATGGAAGAGTAAGGAGCTGCATGGTCGTTTTTATCAGGCCTTACACAGGCCTGATATAGACTTCAATGCATCAGTATCTTGGCTACGATTTGGTGATCTCTTTGGAGAGACTGAAGGGTTTGTTTTTGCAATTACTGACGAAGTTGTAATGACAAAGAACTACAGGAAGTATATCCTGAAGGATGGTACGGTGGACATCTGTCGGGCATGTCATCGTCCCGGAGAATCCCTTAGGCATATTATTTCTGGTTGTTCGAGTCTTGCAAACGGTGAGTATTTGCATCGACACAACCAAGTAGCCAAGATCATTCACCAGCAACTTGCTCTTAAGTACAATCTTGTTGATTTAGAGGTACCATACTATAGATATGTGCCCGACCCAGTTCTCGAAAATGGTCATGTCACATTATACTGGGATCGATCTATTATCACGGACAGGACTATTGTCGCCAATAAGCCTGACATAGTGGTAATAGATCGATTAGAACGCCGTGCAATTATTGTTGACATCACCATACCTCACGACGAAAACCTCATGAAAGCCGAGGTAGACAAACAAAAGAAATATTTAGACTTGGCTCATGAGGTTGTCGACGTGTGGGGTGTGGATTCAGCGATCATTGTACCGATAGTCATATCTGTCCATGGACTTATAGCCAAGAGCCTTGACCAACACCTACAAAGGCTCGCGTTAAACAGCTGGATCAAGGGCCTGATACAGAAAGCAGTTCTTCTCGACACGGCACGTATTGTGAGGAAATTCCTTTCTCTGGAGCCCTAACCACCGGTAGCTTGGTCCCTGTACCCGATACCGGTGGGTCACTATTTTTTATATTTTTAAATGTATTTTTTATTTTATAGATATATTTAAAAATGTAATTGATATGTTGTATAAATAAATAAAGAGAATAATAATAATATAATATTAATTATTATTATAATATTATTAATATTATATTATTAATTCTCAGAAAACATTTCAGACTCACAACCATTTGTAAGGTGTCTAAAGATATTTAAAGAAGTAATCGGAAAACATTCTCATTCGGATGATATGATGAATATTCGTCGGATCTTTAGAAGTGTTTCTATTGTGTTGTTTTGTGTGTTATATGCTATTTGCAACACTAATTATAAAATATTATTTTTATAATAAAATATTATTACGCAGACAGTGAAATGTGTGTCTATGTCTCTGCCACTCCCACCGAGATAAAGGTGTAACTGATAAACAACTCGGAATCGCTCTGTGGATATCGTTAGAAGTGGACGCTTACGTTGTTTTGTTAGTGTAATTAATTTATTGTGCAAGCAAGATTCGGTCTAATAGTTAAGAAGTGACATATGATTTTTGAATGAGTGTATTTACATTACACAATAAAATAATGTTTAATGTTTATTTTTCTCTTTCACAAAGGTTAAACTTAAGACTACCAACAGTACACACAATTAATTCTATTTTATTTCAAAACAATACATTATAAAAGTAAATAATAGGTGTAAATATTGGTGAACTGAAGCTGCGAGCGCGGGGACAGCTACCTCACCGCTACGACAAGAGACAGTCCGCATAATTGCCCTCTCTGTCTGCGTCAGCTACTGCACGTAACCAATCTATTAAGAACTAATACCTAGAAAAGCAAGTTTGTGATACAAAATGAAACGTTGCGCCGCCGAATGTAATATTGATCTGAATGGATATTAGCTGATTTCAATTTTATCCGGATACCGGAATAAATGATAAAGTTATTAGCAATCAACTCCTATCCTATAAATTACTATCAATGAAAGATGAAGCGATTAGATTTGTTATAATACGTTTCATTGTCAGATTTCATATTAATTGATGTCATTTCATAAATTAACTCATACAGTAGCAATTACTTCATTCATTCACTTCAGGTGCGTGGAACAAGACCAAACGTCGTGGAGCAACAAGTACCTAACGTTATCTTCACTATTGTAGCGCAGGAATCAGACGCATTCTAAACCGAAACCAGTTTCAAAACCGCAAGTGGTAGAAACTTCAACATCGCCTTGCACGTTTGCGGCATTCGATTCAGGACACCATGTACCTACATGCTGTCCTGAATCCTGAATCCGCTGAATGCCGCAAACCTTTTGTCTCTGTCTCTTATGGTTCCTGATATATAGATGGGAACGGACTGAGGCGTTTTAAAAGACTTTTCTAAACTTTAGGGTTTCGAAGTGTGAAAAACTAGGTATAAATATAAATAAAGATCGTTGGGACAACTCACACAACGGCATCTGATTTTTAACTAAGCAGAGCTTGTACTATGTTAACCAGATAACTGATAAACATACTTATATATTTCTAAAAACATACATATTATAGATAAATAACACCCAGACACAGAATAAACCATCGTGCTCATCACACAAAGCTTTACCCTGGGTGGGAATCGAACCCACGACCATAGCAGTCGGATACACTCCTACCGAGGCAGTTGATCACCCGATTGATATGATATTATGGAACAAAAATAATGAATGAATAATATTATACATTTATGTGTTAAACACACTTTGAGATAACCCAAACAACACCCGAACTCCGAAACCTACGTTGTTCCGACCGGGGAATCGAATCCGAGCCCTTAGCGCGGCAGTCGCATACACTACCACTGTGCCACTACTTAAATTCAAGATACGTATAGTTGCAATACTAATTAATTTTCAAAAGTACTCTATTCTAATATAAATTTAGATCTGATTATAATGGATCTACCCAATCATTGCCTGTAAAAAAAAGGTTTGTGCGATAAAGCCACCAATCCAGGGTCCAGACCCAAGGGTTCAAGGGTTATCGTCGAAATTACAAGGCCGTGGCTACAGGGTCAAAGGTCAAAAGTCCGGGGTCAATAAAAATAAAATTTCATAAGTGTACCTACTGCTGTATTTTATAAGGTACTCGAGGCAAATATCGCCCGCCTAAGGAAACATTATATTTTTTATACCATTGCTTTTTAAAGGGAACGAAAGCTTCGATATGGTATTATTAGATATTGTCACACCTTTATTCCGTAGGCAGAGGCATACTATACGCCCACCTTTCACCGTATGCATTTTTGTCCCACGTTACAGGTGGTAAGCCCATTACCGTGTTGAAATAGACAGGCGCAGGCTGTGGCAACCTGAATTTTTCAAGCCACTCATAAGGCCTTTAGCCAGGCTTAACGACTGCCATTTTACTGGCAACCGAGACCAACGGCTTAAAATGCCTTCCGAAGCCCGGAAACGCTCGCAAATGTTAACGCGACAAGGTGGTCAATGGCCGTGTAGATAAAATAATAAAAACATTTAAATGTATTCTTGCATAACATCCGTTTTTAAATCGGATCAACTACAGAACAGTGAGTTAGCGGGCTTATAAGCTCTTCAAATACGTATTAAAGACTTATTAATGTAATTTAATAGCCATATTAGACTTAAAAAATCACTTTTTACTTTTGAAGCAGGATTTGCGCGATAAACACCGCGATTTAATCCCCATTTCCAAGTAAAATTGCGAATAGTGTTATATCAATACGCTAATAATTTCAAATCTGTTGTAATCAGTTAAATTATTTACGAACACCGACAATGAACGACTCACAAAGAACTCGGTTTCTGAGAATAAAGGCTTATAATATTAAATTTTTAGATTAGATTTAGGTTTTTAAATAATATTCTTTTTTGGTACAGTCGAATGCAAACTATTTTCAGCAATAAAATAGGTTTATCGACTATTTTTTGAAGTGCTCGTAGCCCCGCCACTTATTCTATTAACGATCACTGCGTTAAGTTTTGATATGGATGGTCCTCGCATTTGTGATAGCTTTGTGTCATTTCTATTTACGAGTGTTTACCAGCTTGGAAAGATACGTTAAGCCGTTGCTCCAGGTTGGCAGTTACATGGCAGTCGTGATTGAGTGATTGAGGGCCACTATCCAAACCAAATGGGGCCTATATAGCGACCCTCAGGTTGTCGGCACAGAAATATGCCTTTATACGCTTCTCTTAAAGGACCCAGGATTGTAAGAGGAGGGAAACACGTGCGCCGGCAGTGTGTTCCATGCTTTTATGGTGCTAAAAAACGTTTTTATGTGGTAAAAGAAAAATTTAATAAATTATCTATTATTTGACCACTATGACAAAATTGTACGCAGTGAGCGGTAGAGCGGTCGTGGTCAAACTATAACCGGATCTTAAGGATTTCCGGTTAACCGGATCGATCTTCGGATTTTAAGGTTTTCCCAGTTGCTTCCAAGCCGTACCTGGATTTTGGAGTATGGAGTTCACATTTAATTGCCTGTGAGAAGCAGCTATCTTTTGATTTTGAGTTAATGGCATAATTAAAAGCGATTGCCATCGGACCTCCCAACCCTTTAATGCTGCATCTTGGCTGCGCCCGTTAGTCAGCAGGTGCGCCCCTAACAGATGAGGTCTTGGGGAGAGCCTTACTGGGGCCATTTTTGGAAAAGACCTATGCCCAGTTATAAGCATCAAATTGCGAGATGATTATAATGATTCTTACTACCTTTTGTCTTAAAATTAGTGAAAAATACAGGGTATTAACGCGATCATGCCAAATAAAATAAAAAAAAACAGTTTATGACCTGGAATAAGACATAAGTAACTACTTTTATCCGGGTTAGTACCATGCGAGCGAAGCCGAAGGGCGGAAGCATGTACACTATAATAAACTTATTATACGCGTACGCGCTGAGCGTAATTAATGTCGAGGGGGGGGGGGGTTGGGGAGCCAGCGCGGGGCATTTTCATCGGTAACGCCCATTCGAGCAAGGTCAACGGCGTATATCATGGCCTTAAATTAGCTTGACGTTTCGACTAGGTTGCACCAGCCGTGGTCACAAGCTGACTGTCAGTCTGCTTGTGAACATTTTTGTTTGATAATCCACTCTAATTACTGTTGATTCATTAATGGCACTTGATGGAACTTGCTAAACATTTTGAATAAAACCTTTGAAAATGCCGTAAGGCGAAACCAGTCAGGTTAAAAAGTTTATTTTGTGGAAAATGCCGTAAGGCGAAACCAGTCATGTTAAAAAGTAATTTTTGTGGAAAATGCCGTAAGGCGAACCCAGTCACGTTAAAAAGTAAATTTGTGGAAAATGCCGTAAGGCGAAACCAGTCAGGTTAAAAAGTAAATTTTGTGGAAAATGCCGTAAGGCGAAACCAGTCAGGTTAAAAAGTAAATTTTGTTGAAAAGTGAAAAGTGTAAGTGTTGTATTCAAAATGCACACTAATTTTAATCAGCCATTACCCGGGGCGTCCGGCAATAGACAGTTAGGCGGGGACTGTGTGGTTTTAGCCGGTTCGAGTATGGCATGACATCAGAGGGGATTTCCATACGTTAAAAAAAAAAAAACCGTTGTTGTGACATTTGTATTTCATAACGCTTTATAATTTAATAATTGTATATTGAACATTAATATACTTAATACAATAAAAATTCTAATATGGACATCTTGCAATGGAATGTCAATGGTTTTAATAAACGAAAAAAACAAAAATTATGCAACGCGAAAGTTTTAAAGTTACCTTTTGTCTTAGACTGTACATATTTAAATATCAATGTACGGCCATTGAAAACGATTGTCGATAACACTCGGCTACTTATATCTAATACAGACCGATTTATATTCGCAAAAAAAATATTGAGTAAACGATCACTGAGGTACGCAACTTTCACTATGGCTGGTCGTCGGATGGGTGACCACTTTGTGGCATTTACATTTGCGAGCGTTTCCGTGCTTCGGAAGGCACGTTAAGCCGTTGGTCCCGGTTGCCAGGAAAATGGCAGTCGTTAAGCCTGGTTGAAGGCCTTATAGGCGGCTTAAAAAAATTTCAACAGCAGGTAGCCACAGCCTGCGTCTGTCTATTTCAGCACGGCAATGGGCTCACCACATATTACGTGGGACAGGAATCCACACGGTGAAAAGTGGGCATATAATATGCCTCTGCCACCCCTTCGGGGATAAGGCGTGATGGATATTTATTTATATTTATTTATTTTATATTCGCAATTGACGTTTAAATAATACGTGAATTGTCAAGCTAAGAGCCACATAATAATATTATGCAGCATTATGTTATGAACTTTGAAGCGCTGAATAAATTCTGTATAGTGGATATGAGAATTCTTGCACTGAAAAAGGATATAAACTCAACAACAGCCTTTGGGCCGCCGACCGCCAGAGTGAATACATTGCCACGAATAGGCGAATATATTATAATTATATTTTACAAATGTCATTGCATTGGTTAAAGAAAAAATAAAATAGAATACTATATATATATTGAACACTCTATTTTGATACGCTTCATTTCCAGAAGGGATTGGAGAGGCATTTTAAACGCCAACATTTCACTTGATATGAACAGGGCTGTAAAATTTTTTCAGGCAGCCTATTAGGCCTTCATTCTTATTTATTTGTCGAATTACTAATGACTCATACAAAATTGCAGATAGAATTTGTAAAAATAAAGGTTTGGATCATTGTAGAATTTATAAGCGACGGTATTCAATAGGTGCGACGGGAGGTCGGAACATTCCACGGGCGAAGCTGTGGGGGTCATCTAGTTTACTCATAACATTACACTAATTACCTAGCACAAACGAATAGCAGGCCACGTATACGACTTTCGCCTACACCCAGACATTCGTCTCTATTAGGACGCAAGCGAGAGATTGACCGACATGCATTGCTTTGTGATCTAACTGGGGGCCGAGTCTGCTATTTTAATCGTGTCGAAATAGAATCGAAACCCAAAGGCTTAGAACAATAATCGCACCGTTAGAAGCGCTCGTGGCCCCGCGGTCTCAGTGTTCTGTAAACGATCACTGAGGTACGCAACTTTCACTATGGCTGGTCGTCGGATGGGTGACCACTTTGTGGCATTAACATTTGCGAGCGTTTCCGTGCTTCGGAAGGCACGTTAAACCGTTGGTCCCGGTTGCCAGTAAAATGGCAGTCGTTAAGCCTGGTTGAAGGCCTTATAGGCGGCTTAAAAAAATTTCAACAGCAGGTAGCCACAGCCTGCGTCTGTCTATTTCAGCACGGCAATGGGCTCACCACCTATTACGTGGGACAGGAATCCACACGGTGAAAAGTGGGCATATAATATGCCTCTGCCACCCCTTCGGGGATAAGGCGTGATGGATATTTATTTAGAAGTCTATTGGAGTACGATTGTAATACTAGACTACGAAAAGCTGTCAAAATTGTGCCGGTGGCTTTATATTGAGCGACGATTTCGACACGATTGAAATAGCAGACTCGGTCCCCTGGTAGCCGGGTATTACGGAGTAGCGTACCTTCTGAAGCATGACAACTCAATGACACTAGTGGCGGATCCTCTTCCCTTCCTTTATTATAGTTCTACGATGGATTTCCGCCATGTAACGCCCGATTCAATTAGTTAAAAAGTTTGTATGTGCACAAGGCAGAAGTAAAACCAAAGTACTAAGTAGGTATTTATTAAAACTACAGAAAAGTAGCCTGTGGGAGACTGAAAATAGGTGCACTTGCCGTCCCCGGTAAGTCTAAATGGAGCGAACCGTTTTGTTTGTTTTTTTATTCCTCCATGGTATGTCCGATTATCGATTTAATTTTTTCTAAACCATTTAATGCTAGATGTCGTATTATGGGTCGAATTTGATCATAAAGTATTGAGTGGTTTGGGAGGAGTTCGAGGACAAAGCGATAATCCAAATCGGGGAAGAATGAAATAAATATATTTGTGTTATTATAAGGTGTTTATTGTTTTTACAAATACACTGTGTTTACTTTGGCACTTTTTCTGGAAGCTTCGCAGGCGCAAAAACAATAGGAAATTCTGTATAATATTATTATATCTTATTCTCTAAGTCCTATTTATGAATATGTTTGTCTCTTTTTAGTATATCTATACTTATATTCTATCTCATTCTCTCTTTTATTGCATTTTCCTTTCTTGAAGTCTTCAGAATTGTACACTCTTTAGAATGGTTGTGATTTGAAACTTTGATAGTTTCAAAATTGCACTTCAAAAATTGAATTTGGAACATTGTTGTTAAGTTATTCCTACAAGCGAAGGTGTTTAAAACTCACAGAGCAATTCCCCCAGCATGAAAAGAGACGCGGGCTCGAACCACGCCCGAGCTCATTATTGTTTTATCCATATATATTATGGTAGCTAACTATGTTTTCGCTTCATTCCTGACAGGGTAGTCATCGCCAGGCTTCGCGATCCATGCATACTTCTTTCGCTTCCTGCAGATTCATTAATCACTTCTTACATGCACGTTTGGGTATCCGAGTACTTTTGACCATTTAGTTTTTTATCAATCTGCTTATGTGATCTTCTGTAAGTCTCGGCCTACCCAGACTCCTTACCCTCTACTTTCGCACATTCTTCGTCATTCGTTTGTTAGACAAGTCCGAACCACTGACTTACATGTAGGCAGGGATCATCTATGAAATAATAAAAAAAAAATTGACTGCCTCTGTGGCGCGGTGGGAGTGTATCCGACTGCTACGCAAGAGGGTTCGATTCCCACCCAGGATAAAACTTTGTGTGATGAGCATGATGGTTTTATTCTGTGTCTGGGTGTTATTTATCTATAATATGTATGTATTTAGAAATATATAAGTATGTTTATCAGCTATCTGGTTTCCATAGTACAAGCTCTGCTTAGTTTGGAATCAGATGGCGTATGTGAGTTGTCCGAACGATATTTATTTATTTAATTGCTTTTCAAAATTATTCCAGACATGATCCCTGTCTACCTATTTAGCAAAGAGGCGTGTCTGTGTGTCTGTTTGTGTACTACTCTCATTGGCAACGCTGACATCAACGATAATTAAGATTGATTGATTTCTTTAATCTCATCCAATTATAATATTATTAATGTGCGAATGTTATCTTTGATCAGTACATCAATTTTTTTCGTATCATATTGTTTCTCTATAAGGGCCACCGAAGATTTGCTATTTTTATTTTCATAGTGATCCAGACGCAAAGGATATAAGATTGACGTCGATGTCGTTGTGTGTGTGTGTGTGTGTGTCTGTCTGTGGCATCATTGCTCTCAAATGAAAATACTGATTTTAATGCGGTTTTCTTCATTTGAAAGCCAGTTTTTCAAAAAGGTGTAAGGTATTTTTGGCGATGAAGAGATGGCGTTGGGGATGAAGAGTAGAAGCGTGCACGTCGCCATCCCTGCCAGCTACGGCTGCAATTCTACTCCAACACGAGTGCCACCAGGGCGAATGATGCTAGGGCGTGCCCCCGAGGCTACGCGCACCAGTTCGTCCCCGCTGGTGCGAAAAGTGTGTGCCAGAGCGGCGTAGGGGACCGCCACCCTACACGCGCGGCCCGACACGGCGGGAAGTGGAGGATGGAGTGCAGGGTAGCTGCGTGGAATGTTAGGGGAGGAATGACAGATAAGATGAATGAGTTGATGGATGTTATGAATGAGTTAGATGCAGTGTGCTTGACAGAGACTAAGCGCAAGAGTAGCGAAGTTTTGGAGCTCCCGGGTGGGTTACTCGCGCTTTGGTCTGGAGTAGCAGAGAGCGAGCATGGCAGTCGGGGGGTCGGAATTTTGCTGTCCTCGCGATTGGCCTCCGGTATGTATGAGTACAAACTGGTAGGTCCTAGAATCCTCTGGATCCGTGTAAAACTTGGTTTGACGAAGATTTTCCTGGTAGCTGCTTACGCGCCAGTATCTTCGTCGAACGCGAGTGAGCTAGAGGATTTCTGGGAGAGTATGAGAGAAGCTCGTAATGTGATAGAAGGAAATGAAAGACTTATAGTATGTGGAGACTTGAATGGATGGGTGGGTACCACTCGCGATGGTTTTGAGTCGGTACTCGGGAAGTATGGGGATAAAAGGGTGAACGACGCTGGCAAGCTAATACTGGCATTTTGTAAGGAAAAGGATTTGTTTGTGGCGTAGTATGATAAATGCCGCTGTGGAAGTGTGTGGAGAAACGAAAAGAGGCAGTAGTAATAAGCGTGATGCATGGTGGAATGAGGAAGTGAAAGAAGCAGTTCGAATGAAGAAGAAAGCATGGATAGACTACTTAGCCTCGCGAAATGATTTTAATATGAAAGAGAGATACAAGCTGCAAAAAGTTAACACGAAGGCACTGATAGAAGAAGCTCGTGAAAGGTGCAGAATGAAAGCGGATGAAAGGTTGTCGTCCAATTTCCGGGATAATGCCAAGCTCTTCTGGAAAGAGGTAGGCAAGACCCGGAGTTGTTCGGCAATCTGCAGTATGAATAAAGTGCTCAGTGTTAACAATGACGTCCTAACAGACCAAACTGACGTCCTGCAGAGATGGAGTGAATATTATGGAAAGATGTATGCAAGAAAAGACAGAGATGCCACATCGGGAAGTGGAGCTCACTTCGATGCTCCGGATCCCGATGTCATTGAAGTCTTTAGTATGAAAGAAATAGAACAAGCGATAAGAAGTATGAAATGTGGTAAGGCTGCGGGAAAAGACAGAGTTACTGCTGAGATGATCAAGTACGGTGGGTCGCGTGTCTGGGACACACTATGTCTGTTATGCAACTTGTGCTGGCGGACGGGTGAGGTCCCGGATGACTATAATATAGGTACTACACTGCTACCCGCCGGTAGCAGTTGTAGTACCTATTTACAAAGGGAAAGGCTCGCGCCTAAACTGCTCCAGCTACAGGGCGATCAGCTTGGTCAGCTTAGCTAGTAAGGTGTATGCAAAGGTTATAACGGCACGAATACAAGAAAAGTCTGAAAGGTATTTATGGGAGGCTCAATGCGGATTCCGACGTGGAAGTGGTTGCATGGATCAAGTGTTTTCTCTCCGCATGATCGCGGAAAAGTTTCTGACTGTTAGCCAGAAGTTTTTCTGCGCTTTTGTGGATCTAGAGAAAGCATTTGATAACGTTGTGAGAGAAACGCAGTGGGACTTGATGCCCGGATATGGTGTGGACGGCTCGCTACTGCGGGCAATACAGTCGCTTTATAGGGACTGTAAGGCTTGCGTGCGAGTAGGGGGGGATGTGTCACCTCTTTTTGATGTCTGTACAGGCGTCAAACAGGGATGTGTCATGTCCGCCTGGCTGTTCATAGTGTATGTGGACAGTTGACTGCAGAAGTTGAAAGATTTTAATATGGGTGTGAATTTGGGTGACTTTACAGTAAACTGTCTGCTGTACGCTGATGATGCGGTGCTCATGGCCTCATCAGAAGCCGACCTTCAGGCATTAGTCACTAATATGAAAGAGGAGTGTGAAAGTAAGGGTCTTCGCTTGAATGCAAGTAAAACTAAGGTTCTAGTATTTGAAAGAGGTGACGTAAGAACTAAATGCGAGATTAGGGTAAACCAGGAACGTCTAGAGCAAGCGAATGAAATTGTGTATTTAGGGAGTATGTTTAGCGCGGATGGAAGATGTGATACGGATGTAGAATGGCGAGTAGCTGCCGGAAACAAAATTAACGGTGCTTTGTCCCAGTTAGTAAAGCGACAAAGCATCGTAAAAGAAGCACGCATGGCGATTCATAGCGCAGTGCTAGTGCCAGCTTTGCTTTACGGTAGTGAAACCTGGGTATGTCAGCAGATGCATAAAAGTAAATTGAATGCTGTGGAGATGCGATCACTTCGAAAATTGTGCGGCGTTACCGTGGCCGACCGAATACGTAACGAAGTGATACGCAATATGGCAGGTTTGAATGAAAGTGTCAGCGTTAAGCTGGAAAAGGGCGTGCTCCGTTGGTTTGGACACGTCCAACGAATGAGTGAGGAACGATTGACGAAGAATATATATTGTTCAAAAGTAGAGGGTAGAAGGAGTCAAGGTAGGCCGAGACTTACATATGAAGACCACGTGAGCAGATTGCTCAAAAACGGAAAGGTCAAAAGCACTCGGATACCCAGACGTGCGTGTATGAAGCGATTGATGAATCTCGAAGAAGCGAAAGAAGTATGCATGGATCGCGAAGCCTGGCGAGCTGTCCTCTCTGACTACCCCGTCAGGGATACAGCGTGAAGATAGTTAGTTAGTTAGTTTAGTATTTTTGGCATATAATTACTCGATTAAGTGCTTAACGCGTGGCAGTTTAATCTTTAAATGATAATTTATTGATAACTTTGACCTGGTGCTGCAAACAGAATGAATGATCTCCAGAGAACCCGACTCTTCGAAAACTCATTGGAGACATATCGTAGTTGGATTTAATAGTAATTTTAGGATATTTATTGGCGTGATGGAATTTAATCAATTTTGAATTAAATCTTATCAGAAGTTTAAAATCGTACCCCTGAAGCTCTCGTAGCCCCGTTAACTAAGTGTTCTGTAAACGATTACTGCATTAAGCAACTTTTGCTATGACTGGTCCTCGGAAGGGTGAACACTTTTTAGTATTTCTATCCACGAGCGTTTGCATGCTTCGAATAGCACGTTAAGACGTTGGTCCCGGTTGCCAGTAACATTTAAACAGCAGGTCGCCACAACCTGTACCTGCCCATTTCAACACAGCATTACGGCTCACCAACTGTTACGTGGGACAAAAATGTATACCTAAGGTGAAGTGTGGGTGTATAATATGCCTACCCCTTCGGGGATGTAGGAGTGACAATATGTAATAGATGTATTACATGTACTTCCCACTATGACAGGCAATTTTGCTTAACTGTAGACAACGCCTCCACAAGTTCGTCCTAAGACTATAGCTGACTCATTCTATATAATTCTATCGTTTCCAGGACAAAAATAAAAAAAATATTGACAAGCGCGATTCAAGCGCGTTAACAAAAAGTTCCGTACTATTATCTAATCAATATTAGACACTATGGGAGCTTAAATCGATTTTTTTAAATGAAAATACAAATAAATAAAGAGATCGTTAGTTCGATTTTCGATCAGAACGAAAACACCTACAGATCTACTTACCGCGTGAGCAGATTGCTCAAAAACGGAGAGTCAAAAGTACTCGAATATCCAGACGTGCGTGTATGAAGCGATTGATGAATCTGCAGGAAGCGACAGAAGTATGTATGGATCGTAAAACCTGGCGATCTTTCCCTCTCTGACTACCCCGTCAAGGATACAGCGGGAAGATAGTTAGTAAGTTATAATCTGTGAATATTTGAAGCCTCTACCTGTTATTCATAGCGAGCTAAAACGACAAGAAATCACGTTTGTTGTATGGGAGCCACAATTAAATATTAATTTTCATTTTAATTTCATTATTTACGTTTGTTTTATCGGAGTCCTCCTAAAAATAGTTTTTTTTTCTGTTTTTAGTATTAGTTGTTATAGCGACAACAAAAATTCATGATCTGTAACCATTGCAACTGCCGGTTACGAGATACAGCTTGGTGACAGACAGATATACATATATTTATAGAAATATCCTATAAATCTTGTTTCCCTTAAGAATGTTTAAAATATACTTTTTTGTAGTACCCACGAGTATAAAAAGCGAAAAAACAACGAATGAGTGAGAAACGATTGACTAAGAATATACATATTGTGCGAAAGTAGAGGGTAGAAGGAGTCAGGGTAGGCCGAGACTTACATGTGACGTCCACGTGAGCAGATTGCCCAAAACCGGAAAAGTCAAAAGTACTCGGATTCCCAGACGTACATGTATAAAGCTATTAATAAATCTGCAGGCTGCGAAAGAAGTATGCATGAATCGTGATTCCTGGCGATCTGTCCTCTCTGACTACCCCGTCAGGGATACAGCGTGAAGATAGTTAGTTATAAACAGCCATATTTGTTTCATAAGTCAACTTAGAAGTTTAATTGCTTTACAACTTCAAGGTGTACTGTAGACTTAAGTACCTATGTGGTTTAACTTTTAACTGAGTTCCTGCAGCTATTTTCGAGATAAACAGTCTAGACAGACAGACGGACTTCAAAGTGATCCTATAAAGGTTCTTGAATAAAAATACTTGTACTATATCTATACTTTTAATATTTAAAACTAAAGAGTTTGTTTGGTTGAACGCCCTAATCTTAGGAACTACTTTACTGGTCGGATTCAAAATATATTTTTTTGTGCTGGATAGCCCATTTATTGAGGAAAGCTATATACCATTACGCTACTACCCTGGAGAGCTGAGCAGTTATCATAAAAGTCGACAAATCTGGCAAATTTTTATACATTATTGTAAAATTTATAGGCTACGGGATTAAATAGGTGCGACGGGAGTTCGAAGTTTGTCACAGGCAAATTCGTGGTGGTCAACTAGTAGACTTTTAAGGGTTTTTTTTCTTTTTGAAGTACGGAACCCTAAAAACAAGATTTTTTTGAATAACCTACTTAAGGCTAGTCCAACCGATCGTTATAATAATATATGTTATGATTATGCATATATTTTTACCGTAACTATCGGTAATAGCCTCACGCATTCCTTGCCAAACTGTCCTAACTCGTGGAAAGGCGTGACTACGTGTTAAAGTTATTTTATTTTATAAAAAAAACGGATTTTTAATATCCGATATGTACGTCAGTATAACCGTAATTCCTCAGTTTCGTTAGTGTTGTGAAAGAGACAGAGTTATGAACCTGTGACTTGGAATTTCGCTGTCTGTTGAAAAGTGGCTGTGTGAAGGGTTTTTCTACCTCTTTGGTAAGATTTTGTACTCTTTCTTTGTTTTGAAAGATTTCTTTTATTGTTTTTGATAAATCTACTCGATTAACTTTTGACGGCATCTGTGGCGCGGTGTGTATCCGACTGCTGCGCATGACGTCTTGGGTTTGATTCCCACCCAGGATAAAATTTTGTGTGATGAGCGCGATGGTTAATTCTGTGTCTGGTTGTTTTTTATCTATTTTATGTATGTGTTTAGAAATATATAAGTATATTTATCAGTTATCTGGTTACCATAGAACAAGCTCGTCGTCGTGTGAGTTGTCCCAACGATATTAACGATATTTATTTTTATTAACTCTATGATGGGGCCTGAGGGAGAAAGCTCTGGATGGTGACTTGACCTGAGAGCTACACGCACGCCTTCCTCCCCTTCAAGGAAGTGGGATACCACCTGTTCCCCTCAAAGAAGCAGAATAATAACCGACCCTGAATTAGGATGCGGTAGCGGACAAAGTCTGTCGGGACCCCTGTGGCTATCCTTCCGAAGGCTCACCCGGGACTCCAGGCCGTAGACAGACGGAAAGGCATAGTGTGGTTTTAGTTGGTAGGAGTCATAGTATGCATGAGGATTTCCACACTAACTACTCGATAAAAAGTACTCGGTTACCCAGACGTGCATGTAAGAAACGATTAAAGTTGAAGTATGCAAGATCGCGAATGCTGGGAGCCGAGTCTACCATTGACAAGCCGTAGAATAGAACCAGAATCGCTGTTTTTAGCTATAAAAATGTTAGTAGACTATCAAAAATGCAACTGACTAGCGGCTACTGGCGCGGTACGTGTTAATAGAATTCTATCGGCCGACCGATAGAAGTCTATTGGAGTAAAATTTTAATAGTAGACATCTGTCAAAATTGTACCGGTCGCTTTCTATTGAGCGAGGATTTCGATTCTATTACGACACGATTGAAATAGCAGACTCGGCCTACTGGTGTTCTGTCCTTTCTGATTACCTTGTCTAGAATTCAAACGTGAAGATAGTGACATGAGTTGGAGACTAACTTCATGTATATAATTTTGAAAGTATCGGTGGCGTAAGTCGTAGTGTATGCGACTATCCCGCTGAGGTTTCGGGTTCGATCCCAGGCTGGAACAAATGTGTTTCAGATTTGGGTGTTTCCTATGTATTATATGTATATATTTAGAAATATATAAGTATGTTTATCAGTTGTCTAGATTCCATATAACAAGCTGATATCAGCTTGCTTTAGACTAGATGACATTGTGGAAAAAGTCGTCTCATAATATTTATCATTATCATTTACCTATTTATGAAGCGCTCGTGGCCCCGCGGTCTCAGTGTTCTGTAAACGATCACTGAGTTACGCAACTTTCACTATGGCTGGTCCTCGGATGGGTGACCACTTTGTGGCATTTTACATTAGCGAGCGTTTCCGTGCTTCGGAAGGCACGTTAAGCCGTTGGTCCCGGTTGCCAGTAAAATGGCAGTCGTTAAGCCTGGTTGAAGGCCTTATGGGCGGCTTGAAAATTTCAACAGCAGGTAGCCACAACCTGCGTCTGTCTATTTCAACACGGCAATGGGCTCACCACCTATTACGTGGGACAGGAATCCACACGGTGAAAAGTGGGCATATAATATGCCTCTGCCACCCCTTCGGGGATAAGGCGTGATGGATATTTATTATTTATTTGTTTACCTATTTATATTTGTAAATTATAATAAACAAACATAGGTACTTAACGATACCCTACTACGTTTGAAAGATAACCGTGACATTGCTAACTATTCATGGACAGTACATTCGCCTTGCCCTTGCTGCAATCAATAAAAAAATAACCTATAAAGTGATGGCCATTCCACGCGTTGTCTGTGGTTCCGTATTATATAGTTATATATATAAAATGTTATTTATCCCTTCTATTCGAAAAATGCCGTTTTGGTCCTGTATAATTCAGAGTATATGTATAATAATTCTTTTCTCGAAGAGACTTTTTAGCGGGCACAAATGAGATTGGAATTTGGAACATAAACTGACTTTAAACATACATACATATTATCACGCCTTTTTCTCATCGGGGTAGGCAGAGATAATGGTGTTTTCATACACGCTCGCCGGTTAAGGATACTCTTGACCTGACCTTTTTCCAAAATGTCCTCGATTTGATTGACATACGTACGCCGAGATCGACCCCTACCAGTTTGCCCATTCTCTCTCGCCACATAAATCTGCTTTGTCAGTCTATTTTCATCCATCCTCTCCTCGTGTCCGAACCATCTAAGCATCCCTTTTTCTATCTTAGTCACTACATCTTCTGTCATACCGCAATGTTCCCTTATCGCGCTGTTCCTTTCTTTATCCATCATCTCACTCCGCTATACTTTGCAGACTTCTCATTTCCTCTGCATTAATTTTACTTTTATGCGTCTTCTGCCACACCCAACTTTCACTGCCATTCATTAGTGTAGGGACCAGCACTCCTCTATGTACAGCCAGTCGTGCCTTCGTAGACACGTTCTGACTGCTCATAAAGGTGTACATGGCTCCATTCTTTGTTTCCTGCCAAAACTCTTCGCTCAATGTCATAATCACACTTTCCATCTCTCGCAAATTTTGTACCCAGATATAACTTCTTTCACTTGTTAGTCAAATAACGACCTAAGCGCTCACATACGGTAAGGTCCGATAGGGGCTTTCTTCTACGCACATTTAGATTGTGTAGTGAACTCCCTGCCTCGGATTTACCGAACGTCTACAGAATGGGGTTCTTCCAAAAGTTTCTTCGTTTGTTTTTAGACTTTGTGTTGCAATCATCCATAGGCTACTGTTGTCACAGTAGCCTATGGATGATTGCAACACAAGTTACATCACGTGGGTTGTATTCTTGTTTGCCACCTCACTTGTATAAAATAAAAATAAAAGTCAGTCTTGACCTAGTAAAGTATTGAAAGATTTTATTGGAGTTAGCGCTAATAACAAGAAAAATTACATTTTCTGCGATACTTGTATATTATAGTCTTTCACCATAACACATTGACATAACTGTTGCACCTCTCTTGAGATATGGTGTCATGTTTTGGGTAAATTCCACTGATAAAGAAGCTGCATTTGTGGCTCAAAAGAGATGTATCCGGTCTATATGCCATTTAAAACCCTTGGAGAGTTGCAGGCCCTATTTCCTACTGTTAAATGTTTTAACACTACCATGTATATACATTTTAGAAGTTGTACTCTTTGTTAAGAAAAATAGACATTTATGTACAAATTTATACAGTAAACGACATAATTTAACATTGAGGCGGCAAATAAGACTTGATTTGTGAAAAAGAGCTTTTTGAACCCCAATGCCTTTATAACAAGTTACCAAGAGATTTATTAGAAATAAATGAATTGAATAGGTTTAAAGCTAGAGTCAAACTCATACTATTGAATATATGTTTTTACTCAGTTGACGAACATTTGAACGGTAGGATATAAGGTTTCGTAACATTGACATTATAATAATAATTCATAATATTGACATTTGATTGACATGCAGTTATTCCAATTCCAATTATTTAATTATATTATGAATTTTATTGAATTGGCATTTATACTAAGTTTGTATGGATCATTTAAATTTTACATCATAATTCATTGTAAGTTACTATGCCTTATTGTAATGTAATAATTTAGTGAAACTAAAATTCAATACTAACACCTATGTACCTCTGATAAACCTGTATTTCGCAATAATAAATAAATGAAAAATGAAATGAAACTTTTATGTCTATAAATCCTCAATTTTTAGACATAGAATAAGTTTTAAAAATAATATACAGTACAGCACGCGTCCGCCTCTTCACATTTCCTGGGCTATCCACTAACGGTGTTGCTAAAAAAAGCACCCTAAAAAGTCATAATGTCATTCGCCGCCATCTTGAGCAGATAATCAATTTTAGAATAATTTAAAAAATAATATTCGTACATTCTCGTCGCGATAGCAATCAAATTAATCCAATTATACGTAAACCGTAGATTTGTGTATGATAAAAATGTTAAATCAAAATGTATAACTGTTTATCTTTTTAGATTTTTATCAATATTATTATTGATTCTTAGAAGACTTTTTTTGTAGTTGATAAATACTGTATATGCTGTTTTGATAACCGGTTATTTCACTATAACACGTAACGGTTTTTTTGAGTCCTCAAGCACTACTTCATATGAACTTGACCTGTACAAATCACTTGACCTATGATTCAACTCATACGTATTGAGGTATCTAAGATTATCGAACGACTAGATGTCCCCCACAGCTTCGCCCGTGGAATGTTTCGACCTCCCGTCGCAACTATTTAATCCCGTCGCTTATAAATTCTACAATGATGCATAAACATTTGCCCGATTTGTCGACATTTATGACTACTGCTCTGCTCCTTAGTTAGTAGCGAAGGTTCTTCTGGCGTAATGATATATAGCCAATAGCCTTCCTCGATCGATCGGCTATCTAACACAAAAAACAATTTTCAATTCCGATCAGAAGTTACTGAGATTA
This sequence comes from Thumatha senex, assembly GCA_948477245.1. Classification (NCBI taxonomy): domain Eukaryota; kingdom Metazoa; phylum Arthropoda; class Insecta; order Lepidoptera; family Erebidae; genus Thumatha; species Thumatha senex. Next base: position 11,467,328 of record OX419753.1, read on the forward strand.
GCGCATTCAACCAAACAAACAAACAAACAAACTCTTCAGCTTTATAATATTAGTATATATTGACGAAGAAAATCTGATATGCGAAAGTAGGGGGTAGAAGGAGTCAGGGTAGACCCAGGTTACATATAAAGACCACATGAAAAGATTGCTCAAAAACTGAAAGATCAAAGTACTCGATTACTCAGACGTGCGTGTGTGAAATTATTAATGAATCTACAGGAAACGAAATAAGTATGAATGGAATGGGAAGACTGGCGATCTGTCCTCTCTGACTAATCCGTCAGGGATGGAGCGTGAAGATAGGTAGAGAGATATATATATAGAGAGAGATATTAAAAAGCTCTCATTAAGCTTACTCTAAGGTCAATATAAAGAATAATATGAGTAGGTGTCTGTTTATTCCACCTGTATGGGTCGGTAGCTTAGCACACAAAAGGGATTCCCTCAGGATTGGTATCAGATGCGGTTTTTAAAATCCCGGTCAGCTCATGACATTTAACTTAATTATGACTTTATGACTGCCTCTGTGGCGCGGTGGGAGTGCATCCGACTGCTACGCAAGAGGTCGTGGGTTCGATTCCCACCCAGGATAAAACTTTGTGTGATGAGCATTGAGAGAGAGAGATGGTTTATTCTGTGTCTGGGTGTTATTTATCTATAATATGTATGTATTTAGAAATATATAAGTACGTTTATCAGTTATCTAGATCCCATAACACAAGCTAATATTAGCTAACTTTGGGCTAGATGGCGCTGTGTGAAAAATGAAAAAAAAAAAAATTTTTTTTTGCTTGACAAACCTATTTTTGTTTGGTTAACCATATTTTTTAGTTGGTTACAACCAAAAAATATGTACTGATTGCTATTCTAAATATTATCGATTCTACATAGTCAACCCACTATTAAGTCAAATAGTATTCAGCCTATCCCAGTCTACCGCCAGATGGACGCCGTTCCATTGACCTTACACTGGTCAGAAGGGTTGGTACAGGTCACAGAACACGGAATAGATGTCGAAGACTCAAAAGAGAAATTTTTCACTACACATTATATAGCGAAGTCCACCACAGCTTCGTTCTGTTCGAGATAAACTCAAAAACTCCAGCACCGATTTTTGTCCTGTTTTCACCAATGGCTGGAATGGTTCTCGAGGAAGGTTTTACTATATAATTTGTTAAATTGTTGGAAATTTATTGTTAAAAACAAAACAAAAATCAATTTAACATTAATCTTAGTTAAAAAATTACAATTACAACTATACCTAAATTAAAACTACCTAACCTATTTATCAAAATTTAGTCTGGGTGCCCTCGGTGGGGTACCCATGATGCAGGTAGCATTCCCACGCTGAAATTAAAATGGAAATTAGTTGCTAATATATGACGATACTAGTTGACGCCCACGGCTCCGCTCGCGTGTAGAAGTTTTCCCGTTCCCGTTTCCCACAGGAACTAGTTCCCGGATAAAAAGTAACCTATGTGTTATTCTGATGTGTAAGCTATATCATTGAAAAGTGTCATCAAAATCAATTCAGTAGATTTTGTGTGAAAGAGTAACAAACATCCATTCATACAAACGTTCGCATGTATAATATAAAATAAATAAAATAAATATCCATCACGCCTTATCCCCGAAGGGGTGGCAGAGGCATATTATATGCCCACTTTTCACCGTGTGGATTCCTGTCCAACGTAATAGGTGGTGAGCCCATTGCCGTGTTGAAATAGACAGACGCAGGTTGTGGCTATCTGCTCTTGAATTTTTTTAAGCCGCCCATAAGGCCTTCAACCAGGCTTAACGACTGCCATTTTACTGGCAACCGGGACCAACGGCTTAACGTGCCTTCCGAAGCACGGAAACGCTCGCAAATGTAAATGCCACAAAGTGGTCACCCATCCGAGTACCAGCCATAGTGAAAGTTGCGTAACTCAGTGATCGTTTACAGAACACTGAGACCGCGGGGCCACGAGCGCTTCTATAATATTTGCGCGCATTTATAATATTTGTAGGATTTACTGAATGTGTCTCAAAATAATGCGTCTGGAAGCTTTCAACAAAAACGCTTAAGCCTTTTGAGATATAGCAAAATAATGTATTGTGGAATTGTGTATCTTACTCGTATCTACAGAAAAGTCCGCAATGCCATAATATATGTCTATCTCTTAAGGAGGACATACTAGCTTACTATAACACTGGGGAAAACAGGCACGGGAAACCACCTGCCACCGGTCACCACGCGGGCGAACTAATGGGCACCAGCTAGTACTCTATATATTTTATTCCTACAACCAAGCGTGTCAGAAGGCGTCACATAAAATTTATTCATAAAATTACGGTACCTACATTAATCTTCTCTCGCCCGCGAGACGAAAGTACTAATTGAATTTAAGTGAAGCGCTCGTGGCCCCGCGGACTCAGTGTTCTGTAAACGATCACTAAGTTACGCAACTTTCACTATGGCTGGTCCTCAGATAGGTGACCACTTTGTGGAATTTACATTTGCGAGCGGTTCCGTGCTTCGGAAGGCACGTTACGCCGTTGGTCCCGGTTGCCAGTAACAAGGCAGTCGTTAAGTCAAGTTGAAGGCCTTATGGGCGGCTTGAAAAAGTTCAACAGCAGGTAGCCACATCCTGCGTCTGTCTATTTCAACACGGCAATGGGCTCACCACCTATTACGGGGGACAGGAATACACGTGGTGAAAAGTGGGCATACAATGTGTATGCCTCTGCCACCACTTCGGGGATAAGGCGTGATAGATGCATAAAGTACTAATTATACCGCGTGCAAAGTTTACGTCAATCTGTATGCGAAAATCCTTAAACATTTACAAAGCCGCCATGTAAAATATTAAAGCCACAAAACAATCTTTAATCTTCAAGTAAATTCCATTAACTTTACAACGGATGGTATCACCATTATAGTTTATGCAAATTGATTACAATCTAGATATTAAGCCTATTGATAAACGCTTGTGTAAAATTTATTATTCATTTTAAATCAATTGGTAGGTATTTTGTCGCCCTTCTGGAGTCAACTGTCCTGTACTGGATTATGCTGCTAGACCACGCCTACTCCTAAACTAGGGACGTGGGATACACTGGTATTTAGAGATAAACACAAATTTATAACTTGTGACGTCATGGCTACCTGCGGCTTAGCCCGCAAGTCAGGAGCGCAGCCTTGCCCCGCGACCTTACATCCACCGCTGCGTCTTATATAACGGGCGGTACTGGCGGTCCTCGGCCTTCTTCAGCTGCTCAGCAGGCGACGTCTTCCACTTTATCTCGGGACACGTCTCAACGATCTCGCCTACTGAACCCACCCTTCTTCTTCTATCACCCTAGCTTATTAAAAACGTAAATTCTAAATCTTTTCTTATTACTTTATATAATATAACGTTTGATTTGCTAAATAAATGTCCATGTAAATGCAAATGCTTCATCTCTGTAAGTAAGTTACCCTTAATTCACCCCCCAGCCTACCCCCTCAACGTCACAAACTATCACAGTATTTGACTTTTTTGACTGCCACGACTGAAAGTTCGATTCCCGAGAACAAATATTTATGTGATCCACTAATGTTTGTTTAGGATTTTTGGTGTTTCCTATGTAAAATAAGTATGTATTTAGAAATAGGTATATTTGTAAGTTTGTCTATCAGATGTCCAGATCCCATACCACAAGCTTATATTAGCTTACTTTGGGCTATATGGCGCTGTGTAAAAAAAGTACCACAATATTTATTTATTTGAAGAATAGTGCGGACTTGTGATCATCAACGCCCAGCCCATAGAGTAGGAATCAGACGACTTCTAAACCGAAACCAGTTTCAAAACTTCAATTTCGCCTATGCACGTATTCAAGCTGTTCTGAATTGAATACCGCAAACCGTGTGTGTCTATCTCTTAAGGTTTCTGAGAAATAGGTGCGTTCAGACGGTTGGACAGACGTTTTATAAGACTTTTCTAAACTTTAAGGTTTACTAGTCTGAAAGTTGCCTTAATACTTTTGTCCTGTGTCCAATGTACATAATTTGAAATGGGTTAAAAGATTATTTGTAAAGGTTTTAAGTATAATTAAATAAATATCGTTGTGACAACTCACACAACGCCATCTGATTCCAAACTGAGCAGAGCTTGTACTATGGTAACCAGATAACTGATAAACATACTTATATATTTCTAAATTATATTTATATTGGAATAATCACAAATTACAATTACAAATTTCTTAATATTTCACACATATATTATTTGTCATTGAATAACCCACCCCTGACAGTACCAGGTGCAAAGGCGCCCATAACGCTGGCTGCGTTGCCGCGCTGAATCGTCATGGCCATTCTTTGCACCAGGTACGACACAGAGTGGGAGGCCTGAGTCTTTTCGCGTTTTCTACGCCCTATCTCTCCTTTCTATTTCTAAATACACACATGTTATAGATAAATAACATCCAGACACAGAATAAACCATCGTGCTCATCACACAAAGTTTTATCCTGGGTGGGAATCGATTCCACGTCCTCTTGCGTAGCAGTCGGATGCACTCCCACCGCGGCACAGAGGCAGTCAATAATTTTGTAAGTACTGCTTGTAAACATGATAGTACCACGGTAATTTTTACAGTTTTGTAATAGTATAGATTATACAAACAGGAAACGAATTATAAAATTAATAGTCAATATATTTTCGGTTATTGCCCTAAGCAATATTGATACACTTACTCATAATGATAAAATACCTAATATTTAATAAGTCATACCCAACAGCGAAACACGGTAGCTTATGTAAAAATATTTATTTATAACCATCTATAAAAATGATAAAACTAAAGGGAAATTGCTTGACTATATTTATTTATACTCATGTCATTTTCCTTGTAGGGGTAGATAAAAAACGTCTCGATTGAGTGGAAAAATAATCAATCTCGTAATGGCTTGCCGGGCCAGACGCTTTACCAACTAGGCTACCCAGACCCACTCGAAACCGACGAATTAATAATATTAATACACACAAAATTTCATAAAAATCGGTCGAGCTGTTACGGAGGATTTTGGTAATATATATAGGTAGGTATCTGTCTCGCTCGGGTACACTAGGCGTTCCCGAGTTCACCCAATCGAGCCCTGCACCTGACAGATCAGCCTAACTTATTACCTCCTGAAAAATCTGTGTGCGGTGCGCCAAAAGAAGTTTGCACTTCAAAAATAATTAAAAAATTACGACTCGTATTACTTAGGGGTATGAACAATAGATTACGACCGGTTCTCAGACCAACCAAATATACAAATCAAATTTCATAAAAATCGGTCGAAACGTTTTGGAGCACAGGCGTAGCCAGGTTTTAGTTTTTGGGGGTTTCGACTACTTGTAATAATGTGTAAATTATTGACTAGATTGCACAATAATTTAAGCTTTCTAAAGCAGATTTTGGATGTGATAGGGCCCTACCTACATCTTCGGAGTCCAAGCCAGCCCCACCTTCGAGTAGTGCACCTGCTGACTATCAGACGAGATAATGGCGAAGAAAAGGAAAATTCGAGACAAAACCCTGTAACAACTTAGGTACTATACGACGCTTGCCAGGCAGCGTGGTATAGTACCTAAGGACTAACCCTCCCAATATGAAGGCACAAACAAGAAACGGGCTCCAGCTCTCGGCACTTCTGCTGTTTTCGATTACGGTAGCTATCGGGGTGACGGTGTAAGAGGGGATAGTAAGAATCTACGAGCTACAGAAGGCTACCCGATTGACACACAATTGATACACGATTGACTCTGGTAACCTATGGAAATACCCTACGGCTGGACCTTGCGCCTTGCCGACCTTGAGATAAAACTGGGTAGCATAAACTGGCCCAAATTGGGTTTATGCGAGCTCCGAAGAAAGGGAAAGAACACACTAAGCCTGGCGTCCAGCGACCTTTTCTACTTTCGGAAAGGTGATGGAAGGCATTTCTCCGAAGGCAGTATCGGTTTTATGATGAATTACCTTGTTAGCGGCGTTGTGAAAACAGCAGCGTGTAAGCTCTAGAAGTCTAATTAATACTGAAGCTCACCGATAGGTATTCCTGAAAACCTCCAGTGTATGCCCCGACCTCGGGAAGCACTAATGAGGCAGTTGAGGCCGTGCATGAGGACATAGCGACAGCATTATACGATACTACTAAGGCTCACTACAACGTTGCTATGTTGGGGATGTACATTACCGCCAAAGTGAAATCGGTCTTTATGACGTGGTGCACAGCACAGCGCTTATTAACTTCTTCGAGTCGCAGATGCTCTACTTAATGAATTTTTGCTTTAATAATAAGCCCCACAGAAAATAGACTTGGCGAAGCCCCGACAAGGTCACAAGGAACGAGATAGACTTCTTCATAACGGACAGTGAGTGTATATTTAAAGATGTGATAAACATCTCAAAATTTTATATTTAGTGAATAAAAGGCATACAAAAACCATACTTTCTGACCTACTGCGCTTTAAATATATTTGGGTTCCGAAAAATTTTAATCGGAACTTCAAAATCATTTTAATCTTCTGGTGTGCCCCAATTGGACCTTAGTCCGTTTTTGTTCAGTTCAGAATCAGGGACACACATGAGCAGCCCCCATGGTTACTTATTGTGGCCAAGACCGAATACCTACTTTGTACAAAACTCTACAGGTCCGTCGGTATTGGCGATGATTTAGTCAAGCGCATGGACCAGATTAAATACCTGGGTTCTGTATTACGTCCAGTGACATCGATTGTGACGCCAAGATACACATTGCTGCTGCGTAAGTCAAGTTGCGGGAGATGCCTGATATAATTTGTGACTGAAAAATGCTGGTCAGAAGGGACATGTCTATAACACCATTGGTCTTTGTTAGAGCCACACAAACAGGTGCTGCATGTCGTGGCAATGAAAATTCTGCGGTGGTTGTTTGCAGGAACTCACGCATCCGCGTTGTTGCTACTAGGGTTACCGATAACCGTGCGAAGTGGAGGAAGAGTAGTAGGAACTCCTCCTCATGGATCACGACTCAAATAGAAGCTCGGATGATGATGATTGTTAATATCGATAACATTTGGGGGGGGGGGGATATATTAGAGGATATAGATGTATGTCGTCATAGAAAAGTCATAATACCTATATAAAAATGACAATAGCGGTGATTCAATTTATTTATCTAATATTAGTTTAGAATATTTCACTAACATTACTCAATGATTTATATGTCATTTTTCTAGCTAATCTTTTATATATCCTTCTATCTCTTATCTTTTCCTATCTCTCTATCTTTTACCATCAGCGTCAGCTATGGACATATGAAAATATCCGGACGTGGCGGAATGATATAGTATACAAATATTGTTACGAAATTATTTTGGTGAATTTTTACTAATATATAGGTATAAAGCTGGAGAGTTTTTGTTTTGGTTGAACTCGCTAATCTCAGAAACTACTGATCCAAATCTATGTATCCGATTTTGTTCGCCTATTTTAATCAAAAATGTCAATTACAACGAAAAATTTGCACAGAGAGTCAAAAAAAGACAATGGGTTTTGATTTCATCAATTTTGATACATTTTGGAACGAAGTACCTAAACGCGGCTGACGGGAAGTGTGTTTAGTAGAAATAGTCACGTAAACGTAAGCCATATGTTGTGTGTGTGTATCGAGCCTACCTTTTTTTTATACCATTGTGGTGGCAGACAAGCGTACGGCCCACCTGATGGAAAGTGGTCACCGTAGCCTATGGACGTTTGCAACACCAGAAGTACAGCACTCGCGCTACAAGCTAATCAGCCCTAACTACTACAAGCAAATCAGCACATAAGCAAGTGAGTGCGAAGCCAGCTGTGCAACTTTCTATCTCTGTCTCTCTGTATTTTTTATATCATACATACATACATTACATACATAATGTCAAATTTACACACACCCTACAATATTTCACATCTGGCATACTTACTATACGCCGACGCCCACACATCACCGTATGCATATTTGTCCCACGTAACACGTGGTAAGCCCTTTGCCGTGTATATCCATCGTCTTTATATATAAGTACCCTTATATAAGAGTACCCTTAACCGGCGAGTGTGTATGAAAACACTCATGAAAGTAGAAGAAGCGAAAGCTGTATGTCAGGATCGTAGCAAGTGGAAAGCCATAGTCTCTGCCTACCCCGATGGGAAACAGGCGTGATAATATGTATGTATGTTTATATATCATAAATAACCCAAAAACACACTATTTGTTTTTACATTTTAATTAAATAATATATATTTTTTATATTCTCGATTCGACTGCCTCTGTGGCGCGGTGGGAGTGCATCCGACTGCTATGCAAGAGGTCGTGGGTTCGATTCCCACCCAGGATAAAACTTTGTGTGATGAGCAGGATGGTTTATTCTGTGTCTGGGTGTTATTTATCTATAATATGTATGTATTTAGAAATATATAAGTATTTTTATCAGTTATCTAGATCCCATAACACAAGCTAATATTAGCTTACTTTGGGCTAGATGGCGCTGTGTGAAAAGTGTCCCACAATATTTTTTTATTGTTCTAAACATAAGGAACTTCGTTTCGATTGGCGTCCCCTAACTGCATATTTTTTTATCTCGAATATTACGTACAGAGTACTATTATTTGTTCTGTGGTATAGATTAAGTAAAACGCGTAGTAAATTCGTGGATTCAATCGTTGAGAAATTAAAATTTATTTATTAGTCTTGACATTCTATAACGCGCTCTCTAATTGAAGCGCTCGTGGCCTAGCGGTCTCAGTGTTCTGTAAACGACGCATCTTTCACTATGGCTGGTCCTCGGATGGGTGACCACTTTGTGGCATTTAAATTTGCGAGCGTTTCCGTGCTTCGGAAGGCACGTTAAGCCGTTGGTCCCGGTTGCCAGTAAAATGGCAGTCGTTAAGCCTGGTTGAAGGCCTTATGGGCGGCTTGAAAACTTCAACAGCAGGTAGCCACAACTTGCGTCTGTCTATTTCAACACGGCAATGGACTCACCCTATTACGTGGGACAGGAATCCACACGGTGAAAAGTGGGCATATAATATGCCTCTGCCACCCCTTCGGGGATAAGGCGTGATGGATATTTATTATTTATTTATTTTTTATTCTTTAACACGAGTTCTATAGTTTTCTTAAAATAGTGTTGTGTGCGTTGTTGGGATTGCTTCTTTGACTAAATATCTATGAGCTAGATGGCGCTGTGTAAAAAAGTTTCCCACAATATATCGAGATCACCCAATCCCAGCACTACTATGGCGATATTCTTTCAGGTCAGTCATTACAATAATAAAATGCTAGTGTAAGGGGCCCTACGAAGATCTCCAGGGGCTCAAGTGAACTTACCTGCTTGTGGTGCAACTGCTGACTAACAGATCAGACAACAATGTAGGTGCCTCTACAGGGTTGGCAGATCAGACAACACCGTCAAAAGCCAAACGATAGCTGCTCTTAACAGCCTAATAAAAGTAAACCCCAGACTCAAAATTTAAGTAGGGTTTTTTTTTTACCTGATGGAAAGTGGTTACCGTAGCCTATGACGTTTGCAATACCAGAGGTGCAGCACTCGCGCTGCCGGCCCTTTATATACCTCCTAAGACCCTTTTACAAATCGTAAAAATACGAGAAATGTCATGCGAGAACATTTTGGCGTCGCCGCGACATGCACAAGGATGAAGTACGTAACAAATACGATTAAAAACCTTCACTAGTTCTAGGTTCTCGTACCATAGGTATTGTGCATGGCTTACGAAGGATTTAAATTCAGTTTTTTAATACATAAAAAAGGCTGTTTTTAAGTAAAATACGCGGTGGGAGTCTATAGAACAATTTTTGTGCGACGCGCCGTTTGCGAAACTATTGAGCACGTTGTGCATGTCGTGACGACATAGGAATGTTCCCGCATTGCATTTCTTCTTTAGTTACGATTTTTATGGGACTAGGACCACTTATTGTAAACATGGAATTATTGAAACTCATCGAAATTTCTTGAAAACTCAAAACACCACGTCACTTATAAATCTGCCTCGGTGGCGCAGTGGTAGTGTACGCTATGTATAATTACATTCGTTTTCGTTTACACATTAAAAATGAAAACCCTAATACTTAGCCAAACACAAGCGTAATGGTCTTGTATCTTTCTTACACTATAATTCCCACTTCCTACATAAATTATTCATAAAAATATCAATCTAATTAAAATTCCAATGATAATAATTGAATTAGCCTCTTGTTTATTATTTCATAATTAAAACAATTATAAAAACATGTTTAAAACGTCTTATCAACGATAATCTTTAACGATCTCCGATTTTATCGCCAGTATAATATTAATAATTTCGCTATCGTTTTAGATAAAAAAATCACACTTTTAAATAGACATTGTGTCTCCGAATATGTAATATGACTACAAATAAACAAGGATATAAATTAAATAAATAAAAATATAAATATTGTGGGATACGGTTTACACCGCGCCACCTAGCCCAAACTAAGCTACAAACTTGTACTATGGGATTTAGACGACTGATTTACAAACTCATATATGTATATTTATACCACTGAGGTGGCAGACAAGCGTACGGCACACCACTCTCGCAGTCCATCCCAGTCTGCTGACTTATAGTGCTACACATGCCGCCACTTCTTGGGCCTGGGTGGTTCAGGCCTCACGAGAGGCACTTTCGCCCGAACGAGACAGTGGTCTAATGTGCCAAGCGGCGTATCCACTGAGATGATGTATCCGTCCGGACGAGTAGTCAGCAGGAGGTCCAGCAATGCACTTTGGTCGTCCTCCCTGTCTGGTATCCTTGTGTGAGAATTTACCAGTTGGGAGAACCCATAGGTCAGGGCAAACTCGTGAGCAGCTCTCCCCGCAAAGTCAGTGCGCAGAGAACCCAACCAAAAAATATGGTGACCGTTGAAGTCCCCCAGCATCACTATCTCTGCGGAGGGATACTGCTTAATGACTTTGTCAGTCGTGTTTTGCAGGTGGTCAAAGAGGCGAACTGTGTCTGCGTCACCACTATGAGACCTGTAAATGCACGCGTAGATCCGAGTGTGGCCTCCGTGATCCACGCGCACCCATAGTGTAGACAAGTCCCTGTCTTCGAGGCTCTTAAGACGGCGACAGCAGATATCATCCCGGACGTACATACATACCCCGGCTTGTCGCCGAAGTTGTACTCCAGCTTGGAGCCAGGGTACCTCAAGTAAGATGTATCGGCCGGGCATGATATCTTCGTCTACGTCAAGAAAAATAAGGTCGTCTGCGCAGTCTCAAGGTGGTGATGGACTGCGTTGATGTTGGTGTGCATTCCTCTGATGTTGCAAAAGTCCACATGTAGTGTGGACGAAGATGCCGCTGTGGTAACCATATTATTTTTTCTTTTGCGAGCCTAAGCTTTCAATAAAGGGGGTTAAGAATGGAAATGTGAAGGGGTGCCTGTGTACCGGTGACGCAGGAGACAAAGCGAGGCTCACCTCTCCAACGGCAAGCAAAGGGCCCCCGGTCCCCCCCTAATGCAGTGGTCGGGTCCACCCCAGTCTCCTCCTCCGGCACGACCACACCGTCCCTGACTTTTCACAAAGTCCCTGACTTTACACAGACTGCTGGTTCAGCCTCCTGAGGCGGAGATTAAGGAATCCCCAGGTTCGGGTCCCATACAGCCTGCGGGCGGTCAGTGGATAACCGTTTCACCGGGTCTGCCTGACCGCATTGTACTGTACCAACATTCCGCGCCTATACCAGCTGATGGAGGCATATAAGCCTCCGGTCTCGCCGTCACCGGTACAGAATCACCCCAATAAGCTCTGGAACGCTGCTCACCGACGGATAACATAACCCAGCAGGGCCAGGTTACTATTACCGCGGTCTTCTGCTGGTGGAGTGGTGGATCTTAGGGCTCTAATTGAAGAAACTAATTTCACTGTGCCCTCAGGGTGTTGTGTTAACCTCATGATGAAGTAACGTATAACCCCAGATCCAAGAGGTATAAAGAAAAAAAAAATATAAATACATACATGTTATACATAGGAAACACCCAAACTCCGAAATCAACATTTGTGGATCGTACAAATATCTGTTCCGACCCGGGAATCGAACTCGGGACCTCAGCGCGGCAGTTGCATACACTACCACTGCGCCACTGGGGCAACTGACAGACTGCATATGCTATTTTGGCCTTCTGTTTGACATTTAATTTCGTCTCTATTAGGGCGTTAGCGAGAGACGAACACACAGTACTCGCCAATTTATAGTGCACATCGACCTTTGAGAAGAGAAATCACTCGATTCGGTATTTCTAAAGCGATGTCTCTATAAAAATATAATGCAATGTAATGAAACGCAATGATTTTTTTTTCTAAAATAAATACTTTTGCAGTCTGAATAACGTAACCTACAAACGAAGTGTGCGAAAGAGATGTGGCTATTCCAAACGGAAATCTCTTTTTCTAACTCTATGTATACCCGAGGGTAGGCAAAGGTGAATTATACAACCACAGTTTGCTAGTAGATTCTTTGGCCCCAAGTAAAAGGAGTCCTGTTACCTATATACTGGTGAAAATCTAGTAAAACCATTCTGAAAAACCAAATCTAAATTCCAGCACTCAGGACAGATTTTACATTGCCACAAATACTTCAACTCTCCAGTCGTTACCTATATACAGGTGAAAATCTAGTAAAACCATTCTGAAAAACCAAATCTAAATTCCAGCACTCAGGACAGATTTTACATTGCCACAAATACTTGCAACTCTCCAGTCGGAGCATTTCAAAAATTGCATAGTCTTACCAAAGTCCGATTTGCAATCACCGGACACATGAACAAAACTAGCTGAAGTGTGGTGTGAGCGCGGGAAGAGTAGCGATACTGCGATTTGATTGGTTCTAAAATGTCCCGCTGAACGTAGACGCGTTTTGATTGGGCACTTCGCAGCACCCCGATCGTAAACCAATAGCATACTTTTAAAGTCCTATTTTCTGACCAATATATCAGCTGTAATATAATATACATACATACATACATATTATCACGCCTGTTTCCCATCGGTGTAGGCAGAAACTATGGCTTTCCACTTGCTACGATCCTGACATACAACTTTCGCTTCTTCTACTTTCATTAGTGTTTTCATACACACTCGCCGGTTAAGGGTACTCTTGACCTAGCCTTTTTTAAAAAGATCGTAGATTTGATTGACATACGTACGCCAAGGTCGACCCCTACCAGTTTGCCCATTCACTCTCGCCACATATATCTGCTTCGTCAGTCTATTTACATCCATCCTCTCCACGTGTCCGAACCATCTAAGCATCCCTTTTTCTATCTTAGTCACTACATCTTCTTTCATACCGCAACGTTCCCTTATCACGCTATTCCTTTCTTTATCCATCAACTTCACTCCAGCTATACTACGCAGAAGAGAATTTCCACGGCATTTATTTTACTTTTATGCGTCTTCTGCCATACCCAAGTTTTACTGCCATTCATTAGTGTAGGGACCAGCACTCCCCTATGTACAGCCAGTCTTGCCTTCTTAGACACGTTCTGACTGCTCATAAAGGTGTACATGGCTCCATTCACTTTATTTCCTGCCAAAACTCTTCGCTAAATGTCATAGTCACACTTTCCATCTCTCGTAAATTTTGTACCCAGATATACAAACTCTTTCACTTGTTCTACTATTTCTCCTTCCACAAGAATTGAGGAATCCGTCATATTTGCCTTTCTTTCAAAAACCATTACTTTCGACTTGTTTACATTCACTTTCATTCCTTTGTTTTTTAACGAATCATGCATAATGTTTACCATCAACTGCAACTCCTCCGCCAATGATGCTAGTATTACCTGATCATCGGCGTATAGGAGGCACTTGACGGTCAGTTCTTCCATTTTTATACCATACTTATTCTCTTGCAGTTCTTTCAGGCAGCTGTCCATGTATAGGTTAAACAGCAACGGCGACGCTACACAACCCTGTCTCACACCTTTTTCAAAGTGGAAAAAGTCCGTGCAAGCTCCGTTGATCCTGACACAAGCACTGGAGCCCTCATTAAGAAATTTCAGTGCACGTATCAAGTGACTGTTTACTCCATACCTGGCCAGTATTGACTACAGTTCTTTCCTCACCACTTTATCATAGGCCTTTTCCAAGTCTATAAATATCCAATAGCCCTTTTGACTTTTCGCCAAAAGCTTTTCTGCTACGCATCGTAATCGTGCATCCCCTTCCTTTCATAAATCCTGCTTGTACATCCCACATTTTTCCTTCAGTTTCATTCATCGCTCTTTTTATCAAAATTTTGCCGACGATACTGAGCAAGCTTATGTCGCGGTAGTTTTTGCACTCTTGCTGTGACCCTTTTCCCTTATAAAGCGGCACGATGACAGTCTTACACCAATCTCTTGGTACGCTGCCATTCCTCCAACAAAGGTTGAAAAGGCAGTACAGCTGGCAAGCTACCACGCCTTGTCCCGCTTTCAGCATTACGACAGAGATCCTATCAAGTCCCGCGGCCTTTCCCAACTTCATGCTATTCAATGCTTCCACTATCTCTTCCATACTTATGACTTCTGCCTTGCCAATTTCATTCATTTCCCAGAAACTAGTCTGTACTTGCATATCCTCTTTTTCAAACAAGCTTTCAAATTTTGCTTCCATCTTTTTAACACACATTCTTCTCCTTTCACAAGACTACCATCATGGTTTCTGATATGGTTGAGATGCGATGTCGTATGTTGACCCCTCACTGTTCTTATGGACTTCCAAAAGAATTGCATATTCTGTTGGAAGTCATCAGATAACCTTTTATCAAATTCATCTCTGTCATTCTCTTTCTTTCTTTTCATCATCATCATCCGAGCGTATGTCCCAGTTGCGTCTCGCGACGCCTGGGGTCCGCTTTCCTACATTTTCTCCTCCACTTCGCACGGTCGTCGGCATCCCCTGTAGTGAGACCATTGGCACGCATGTCATCCCTTACGACGTTAAGCCAGCACTTCTTGGGTCTTCCCCTCTTACTGGGACCCGGCGGGGCTGACATGGCCAGACATTTGTTACCTAAGTAGCCCGGCGGTTGCCTCAAGACGTGACCATACCAACGAAGGCGACACTCTTGCAACTTGTCTGCAATGTCACGGACGTGAAGGCTGCCGCGGATGCGAGAGTTCCTCACGCGGTCCATCCGCGTGACTCCATACATCCACCGCAGCATCTTCATTTCCGTGACACGCAGCTCCTGCTTGTGTCGCTCCAATATCGGCCACGTCTCACTGCCATGTAAAAGGACTAATAATGGTTTTGTAGACCTGTCCCTTCAACCGGATCGGCATTTTAGGGTCACAAATGACACCGGTCATCTCCCGCCATTTGGCCCACGCGGCAGCAATGCGTGACTTGACATCGCAATCGATGTCACTGGACGTGTGAAAAACAGATTCCAGGTATTTAACCTGGTCCGTGCGCTCGACCAAATCACCGCCTATGCGGACGGATGTGTGATCTGTCGAGTTTAGTGCCAAGTACTCGGTCTTCGCCACATTTAGTTTCAGACCTTTCTTTCTTTTCATCACGTCTTTTGCAACACGCTTATACCTTTTGTAGTCCTCTTTCGCCATTTTTAGGTCCACATCCGTAGCCTTCTGCATTCTTAGATTGACTTTTGTAGTCAGCCAATCCAACCATGCTTTCTTCTTATCAGACAATGCCTTTCGGACTTCTATACACATTCTCTTTCTCTTGCATCCTTGGCTTCTCTTGTTTACCCCACACACTTCAATCGCAACTTCTACGACTCCTTCCTTAAATGACTTCCATTCGTCTTCAATCTCACACACTTCATCAGAATTTTCAAATTTTTTGCTCAACTTACTCATAAATTCTTCTTTAATGCCTATCTCTTGCAAATTCTCGACTTTTATGCGCCCTAATACACTAACAGGTTCATACATACGATGCCGCCACCGTCGAAACAGACCTCTTACTCGATTAACAACCAAGTTGTGGTCTGTGTCAATCCCGGCACCGCGGTATGCCCTGGTATCTAACACTTTCTTTCTCTCATCCTTGCATCTACAATCACAAAGTCGATCATACTTCTCTGATTTCCTTCATGTCTTGTAAACAAGTGGATATCTTTGTGGTCAAACATGGTATTAGTTACCACAGGATTCCTCTCCAAACATACTTCAAGCAGACTTTCTCCATTTTCATTCACTCGTTTGTCACCAAACTTTACTAATACACTTTCATATCCATCACGCTTCACTCCAACCCAACCATTAAAGTCACCTAACATTACAATCCTCTCATTTTGTTTGCATCTACTCAAAACATCACTCACACCCTCCGAAAGTGCCTGTCTCTCACTTTGGTGTTTTGGTGATCGACGCCACCACGCATCTTGCGGAGCATAAACTCCTACAACAAAGATGCGGATAAGAAGTTTAATTAAAATCTTTCAAATTGGTTTGTCAATTTCGGGACATAAGCTTCACGTAACACAACGTGCCAGGCACAAAATAGAATAGAATAGAAATATACTTTATTGTACACCAATTATTAATATTTACAGGTCTATGGAATATAGGTTTTGAAATGTACAATGGGCGGCCTTATCGCTAAGTGCACATGTATCAGTCTCATAATATTGAAGAGGATCTTATTGTGTGTTCTTGGTGTAACTTTTCTGGTGTTAATCATTGCTATAGATTGCTGTAGATCCTGGTTTACAGGAGTTACAGTAATGGGAATGCGGGTGGAATGCGACCCAACAAAAAAAAATGATGAAGTCAGCCCATTGCTATTTTATCGAGCTTGTTAAGGCCCTTTTAACTTATTGCCATTACGTATTGATAATATCATTCTATAATCTTTGGACTCATACACGGTCAGTGTCAATTCCACATTTTATTTACAAAGAGCGTTATGTACTAACGTAATAGTCCTTCAATAGGGGTAAATAAACAGTAATTATAATAAAAGATAATTTAAAAATACGTAAAAATAGTAATAGAAGCACCGAAGTGAAGCGCGCGTGGCTTCGCTTCGCAATGAGATTACCACTTACGAGCGTTTCCGTGCTTCCGTTCGTTTTTCGTGTAGCCACAACCTGCGTCTGTCTATTTTAACACGGCAATGAATGCACCGTTTATTACGTTGGACAAAAATGCGTACGGTGTAATGTGGGCGTATGGTATGCCTCTGCCTACCCCTTCAGAGATAAAGGCGTGGCATTTATGTATGTAATATATTATATGTGTATGTAATATATTATAGCAATAATAATAAACTAACTATCTTCACGCTGTATCCCTGACGGGGTAGGCAGAGGCATACCATACGCCCACATTACACCGTACGCATTTTTGTCCCACGTAATAAACGGTGCGCCCATTGCCGTGTTAAAATAGACAGACGCAGGTTGTGGCTACACGAAAAACGAACGGAAGCACGGAAACGCTCGTAAGTGGTAATCTCACTGCGAAGCGAGGCCACGCGCGCTTCACTTCGGTGCTTCTATTACTATTTTTAAATTATCTTTTATTATAATTACTGTTTATTTACCCCGTAATAATAATAACTAGCGGAAGACAGATAGTTACACCAAATTAAAAGCAATTGTTTGTTTCACTTTATCTGATAATGTGCTTACCTCGTGCTTACCTACTCTGAAAATAACTCTTTGGTTAGGTAGTTTATTTATTTATTTATCTAGCACGCCTTTTCCCTGAAGGAGAGGCATACATATTGTATGCCCACTTTTCACCGTGTGTATTCCGGTCCCACGTAATAGGTGGTTAGCCCTTTGCCGTGTCGAAATAGATAGACGCAGGTTATGGCTACCTGCAGGTGAAATTTATAATAAGGCCATGACTTAACGACTGCCATGTTACTGGCAACCGGGACTAACGGCTTAACATGCCTTCCGAAGCACCGAAACGCTCGCAAATGTAAATGCCACAAAGTGGTCATCCATCCGAGGACCTGCCATAGTGAAAGTTTCGTGACACAGTGATCGTTTTCAGAACACTAAATCCGCGGGGCCGCGAGCGCTTGGTTAGGTAGGTATAGTAAATAAATACGTTCCTGAATTTACACAATATTGTCTTTTCATCTTAGAGTATTTCCAGTTGCATCTAACCATACCTGGAATTGGAGTCTAGGGTCCTCTTTTATTGGACTGCTTTTAATTTTCGGCATTGTTGGTAGAGACTCCTGTCTGAGTTCCCGGGTGTAAAGAGCACCACCAACATCTTCGGGGTCGTGACCTTTCCTGCTACCGGTGCACCTGAGGGGCGAGTCTACTATTGACAAACTTTGGAATAGAACCAGAATTGTCGGTTTTAGCTATCAAAATATTGGTAGAATATCAAAAATGCAACTGACTAGCAGCCACTGGCGCAGTTCGTGTGAGTAGAATTCTAATATAGGTAAAAGTAGAGTAATAGTAGACTACGAAAAACTGTCAAAATTGTACCGGTGGCTTTCTATTGAGCGACGATTTCGATTCTATTTCGACACGATTGAAATAGCAGATTCGGCCCCTGATGATAAACGTACAAGGCAACGAAGCAGGCGCCTGCGGGATTGGGAGTGTAAACTAGGTGCACTTGCCGTCCCCGGTAAGTCTAAATGGAGCGAAGCGTTTTGCCGTCACCATTTCCGAACATGAACTTTCAGTGATTATTCCTCCATGGTACTCGTATGTTCGATTATCGATTGTATTTTTTCTAAACCATCTATGGCTAGATGTAGTATTATAGGTAAAATTTGATAAAAAAATTGAGTGGTTTGGAAGGAGTTCGAGGACAAAGCGAAAATCCGATCGGGGAAGAATGAAGCTACGCTCACTTCGGTTGTTTGGCTCCAATAATCCATCCCATTTACCACGAATAATATTTAAACTTTCATGCCCAGTTTTAGGTTTTTTTTTCAACATATTATCAGTTTAGAGACTCTACCTTTACAGATATATTCATTTAATTAGAGGCATTTTTGATACGACCCTTCCAATATATCCACTTTAACCAATATTTCCAATACTTAAAAATTAGGATGTAAAATGTTCAATTACTTGTTTAAAATTTAACAAGTTTTTAGGTTAGTTGAACAATTCACATCTCGTTTCCACTATGTTTAACTTTTTCTTTAACTAAGTTGTATAATTAGGTAATACGTAATTATTCAAGAGTTACTCATTTGAGTTACAATTCGTTCAAATATCATGTAAATAAAACTAATGTAATTGCTGGCGGCTTGAAAAAAGTGGCAATGAATTTTATTGCCAGGTTCTTCCTCAGGCTCTGCCTTATTGCGTTGCGAATCTGGCAGTAAATGTAGAAGCAATAATGTTATCGTTCTTAAGTGTTACTTTGTGACCTAGATGAATGAAGATTTTTCATTTTCATTTTATTTCATATTAAATTGATTTCAAAAGGGTGATAATAAGGTTTTACTGTGTCTACACGAATAAAGATAGGTATTTATATTTCATTTGATTGATTTAAATTTAAGTAAATAAATAAATAAATATTGTTGGGACAACTCACACATCGCCACCTGATTCCAAATTAAGCAGATCTTGTATTATGGTAACCAGATAACTGATAAACATACTTATATATTTCTAAATACATACATATTATAGATAATTAACACCGAGACACAGAATAAACCATCGTGCTAATCCCACAAAGTTTTATCCTGGGTGGGAATCGAACCCACGACCTCTTGCGTAGCAGTCGGATGCACTCCCACCGCGCCACAGAGGCAGTGAAAGAACAAGTATATCAAGTACTTTTAGAATTCTAAACCCTAAAGTTTAGAAAAGTCTTCAGTCTGTCGGTCCATCTGTATATATCTATATCTCAGGAACCATAAGAGATAGAGACGAACGGTTTGCGGCATTCGATTCAGGACACCATGAACACGTGCATAGGCGATTGTGAAGTTTCCACCACTTGCGGTTTTGAATCTGGTTTCGGTTTAGAAGCCGTCTGATTCCTTCGCTACGATTATTGAAGGGCGCGTTACTTGTTTCAATTTTTTTTTTTCATTTGCAGTAATCAAGAAAAATTTACTACGCATCTGCTTATCTCCTGAAGAAGTTTTGATCAAACACACCAAGGATTATAGAATACTGTATAAAATAAATAATAATAATTTATGGAAATATTTATTGGTAAGTAACATTATTTGCTTCGGAAGGCACGTTAAGCCGATGGTCCCAGTTGCCAGTAAAATGGGAGTCGTTAAGTCTGGTTGAAGGCTCTATGGGCGGCTTGATAAATTTCAACAGGAGGTCGCCACAGCCTGCGCCTGTCCATTTCAACACGGCAATGGGCTCACCACCTGTTACGTGGGACAAAAGTGCATACGTTGAAATGTGGGAGTATGGTATGCCTCTGCCTACCCCTACGGGGATAAAGGCGTGACAATATGTATGTACAAAGACCACGTGAGCAGATTGCTCAAAAACGGAAAGCACAAAAATACTCGAATACTGAGACGTGCATGTATGAAGCGATTAATGAAACTGCAGGAAGCGAAATAATTATACAATCGCAAAGATTGGCGATCTGTCCTGCCTGACCACCCTGTCAGGGAACTTGCAGCTGTTCAAAACCAAGGGAGATTTTAGATTTTTTCGGATTTATGCAAGTACTTATATATTTTAAAAAAATATCCGTCTGATCGACTACACGAAAGGCTTATAATAAAAATGTGACAGAGAAGACACACACACTCACACACAAACACACACACACACACACACACACACACACACACACACACACACACACTCAAACACACACACACACAAACATACACACACACACACACACACACACACACACACACTCTCACACACACACATACACAAAAACAAACACGCATTTATATAATAGCAATTACTTTAAAATTATAATATAAAAATATATAATGTACTGTTAAGGCCGGGCCCGCAGTATTAGATAAAATTATCGTTGTGTTAATTTTAATTAATTAGATAACATAATTAAAAGTATATCTTATAATTATCTGAAAACAAACTTTTCATTAGTTAATTGTTAAAATTAAGTTAAGACATATATATTTGCGCAGATTCTAAATAATTAAAAATTGACAGCAATTTAATTAAAAAAATATCATGTTGAGGTAAGATCGTTTTATAAACATTAAATTATTTACATCGTTCTGACAAATCAGTTCCGTATTCTTGTTTTTTTATACCGCATACAGTCCCACCTAATGGAAAGTGGTGACTAGGGTGACCATGGACGTTTGCAACACCAGAGGTGCGGTACTCGCTCTGTCCCTGTTATTACCTTATAAGTCCCCTTTTGATGAACCTAAATGGAGTTCATTCCACACTCTTAGCGAACGCGGAAGAAACTCCCTGTCGGACGTTACTAAATACTCACGCTTCTGACGCAAAATGTGGGGTGAACACCCTGTCTATGGCGAGAGGGTTCGATGATAGAAAGTAGCCGTGAGCATTATCAAACAGTTCTTCGGAGCAAAGACCGTTGTACAGGCAAAGAACTCATAATAAGGCGAAGTCTCTCGCCAGAGTTGTGTTTGTATGTCAAAGTCCTCGACATAAAACACGACTCTCCCAATTTTTCCAGTCTCGTTCCCCACTGGAACTTGTTCCGGGGATAAAAGTGGTCTCATGTGCAATTTTGATGATAACGTACTGTAAAGTTTCATTAAAATCCATTTAGTAGTTTTTGCGTTAAAGAGTAACAAACATCCATACACAGGTGCATTCAAACTTTCAAATTTTAAACATTAATAGGATGCGAAATAAGTGATGTCACACAAATGTGTGTCTTTTGTTTTGTCTTTCACGTGTGAAATTGCGGTATCTATTCTGATGAAATTTGGCACAAAGATAGACTAGATCTCGGGTAAAGACATAGAATGTCCTTTAACCTATAGTGGAAAAAATGTAAAGGGATTTAAAACCATGTTTTTTTTAATCCCACAGGTTAGAATGTAGGGCTGTAAAGAAGTTTAATAAAAGAAGAGTGCATGTAGCTTAAATGAGAATATCATGGTAAATGTGTGGTGTGACTAGAATGGATAAAATACGAAATGAGTGTATCAAAGGGAGTTTGAGAGTGGCGCCTTTGATTGAAAAAATTTGAGGAAGCAGTCTGTGTAGGTATGAGCATGAAATGAGAATGGATGAAAGTCATTTACTAAAAGAACTTTGAATATGAAGGTTGAAGGATGGAGAGCTAGAGGAAGGCCAAAGAAAAAATGGATGTTTTAGGAATGATATGAATATGAAAGGAGTAAATGATCATATGACAAACATACAGCGCCGACACCATATAAATTGGGACAAAGGAAAGAGGATAATGAAACCTGTACCTATCATCCCGGAAGATAGATATTCATGCCAAAAACTAAAAGCAAGTACGTGTTTTTCTAAAAATATCAAAACATATCTTCCGGTAATTTTAATCAGCCTAATTGAGTTAACGAAACAAAGTGACGTTTTGTAGATCTAGTGATAGTATCAGAGTACCGTATCGATATATTGTCGATACTGCCTACTCTTCGCTCATTGTCATAAAGTGATTAACAAACACACAGGCCTAAAAGAACAGTAATAACCTTTTTATAAAAAAAAAAATTAAAACTAATTTTTTTTTTAAATTCCGAAAGTGAAAAAATATATAAAATTAGTTCGAAATTTAAGTGCTTTGCATTGTTTTTGTGAAATAAATAACAAATGATTTAGGTAAGTGGCATTAATTTTTTAATAAATAAAATTCTATAAATATAAATTGAACAAATATTTTTTTTATTGAAAAATTAAAATTACAAAAAATCTTACATAACTTTAGTGGTATGTTTTTTTTACACAGCACCATTTAGCCTAAAGTAAGTTAATTTAAGTTTATTTTATAGGATCTAGACATCTTTTTTTTTTTAACGTGTGGAAATCCCCTCGGATGTCATGCCGGACTCGAACCGGCTAAAACCACACAGTCCCCGCCTAACTGTCTATTGACGGACGCCCCGGGTAACTCCTCGGAAAGATGTCCCAGAGCTCCCGGCAGACTTTGGCTACCACCGCGGCCTCACCTAGGGTTCGGGTGTTATCCCGCTTCTTTGGGGGGTTGGTTCGGGTACTATCCCGCTTCTTGGGGCATGAGGCGTGCGTGACATTTTCACGTCATGCCTACGTCTTGGGCCTGCTTCTGTAAGGACGGCGAGCAGCCCACCCGCCGTCCTCAGGCCCCCGGTAGGATCTAGACATCTGAAATAAAATATGTACATATTATATTAAGAAACACCCAAACTCCGAAACAGACATTTACGGATCGAATCACACAAATATTTTTTTCCGACTAGGGACTAGAATTACACCCGGGACCTCAACGCGGTAGTCACATACACTACCACTGCGCCACCGAGGCAGTGAAATAGCTGGTGACCCATTTGCTATTTTAAAAAAAAATCGTTTAACTTTGATAAAATACTAACCATTTTACTGGCATTCAGTATAGTATTGTGGACTTTATTTTTTCCACAGCCCAAAAGTAAGCTAATATAAGCTTGTGTTATGGGATCTAGACGACTGGTAATCATACTTATATATTTCTAAATACATACATATTATACATAGGAAACACCCAAACTCCACAACCAACATTTATTATGTATGAGGACTACAAGATTATATTAGCTTACTTTGGGCTAGATGGCACTGTGTAAATTAATGTCTCACAATCTATTACGGGGGACCATTGGGAATACATATAAAGTGGTGAAATATTTGTGTACTATTACTTTTCCCGAGTCCAATAGTCCAAGACTACCAGGACTTTCATTGGTCGTGCTAATTAGTGTCTAGTAGATAAGACCTTTTAGCCTTTTTGTTACCACCTCACTAAAAAGGCAACGGGAATAAAACGTCAAAATAGACACATTTTATTTTAGACTGGCCAGGCAATGGAATGGACAGGAAACACCTGTTACGTGGGACAAAAAGGCACACTGTGGAACGTGGGCGTTTAGTGTGCCTCTGCCTACCCCTTCGGGGATAAAGGCGTGACAATATGTATGTATGTCTGTATGTATTACTTTTTCCCTCAGGGTTCGATTCCTAGCTATTACACTGCCCACGTGAACCATTTCTTAATATATTGGTTAACATATTGGGAATTACGATGGCTGGTATGAAAACTAGCCAGTATTCATATTTGCCATCTTGTTAAATTAAAGGTACATTAAAAGGCGAATATTGGAAAAAGTATTGCATAAAGTGCTTCACAAAAAAGATATGAAAAAGGTTTAAAGGTTTAATTAGATTTAAGATCTTCATGATTTTAATTTCAATTCAATTCAATCAAATTAATTTATACCATTTTTTTTAAAACTGAGGGCCGTATTATGGTATGTTTCTCAATAGTCAAGAAACAATTGAGATTAGTATTATAAGGCGAAATCTAGCCTTAAGCGTTTCTAAAGATGAGAAAAGTTCTGTAAGACATTCCTGAGACATCTCAAACCCACTCATCAGAGTGGGTTTCTTCCTTGTCTGCCTTCTACAACACAGCGTTATGTTCAGTAGCAAACAATCATGTTTGCTACTGAACATAACGCTGTGTTGTAGAAGGCAGACAGAGCAAAGTTATTAATTAGTGGAGCCTTCTAATTTGTTAAATTGACAGTAACAACCATTTAGAGTTAATGTAGAAGCGCTCGTGGCCCCGCGGATTCAGTGTTCTGTAAACAATCACTGCGTTAAGCTAATTTCACTATGGCTGGTCCTCGGATGGGTCACCATTTTTTTGCATTTACATTTGCGAGCCGTTGCCAGTTACATGGCAGTCGTTAAGTCCAGGTAAAAGACATATGGGCGGCTTGAAAAATTTCAACAGCAGGTCGCCACAACCTGCGCCTGTCCATTTCAACGGCAATGGGCACACCAACACGTGGTACAAAATTGCTTATGGTAAAATGTGGGCGTATAGTATTCGTCTGCCTACCCCTTCGGGGATAAAGGCGTGACAATATGTCTATGTATAAGTAGGGTAAATGTTTAAGAACTAAAAACGCGAAAAAATACAAATGCGCCCTTTATAATCGTAGTGAACGAATCAAACGACTTCTAAATTGAACCCAGTTTCAAAACCGCAAGTGGCAGAAACTTCACAATCGCCTATGCACGTGTTGTTTGTCTGATTGTATCTATCTCTTATGGTTTCTAAGAAATAGATGCGTACAGACTGAGACGTTTATAAGACTTTTTTAAACTTTAGCGTTTAGAAGTAACTATGCAATGATATGTAGTATATAAATACATGCAATTTTAAAAAAAGTTAAAAATGTTTACCACAAGTACGAATTACAAGTACAATTATACGAGCTCTAAAATTTTTTTTGAATTTTTAATTCTCTATTTACTTTTCCTGCTATTAGACACTATTCCATATATAAAGTCTGAGACTAACACGTTACGTAGGCACGTTAAGCCGTTGGTCCCGGTTGCCAGTAAAATGGCAGTCGTTAAGCCTAGTTGAAGGCCTTATAGGCGGCTTAAAAAATTTCAACAGCAGGTAGCCACAGCCTGCGTCTGTCTATTTCAACACGGCAATGGGCTCACCACCTATTACGTGGGACAAAAATGCATACGGTGAAATGTGGGCGTTTAATATGCCTCTGTCTACCCCTTCGGGGATAAAGGCGTGACAATATGTATGTATGTATGTAGACACTATTCCTTTTTAGCGTAGGACATAAAAATTGGCATAGCTGTTCTTGATTATTGGTGATCGAAAAAGCCCGACTGTTTTATATTATGCTGAATGTAATGTCTAAATACTCGTAAAATTAGTATTTTGCCAATACAGCGTCAATAAATCTATATAGATAAATGAAACTAAAGTGTCTGTTTGTGTGTTTCTAAATTAATAGCTTTTCACTATATGCATAAGACACTATATACGTTAAAAAAGGTTTCTTTTTGTCTGTCAAAGTCTCCCCTATCTCTTAAACGACTGAACTGATTTTAACGGGACTTATATAAAGTAACTTATGCTAGGATATTTTTTTTTGTTGGGACTAATCCTACCTGCATTCCCATTACTGTGACTCCTGTAAACCACGATCTACAGCAATGACCAAGGCCAGTTACACCGAGCTCGATCTCGGTGAAGTCCCAGGAGAAGTTAGCATGTCTTGGAACCCGCAACGAAATTAATCAGAAGATAATGTGAGGAAGTAAGAAAAGAACGTAATGCCTCTTCCCTCCTTTGCAAAGCGGGAGACCTGGAAAGCAACTAGGTGTAAATCCTATAGAAATAGGGAAGCACCATGGTAATAGTATATTACGGGTCCTATGTGAGGATGTGTCGTGTAGGATAGTCTGAACTGAAAAAAATAATAATTAACAATATTCCTTTCCAGATATGTACAAGGCCATTATATTTCTGACACTAATAGCTGCATCATCAGCCCAATACCTTCCAAATGTTTGTCCATCAGACTTTCACATACATCTCCTGCTACCTCACGAGACGGACTGTTCGAAATTCTACCAGTGCTCCAATGGACACAAATTTCTATTCAGTTGCGCGGCGGGTACTCAGTTTGATTCCGTGCGAAGGGTATGTTTAAAGAATATTTATATTTTTTTATAAATCATAATTAAAAGTACTTGGATACCCAGACGTGCATGTATGAAGCGATTGATGAATCTACAAGTGAAAGAAGTATGCATGGATCGCGAAGCCTGGCGATCTGTCCTCTCTGACTACCCCGTCAGGGATACAGCGTGAAGATAGTTAGTTTATAAATCTTCATTCTTCGTCTAAAGTATTGTCCTTGTTGCTTTCTTTTTTTTAATTGCTTGTCAAAATGGCATCGCCTGCCTGATGGTAATCAAAGACGACGACCCGTGATTGAGGGCCGCTATCCCAACCCGCAGGACTCTAGTAGCGACCCTCTGACGGCCCAGAAATATGCTTCCCACGCTTCTCTTAAAATATCTAGTATTGTAAGAGGAAGAAAACACAGTTCCATGCTTTTGGACTAAATTGGGACTAATCTTACTCACATTCCCATTACTGAGACTCCTGTAAACCAGGATCTACAGCATTGATCAAGACCAGAAAATTTACTGAATTTTGAGTTTTCCACTTTTATTTGACTGCAAGGAGCACCACCTCACCTGCCACCTCAGTGGTATAAAAAAAGCGTATGGCTTTTATTTTTCTTCATGGTTGGAAGTGGCTGCCATCTGATCTCAACCACGCAAAGGCATCAGCATCTTTGCCTCGTCTGTTAGTCAGCTGGTGCACCGCTAGCAGTTCGGTGAGGTTTTATGGGCCCTTGAGATCTTGGAGGGATTACCCATGAATCTTCATTAATCATCTTTAAATAACGCCATTGCTAAGTAGGGCCTTTCCCTAAATAGCGCAAAAATGCTCGATGTTATGTCACTGGTCATCAGAAGAAATAGGCTTTCCTAAAGAGAGTCAGAGTTTGTCGTGGAATTTCTTTCTCCGATTTAATTATTTATGGTCAGGACTATGAAGCATGGCATGTGCTACAAGGAAGAATACTGTAATTTTTAGGTCTTTTTGAATCGTATACCTGTATAAACTTAGAATTAATAATGCCACCGCATTCCACAAAATTTTTAGACCATTCTTTTAGTGTTACAGCAGTTCGCTTGTGGAATAGGTTGCCACTTCAAATTAGACGAGCTGAGACTTTACAAAGTTTTAAAACTAATGTTAAAAATTATTACTTGACTAATAATTGTTAAAATTTTCCAATATTATAAAGTTATTTAACATATATAAACGTATAAGCATTTTAATACATAAATGTATTTCTATATTTGTATTTATGTATATAGTTCATAAATTTACATTAGTGTATTTTGTCTACTTCTTTCTATATATTTTTATATAACATTTCTAAATTGTAATACTACCTTGGCGTACAATAAAGTATTTAGTAAATAAATAAAATAAATAATAAATATAATCAATCAATCATTAAAATTGAAATTTAAAGTAGAAACAATTCAGTTTCAAGCTGATGTAGTTGATCTATAGTAGATTTCGAGTCGGTCTCGATGGTGTAGTTAGTAACGCGTCTGGAGACCAAGACGCTGGTTTGATTCCAGCTCGAGACTGAAAAATTATTCGACTTTAAATTTATATTCAAGATACCTATATTTAGCATACTAATTGCTTTTCAAAATTGTTTCTAATCATTAAAATCACTGATTACTGCAGTGAACGCACGTGTATGTATTATATTCACCATTCCAAAAAATAACATCATGCCTGTTCGGTTTTAGGGGATGAACAGCTGTCTATAGCACAGTCGGTTTCACTCTTTACCTCGCCCACCTAAAACTTAGGGCATTTTAGGTATAATTTTGAAGTCAGTTTGTGGTTTTTTAGAAAATATCTCAATCTATACTTACTAATATTATAAAGCTGATGAGTTTGTTTGTTTCTTTAGTTGAACGCGCTAATCTCAGGAAAGGTCGGATTTGAAAAATTCTTTTTGTGTTAGTTAGCCCATTTATCGGAATGCTTTAGGCTATATATCATTACGCTACTACACTGGGGAGCAGAGCAGTAGTCATAAATGTCGACAAATCGGGCAATTTCTTATGCATCGTTATAGATTTTTTAAGCTACGGGATTAAATAGGTGCGACGGGAGGTCGAAATATTCCACGGGCGAAGTTGTGGGGGTCATCTAGTAATATTATAAATGTGAAAGTTTGTATGGATGTTTGTTACTCTTTCACGTAAAAACTACTGAAAGATTTTAATGATACTTTAAAGTAATATAGCTTACACATCAGAATAACACGTAGGTAGGCTACTTTTTATCCCGGGAACAAGTTCCTGTGGGAGACGGGAACGGGAAAACTTCTCTACGCGGGCGAAGCTGCGGGCGCCAACTAGAATGTTATATTTTTACCAATATTTCCAGGTATGCGATTGGCCACGGTCAGTCACATGTTATACAGCGACCACTCCCACAACAAGCCCATCAACCACGATATCTCCATATCTACCCAACGGCTGTCCAGCAGACTTCAAGGTCCCACTTCTACAGCCGCATGAGACGGATTGTAGCAAGTTCTTCCAGTGCGACAATGGATGGAAAATTTTGAGGAGCTGTCCACCAGGGATGTTGTTTGATAATGACTTACAGGTAAGAAGGAATAAATAAACAAAAAAGTAAAGAGACAAAGCAACGTAAAAGAATGCTTCTGCGATTCACAACGCAGTGCTAGAGCCAACAATCAATCTATACTAATATTATAAAGCTGAAGAGTTTGTTTGTTTTATTGAACGCGCTAATCTCAGGAACTACTGGTTGGATTGAAAAATTCTTTGTTGCTTTTGATAGCCCATTTATCGAGGAAAGTTATAGGCTATATATCATTACGCTACTACACTGGGGAGCAGAGCAGTAGTAATAAATGTCGACAAAACGGGCAAATTTTTATGCATCATTGTAGAATTTATAAGCGACGGGATTAAATAGGTGCGACGGAAGGTCGAAATATTCCACGGGCGAAGCTGTGGAGGTCATCTAGTACTAACTAACTCTTAACTCTTTTTACAGGATTGCCATTTGGCTAAGTATGTAAAATGTGCACCCGGTGCAACAACATCAACTGGTGCACCACCTCCAACAACAGCAGCCCCTATATATTCGGAACTACAACGATTACCAAACGGTTGTCCGACCGATTTCAGTATAGAATACTTGATGCCACATGAGTCTGATTGTTCAAAGTTCTATCACTGCAGCAACGGACGGAAGTTCGAGAAGCCTTGTGCACCAGGAACACATTTTGATTATGCGATTCAGGTTAGTTTTTTAGATACATACATACATATACTATACTATATACTATACATACATATTGTCACGCCTTTATCCCCGAAGGGGTAGGCAGAGGCATATTAAACGCCCACATTTCACCGTATGCATTTTTGTCCCACGTAACAGGTGGTGAGCCCATTGCCGTGTTGAAATGGACAGGCGCACGCTGTGGCGACCTTCTGTTGATATTTTTTAAGGCCTTCAACCTGGCTTAATGACTGCCATTTTATTGGCAAGCGAGACCAACAGCTTAACGTGCCTTCCGAAGCACGGAACATGGGGTCTAAAGTGCCGAATAAATTTAATTAAATGTATCTATTTTAGATGTTAAATTTGAAAGAAATTTTGAACCCGTTGCCTTTTTAGTGAGGTGGTAACAAAAAGGCTAAAAGGTCTTATGTGCTAGACACTAATTAGCACGACCAATTAAAGTCCGTCTCGGACTAATTTTGAAAGTTTTTTAGATGAATATTAATATATCAGAATACATACTTATTTTACGTAACAGGCAGTGAGCCCATTACCGTTTTGAAATGGACAGGTGACTTGCTGTTGGAATTGTTTAGGCCGCCCACAAAGCTTTAAGCTTGGCTTAAAGCTAGACCATGTTATTGGCAACCGGGACCAACAGCTCAACGTGCTTTTCGAAGCAGGTAAACACCAGTAAATGGAAATGACATAAAGCGGACATCCATCCGAGAACCAGCCATACTGAAAGATATGCCTAACGCAGTGATCTTTTACAGAAAGATAAGATAGCGGGGCTCCGAGCGTGAATATCTACATCACGCATCATCAAAATCGAGGCTGAAGTTTGAATTTAATTTTTGCCTAGTTGAAAGTTATGGCGACGTCCAGGCATTGAGAGTCACTTTTAGAAAAACAAAATTACATAAAATAAATATTTATAAACTCCTGATGTCTACAAGAAGCTGAAAGCCAACGGCTGTTTTACTTTTCTGCTAAGTAACTATATTGATTAACTCTAAATTATTATCATTTCAGCGTTGCAATTTCCCTATGTTTGTCGACTGTAATTCAAGATTATCTTCATCAACTGCAACAACTCAACCTCTACCTACAGAATCTCTATCAACAACAACACCGCCCAATAGCAAATTTCTTCCAAACGGATGTCCAGTTGATATTCACATTCATTATCTTTTACGTCACGATTATGACTGTGCGAAGTTCTACCAGTGCACGCATGGTAAC
Source organism: Thumatha senex (assembly GCA_948477245.1). Classification (NCBI taxonomy): domain Eukaryota; kingdom Metazoa; phylum Arthropoda; class Insecta; order Lepidoptera; family Erebidae; genus Thumatha; species Thumatha senex. The sequence continues at coordinate 11,498,452 of OX419753.1, forward strand.
AGAGTGGAAAGAGATTGTGCGCCGGGAACCTGGTTTTCCTACGAATTGCAGGTAAGCGATATTATATATAGCGATGTTCTGTATATTTTTGATTTGATATTCAATAGAGCTTTACTTGACTGTCTCAGTAGTGCAGTGGTAAGCGGAAAAGGATTGTGTTTGTGGTACTATTAAGTAGAGTAGATATTAATGGGGTGTAAAGGGCCCTACTAAGTTCCTTGGGGTCCAATCGACCTCACCTACTAGCGGTGCATTTGCCAACTATCGGACAAGGTAATGTCGCAGATATCTTTACGGGGTTGGAAGACTAGACGACAGTCTTAAGAATGTCAAAAACTAAAAAGAAGCAGTCAAATAAAAGTGAACTACAGGCTTGATTTCATGTGTGGTTGGAAAGAATTGTTTTTTTATATGTGGCTCGCAACATGGCGTCGCCAGAAATATGCCTTTTCACGATTCTCTGAAAGGACCCAGGATTGTAAGAGAAGAGAAACACGAACATATCAAGATAGAGACAGAAGAGATATTAATTGATTGCTAACCTTTCTTAAGTCATTTCATACGGACACTAACATTTCAAAACTCTCTTCTGTATGGCCACTGTTCTATCAAGTTCCAACTTTTAGTGATAAAGATTAGTTATAAATGTAACGTAATATTTTTATTTTTTTATTTATTATAATTTCCAGGTTTGCGACCACATCGCTAATGTTAGGTGTACACCGGGATCACCAACAACAAGTACTACCGCATCTCCGATAATTCCAACAACAACAACAATCTCACCGAGCACAACTCCGCCAGCAACAACTACACCAGTTCCAGCAACAACTACACCAGTTCCAACAACAACTACAACAGTTCCAACAACTTCATCCAGTACAACTCCTTCACCACCTGAAATCGAATTTCTCCCCAATGGATGTCCAGCTAATATGCACATTCACTATCTATTACCTCATGAGTATAACTGTGCTAAGTTCTACCAGTGCACGCATGGGAACAGAGTGGAAAGAGATTGTCCGGCTGGAACCTGGTTTTCTTTTGAATTGCAGGTAAGCGCTTTATATATTGCGATATTCTGTTTATCCGGGTCGGAACAAATATTTGTGTGATCAACAAATGTGTGTTTCAGAGTTTGGGTGTTTCCTATGTATAATATGTATGTATTTAGAAATATATAAGTATGTTTATCAGTTATCTAGATTCCATAACACAAGCTAATATTAGCTTACTTTGGGCTAGATGGCGCTGTGTGAAAAGTGTCCCACAATTTTTATTTATACAAAAGATATTCAGTAGAACTTGACTTGGCTGCCTCTTTGGTACAGTCATAAGTGTATGCGACTGCCATGTAGTGCTGAGGCCCCGGGTTCGATTTCTGGGTTGTAACAAATATTTGAAGGATCCGCAAATGTTTGTTTCGAAGTTTGAGTTTACTATTTATAATAGTATTTTATTTAGAAAAAAAGGATGTTTATCAGTTGTCTAGATCCCATACCAGTAGCTTATATTAGCTTACTTTAAGCTAGACGGCGTGGTGTCAAAAAATGTCACAGAATATTTGTTATTTATATTATTTTTATTTTTAAAGTCACTATTTGTATATTGCATTATGGTTTTTGGGTGAAGTCTATTTGTGACCTCTATTTAATTGTAAAGTGGAGTTAAGTTACGAAAACGTTAATAAGTAGTATGAGTGCTATTAACATATTTATCATATTTGAGAATAGGACACGAAAACCATATGTATGGACTCGTTGACACCCGCGGATTCACCCGCGTAGAGAAGATTTTTCGTTTCCGTTTCCCAAAGGAACTTGTTGCCGGGATAAAAGTAGCCTGTGTTATTCTGATGTATAAGTTATATTATTGTAAAGTTTCTTTTAAATCCATTTAGTAGTTTTTACGTGAAAGAGTAACAATCATCTTACAAACTTTCGCGTTTATAATAGTAGTAGGATAATAACGATTCCTAGTATTGGAACCAATTAAAGTGATAATGCGCCTTTGTCACGCACTATGCGTATAAAACCTATTTTTTTTTATACCACAGTGGTGGCAGACTAGGTTACCGCCCACCTCATGGAAAGTGGTCACCGTAGCCTATACACGTTTGCAATACCAGAGGTGCAGCACTCACGCTGCCGACCCTTTATAAACCTTCTAAGACCCCTTTTGAAGAACCCCATACTGTAGACGTTCAGGAAAACCCAGGCAGTTGTTGCAGGCTAGATAGATATAATCTTTATTTGCTTGAAATATGGTAATTTACAGAGATCTTACACCATTTCTTAAACAAAGCTCTTCATACTTCGCCTACTTGTTTCGGCATGCAAATATTAACACATTAAAATAAAATCTAATTAATTTGCCATAACAGTAAGTAATATTAAATTTTGATCATGAAGCAATGGTAACGTTCAATTTTAAGGAATGAAATACAAGTCAGAATTATATAACATTCTTAAGTACTATGTCATGATTTTAATAATGTTCATAATTTTTCCAATATTACAATCCCATTCGATGTCAAAGTAATCAGAAGTTCCAGAAGTCAAAATAATTAGACATTTCCAAAAGTCAAAGTACCTAATCATAAATGTCAAAAACCTTAAAATAATAATGCAATTAGATTTTTTTGTGTCAGAATTTTACTTAAAATAATTATACAATGGTGCTAATTCTGTTGTTGCAACCACTAAACTAAATTTCTCTAAAATTTTCTTATTTTTATTGAGAGATTGCCAAATGCTATTCTGTTATTATGTCGAACTAAACTTGGTGATATCACAAACAGCACTAAATTTGTATTTGACATCACTAAAATTCCTTTTATGTGATAAAATTCAATAAAACATGTATTTAGATGCCGACTAACTTACTGATTGAACGGTATATATGTCACCGGAAAATAACAAGACGTGCAAAATTTATAAATTTCCAATAAATATCTAGGAAATATATAAACTTTCGGTTAGGTTGGGTAAGGTTATTTATAAATTTCCTAGAAAATTTATAAATTTGCGGTTGTTGTTATTTTCCGGTTACATATATACATTTTTCACTTTTTGTTGAATTTTATCACATAAAATGAATTTTAGTGATATCAGATACAAATTTAACGTCACACAAAATTTTGACGTTTTAATTTAAAATTAGACGTCACCTAAATAGGTAATAAAAATAAGGAAATTTTAGAGAAATTTAGTTTAGTCGTCTCAACAACAGAATTAGCACCAATGTCAATGAAGTGCCATTCTCATATTGGTTTTATAATTCAGAAAATCATGCATCGTATAAAAACAATTCCTAATAAGCCATACTTGCAATTGATTTTTAAATGGTGTAGGCGGCAATTCTCTTATTTCCTTTGGGGTTGTGTTGAAAATTTTTATCGCCATAATATAGCAGTTATTTTGGCAATAGGTTGTGTTGCACTTTGGAATGGCTAGTCTAGTTGGATCCCTTGACAATTTATTTAGTTTGTAATTAGTATCCGAGACTTTTCGAAATAGATATGGATACTTTATAACAAATATTCCCACCTCTAATATATATAAGCCAACGAGTGTCAACAAACCATACCTAACAAACAAAGGTCTACATGATTGCAAGGGTCCTGCTCCAAATATAGATCTTACACATTTTTTTCGAGTAATAAAGGCTCTATCAATATCAGTTGAGTTACCCCAAATAATTACACCATCTTAGAGCACTGGAAACATACCCATGGTAAGCTAATAACGCCGCACTTGTACTGTTTTCAGTAAGTTAAGTAGGGCAAAATTAAAGCTATTGAGCCTACTACGTAGTGATTCAATATGTTGTTTCCAGTTGCAGTTCTTATCAATTAAAATACCTAAGAATTTTGTATATTCTACCTCATTCAATACATTACCATGTCCCATGATTTGTATTGTATCAGCATTATAATTTTTTCGGTTATAGAATCTAATAAATTTTGTTTTATCTATTACATTTAAATTATTTAAGTCGAGCCAGTTTAATATAGACTTTACTGCGGTATTTATTGTGTCCTCATACAGGGCAACATCGTTCTTATCTTTGGTTATTATTAACGAGACATCGTCTGCAAATAAAATGCAATTATGTTGCGTGACCAAACGTGCAAATCATTTATGTACAGCAGGAACAGCAGGGGCCCTAATATACTCCCCTGTGGTACACCAAACTTATTAGTGACATAAAACATGACCTGTTTACTACTAATTCCTTGCTCCGATTTACTCCTGAAATTTCGACGCATTGCTGCCTTTCTTCTAAGTAACTTTTTAACCAGTTTAATGTTAAACCCCAAATTCCATAAAGCTCACATTTTTTTAAAAGAATGTCATTTTTTGAGTACTCTGAGTAAAAAGCTTTGCTCATGTCAAAAAACTTTGCCGTAGACGGAATTTTTCTATCAACAATTTGTGTTACCAACTCAGTAAAACGGAAGCAAGCCAGAGCAGTTGACTTACCACTTTGAAATCCATACTGATTTCTGTTTAATACATTAATTTTTTTTAAGAATGTAGTTACGCGATTATACATAGTTTTTCATAAATTTTTGAAATACTGGTATCGGAGTCACAGGTCGGTAGTTATTAAGGTATCGTTTGCAATTATTTTTATGGATAGGTTTCACAATAGAAAATTTAAGCTTTTTAGGATAATCTCCCTCAAGGAAGCTGATATTTATTAGGTATGTTATAATTGGTGACAGTATATCGCTTTGCTCATGTCAAAATACATTGCCGTGGTCGGAATTTTTCTATCAACGTTTTGTGTTACCAACTCAGTAAAACGGAAGCAAGCCAGAGCAGTTGACTTACCACTTTGAAATCCATACTGATTTCTGTTTAGTACATTTTTTTTTTTAAGAATGTAGTTACGCGATTATACATAGTTTTTCATAAATTTTTGAAACCACTGGTATCAGAGTCACAGGATGGTAGTTATTAAGGTCTCGTTTGCAATTCTTTTTATGGATAGGTTTCACAATAGAAAATTTAAGCTTTTTAGGATAATCTCCCTCAAGGAAGCTGATATTTATTAGGTATGTTATAATTGGTGACAGTATATCTTTGTAACTCTTTATAACCTGGGTTGATATTTCATCATATCCTACGGCTTTGGTGTTATTTAGGGACAGAATAACATTTTTTATTTCGCTTTCCGTACACGGTATCTAAAAAATACTGTTTCCAACGCGTTCAATGTTACTAAGGTTTTATAAATTTTGTACTTATATTTCGATTTGTGGTTCGAATAAAGAAGTCATTGAATGAACTCGCTATTTTATCGGGTTGTGTTAAAGTATTATACCGTTGTCATTAATAGAATCTATACACCTCGATGATTTACACGTAGAATTATTTTTAATTATCTTCCAAGCGGCTGTACATTTATTTTTGGCCTTAGAAATAAATATGTTTGCCGCTCTTTTCTGTGACATATTGATACATCTTTGAGCACTTTAGTATGGTTAATATACTTTAGTTTATGTTTATTAGTTTTATATTTGTGATATTCCGCTTTCAGATGTCTTTTTGTGAGGCATGACTTTTTTATACCCTTAGTTATACACTTTACTGTAGCTGATCTTTCATAAATTTTTAGCCTTTGCAAAGGAAAATTCAAAGTATAAAATAGACAAAATGTATCATGAAACTTTGTAAATGCTTCATTTGGATACCTTTCATCATAGACATCTTGCCATTTAAGATTAAGAAGGCAGCCCCTAATTTTTTTAAGGTATTCGGCATTATAATTTCTTTGAAATATAAAGTAGTGCGATGCTACGTCTGCGTCACAATTTGTGGGCGAGTCTATACTAAAAGTCAACATTTGTGCTGTGTTGTGATCGGACAGGTGTAACTCATATATTTCTCCTATTGCGTTGCCTATACTGCTAATAATGTGATCTATACAAGATAGGTTTCTAGTGGGACTATTAATCTGAAATGATAAGTTGTAGCTGGACACTATGCCCTTCAATATAGTGGTACTGTTTATTTTACAAAGGATATTTATATTAAGATCCCCTACTATTATAAGATTCTTTTTACCCTTCCTATTATAAATGATATGTAGAAGTAATTTTAATTTTTCAAAAAATATTGCTACATTCGAGTCAGGTGTTCTATATACACAAATTACAATACAATTATAATGTGGTATTTCTACACCACAACACTCAAAGTGGCTATCAATAGATATTTCTATGCATAATTTTATTATTTTAAAACTTAAATAACTTTTCAACATAATGCATACTCCGGCCCTCTTTATGTTTACCCTTGAATATGATGTAGCATGTACAAATCCATTGAGGAACACATTTGATTCATAATTTCTTTTTACAAATGTTTCTGTAAAGCATAATATTTGGATTTCTTTACCTTTGTCGCTAAATTCTTTAAGACACAACTCCATCACAGGAAGCTTATCAAATAGACCTGCTATATTTTGATGGAACAATCTCACATTGTGGATTTTTAATGTTTTTTTGTTTGAAAATTCCTTAACATTCTTACTGAAGAATAAACTGAGTGTTTGTGTTTTCTGTAACGTTAGTCTTGGCATCCTCTAAACTCTCCTCAATAGTGAATCTGTCTGTAACATAGTCTTTAAAATGTGCAAATATAGTTTTTATGCCATAATTATTTAATGTTCCGCTGTGGTTATAAAACATTGTTCCATCATAATTGAGGTATAAATTAGAGTCAAATATTTCTATGTTAGAATGAATACCTATTATTTCATAAAGTAGATTACTAAAGCTTTCTAATCTAGAGTTGTAAATGTCACTACAGCCATTAAATTTATAAGTTTGCAAACACAAGATTAAATTAGTATGGTTCAATGTCATAAGAGTGCTGTGTATACATAAAATCAATTCTTATAGATCTCAGTTTTTAAAAAATCCTTATTTCCAGTAAAACATATGCAGTAGTTTGAGTATGTATAGTCAAGAAGCTTACGATCTAACTTATTGACTAGAGTTTTTATATCACAGTTGGTGGATATATAATGACATATGTTATGAAATAGAAATGTGTTTTGTGCTATTGATAAAATCTTTTTTGTTTTATTACTACTTATTATACAAAGTTTTAGTGGACGTATCCCCTCCCCATCGCCTATTTCAGTTGGGTTATTATGAGAGATTTTTGAGTAAGACTTCCACAGTGCAGTCACTGGATTGGAATTGGAGAGGGTCAACGTTGAGACTAGTGGCGCCATCTATGGATGTCTCACAATCAACAGTCGGCAGTCCAAGTTCAATGCAACTTGTATTTACTTCTTTATTCTGCGATATTCGCGATTTTCGTTTACTTTGTTTCTTTTTGGCTTTAGACAGTCCAGAGATTTCCCTCTTGGGTTCAGAACATATTAATCGAAGCTGTTTTGATCGGGTTTGTTGTTTATGTAAGGATTTTTTTAAAGCCACATTTTCCTCACAAAGCCTTTCAATTTCCAAATGGGCACTTGCCAATTCATTCTTCAGCTCTAGTAAGTTGCCGGTATAATCATCCTTATATTTTATACCGTTCTTCTTTTAAATCCATTACTAATATATAAAGCTAAAGAGTTTGTTTGGTTGAACGGAAGTTTGGAAGGCTATTATATTATCATGCTACTACCCTGGAGAGCGGTGCAGTCATAAATGTCAACAAATCGGGCAATTTTTTATACATTATTGTAGAATTTATAAACGACGGGATGAAATTGGTGCGACGGGAGATCGATGGGTATCATCTAGTCTACTATAATATATATATGCAATTTAAATTAAAAGGGGAAAATCGGAATAAGGGCGCGTGAAAAAAATAAACAAACACATTCAGTTTGTAGGTAATTCTCAATAATATTCTCTTTATTTACAGGTTTGCGATCATATCGTTAATGTCATATGTACACCAGGATCAGCATCAACAACTACACCTGCAATTTCAACAACGACAGTGTCAGCAACACCAACTGACACTGTATCAACTACAACAGAAGCACCAACAACACTAACTGACACTCTACCAACTAAAACAACAGCATCATCAACTCCGGAAGCTTTTCCTCACGAATGTCCTGATGATATGAACATACATTATTTGCTGCCCCATGAATATGACTGTGCAAAGTTCTACCAGTGCACCCATGGTAAAAAAGTAGAAAAGGACTGTCCACCAAAAACCCTGTTTGACTTCAATTTACAGGTACATATAAATAATAATTATTATACTTTGTGGCGTTGCATGAATTTTTGAACAATCTTCGTGCAATCCGCAAATGTTTTTTTCGGAGATTGAATGTTTTTGATGTGAAACATCTATAGGCACATCATTCTATAGACTATGTTTTTTGGCGAGGCGACGTATCACAACACAATGCTATACTCGTATTAAGGCATATATTCGTAGCATAGTAATTTTTAATAATTCATTAATATTTATTGATAATTAGTTTATTGTTTAATAATTAATAATAAATAACCTTTATTATTTATAATTAATTAATATTTATTTCTTTAACCATTTCGATGTTTCACAACTGCAATTAGAAATATATAAGTATGTTTATCAGTTGTCCAAATTCCAAAGCACAAGCTATATTAATTTGGGCTAGATAGCGTTGTGCGTAGAAATTTTCCAAAATATTCTTTTTATAAATTGATAAGTTTTAGAAAAAGTGATGAGTGTAACTTACTGCTGAGTACGTTGTTACCTACCGAGACCTTCTCTGTTAATACACCTGCTGTTAGTCAGCAAGTGAATCAAAAGAGAAGGTCTCGGTACGGACGAGGTCAAAGCAAAGAGAAGGATAACTCGTAAACCCGTAAACCGAAATTCTATAGGAACTTCTTTTACTCGCGGGGTACAGTGAAGTCAATCACTCTCCCAAAATTAAAATGGGAGACGCCTGCGTCTAGCAGTAGACTGCGATTGGCTGATTAACCGTTAAATTAGATACATAAAAAGCCAATTATAGCCAAGATAGTTATCGCGATATGTGCATTGTGTGATTCGGGTGTGACAATTTTCTTATATTAAAGTACTTTATTTTAAAATCTGTTTTCAGATTTGCAACCACTACTACTTGGTGAATTGTATACCAAGTTCAGCATCGACGTCAGCTTCTTCAACGCCAGAGGGTACAACTTCTTCTACGGAAAGGTCTGATACGACAGGACATCCGGTAACAGAAACAACACCACAGGTACCAACAACCACTCAAGCATCTATATCAACTGCCTCTACTACTACATCACCGCCAACAACAACTGATGTTACAACAACTGATATTACCACAACTGATATTACAACAACCCAGGAAACTATAACTGAGACTACTACCGCACAAGAATCTACAACAATCGAATCTACTTCTACGACAGAAACTATTTCTACACAAGATCCTACTACTACAGAGATTTCGTCTACTGAAGAGCCCACAGTTACAGATACTACCATAACACAAACTTCTGCCATAACTGAAGATACCACCACCATAAAAGCCTCAACTACTGACATCAATACCGCACCAACGTGGACTCAGACTACAGAAACAGAAACTAGTACCACTGATTTACCTACAACCACAGAAGTTAGTACTACAGAAGAATCAACTGAAACTACACAATCACCAACAATCACTGAGGAGCCCACAGTAACTGAAAGTACTATTACACAGGCACCATCGACTACAGATATTACGTCTACAGCAGATTATACTTCTACCACTCAGGTATCTACAACAACTGACACTCAAGAGTCTACAGTAACTTATAGTACTACAACCACAGAGGCATCAATAACAACAGGTGTCACTAACACAGAGCAACCCTCCTCAACAGAACTTGGTCCTACTGATACATCTAGCACAACTGAGATACCGACCACTCAGGAGGTTACGGTAACTGAATCTGTTACCATATCAACACCTACAATACCGGACATTACTATTACTCATGATCCTACAATAACTGTAACTGCTACAGAATCTCTACCTGCAACAACTGATGTTACTACTACAGAAACACTTACAACAAGTGAGCTTACTACACAGGGAACAACGACTGAAGAGATTACAGATAGCACAATACCTACAGTTACAGACACTCCATTTACCCAAGAGCCGACAGTAACCGAAAGTACTAATACACAGACACCTACTGCAACCACCCTTGAACCGACAACAACTGATATTAATACCACACCAACATGGACTCAAGAAACTAGTACAACTGATGTACCTACAACCACTGAAGTTAGTACTACAGAAGAATATGTATCGACTGAAACTACACAATCATCAACCACAATAGATATTACAACCACTGAGGCTCCCACAGTAAGTTATACCTCTACTACACAATCATCTACATCAACTAACACTCAAGAGTCTACAGTAACTGATAGTACTACAACCACAGAGGCATCAATAACAACAGATGTCACTGACACAGAGCAACCTTCCTCAACAGAACTTGGTCGTACTGAAACATCTAGCACAACTGAGATAACGACCACTCAGGAGGTTACGGTAACTGAATCTGTTACAATACCAACACCTACAATACCGGACATTACTACTACTCATGATCCTACAATAACTGTAACTGCTACAGAATCTCCACCTGCAACAACTGATGTTACTACTACAGAAACACTTACAACAAGTGAGCTTACTACACAGGGAACAACGACTGAGGAGATTACAGATAGCACAATACCTATAGTTACAGACACTCCATTTACCCAAGAGCCGACAGTAACCGAAAGTACTAATACACAGACACCTACTGCAACCACCCTTGAACCGACAACAACTGATATTAATACGACACCAACATGGACTCAAGAAACTAGTACAACTGATGTACCTACAACCACTGAAGTTAGTACTACAGAAGAATTTGTATCGACTGAAACTACACAATCATCAACCACAATAGATATTACAACCACTGAGGCTCCCACAGTAAGTTATACCTCTACTACACAATCATCTACATCAACTAATACTCAAGAGTCTACAGTAACTGATAGTACTACAACCACAGAGGCATCAATAGCAACAGATGTCACTGACACAGAGCAACCTTCCTCAACAGAACTTGGTCGTACTGAAACATCTAGCACAACTGAGATAACGACCACTCAGGAGGTTACGGTAACTGAATCTGTTACAATACCAACACCTACAATACCGGACATTACTACTACTCATGATCCTACAATAACTGTAACTGCTACAGAATCTCCACCTGCAACAACTGATGTTACTACTACAGAAACACTTACAACAAGTGAGCTTACTACACAGGGAACGACGACTGAGGAGATTACAGATAGCACAATACCTACAGTTACAGACACTCCATTTACCCAAGAGCCGACAGTAACCGAAAGTACTAATACACAGACACCTACTGCAACCACCCTTGAACCGACAACAACTGATATTAATACCACACCAACGTGGACTCAAGAAACTAGTACAACTGATGTACCTACAACCACTGAAGTTAGTACTACAGAAGAATTTGTATCGACTGAAACTACACAATCATCAACATCAATAGATATTACAACCAATGAGGCTCCCACAGTAAGTTATACCTCTACTACACAATCATCTACATCAACTAACACTCAAGAGTCTACAGTAACTGATAGTACTACAACCACAGAGGCATCAATAACAACAGATGTCACTGACACAGAGCAACCTTCCTCAACAGAAATTGGTCGTACTGAAACATCTAGCACAACTGAGATAACGACCACTCAGGAGGTTACGGTAACTGAATCTATTACAATGTCAACACCTACAATAACAACTGTAACTGATACAGAATCTCCACCTACAACAAATGATGTTACTACTACAGAATCACTTACAAGTGAACTTACTACAATACAGGCAACAACAACAGAAAAAAATACAGATACTACAACACCTAAAGGTACAGATACACCCGTTACCATAGAGCCCACAGTGACTGAAAGTACCACTCAGGCACCGTCGACTACATACATTCCAACCACTTTGGACCCTACAACTGAATCTACTACAACAGAAATACCTACAACAGAATTCACAACCACTGAAGCATCTACATCTACTAATACTATCACCACTCCGATGCCTACAACAACTGAAAATCATATCACAGTAGAAACTACCACAATTGATACTACTACTATTCAGGTATCTTCTACTACAGACTCCAAAACCACTAGAGAAACTACATTAACCGATTCTTCTCCTACACAAACATCTATATCATCTGAACCTACTACTACACCGGTAACTACTACAGCTGCGATAACCACAACAGAAGAATCTATTACTTATTCAACTATCACACAGGGACCTACAGCAACTGATACAGCTACCACAGATGAATCGAAATCAACCACCATATTTAATCGTACAACTATAGACATAACTAGCACTCAGAGTTCTACAGAAAAGGAGAACATAACTTCAACAGAAGCATTAACAACAACAGATAGTATTACAACACAATCACCCATAGTAACTACCTCTTCTAACACAGAGACTCCTACTAATAGTGAAGCTCCTACCACAGAGGAATCTACAACAACTCATCAGCCTACAATAACTGATTCTTCTACTACACAGACAGAAACTACGATCACCCAAGCACCAACAACGACCGAATTTACGACAACTCAGGACTCTGTAGAAACTATTACAACAGAAGAACCATCTACAGCAGAGTCTACCACCATGCAGCAACCAACTGAGAGCACTACATATGGCATGCCTACAACAACTGAAGCTATTGAAATTACAACCATAGAAGATTCGACTGTTACTAAGACTCAGTCACCTCCAGTGACTGATTTATCTACACCAGATTACTCTACACCAGATCTTGAAGGAATATGTCCTGATGGATTTGATGGCAATGTACCGCATCCACACCTATGTGATGCTTATTACATATGTATTCCTGGAAGACCCCCGGTACTTATGAAGTGTATAGCTGGATATGAATTTGATTCTGCAGCACAGGTAATTTTATTTTTATTATTTACTATGTACTATGCTAAAAATCATATCACAGTAGAAACTTCTAGGATTTGTTTTAGTTTGGAATGAAAGTGTATAAAGTGATTGTTTTGAGAGGTATCTTGTGGAACCTAAAACCGTATTTAAACACAAACATATCGATTAGTATACTAGACTACTGGAAACCCGAAAAGTATGATTGATTTTTCGATAGTTGACGCAAGGCTAAGAAAGAAAGTGTTAGACACCAGAGGATACCGCGGTGCCGGGATTGACACAGTTCACTTCTTGATTATCAGCCGAGTAAGAGGTTTCAATGGTGGCGACATTGTGTGTGTGAACCGGTTAGTGTAGCGCTCAAAAGTCGAGAATTTGCAAGAGATAGGCATGAAAGAACGATTCGTGAGTAAATTGAGTGGGACATTTAAAAATTTAGATGAAAAATTCAGGAGATTGGTGTAATGCTGTCATCGTGCCGCTTTACAAAGATAAACAAGAGCCGAAAACAGCTTTACAAGGTCATAGCAAGAGTGCAAAACTACCGCAGCATTAGCTTGCTCAGCATCGTCAACAGAAGGACCATCTACAGCAGGGTCTACCACCACTTTTTATCAAACTTTACTCTTTTTGGATAAATTTTTAAAGCAATTATTATGCTAAATTTCTCATAACCTTTTTTAATAAAGTGAAAAAAGACAATTCGATGTGAGACGGGGATTGAACCCGTGACCTTTGCCTTTGCGGGTTCAATCCCTGTCTCGAATCGAAATGTTTTTTTTTCACTTTAAGAAAATACTCTATTTATCAATATCTATCAGTAAGTTTTTGATAAAAAGAGTTATAAATGAATCTGAAAGGTAAACGTGGGATGTCCAAGCGGGATTTATGAAAAGAAGAGGATTTACCGATCAGGCCTTTTTCTTACGATGCATAACCAAAAAATTTTTGGCGAAAAGTCAAAAGGTCTATCGCATATTTGTAGACTTGGCAAACGCCTGTGACAGAGTGGTGAGGCATGAACTATGAACTACACTGGTCAAGAATGGAGTAAACTGTCACTTGATACGAGCACTAAAATCTCTCTATGAGGGCTTCAGTGTTTGTGTTAGGATCAACGGTGCTTGCACAAACTTTTCCCACATTGAAAAAGGTGTAAGGCAGGGTTGTGTAGCGTTGCCGTCACTGTTTAACCTAAACGTAGACAGTTACTTGAATGAACTGCAAAAGAGTGTGTATGGTTTAAAAATAAATAAACTGACTTTCAAATGCCTCCTATACGCTGATGATCAGATAATAATAGGGTGATTATTTCATTTCGAGCAGATTTGACGTTTTGAAGAATAAAAAAATAAATGCACATATTAATGTTTTTTATGAATTTTTCGGTAAGAATTTAATGATAGAAACAACTGAATTTAATGAAAGGCCCAGCAATTACTCTTTTCTGCTAAGAGATATTGACGTTTCTTTTTTTTTATAAACGGTAATGAGATTTCCCAGATTCCGTAATTAGATCTCGAGATATGGTAGTGAAATTAATTGAAATGGTAATTAGAAATAAAATCAAAGGTTGGAAAAATAACCTTGACACAGGACTGGAGCAACACCTTAGGATTGCATCTTGATGCATTCCTCCTCGCGCCATCACGAGCCTGACCTCTTAGCAACGGACCGTGTAGCATCCAATCGTAGACGATGTTCTACAGAAGTGGTCCTAGGACCGATCCCTGGGAAACACAGCACTTCTCGCCATGCCAGTCCTAGCTTTGGTAAGCTGTGGCTTTCTCGGAAAGATAAGCCCCGACAATGCACTAGAGGCAGGGAGGTACTATATAAAAATGAGCGTCTTCTTAAATCATTTCTAGGGCAAGGCGTTGACTATGTCATGAGCCACCGCCATGACTACCTCAACTGTGATGACGCTCCTTCCACGAGGACTCTGACACGCATGATAGCGTCATCGGAGGAGCATTGAAACCAAACTGCTTTTGTACAAGATCACCATGACTGTGACATATGCGACAAAGTGCTCTGCAATGATACGCTCAAAGAGCTTGCATACCTCGTCGAGCAATACGAGCAACCAATAGCCGTAAGGCGAGGCCGCCACCCGGCCTCGTTTTGGATAAGGATCAATTTCGCCGTATACGACACCTTGGGAAACCAGTCTTTATTGAAGCATGAGCCAAAACCTAAATATTCAACGTTTATTGAGATCCAGGAGTCACTTTTACTGACTGCGGGCACGTCGTTCTCGACGTAATCCCTAACATTGGCTGGGGTTTGGGCCAGCGGATGGCCTTACCATTCCATATTCTCTAGGAGCTATTTTCGGGCCAATTTCTTTGGCAGTTTAATGGTCTCCTAGAGGGACCTTTCGGCACTCTTGTAACACTCGTGTGCTCCGTCTCTGGGGCCTCAGTGCCTGGAGTATCGATAGCAGAGATGCACGCTGCGTGCACATGACGATCCCGGTGGACTGGGAATCAGGCCTGCACGAAGCTGCATCCCGGAGAGCCCTTGATTCAGGCGTTTGAAAGCCCAATGTATGCCGAAGTATTTAGGATAGTCAGTGGGTGGCTAGTTGGATGAGAAACGTCAAACTAAATATAACTATGGACGAATAACGACCACTCTTTCCACCACATGCCAACCCTGAATGCGGCGTGTGCGATCAGGGGTCGCAAGCGATACATCTACGATCGAACCGCGCACACGCCTACACACAGGTGGTTATATTTTTCCGGTCATGGATTGTGGCCACCCAGACCGCCGAAGTTCTCCCCCCACAACTGGTTTTTCGGGAGCCTCAATTGTCACCCCCAGGCGTTGAAATTTTCCAGGACTGAGCTGAAATGCGGTAAGAATGACGTCTTGCTCAACGAGGCATAGTTCGAATTGATATTGCTCACAGGTTGGCGAGAAATAAGCGGCCATGGTAACCACTCCGCTGCAATCAGCTGCATCGAAACGCAGCATCGGCTCCTAGCAATAATTTCAAGGCGCGAGGTGTCCGCGTCAACACCCAAAGCTAAAAAGAGCTAAGCTGTCTATTGTGACTGGGCTCCCGTGGTAGACCCATGCAGTACGGCTTGGCAACGGTGACCACGTTATAGAACCTAATAGACCTCTCGTCATCGCAATCATGTTAAGAAAACAGATGTAAAAGAAGAGTTTTCCTTCTTCCTTGATAACTACTTGTGGTAGACATTCGTAGGAGATCCTGATCAGCATAGCAGTGGTTTATTCACCTGTAGGATGCGGATAAGTATGTCCATTAATGAACCTCTATTCCCCCATCCTTTCATGAACGTGGCCGCTCTTGACCGGTAACAACCACTTATCATACCTGAAGCAACGCAACTAAAGTAGTGCCGTGAGACAGCGGTAAGAGCTTGCTTTGTGACAGGACTAACTGCAACGGAAGCAATCGTTCCTTACGGTAACTTTCACTGTGCACTGTACCCCCACACTCCCTCCGGTAAGGGACCTGTAGCATCTACTTTCGCAGAAATGTAGGATACACTTTGGTCTTTCGGAAGTCCCAATGAGGAGGTGCTGTTCGTCCGCTGTTTTTTACACGCTCGGCAGCTGAAGATCGTGACCGGTGAAGCCGAAGCATGTAGCTTTGGCTCTCGCCTGGTCACTGGAACAGCCGCTGGCCTCCACGATGGGGGAGATTACCACCTCTGTCATTGCTACGTCATCCAGACTCAATAAAAAATAATTACCGTTTGTTTCTTCTAATTACCATTCCATTTAAAAAAGAATGGGAATTATTGGTAATTGTAATAATGGCAATGAGATTATCAATAATTTCACGAATAAAAGGATATTTTAAATAGGTAACGATTTGTAAAGTTTAACACTGTATAGAGGGATTTATATTGGAAATATCTAGCAAATAATTATATATAAGAACATAAAATAATTACCTTTTGAAAGGCAAATGGTATGTAGAAAGATTTTCAAACAAACCAGTTTTCGAGCAGGAGAACTCTAAATTTCATAGTAAAAAAATGTACTTTCAGGGGTGTGTTGTTTAATCTATTCCATAACCGTGCGTAAATGCGAAAATATTGAGTCGTGAATGTCTTTGAATGGTAATTATGTGTGAGTGTAGGGGCATTTTTCTAAGTGGTATGATACCATTTAAATTTGTTCTTTCGTAAACGTTACTAAAATATAATATGGATTAATAAATCTATTAACCGAAAACGTCTTAAATAAAGTCGTTCTCCCAATAGACTTATTAGAAAGACTGATAAATTTATTAAAATCTGGGAAAAGGGACACTGATGGTGATTAGATTTTGGCTTTTATTTTCAAAATTTCATGCATTTTTAACAAAAATCAAGACGTATTAAGGATTGCACCTAACGCAGGCCTATTTAAATTAAACGAAAACAATGTAACATTAAAAAAAAATGTTGAATGTGTTATTTATCGTCCGCCATGCAATATGCACGAAATGAAATATTCACCCAATAGCATTATCAGCGGAGGAGTTAATGTTTATGATGTGATGATATGAATGTGCATGATGCGCTTAAAGCAAGAGAATGAAAGTAAATGTAAACAAGATGAAAGTAATGGTTATTAAAAGAGAGGAAAGTATGACGGAGTGCTCGACTTTTGTGAAAGGAAAACGAGAGGTGATAGAATTTGTATATTTAGTTACAAAATTTGCGAGAGATAGAAAGTGTGGTTGTGACATTAAACGAAGAGTTTTGGCTGGAAATCAAGGTAGTCAGAACGTGTCTGATACTTGCTGTATATACAGGATTACTTCTTACTACACTTATGTGTATATTATATGTATAAAGAGTACCCTTAACCGACGTGCGTGAGTGAATACACTTATGAAAGTAGACGAAGCGAAAGTAAGAAGATGCCAGGATCGTAGCAAGTGGAAAGCCTTAGTCTTTGCCTACCCCGATGGAAGATAGTGTGGGGATATGTATGTATGTACTATGCAAATATCATTAAAAATAGAATAAATCGTGAATTTTAAATTTTAGGCCTGCGTTAAAATCGCTGAAGGTGGATGTACACTTGGTCCTACCAGTACAACTATTGCTCCAACTAGTTCTACTTCCGATGCAACAGTATCGACGCCCGAAAACGGTGGATCATACACCACACCTACTATTGCTCCATCAACTACAGAGAGCTCAACAACACCCGATAATGATTCAACAACTAACAGGCCAACAGACGCAACGACTAGTAAAACTGATGCATCTACGACTGACTCTGCAACTACGTCTGTACAGCAAACTGATACTGAAAGTACTTCAACTTCTTCAACACAAGCTAATAGTAGTCCATTAAGTACTACTTCATTTGATACAACGACAGAAGTAGATTTAACAACAACTACAGAACCTCCTGTACCAATATGTCCACCAGGACATTGGGGCAGCGTTCCCCATCCGACCCGCTGTGATGTATATTACATGTGTGTCGCCGGTTTACCTAGAGAGATGACATGTACTGCTGGGACTGAATTTAGTTACGCAGCGCAGGTAAGTTGATTGATTCAAATCTGTTATTTCCTCAAAACTTACATCAGCTTAAGCTGATATGTTAGTAATAGCTTTACATTTAGCAGAGTAGCAAATATTATTTATAAATAGTTACATAATATACTTTAGTGTCCTTACTTTATCACAAGAAATGAAAATTCAAAGGGATACAGGTTTCTTAAAGTAAATACTAAAGCTGACAGTATTGCCCACCACACATTCCTTCGGGCAATCTTTGACCACACAAGCATAAATTGACACGCAGACACACAGCGAATATTATATTTATGGTAGATAATTCTAGTCTAGATAATTGTTTCCGTTTTTTTGATCTTATTTTTGACTACTGGCTCGAATACTGCATTTTTTTAACGATATTGCAATGAACACAGTCAGGATAAAATTATAAGCCACAAGATACTTCCCTGGCATCCCACTAATATTATGGTGTCAGCCCGGTAAGCGAGGCCGCGGTCGCCTACCTACAACGGGGCACTACGTTGGCCTCGCAAAAGCCAAGGCCGAATTAAACGCGGCCATGGAGCGGGAGCTAGAGCTCCAAGCGGAGGAGGAGCTCGCCGTGGAGCTCCGAGGGAGGGAGGAGAGGCGACTCTCCTACCTCCGTCAATCTCCCGCCCCAGCGCGAAGTCAATCGTCGGAGAAGCCACCAGCTGCGGCGGACCTCAGGGCCGAGCAACTGGAGAAGGCGGTGGAGGCGATCCGCTCCATTGCCTACAAGTCCTAGTCTTAAGGGCCAGAGCGTGCAGGGCCTGAGGTCCGCCGCTGGCCGGAAGTCCCCACGCGCCCCTAAACTCCGCGCCCCGCGAACCGCTGTAGTGGTCATCACGCTGCAGCAGGACGTAGCTGCGAGCGTAACATACGCCTCCAAGCTTGCCGAGACCGAAGATAAAATTGACCTTTAGGGTCTCGGCATTGGCCTAAGATTCCGCACGGCGGCGACAGGAGGTAGAGTCTTGGAGGTGGCAGGCGCCGAAAGGTGTCAGAAGGCCGACGCCCTGACGGAGCACTTGAGGCTGGGCGCCCTGGGCGATGATGTCCGTGTTGCCAGGCCGGAGAAGTGCGCGGAGTTGCGCATCTCCGGTTTAGGCGACACGGCCACGAAGGAGGTTATTGCGCGGGTGGTGGCGGACGTAGGAGGGTGCGCCATCACCAGTGTTGTTGTCGGCGACTTTGTCCGTCGAGCAGGCAGCGAGGGCACGGCGTGGGTGAAGTGCCCGATCGCGGCGGCCAAAAATCTTACAGATGGCCGCCCTCTGACGATCAGATGGTCCCGCGTCCGAGCGGTCCTTTTGGAGACCAGGCCGCAGCGGTGTTTCCGCTGCCTGGAGGTGGGGCACGTAGGGGTTCGGTGCGCTGCGGGAGTGGATCGCAGCGCACTCTGTTTCCGTTGCGGGCAGCCCGGCCACAAGGCAGCCGGCTGCTCGGCTGAAATGAACTGCCCCATCTGCGCGGCGGCGGGAACTGCCGCTGCGCATCACCTGGGCGCCAAAGCCTGCCTGGCGGCGTCGAAGAAGAGGAGGCGCCGGGGTGGTGCTGGGCGTGCGCGTCCGCCTACCCAGGTGAACCCAGAAGAGGAGGTAATGGACATCGCCCAAGTCTAGATGGCTCCCATCTCGATACTGCAGGCCAACGTCGGTAACTGTGCGGCGGCCCAAGATCTGCTGCTCCAGTCTGCCGCACAGTTTCAGGCGACTGTGGCTGTAGTCGCCGAACCGTATGCGGTTCGAGCCCGTGATAACTGGGCTGGCAGCCGCGACGAGTTGGTGGCTATCGTCTCCCAGCGGGGTGCTTTTGATAGGGTGCTCCAGGGACGCGGTTGCGTTCGCGCTGCTGGGAGACGTTGCAGTTGTTCGGTCCACACGTTTTTGCGGCGAACGGGGACAGGTCGTAGTATAATCGACCTGTCCTTCGCCAGTTCTGGCCTGGCTAGCCGCACGCGTGGTTGGAGGGTGATCGAGGGGGTGGAGACGATGTCGGATCATCGCTACATATGGTTCGACATCGTCGATACCGGTTTGGACACCCCGGCGGTCGGGGACCGCCGCTCGGTTGAGGAAGGTACGCGGTGGCCTCTGTGGACTCTGGACAGAGAACTGGCGAAGGAGGCGGCCATCGTCGAGCGTTGGACCGCGGTCGACGGAAGCCCGGACGTGGACACGAGGGCTGGGCGGCTTTCCGGTGCCCTGACTCGCGTCTGCGATGCGGCGATGAAGAGGGCAGGGCCTGTCCGGCCGCGGAAGCGAGTATACTGGTGGAACGATGAGTTGGCTGGGCTGCGTACCTCATGCCACGCAGCCCAGCGTAGGTATACTCGCCATCGCGGTCGAAGAAACAACGATCGTGCCCAAGAAGAAGTGCTGCTCGCCGCATACCGGGATGCCAGAGCTGCCCTCAGCTCGGCGATTAGGGCCGCCAAGGAGGCGGCCTGGAAGGAGTGGCTCGAGAGCCTCAATCAAGATCCGTGGGGGCGCCCGTACAGGGCCGTGAGCTACAAACTCCGGCCCTGGGCGCCTCCCCTCACAAAGTCTCTCGAGCCCTCATTCGTCGGCCACGTCGTGAGTTCCCTCTTCCCTGCGCGGGAAGATTGGGTCCCACCGCGGATGGCACCAAGCCAGACGCCGGCAGACACAGAGGCGATGATTCCGCCCGTGTCAGATGCTGAACTCGGGGCGGCGGTCCTCAAACTCAAAGTGAGGAACCGGACCAGACGGGTTCCCTGGGCGCGTCATCGCCCTGGTCATGCCGGCGTTCGAGGAGGAGACGCTGTCCCTATTATCGGAGTGTATGGCGTCGGGTAGGGTCCCGCGACAGTGAAAAACCGGGCGGCTCGTGCTGTTGAAGAAGCACGGGCGCCCGGCTGAGTCGCCGTCGGCCTACCACCCCATCGTCTTGCTCGACGAGATGAGCAAGCTACTTGAGCGGGTGCTCGCAGCGCGTCTCGTTGGGCACTTGGAGGGGGCGGGGCCCAACTTAAGTGACGGCCAGTACGGCTTCCGTCGCGGGAGGTCAACCCTGGACGCCATATCCCGGCTCCGGGACAGCGTCGCAAAGGTGGTTGGTCAAGGGGAGGTGTTGCTAGCGGTGTCGCTCGACATAGCGAACGCCTTCAACACCATCCCCTGGCAGACCATCGCCGAGGCGCTGAGGTACCACAATGTCCCGTGGTACCTCAGACGCATTCTCGCGGACTACTTTGTGGACCGGGCCATCTCCTATCTACCCGGTCGGGAGTAGTCCGCGCTGGTATGAGTTGCGGTGTTCCACAGGGATCGTTCTGGGTCCGCTCCTGTGGAACATCGGATATGATTGGGTCCTGCGCAGTGCTACTCTTCCGGGAGTCGGCGTCTTCTGTTACGCTGACGATACCCTAGTCACCGCGCGGGACCCCGACTTTCGGGACGCGAAGGTCCTGGCCACCGCGGGCGTAGCCCAGGTGGTCAGCCGCATCAGCTCGGACTCCAGGTGGCCCTCGAGAAATTCGAGGCTGTATTCTTTCAGATTGCCCCCTCGAGATTCCCAGATTGTTGTGAGTGGTACCTTGGGTTGGTACTCGACAGTCGATGGGGCTTCGTCGAGCACTTCCGGCGTCTTTCGCCTAAGTTGCTTTCGTACGCCGAAAGGCTGGCGAGGCTGCTCCCCAATCGGGGAGGCCCAAATAGTGCATGCCATCGCCTCTACGACGGTGTAGTGCGCTCAAAAGCTTTGTATGGAGCGCCTATCTGGGCGGACGCCCTCTGCACCAAGACAATCCCGCTGCTGCGGCGTCCGCAGCGGTCGATTGCGCAGAGGGCGGCACGAGCGTACTGCACCGTCTCCTACTAGGCGGCGTGCCTAATTGCAGGAAGCCTCCCTTGGGATCTCGAGGCTGGAGTCCTCAAGAAGGTTTACGAGGAAAGCGCCCTGGTGCGTAGAAATGGTGGACGGCCCCTTCCGGATGAGATCGACCGCTGGAGACAGTCGGCTCGCGACGATCTCTTTCGGAAGTGGGCCGAGAGGTTGGTAGGCCACTTTGTTAGCCCCCGGCTCGTGGGGGCTGTCCGGCCCGTCCTACGTGCCTGGGTAGAGAGGGCACACGGTGCGCCTGAGTTCCACCTCAGTCAGCTCCTCACAGGGCATGGCGTATTCGCCAAGTACCTGTGGAAGGTAGCTGGGGTGGATCCGGACCCCGTATGTCTTCACTGCCCGAGTGGCGTCGTGGACACGGCAGAGCACACACTCGCCGTGTGCGCGGCGTGGGACGGGCCGCGTATCGCCCTCACGGGCCTTGTCGGTTTCGATTTGTCGCTGCCGGCCGTGGTGCAAGCCATGGTCGGCAGCCAACAGTGCTGGGCCGCCGTCGCCTAGTTTGCTTCCGAGGTGATGGCGGCAAAACGCGAGGAATTGCGGGTGCGGGAGCGTACGGGACAGACTCTCCCGCCCCGCCGTCGTGTTCGGGGGCGTCGTCGTGAACAATTCATGCGCGCCCCCGAATAGTATCTGGCCGTGGGCGGAAGGTCGGGGGACCCCGCCCAACTGGCCACTTGGCGACGGGCACCCTTTCTGTGTTCCAGGGAGTGCCTACTTTTTGCTCACGCCCGTACCGGCCGCTCTCACCTCCTCTGCTTATAGAGGTGCGCTTGAGAGCGGTGGAGGTGCGGGCTAGTTCTTCAGCTCCTTAGGGAGCTCCGGGGTGGTCGCTTATCGACCGCCCCGAGACGGACCCCTCCGTTCTGGGGTGCCCCTTGCCGGCTTGCAGTGATATAACCTCAGGCCTACCCTGTGAGTCGGTTTTAAGGTGAGGCGGAACACCGCGGGGTTTAGTGGGTAGGACGGCCCTCTCTCACGGGCTGGGAGCCCCACACACCGTGACCGTGGATGACGGTGCGTAAATGATTTCCCCGCGAAAACAAAAAAAGAACTCTTTAACGTAAAAACTACTTAATGGATTTCAGTAAAACTACAGAATAATATAGCTTGAACATCAAAATAACACAAAAGCTAATTTGTATCCCGATAACCAGTTCTTGTGGGAAACGGAAACGGGAAAACTTTGTCGACGCGGGTGAGGCCAAGGGCGTAACTTGTAATGTATAAAAGCCCTTCTTCCAGTCAAAAAGCGCAACTTAAAATAGTACTAAATAGATTTTTTTACAAGTCTCACGCCTATGTACGTTTGACAAATTTTTTCTACACCATAATTTTTGATCCACTAGTTTTAAATAGAATATAGTCAATACTTGAAAATTTCAGGGCTGCGTACCAATCGCAGAAGGAGGTTGCACACTCGGCCCAACTACGACAAGTGTACCTCCGACTGATTCACCAACTACCACAGAAAGGGACATTTCAGATGAACATACTACAACAACAACCGACAAAAATACAGAAATAACTGGCACCACCGCTGCATCAACAGATGCACAGAGTACAACTATATCTGACAGCGATACCACGATGGCATCGTCAACTGAAGGATCACATGAAAATACAGACGGAACAACTACTGAAATAGGGACAACGACAACTACGGAACCTCCTGTACCAATATGTCCACCAGGACATTGGGGCAACGTTCCCCATCCGACCCGCTGTGATGTATATTACATGTGTGTCGCCGGTTTACCTAGAGAGATGACATGTACTGCTGGGACTGAATTTAGTTACGCAGCGCAGGTAAGTTGATTGATTCAAATCTGTTATTTCCTCAAAACTTACATCAGCGTACGCTGATATGTTAGTAATAGCTTTACATTTAGTAGAGTGGCAAATAATATTTATAAATAGTTACAAAATATACTTTAGTGCCCTTACTTTATCACGAGAAATGAAAATTCAAAGGGATACAGGTTTCTTAAATTAAATACTAAAGCTGACAGTATTGCCCACCACACACTCCTTCGGGCAACCTTTGACCACACCAGCATAAATTGACACGCAGGCACACAGCGTATATTATATGTATTGTACTGTCTAGATAGTTGTTTCTGTTTTTGATCTTATTTTTGATTACTGGCTCAAATACTGCATTTGTTTAACGATATTGCAATGTACACAGTCAGGATAAAATTATAAGCCACAAGATACTTTCCGTGCATCCCACTAATATTATAAATGCAAAAGCTTGCAAGTATGGGTGTTTATTACTCTTTCACGTAAAAACTACTAAATGGATTTCAGTGAAACTTCAGAATAATATAGTTTGAACATTAGAATAACACAAAAGCTAATTTGTATCCCGATAACAAGTTCTTGTGGGAAACGGAAACGGGAAAACTTTATCGACGCGGGTGAGGCCAAGGGCGTACACTTGTAATGTATATAGCAAATCATATACCATATAGCAAATCTTTTACACAAATTGGAGACCGAAGAGCTGGAAGCTACCTCGGCCAAAGAATTAGTTTAGCTATTCAAAGGGGGAACGCTGCCAGTATATTCGGAACCTTGCCTAAAGGGACTCCTTATATTAATATATTTTAAATTTTCATATTTTAAGGTTATTTAATAATTTGTTGTAAATATTAGTATATAATTGAAAACAACATTAGATACAATATGAATAGAAAGTTACATACCTTGACCACATATTGTAGGAATATAGAATTATTTGACTGTAATCCTTTATTACAGAATTGTTACTTTTTGACATTAGATAGTTTTTTTTTACTATCAAAGTTTTTACGACGTCAGATAGCTGTATTGTTATCAAATTTTTTATTGAATCAAGCCAAACTATTGGCTAAACTAGCTCCTTTTGAGCATAATTTTGACATATTAACTTGGGATAATATTAGTATAATAACTTTCGTGAGCGTTGCTCATTATTACAAACGACGGTTATACTCACGTGTGAATTTTTGAGCCCATCATTTTTAAAGACACTGAAAATAATATTGGTTGTGTTAATTCTGAGTATATTAACAATACTTCTAGTAGTTTAAACTTGGTTCACCAAAATATTGAAGGCATATCTGAAAAAACTACTACAAATAGAACTTTTTATAAAGGAACACAATGTTCACATTTTTGGTAGAACATTTGTTAAAAAGTCATGAACAATGTTCAACAATGTTATTCAGTTTGCAGTGCTTTCTCAAGAAAGAAAGCTATTCGTGGTGGCTCTCTTATATTCGTTTCTTATGATTTAAAATGTAAAGAACGTAAAGATATTGTGGCACTTTCTATTGAGCGTACTGCAGAATTTTCCTGTGTTGAGCTTGAGCAACTCATTGTCCTCTGTGTCTACAGTCCTCCAGATGGGGATTATAATTTATTAGAAACTGTAATGGAAAATGCATTGAAGCGTTTGTTCACTAGTAGAAAACATGTTGTGGTGTGTGGGGATTTTAATGATGACATACTTGTGCAGTCTTCGAAATGTATAAGATTTTTAAATTTGTTTAAATCTTTTGGCTTACAAAATTTATTTTGTGAGCCAACTAGAATCACCCCACATTCTGGAAAATGTATAGATAATATATTCTGCAACTGTGCATCAACAACAAGGGAGATACTAAGTAACTTTCCATCAGATCATCTTGGTCAAAAAGCAGCATTTCCTATTAATGTCACTTCTAAAGGGAATAAAATTGTATGTAGGCCAATGAGTGAGTATCGACTTAAACAATTTAATGTTAATGTTTCAGCAAAAGTCACTAATATTGACTTTTATCAGGAAGATCCGGAACGGTTTATATGACTCCTTATTTAATACAATCAAAGCCGAGTACAATAAAATATTTAAATCAAAAACATTTTATAAAAAAAAAACTTGCAATTTTGTTAGTGGGCAACTACAAGAATTTACAAAAGTAGGGTTAAGTCGTACGAACTATATAGTATGAAGCAATTTAATTTTGATCCTGCCTTTATTCAATATGTTAAAATGTATTCTAAAACCTTCAAAAAGGCCTGTGCTGCTGCCAAGTCGTTACATATAAGTAATAAAATTAAAGAGTCAAAAAATATGATAAAAATGACTTGGAATGTAATCAAAACTGAAACCGGTCGATCACTAACTCGTGATAATAACATTGAGTTAATTATGAATAACAAAGTGATTAATAAGAAATTAGATGTAGCACAAACTTTTAACAACTATTTTATAGACATACCCGCGAAAACAACTAGCTCCTTAAATTCTTGTCCAGTAAAAGCTCAACGTATGCTTGGGGGCAGCGTGGATCAGTGTAGTGTCTTATTTAGCTTTAGATATGTAAACCTCGGCGATATCATTAAAGTATTCAAGTCACATAAATAAAAAAAAAACAGCTGAATTGTGGGGTATTTCTGTAAAATTGATACAGTCTATTATTGTTAATATATCACCACATCTAGCTGAAATATTTAATAAGTGTGTTGATAAAGGAGTGTTTCCGAATTTAATGGAGCACAGTAAAGTAATACCTCTATTTAAATCTGGATCCAAAACCGACCCTGGTAATTTCAGACCAATTTCAATATTACCTGCCATTAACAAAATTTTTGAATAAATTATATTGCAACAATTACAAGCTCATTTTAATTCAAATATGCTATTACTTAAAGAGCAGTATGGGTTCACAAGGGGCCGTTCTACCATTCATGCAGGTGTGACACTTCTAAATCATATATATAGCGCCTGGGAGAATAGACAAGATACTATTGGTGTATTTTGCGATCTCTCCAAAGCATTTGATGGTGTTGACCATAAAACACTATTGCGAAAACTATTTTATTATGTTATCAAAGACTCTGCACTGGACCTTACTGCCTCCTACCTAAACGATCGAGTTCAACATGTTGATGTCAATGGAATTAGCTCCTCTGGAGCATCTGTAGCTATGGGCGTACCGCAGGGATCAATTCTAGGTCCGTTTCTATTTTTAATTTATATTAACGATCTGCCATTCTATATACAGAACTTGTGCGACATTGTTCTATTTGCTTATTTTTAAACTTGTAAACTTATTTTTAAAGTTGATCGCACGCTTACTGATTTTAACCGCGTAAATAGTTCACTTGCCCACGTTGTAGATTGGTTTACGACCAATAATTTGCTACTAAACGCTAGGAAGACAAAATGTATCAGATTCAGCATGCCTAATGTCAGGAATTGCGGTACAAATATAGCATTGAACGGTGATACCCTTAATATTGTAGAATCAACTGTATTTTTGGGGATCACTTTAGATAGCAAACTGCAGTGGAACGCCCAAATAACTTGTCTTGCAAGTCAACTCAGCTCAGCAGCCTTTGACGTGGGAAAAGTCAGGCAGCTCACTGATGTGGAAACTGCCAGGCTAGTATACTTTAGTTATTTTCATAGTGTCATGTCTTACGGCATTTTGCTGTGGGGCAAAGCAGCTGATATACAAGTAATTTTTGTACTCCAGAAAAGAGCTATACGTGCAATATATAAATTGAGTGCTAGAGTGTCTCTTAGAGAGAAATTTAAAGAAATTGACATTTTAACGGTTGCATTACAGTATATATTTGCAAATATCATGTTAGTTAAACAGAACAGACATTTATACAATAGACACAGTGACATACATTCGATAAATACTAGAAATGAGCATAAATTAATTGGAACGCATCATCATTTACAAAAGGTTCATGACACTTTTGCAGGAATTGGCGTACGCCTATATGATAAAAATCCTTTAGACATTATGAACCTGTCGTTACATAAATTTAAGGCGGAAATTAAGACGCACCTCTTGAAAAGGGCTTATTACACAATTAATGATTATTTAAATGATAAAATAAATGGAAATGAGTTGCTTGCTCTTCGCTCGAGCTATTTAGGATTCGAATGAATCGTGTGTTATTTTTGTACTTGTCTTGAATCAGCATATATGTTGTATTTTAACATTTTTACATTGTGAATAATTTGCAACGTGGTGCTCTCCGAGGGGCTGCAGAGCGGCATCTTGGAGGTGAAACGCTGTAGCGACCGGCTTATGATCGTGAGGTTGCTTATCGATGGGATTATTATCCACCTGATAAGTGCCTACGCGCCACAGGCCGGTTGTAGCGACGCCGATAAGATGTCGTTTTGAGGCCAACTCGAGGGAGTGCTTCAGAGCATTCCGTTGTCACAGGGAATCGTTTTGGGCGGCGACCTAAACGGTCATGTGGGTGAGAGGTGTGAGGAGTTTGAGCGTGTCCATGGTGGTTTTGGATACGGCACCCGCAACGCTGAAGGAGAAACTATCCTCAGAACGTGTGCGGCTGCCGATCTGGCAATTGTGAACACGTATTTCAAAAAGAAATCCGAACATGTCATCACCTACAAGAGCGGGAGGCGTACAACTCAGATCGATTTCCTACTCACTAGGCGACACAGCATCGGCAAGGTGGCCAACTGCAAGGTCATACCCGGAGAGAGTCTTACTGCACAATACCGTCTCCTTGTCATGGACCTCTGCGTTAAGCCCAAAGGCAAACGCATCGAGCGGTGCCAGCGCCGCATCAAGATGGTGGCTGCTTGATGAAACTAGGTCCCAGGAGTTCGTCTCAGCTGTCGGTGACAAGTGCACCGACACTGAAGGCGGGCCAGTTCGAGATTACTGGGACAAAGTTCAGGCGGCCATCCTTGGAGCGGCGAAGGTGGTGCTCGGTGAGTCTAAGGGTGGAAGCAAATGTGACAAGGAAACTTGTTGGTGGAACGACGCAGTCCAGAGGGAGACTAGGGAGAAGAAAGCCCTCTTTAAAAAGTGGCAAGCGACCGGATCTTCCAAAGACCGCGACGCGTACAGGGCTGCCAAGCGCGCCACAAAGAGAGCTGTAGCCAGAGCCAGACGAGACCACTTACAACCTCTGTATGATAAGCTGGAATCGTCTAAAGGGGCAGAAGCTCATCTATAAGCTGGCGCGCTCCAGGGTCAAAGAGGCACAAGATATATCCAAGTGTCGCTGTGTAAAAGACCCTGAGGGCAACCTGTTAAGCGAAGACCTCGCGGTAAAGGAGAGATGGCGCTCGTACCTCCACGAGCTGCTTAATAAACAGCACAAAGAGGTGCAGCCTCCGGACCTCCCTCCGAATCAGGGACTAGTGCCTCCGGGAACGCCTGAAGAAGTCCTGACTGCGCTTCGCCGCATGAAGAATCGGAAAGCTGTCGGACCCGATGGAGTCCCCATCGAAGCCTGGAAGGCAATGGGTCCTCGCGGTGTGGGCATCTTAGTAAACCTTTTTAACAGCATACTCCTCAGCGGGCAGATCCCAAACCAATGGAGACTGAGTATTATTACTCCAGTCTTCAAATGTAAGGGGTCAGTGCAGGAGTGCGGGAGCTACCGCGGTATAAAGGTGATGTCCCACACCATGAAGATCTTCGAGAGGATTATAGACTCTCGGATCCGGCAGAAGTGTACTCTCTCGGAGTGTCAATATGGGTTTCGCCCTGGTCATGGGACCACGGACTCTGTTTTTGCCCTCAGGGTTGTCGCAGAGAAATACAGGTCGAAGAACACGCCTCTGCACTGTTAGTTTCTAGACATGCAGAAGGCCTTCGACTGTGTTCCTCGTGCGTAGATCTGGTGGGCATTGCGGTCCAAAGGGGTTCCAGAGGTCTATATTGACACTATCCGGGACATGTACTATGACACCGATTCAATGGTTCGGACTGCTGTTGGCGACACGAAACCCTTCCCCATCACCGTCGGGGTACACCAGGGTTCGGTCCTTAGTCCGCTTCTGTTCAGTGTAATATTAGACGAATTGTCGGACAGCATCACGAACTCGCATGAGCAGCCTCCTTGCTTGCTCATGTGTGCTGACGATATTGCGCTGGCAGACGCGGACAGGGGCAGATTGGTGCGACGTGTAAAGGCGTGGAAGGAGACGCTTGAGAACGGCGGTTTGAAACTAAATGTGGCGAAGACCGAGTACTTGACACTAAACTCGACAGATCCCACATCCATAGGCGGTGATTTGGTCGAGCGCACGGACCAGGTTAAATACCTGGGATCTGTTTTTCACACGTCCAGTGACATCGATTGCGATGTCAAGTCACGCATTGCTGCCGTGTGGGCCAAATGGCGGGAAATGACCGGTGTCATTTGTGACCCTAAAATGCCGATCCGGTTGAAGGGACAGGTCTACAAAACCATTATTAGACCTGTCCTTTTACATGGCAGTGAGACGTGGCCGATATTGGAGCGACACAAGCAGGAGCTGCGTGTCACGGAAATGAAGCTGCTGCGGTGGATGTGTGGAGTCACGCGGATGGACCGCGTGAGGAACTCTCGCATCCGCGGCAGCCTTCACGTCCGTGACATTGTAGACAAGTTGCAAGAGTGTCGCCTTCGTAGGTATGGTCACGTCTTGCGGCAACCGCCGGGCTACGTAGGTAACAAATCCTGGCCCTGTCAGCCCCGCCGGGTCCCGGTAAGAGGGGAAGACCCAAGAGGTGCTGGCTTGACGTCGTAAGGGATGACATGCGTGCCAATGGTCTCACTACAGAGGATGCCGACGACCGTGCGAAGTGGAGGAGAAAATGTAAGAAAGCGGACCCCGGGCGTCGCGAGACGCAACTGGTACATACCGTCGGATGATGATGATGAATAATTTGCAACGTCAGACAACTAAAGGTTTCTTAATTGGCTGCGTTTAGTTCCGGTAATAACTAATATAAATCCGTTAATAAAGAATAGTAATGTTAGGTGATTTTAACAGTTGGGTTGGTGTGAAGCGTGATGGATATAAAGTGTTTTAGG
Source organism: Thumatha senex (assembly GCA_948477245.1). Taxonomy (NCBI): domain Eukaryota; kingdom Metazoa; phylum Arthropoda; class Insecta; order Lepidoptera; family Erebidae; genus Thumatha; species Thumatha senex. The sequence goes on from OX419753.1 coordinate 11,529,732, forward strand.
AAAATATGGTGACGAACGAGTTAATGAAAATGGAGAAAGCTTGCTTGAAGTATGTTTGGAGAGGAATCTTGTCGTAACCAACACCATGTTCAACTACAAGGATATCCACTTGTTTACGAGACAAGAAGGAAGCCAGAGAAGCATGAATGATTTTGTGATTGTAGATGCAAGGCTGAGAAAGAAAGTGCTAGACACCCGGGCATACCGCGGTGCCGGTATTGACACAGACCACTTCTTGGTTATGAGTCGAGTAAGTGGTCTGTTTCAGCGGTGGCGGCACCGTGTGCATGAACCCTGTAGTGTACTAGAGCGCATAAACGTCGATAATTTGCAAGAGATACGTATAAAAGAAGAATTTTTAAGTAAAGTAAGCAAGAAATTTGAGAATTTAGATGAGGTATGTGAGATGGAAAAATTATGGAAGTCGTTTAAGGAAGGACTCGTGGAAGTTGCGATTGAAATGTGTAAAGTAAACAAGAGGAGCCAAGGATGTAAGGTAAAGAGAATGTGTGCAGAAGTCATGAAAGCGTTGTCCGATAAGAAGAAAGCATGGTTGGATTGGTTGACTACAAAAGTCAATCAAAGAATGCAGAAGGCAACGGATGAGGATGTAAGAATGGCAAAGGATGAATATAAAAGGTTTAAGAGGTGATAAAAAGAAAGAAGAAGGATGACAGAGATGATTTTATATTTTTTGATAATTTCCATATCAAATCCATAAGAACAATGAGAGCTCAACAGACAACATCGCAGCTCACCCATATCAGAAACCATGATGGCAGTGTTGTGAAAGGTGAAGAATGTGTGCTCAAAAGATGGAAGGAATATTTTAAAAGTTTATTTGAAAAAGAGGGTATGCAAGCACAGACACATTGCTGGGAAGTGAGTGAAAGCGGCAATGAAAGTGATATAAGTATAGAAGAAATTATGAAAGCATTGAATAGTAGGAAACTAGGCAAAGCTGCGGGAATTGATAGGATTTCTGTCGAGATGCTGAAAGCGGGACAGGGCGTGGTAGTTTGCCAGCTATACCGCCTTTTTAACCTTTGCTGGAGGGGTGGCAGCGTACCAGAAGATTGGTGTAAAGCTGTCATCGTACCGCTGTATAAAGGAAAAGGGTCGCAACAAGAGTGCAAAAACTACCGCGGTATAAGCTTGCTCAGCATCGTCAGTAAATTGTAAGCGAAAGTTTTGGTAAAAAGAGTGATGAATGAAACTGAAGGGAAAATGTGGGATGTGCAAGCAGGATTTATGAAAGGAAGAGGATGCACGGATCAGGTCTTTTCCTTACGATGCGTAATTGAAAAACTTTTGGCGAAGAGTCAAAAAGTTTAATGCGCATTCGTAGACTTGGAAAAGGCCTATGATAGAGTAGTGAGGAATGTACTGTGGTCAACATTGTCTATGTATGGAGTAAGCAGCAACTTGATACGAGCACTGAAATCACTATATGAGGGAACCAGTGCTTGTGTCAGAATCAACGGAGCTTGCACAGACTTTTTTCACATCGAAGAAGGTGTGAGACAGGGTTGTGTAGCGTCACCGTGGCTGTTTAACCTATACATTGACAGTTGCTTGAAAGAACTGCAAGAAAGTGCGTATGGTTTAAAAATGACTGATCTGACTATCAAATGTCTTCTATACGCTGATGATCAGGTAATACTTGCATCATCAGCAGACGAGTTGCAGTTGATGGTTAATATTATGCATGATGCGCTGAAAGGCAAAGGAATGAAAGTGAATATATAATACGAATAAATAAGACGAAAGTAATGGTTTTTGAAAGAGAGAAAAACGTGACAGATTGCTCGATTTTTGTGGAAGAAAAAAAGAGTGGAACAAGTGAAAGAATTTATATACCTAGGCTCAAAATTTGCAAGAGATGGAAAGTTTGATGATGACATTGAAAGAAGAGTTTTGTCTGGCAATCAAGTGAATGGAGCAATATACACCTTTATGGGCACCCAGAATGTGTCTAAAAAGGCAAGACTGGCTGTGCATAGAGGAGTGCTTGTCCCTACACTAACATATGGCAGTGAAAGTTGGGTATAGCAGAAGAAGCAAAGAAGTAAAAATTAATGCAGTAGAAATGAGGAGTCTGCGAAGTATAGCTGGAGTGAAATTGATAGATAAAGAAAGGAACAGCGTGATAAAGGAACATTGCGGTATAACAGAAGACGTAGTGACTAAGATAGAAAAAGGGATGCTTTGGACACGTGGAGAGGATGGATGAAAATAGACTGACGAAGAAAATTTATGCGGTGAGAGTAAAATGGTCAAACTGGTAAGGGTCGACCTCGACGTACATATACCGATCAAATTGAAGATCTTTTGACAAAAGGCCAGGTCAAGAGTACCCTTAATCGGCGAGCGTGTATGAAAACAATTATGAAAGTTGACGAAGCGAAAGTTGTATGCCAGAATCGTAGCAAGTGGAAAGCCATAGTCTCTGCCTACCCCGATGGGAGACAGGCGTGATGATATTTATTTATTTTATTTATTTATTTAACATACATCTATAACATTTATTACAGCTTTATGCCAATGTAATGCAATAAGATAAGATACATATACATTTTAAAATTTAAAACATGAAATCTTAATAAAAGAGGAAATTCTAAATAATATGAATAATTAATAAAATCAGAATATAATAAAAAATAATTAATAATAATTTAAAAATAAGAAAGATAAATATTATAAATTAATATGAAGAAATTACAATTCATAATTTAACTCATTTAAAAATTAAAATGATGAAATTACAACTTAGAATTTAATTAATTGGGAATTTAATTTGGGAGTTCGGCCGCAGTAGTCTTACCGTGTGGACGTGTGCTGCTTGTTTTTCGAGTTAATTACGTGTTTGTTTGTTGATTGGTCAATCGTAGTGAATACGATTCTCTGTCACACTTACCGGAATCTTACCAGTGGTTAACGCCCTTTGGGCGGTACTAGAGGGAGATACAAACACGTACCTCAGTACAGTGATATAAATTTCAAAAAGTGCTAATTGGTATTGGTTGGATCCGAACCACCTACCTGGAGAGCCAACAACCGACCACGCTACGCCATTGCGCCACCGTGCAACTGCAAGTAATTGGCAAAATAGTGAACCGCTAGTCATTGATGACATCACGCTACCTCGGGCTACGCTCCGCTACGTATCGGCTACTAGCGATTTTACTAAGCTATCGGTTGCTGAACGGATCATCTCATACTACATACTTAGAGATAAATATAAATAGTCAATATTAAATATCAACATGGGCGGTGTTGAACGAACCCCACCTAAGACACAAAGAACACCTGCGAAAGGCCTACCTCAGACTCAATCGGAGCCAGACATAGGATCTGCAATAACTTTGAGTGACTGTGTAACCACCAGTAGAAACAAACGCCCTCGTCAAGATAACTCACCGAAGGACTCTGCTACACACATTCAACAGCAAGATACTTCAATTGCAGTAATGCTCGCTCAGCAGACAGCTGTGATATCAGGACTGGCGTCAGATATTGCAGAAATAAAAAACCAAAATATACGAATACAATCGTCGAACACGGAGATTCGTAAATCTAACGATGAAATAGTAAAATCGATGTTCTTTATAAATAGCCAACTGGAGGATCTAAAAAAAGAAGTGGAAGAACTAAAGAGGGAAAGAAGAGAACAAAGGGAGTATATTGAAAAATTGGAAAAAAAGTACACGACTTAGAAAATAAATCGAGGTCGTCCGGAATAGAGGTTCGTAACATACCACAATCGAATAATGAATCTTCAGCCACCCTTGCAAACACAATATCTAAATTAGGGGAAGTAATAGGTCTACACATTGCAGGGTCTGAGTTGCGTGATGTGTATCGTCTTCCTGGGAAATAATCTACACCTTCTTCCACTCCTCGTCCAATTGTGGCAGAATTCACTACTGTCCAAAAAAAACAGTTGCTTATCTCCGCGATCCGAACATTTAGTAAGGGCAAGAATAAGCAAGACATGTTAAATACCTCGATAATAGGCTTTTCTGGTGCAAGTATACCTGTCTACATTGGTGAGCGAATCTCTACTAGTGCCAAAAAACTATTCTACCATACGCGGGACTTTGCTAAAAATCATTCCTATAAATTTTGCTGGATCTCTAATGGGAACATTTTCTTGCGTAAATGTGAGGGGGAAAAACAGATACTAGTTAAAACAGAGAGATGTCTTGCTGATCTGCTTACAGGTAAAAAGTGACTGATTGTTGTTGTTTCTCATACGCGTAAGCTCTTTATTTTTGTTATTAATCTACTATTGTTCATTTTACTACTAAATTTCCTGCTAATATTATTGTTTAACATAAAATCAAAAGTGGCTTTTGTTATAAATCTGCTTCTTAGTAGTCTTAGCTACAAATGTACTATGCAATATGTTGTAATCCTGAATATTATAAATTTTAATCTTTTGTTAGGCTATTATGATTCTTTATATACTCTTAAATTTAAGCATAGTATAGTTACACACGCATACACAACGAATCACAATACAAAATTTCCCATTCAAATAACAAACCTATTTACACACTTCAAACACACACTCGTAACCTCTCTATTTATCCGTAAAGCTGCCACAAATAAGCGATGTACTGTGCCACTTTTTTCCACATACCAAAGACAATACAATAGTACTAAGTACTTAAATACTCAGAATAAATACTATGTAGTTATGAACACACGTACCTTAAAAAATGTACACAAACACCCCACAATAGCCCAATTACAATCTGTTATACAAATAATCAACGTATCAATATTATTGCCTAAGCGCTGTTCCAGGTCGAATCCCATTTTTCCGTACAAGTTTTATAAAAATGCTATTTTTTTTTTTCTATACAAGCCTAGTCTGCATGCATAAACCACGTTTTGTAAACATAATCAACACTAATGGCTACTGTTAACCACATAAACTGCGAACTTGATTCAATGAATGTAGGAAGCGCATCCATATGCAATCCTGATGACTGCATAAAGCTGGTGAATATCTCTAACAGCAACTTAATCATATTCCACTTAAACATACGGAGTATAAACAAGAATTTCGATCAACTTCAAGTACTACTACAGTTCACAAAAATAAAGCTCGATATCATAGTATTGACAGAATGCTGGTTGAGTAAGGTTACCAACTTGCCTATTTTAGTAGGGTTCAAATCGTTTTACACCAGAGTTAACTGTAACCAGAATGATGGAATCGTTATCTATGTGGGGACGGTCTTAACATATCTGTGAGGGAACCAACCTTTGTGGGTGGCAATAGTCTCATCTGTGAACTGAAAAGTAAAAAATTGGCTCTGGTGGCAATCTACCGATCCCCGTCGTACAAAACTAAGGAAAGTTTTGATGTGTTTCTGGATAGTTTGAACAACACGTACCACAAGCTATCATCTTGGCAGAACATTGTTCTCATAGGTGACCTAAATGTGGACATAAAACCTGACAGCATAGATGAGCGAAAGTTGGACTATTTATCCCTAAACGCATCGCATGGGCTTCTGCCAACTCATTATTACCCCACACGTTTAAAATCCTGCATAGATCACTTACTAATAAAAACCAACTTACCTGTCAATACGCTCGTTCTGGAAACGCACATCACAGACCACAAACCACTTCTCCTAAATATTGCCAACACTAATGCTGATTGTAAACCAGAAATCCATTCTAGACACCTAAATTATACTGCAATAGCGGCAGAACTAGCAATCACTAATTTCTCAGAATGCTTCCAAGCCAATGATCCAAACTCATTGATGAACTCTTTTATAAATTTAATCCAAAGCGTAATAAATAAGCATACAACATATAAAAAAATCCCCAGAAGGCAGAAAATAATAAAGCCCTGGATAACCCCAGGGCTCGTAAAGTGTATCAGACACCGAGACAGATTACACATACGATCAAATAAAACACCTGAAAACCTTATTCTTAAAATTACATATAAGCGATATCGCAATTTCTGCAACTCTTTACTCCGCAAACTGAAAACTGAACATGAGAAAAGAGAATTAGAGAATGCTAAAAATAACCCACGAGCCCTTTGGAAGACAATTAAGGAAATTACAAACACTTCTAATTTAAAGTCCAGTCCCGTTGAATTGCTGAAAATATGTGATACCCCTCAGACATCTATAAATGAGATATGTAATATCTTCAGCAACGTGGGCAAAAATTTGGCAGCTGATATACTAGCTCAAGGTCACTCTTCAAGCCCTGTATCAAACTCTGGAGTAAATAACCGTCTTCCTCCCTGTAACTCCCTTGCTGTACTAGAGGTTGATAAAGCTGAAATAGAGATGATCATCCTTGAACTACGCGACAACTGTGCTGTAGGATGGGATGGAATCTCGGCCTTAGTACTCAGGCATAGCCGAAACACGCTAATACCCCCACTAATTCACATAATTAACACTTGTCTAAGAAAGGGTGTATTTCCGGATGCGCTAAAAAGAGCCGTCATTTATCCCATCTACAAGAGCGGAGACAGAAGCTGTGTAAATAACTACAGGCCTATCTTAGTCTTAACTGCAGTTTCCAAGATTTTTGAAAAGATTCTTGTCAACTGTCTGAAGAAGTATTTGGATAAATACCAAATAATTTCAAAAAACCAGTATGGCTTCCGTACAGGAATTTCGACTGAAGATGCAGTGTTGAATCTAACACAGTCAGTTGCCAGGAACCTGGACAAAAGAATTAAGTGCTTGGGAATCTTTTTGAACCTGTTTCTGTTTGACACGGTTTCTGTTCCTAAGCTTATATCTAAGTTGGAGCGTGTGGGCGTGAAGGGCATTGCTCTTGATACCTTCAAAAGCTATCTGCATGAACGTACCCACTGTGTAAAAATAAGTGATTACCTAAGTGATTTGGAAATAGTATCCTATGGCGTCCCCCAAGGAAGCATATTAGGACCAATTTTGTTCCAAATCTACGTTAATGATATGTGTAATATGAAATTTCAAAATTCAGAGATTTTTGTATATGCGGATGACACCGCGTTAATAGTATCCGGACCTACCTGGGATGCTGTCAGGAACAGCGCAGAGGTTGCATTAACAGCGGTAATGGAATGGCTCAATGTAAACCTTTTGACGTTAAACCTCCAAAAAACATGTTATATCCCTTTTGCAATTCGTCAAAGTATGCTACCGGACGTCTCTTTCACTATAACAGCACACAAATGCTCTCAACTTGAGCCTACGTGTTCTTGCAGAACCCTCACTAGAACTGAAGATGTCCGATACCTCGGCGTTCAGATTGATGCAGGTTTAACTTGGGATAAGCATCTAAAAACTCTGACATTACGAATTACTAGACTTATCCATATCTTTAAACTACTCAGAGCCTCAGCTAATTTTGACACCCTCAAAATGGTGTTCAACGCCCTGTGCCAGTCCGTTCTGGGTTATTGCATTTTTGTTGTTATTGCATCATTGTCTGGGGTGGTGCAGTAAAAACTAACTTCCTGCAGGTGGAGAGAGCTCAAAGAATGATATTTAAAGTTATAACTAGAAAACCCTACCGTTATCCTACAACTAACTTGTATATTAACTGTGGGGTCCTCACGGTCCGTCAACTTTACGTGCTTCGGGCAATTCTAAGGAAACATGCGAGCGTCTCTCCAGCAAATCCTAATAAACGTGTTAATTTCCCTGTAGGACCAATACACAGAACCACCTTTGCTGAACATCAGTATTATATACTGAGCACATACATATATAAACAGATACACAAAATACTTAACATAATGGACCTAAATAGTAAACAATTAAATTTAAATTGACAACATGGCTTCTTCAACAAAATTATTCACAAATAGAAGATCTTTTAACCTATATTGCATAATAATATTAACTCAACTCTGGCACATTGCCATCCAAACTGAAAAACATGTACAGACGTACACAAACACACACAAACACACACACACACACACACACTCCTACATGCGATAACTAACGCGTATTTTGTTGCTTTTAATGGTCACAAGTAACACAACCTCCACTAATGAAATGTAACTAAAATTCTCAGCCGAACACTGTCTCTTATAATACAGGAAATCCTAGTGTAAGAGGCAGAGTTTATGAAGGTTGTTAACATAGAATATAGAATATTTGATGTTAGTATTATACTGTCATTTTTAAATCGTTATGTTAACCATGTATATTTTCTGTCAATAAATATATTATTATTAAAATTAAATAATATAATTCAGAAATAGCAATTTAGAATTTAATGCTATTTATAGGATACATAAATTTTTTTTTTTGGAGTTTATTTTTTAATAAAAATAAACTCCAAATAATATAAACAATTAATAATAACTGAATATAATAAAAAAAACATTAATTATTAATTTAAAAAATTAAAATCATAAAAATGTCATATTAAAATTAAGAAATTACAATTCAGAATTTATTTAATAATTAAAATTATGAAATTACTATTTAGAATTTATTATTCATTAAAATTAAAAGAAAGTAAAATTAAACATTAAAATATCAAAATTAAAAATTAAAAATGTTCACAAGTATCACACGCAACTCTTGTGAACTCTGCCAAGCTACATTGAAAAATATCTACTTTTTCAGCTATTTGGTTCAGTAGTCTTAGTGCATGTGATACAGGGGCACCCTCGAGAAGGTTCGTCCTGCAGACGGGAACACTGAAGGTGGGGAAGCCACGCCTCCTGGTGGCGGCGCTGTCCGGCGCGCACAGTCCCAGCGCCGCTAACAGCTCGGGGTGGTGCGTGTGTCCGCGCAGTACGCGCCACACGTACTTGCAAAGCCCGACATTGCGCCTCACTGCTAGCCTGTTGTACCACACCATGCCGAGTATGAACAGGGTCGGGTACCTCAGTGGGTAAAAGGGGTAAACGCCATACTCTTTCAGATACAAAAACCGTGCAAATTTATTCTGTATTTTTTCCAACATAAGAATATATTTAGTCTCGAGCGGATTCCATATTATGCCGAGTGCGTTATATAGTATTCTGGTGACTTCAGTACCACGGAAATCCTTACATTGCCTTAAAATAAATCCCAGGCTCCTGAAAGCCCTTCCGCAGATGTCAACGATGTAATCCCGAAACGCTTAATCCGATACCATTCGAACGCCCAGGTCTATTGGGCTACCCGAACGCGCCACTATCGCATCACCTACACGATACGAGTATTTCATCGGATTCCGTTTACACCCATAACTCATAGTTTTACATTTAGCTGAGTTAAAGTACAGTTTATTGTTAGTGCCCCACTGCACCACCGCATCAATATCTTGCTGTAGACGATCACAATCGTATCTATCATTCACTGTTAAGAACAGTTTGAGATCGTCCGCGAACAGTAGGCATCTCGCATTCCGGACTACCTTTGGAAGATCGTTTATCATCAAGATAAACTCCAGAGGCCCTAGATTACTGCCCGGGCTCACACCCGAAAATGTAAAATATGGGTCAGACTCATGTCCGGCGCATTCCACATACTGCCGGCGTTCGCCAAGGTAACTGGAAAAATATTGCAACAGTTGCGGTGTAAAGCCCACTGCAGCAGTGGGCATCACATAGCTCAAGAACGAGAGCAGGTTGCTGCCTGTACCCCGACCCTGCTGGAAGCCATGCTGTTCGTCTGCCATATGCGAGCTAACTTGATTGTATATTTGTTTATGTAAGGCGGATTCAAATACCTTGGCGAACGCCGACAGGACCGCAATCGGGCGATATTCCGTCACATCCGAACCCAAACCCCTCTTAGGAACCGGGATCACCCATTCCACTTGTCTGGGTATCGGGCCTCCCTGAGACACGCATTAAACACATGATGCAGAGGCTTCTTGAAGACTGCACGACAGTCTTTAACTAGAAATGGCGGTATGCCGTCCAGGCCCACGGAGCGCTTGTGCTGGAGGCGGTCAAGCGCGCCCCCCACGTCGCTCTCGCTCAGACGCTCAACGTGCACTCGTGCAGCGCCTGCGCGCCCGCCTGCCGTGTGCTCTGCCGCACCAGCATCCAGAGCCGGCCGAACGCCCGAATACGCTGAGTGAAAATAGCATGCAAATCGATCCGCGCATTCCTATTCATCTATCTCTCTCCCATCTTCCGTGATACGAGTAGAGCCGCGTCTGGATTGTTTATCTCTTACGTAACTCCAAAAGGATTGGGGATCCTTTTTAAAATTAAGCTGTAGGCCTATCTTGATACGCTGCATAACACACTTTTATTTTATTTTTTACTGACGAACGGAGGCCGGGAAAACATTTCATAATCATCCCGCACCCCCGTCAATTTAAATAACTTGTGGTATTTCCATTTAGCCTTAATATCAATAATTAAATCAGCCGTATACCAATCAGGATATATATACCTAGAATTATGTTTTTTAGTATTTTTAATCTTTTTAGGTACACACAAATTAATAGCTTCATTCAATAAATAATAAACATAATTTAAGACTTCCTCTGGATTTTTAATGTCATAAAGGCCGTCCCAACATACCTTTTGCAAATTATGGTACAAGAGTGGAAAATTGGCTTTTTTGAAGTTCTAGCGCTGTATTTCCAGTGCCGCGTTATTTTGGTTAATGTGTGCACAAGATGCCCCCGCCGATGTGGTGGTCGTAGGCGGTCGCTTCACCGATACACGAGCTACCAGCGGTGGATGTTGCTTGTCGATAACAACCAGCGGCTCATCAGATAATTCAATCTCTATGTCAGTTGATAAAAACGTTGTCAATACCAAATCCAAAGTTCGATTATTAATATTACTAATATTATTAACCTGGCAGAATCCACAATAAGTTTTTACGTATTCTAAATATGTATGTATTTCCAATGGTGCTGAGTACATATTAAAGTCACCCAACAGTATAACACTATCATATTTAACACAAATACTTTCAATAATATTAAATAGTCGCATATATTCACTACTACCAGCACCCGGTGGAATATATACCACACAACATAAAAATAGAAATAGATGGCGCCTGTGCTCCGTGGCGCATATAATCTCAAAGGACGCATACTCTACATTGTCTACATTGTCTACTTGAATTTGTCGCAGTTCCAATGACGCCAGCGTCCGCGCCGCCAGAAAGACTCCCCCGAGCTTCCGACCGTCATCCCGATCACATCGTAGTATTTGAAAGTCCATTGGGACAACCTCACCGTCTCGTATCGAACCATTTAGGCTTGATTCCGTAACAGCAAATAAGTCGTAGGATGATGCTAATATGTTAGAGTGAAATTTATCTAACTTTGTACGGAGACCGCGAACATTTTGATAGTAAACTTGGATCTGATTGTATGTATTACTAATGGGTCGATGTTGCCTTATTGGAGTTTCGAAACCACACCCATTCATTAAAGCGGGTATTCACTGGCCAACTGTCACCACTGTTTAGTTTATCAAATGTTGATTCCGGAATCCCAATCATGAACGAAGCGTAGTCTCGTTTAGTTTTAGGCACTATTTTTTCAACCACGATATCATCCGTATTACACTGTTTCTTCACATGCTCCCTAATTAAACTTTCGGAAGTGTCTGGTTTCAGCGACCACACGTGTAAAAACTTTTTCTTTTGCACGGCACCGAACGAGTGGATACTACTATTACCGCCTTTCTGAATCGGTTTAAGCTGGCTCTTTCTTTTTTGCGAAGCAGTAGGTTTGTAGATATGTATGTATGTATGTAATAACTAATATACAAAGATGTAATTTGAGTTTGTTATTGTGTGTGCACCATGTAGACTTATTTATTATTTTTAAATTGACATGATAGTTGTTGTGCAGTTTTTGGGTATGTCATGCTCGCCTAAGTGTCCTGACAGTGGTGGCGTATGCATCGGGTCGCCTTATTCCCTATAATACGGTTGAGTAGGGCGATGGCTGATATTTACGTTATACCCGTGAACGGGTGCCGTCTGTTGGGACTGGTCAGCTCATAGCTGTTGCAGCAATTATTACAAATAATATTATTTAAATTTAAGGCAAACTAAGTTTAGTCAACTGTTCTCACATAAATCCAATGGAACAATGTAAATGTAATTTTAATGTTGTAAGCCACACCTACATTTTAAAAGAGCATCCATTGACTTTCTTGCTAGATTCTTCTTACAGTGTAGGCTGCCTTTAGAAGTGGCAACTAGAATAGCTCTAATTATGATATGATTTTAAACACAACATTTATTTTGTTTTTGTTTTGTATAAATTCATTAATATATAATTGGTCTAACATCATGTCATCATCAAACTTAAGTAATTACTGGCGGTTAGAAAAGAGTGGCAATGAGTTTAATTGCTAGGTTCTTCCTCAGGCTCCACCACATGCTTTGCAAATCTGGCAGTAAATGTAAATGTAAAAGCAATAATCTTGACGTTCATAAGTGTTACTTTGTGACCTACATGAATAAAGATATTTCATTTCATTTCAACATTTCTTCCAGTCAAAAAGCGCAACTTAAAATAGTACTAAATAGATTTTTCTACAAGTCTCACGCCTATGTACGTTTGACTAATTAATTCTACACCATATTTTTTGATCCACTGGTTTTAAATAGAATATAGTCAATAATTGAAAATTTCAGGGCTGCGTACCAATCGCAGAAGGAGGTTGCACACTCGGCCCAACTACGACAAGTGAACCTCCGACTGATTCACCAACTACCACAGAAAGGGACATTTCAGATGAACATACTACATCAACGACCGACAAAAATATAGAAATAACTGGCACCACCGCTGCATCAACAGATTCACAGCGTACAACTATATCTGACAGCGATACCACGATGGCATCGACAACTGAAGGATCACTAGAAAATACAGACGGAACAACTACTGAAATAGAGACAACGACAACTACAGAACCTCCTGTACCAATATGTCCGCCAGGACATTGGGGCAGCGTTCCCCATCCGACCCGCTGTGATGTATATTACATATGTGTCGCCGGTTTACCTAGAGAGATGACATGTACTGCTGGGACTGAATTTAGTTACGCAGCGCAGGTAAGTTGATTGAGTCAAATCTGTTATTTCCTCAAAACTTAAATCAGCGAAAGCTGATAAGTTAGTAATAGCTTTACTTTTAGTAGAGTGGCAAATAATATTTTTAAAAAGTTACATAATATACTTTAGTGCCCTTACTTTATCACGAGAATGAAAATTCAAAGAGATACAGGTGTCTTAAATTAAATACTAAAGCTGACAGCGTTGCCCTCCACACACTCCTTTGGGCAATCTTTGACCACACAAGCATAATTTGACACGCAGGCACACAGCGTATATTATATGTAACGTACTGTCTAGATAGTTGTTTCTGTTTTTGATCTTATTTTTGGTTACTGGCTCAAATACTGCATTTGTTTAACGATATCGCAAAAAACACTGTCAGGATAAAATTATAAGCCACAAGATACTTTCCCGGCATCCCATTAATATTATTAATGCAAAAGTTTGCAAGTATGGGTGTTTCTTACTCTTTCACGTAAAAACTACTAAATGGATTTCAGTGAAACTTCAGAATAATATAGTTTGAACATTAGAATAACACAAAAGCTAATTTGTATCCCGATAACAAGTTCTTGTGGGAAACGGAAACGGGAAAACTTTGTCGACGCGGGTGAGGCCAAGGGCGTAAACTTGTAATGTATAAAAGCCTTTCTTCCAGTCAAAAAGCGCAACTTAAAATAGTACTAAATAGATTTTTCTACAAGTCTCACGCCTATGTACGTTTGACTAATTAATTCTACACCATATTTTTTAATCCACTAGTTTTAAATAGAATATAGTCAATAATTGAAAATTTCAGGGCTGCGTACCAATCGCAGAAGGAGGTTGCACACTCGGCCCAACTACGACAAGTGAACCTCGGACTGAAACACCAACTACCACAGAAAGAGACATTTCAGATGAACATACTACAACAACAACCGACAAAAATACAGAAATAACTGCCACCACCGCTGCATCAACAGATTCACAGAGTACAACTATATCTGACAGCGATACCACGATGGCATCGACAACTGAAGGATCACTAGAAAATACAGACGGAACAACTACTGAAATAGGGACAACGACAACTACAGAACCTCCTGTACCAATATGTCCGCCAGGACATTGGGGCAGCGTTCCCCATCCGACCCGCTGTGATGTATATTACATATGTGTCGCCGGTTTACCTAGAGAGATGACATGTACTGCTGGGACTGAATTTAGTTACGCAGCGCAGGTAAGTTGATTGACTCAAATCTGTTATTTCCTCAAAACTTAAATCAGCTAAAGCTGATAAGTTAGTAATAGCTTTACTTTTAGTAGAGTGGCAAATAATATTTATAAAAAGTTACATAATATACTTTAGTGCCCTTACTTTATCACGAGAATGAAAATTCAAAGAGATACAGGTGTCTTAAATTAAATACTAAAGCTGACAGCGTTGCCCTCCACACACTCCTTTGGGCAATCTTTGACCACACAAGCATAATTTGACACGCAGGCACACAGCGTATATTATATGTAACGTACTGTCTAGATAGTTGTTTCTGTTTTTGATCTTATTTTTGGTTACTGGCTCAAATACTGCATTTGTTTAACGATATCGCAAAAAACACTGTCAGGATAAAATTATAAGCCACAAGATACTTTCCCGGCATCCCATTAATATTATTAATGCAAAAGTTTGCAAGTATGGGTGTTTCTTACTCTTTCACGTAAAAACTACTAAATGGATTTCAGTGAAACTTCAGAATAATATAGTTTGAACATTAGAATAACACAAAAGCTAATTTGTATCCCGATAACAAGTTCTTGTGGGAAACGGAAACGGGAAAACTTTGTCGACGCGGGTGAGGCCAAGGGCGTAAACTTGTAATGTATAAAAGCCTTTCTTCCAGTCAAAAAGGGCAACTTAAAATAGTACTAAATAGATTTTTCTACAAGTCTCACGCCTATGTACGTTTGACTAATTAATTCTACACCATATTTTTTGATCCACTAGTTTTAAATAGAATATAGTCAATAATTGAAAATTTCAGGGCTGCGTACCAATCGCAGAAGGAGGTTGCACACTCGGCCCAACTACGACAAGTGAACCTCGGACTGAAACACCAACTACCACAGAAAGAGACATTTCAGATGAACATACTACAACAACAACCGACAAAAATACAGAAATAACTGCCACCACCGCTGCATCAACAGATTCACAGAGTACAACTATATCTGACAGCGATACCACGATGGCATCGACAACTGAAGGATCACTAGAAAATACAGACGGAACAACTACTGAAATAGGGACAACGACAACTACAGAACCTCCTGTACCAATATGTCCGCCAGGACATTGGGGCAGCGTTCCCCATCCGACCCGCTGTGATGTATATTACATGTGTGTCGCCGGTTTACCTAGAGAGATGACATGTACTGCTGGGACTGAATTTAGTTACGCAGCGCAGGTAAGTTGATTGACTCAAATCTGTTATTTCCTCAAAACTTAAATCAGCGAAAGCTGATAAGTTAGTAATAGCTTTACTTTTAGTAGAGTGGCAAATAATATTTATAAATAGTTACATAATATACTTTAGTGCCCTTACTTTATCACGAGAATGAAAATTCAAAGAGATACAGGTGTCTTAAATTAAATACTAAAGCTGACAGCGTTGCCCACCACACACTCCTTTGGGCAATCTTTGACCACACAAGCATAATTTGACACGCAGGCACACAGCGTATATTATATGTAATGTACTGTCTAGATAGTTGTTTCTGTTTTTGATCTTATTTTTGGTTACTGGCTCAAATACTGCATTTGTTTAACGATATCGCAAAAAACACTGTCAGGATAAAATTATAAGCCACAAGATACTTTCCCGGCATCCCACTAATATTATTAATGCAAAAGTTTGCAAGTATGGGTGTTTCTTACTCTTTCACGTAAAAACTAATAAATGGATTTCAGTGAAACTTCAGAATAATATAGTTTGAACATTAGAATAACACAAAAGCTAATTTGTATTCCGATAACAAGTTCTTGTGGGAAACGGAAACGGCAAAACTTTGTCGACGCGGGTGAGGCCAAGGGCGTAAACTTGTAATGTATAAAAGCCTTTCTTCAGCTCAAATACTGCATTTGTTTAACGATATCGCAAAAAACACTGTCAGGATAAAATTATAAGCCACAAGATACTTTCCCGGCATCCCACTAATATTATTAATGCAAAAGTTTGCAAGTATGGGTGTTTCTTACTCTTTCACGTAAAAACTAATAAATGGATTTCAGTGAAACTTCAGAATAATATAGTTTGAACATTAGAATAACACAAAAGCTAATTTGTATTCCGATAACAAGTTCTTGTGGGAAACGGAAACGGGAAAACTTTGTCGACGCGGGTGAGGCCAAGGGCGTAAACTTGTAATGTATAAAAGCCTTTCTTCCAGTCAAAAAGCGCAACTTAAAATAGTACTAAATAGATTTTTCTACAAGTCTCACGCCTATGTACGTTTGACTAATTAATTCTACACCATATTTATTTATTTATTTATTTATTTATTTCAATAGGAAAACCAACAGCAATATTTCAGCCTATAAACTAAGCAATAAGTGACAGAATGCCAATAATAGGTTTTCACGATTAAATTTATAGAATATAAAACTAATAAGTCACTTGCGTTATTCAAGCACAACACATCTAAATACATAAAAAAACATAAATTAACATGTATGTGAGAGTTACCATCTACAACAATATCAATGAGAACAAATAGTTAAACTTATGAAGAGAAAAATTTTTCATTAAGTAGTTTACGGACTAAGCTACTACTAGCGATATATGGATCAAACGACAGTTCCTTATTTAACTTATTAAAATCTTTACTCACTCGCACAATACAAGAGTTCCTCCTATAATTAACTGAGGCCTTTGGGACCGAAATAGGAGGATTAAACCGAGTTGACCTAGTCGGAACATTAAATTTTAGTTTACT
This sequence comes from Thumatha senex, assembly GCA_948477245.1. Taxonomy (NCBI): domain Eukaryota; kingdom Metazoa; phylum Arthropoda; class Insecta; order Lepidoptera; family Erebidae; genus Thumatha; species Thumatha senex. Next base: position 11,546,744 of record OX419753.1, read on the forward strand.
TAGCAGTGCAGAGCAATCCAAATCATTCCCTATTATTTTTGAAAGAAAACTACTGTCCGCAATTCTTCGGCGATAGGATAGAGGCTGTAAGTGGAACCTTTTACAAAGACTTACATAATTTTCAGAGCGATACGGTATGCGAAGACGAAAACATAGAAATTTCATAAAACGTTTCTGTATACTCTCAATTATATTGATATATTTATCATAACATGGATTCCATATTTGTGAAGCATATTCCAGATGACTTCTTACATAAGTGCAATACAGTATTTTTAAAGTTTTAGCTCGTTTGAAACCAGTGGAAACCCTCATAACAAATCCCAAAGCCCTTGAGGCCTTGGCAACGATATGCTCAATATGACCTGCAAACGAAAGCTTAGAGTCATGAAGAACACCTAAGTCACGCACTACATCCAATCTCTCAAGCTCAATACCTTTGATCACATACGAGGTTGGAAGAATTTCTTTTTTCCTGGTATAGGAGACTACTGAGCATTTTTGTGGGTTAAGATCTAATTTATTACGCATATAGTAATCCTCAAATCGCACTAAGTCATCCTGCAAGGCTTTAATGTCATCCAATGATGAAATTTTAGAAAAAAATTTCATATCATCAGCAAAGCAAAGGAACTGCAAGGATCGAAAGCAGACATCAACGTCATTCACATAAATAGTAAAGAGTAGCGGGCCCATCAGGGATCCCTGTGGAACACCGCTAGGTACTGTGACCCAGCTAGAGATGTAGTTACTGATGACGACAGCCTGTGATCTATTTTCAAGATATGAAGAAAACCACCTGAACAAATCACCCCTAATTCCAATGCCCAAAAGCTTCGACTTCAAGATGGAATGGTCAATGCGATCAAATGCCTTACTAAAATCTGTATAAATTACATCAACTTGTGTCCCATTAGCCATGCCATCCGTAATATAATCATTAAGCAATGCCAAATTGGTAACCGTTGATCTTCCCTTTAAAAAACCATGCTGAGCCGAACTAAAGGTGTGCCTCAATATTGCATACACCTGATCATATATAATTCTCTCAAAAACTTTTGCAATTATACACAGCTTAGATATAGGTCTGTAGTTTGTCACCTCTGTTTTTAATCCCTTTTTGTGAACAGGAGTAATATAGGCCGATTTCCAAATTAGTGGAACTGTGGACGAGGAGATAGATTTTTGAAACAAGAGGGCAATCGGTAGGGCTATGGTCTTGGCACATCCAATCAATAGGTGAGGTGAGATAAGGTCTGGGCCAGCAGACTTTGACGGATCCAGTTGAAGCAGCAGTTTTTGTATTGAGTTGACATCGACTTCTACCTTACAAACATCAGCTAATGCATCAGAGTACGCATCATCACTAGGCAGATGCATATGTGACATGCCAGATAACATTGGCATGAGGCTATTGGTCTCAGCATAATATGTTGAGTAAAAATGTGAGGAAAAGGCATCACATATAGCTTCAACTGACACAAAAGTTTCATCACCATAGTTAAGATGGCTGGGTATCAAATTAGATTTCACTCGATGTTTGACAAAGCTCCAAAAGCGCTTAGGATTCTTCTCAATAGCCTCCTCTGTCGATCTCAAGTACGTGTCATAGCAAACGGCTTCCAATCTGCTGACCCTATCTCGTAGAAGTTTAAACGTGGCTAGATCAGAAAGTCTTCCATATAGTTTATATTTACGAAAATATTTGTATTTTTCTTTAATTAAGGATTTTAACGCTCCGGAGTACCAGACAGGATAAGTGCTTCGCGATATTATCCTAGTAGGAATAAATTTATTTTGTAGCTCAGAAACAGAATTATAAAAATATTTCACTGCTTCCTCCATTGATCTACTACCAAACTCATTAGACCACTCAATAGATGAAATTTCCCTATTAATTGCTGCAAAATTACCCCTCCTATAGATAAACTGCGCATATGGTGCCTGAGATATATACGTGAGTTCAACAAAGCTGGCAGTTATAATTAAAGACGGGTGTAATACATCAATGGGTACAAGGGGATCCGTACATTCCAATACACTCACAGCTACCTCATTGCACAGGACTAAATCTAGGAGCCTACCATCGGCATTCAGCACCCAATTAAACTGAAAAAGACCTGAATCCTGCAATTCACCTGTAAACCTATACTCATCCCAGCTACTTATGTTACCGGGCAACATAATATTACCCTTTCTAGTCCATGATATTTTACTTAAATTAAAGTCACCAATGATTAAAAACTTCTCATTAGGATAACTTAACATTGTGCTAGACAAACTAGACAGATAATTTGATAATTGAGCAGAAAATGACCATCCACAATTTTGAGTACACAGATAAATGACACATAAGTTCAGTTTTATATTTGTATTGGTGTTTACTTGTCGCAAATTTAAAGTAAGCCACAAATCCTCAGCCGTGGAATGGAAAGAAGGACGTGCAACAGCTAATATTTGTTTACGTACCGCTATTAAAACACCTCCGCCATATACTTGTTGTGTCACCTCATAGTCGCGGTCTCGCCACCACACAGCATAACTATCACTGAATATCTCTGAATCACTAATACTGTTAACCAACCAAATCTCAGTTAATATAATAACATCATAAGAAGCAAGACAGAGTTGACGATAAAACTTTTCTGTTTTAGTTCTAAGTCCACGAGTATTTTGATAGTAAATATTTAGATTTGAACTATCCATTAATAGATTTGTAGATAACACCAACAGTATTATATGCAAAATAGTTAAAGTATTTATATAATTGCAATTTATATTGAAGAGCACTAAGACACCAAACATAACTCATATTTTTTGATCCACTAGTTTTAAATAGAATATAGTCAATAATTGAAAATTTCAGGGCTGCGTACCAATCGCAGAAGGAGGTTGCACACTCGGCCCAACTACGACAAGTGAACCTCCGACTGATTCACCAACTACCACAGAAAGGGACATTTCAGATGAACATACTACATCAACAACCGACAAAAATACAGAAATAACTGGCACCACCGCTGCATCAACAGATTCACAGCGTACAACTATATCTGACAGCGAAATCACGATGGCATCGACAACTGAAGGATCACATGAAAATACAGATGAAACAACTACTGAAATAGGGACAACGACAACTACAGACCCTCCTGTACCAATATGTCCACCAGGACATTGGGGCAGCGTTCCCCATCCGACCCGCTGTGATGTATATTACATGTGTGTCGCCGGTTTACCTAGGGAGATGACATGTACTGCTGGGACTGAATTTAGTTACGCAGCGCAGGTAAGTTGATTGACTCAAATCTGTTATTTCCTCAAAACTTAAATCAGCGAAAGCTGATAAGTTAGTAATAGCTTTACTTTTAGTAGAGTGGCAAATAATATTTATAAATAGTTACATAATATACTTTAGTGCCCTTACTTTATAACGAGAATGAAAATTCAAAGAGATACAGGTGTCTTAAATTAAATACTAAAGCTGACAGCGTTGCCCACCACACACTCCTTTGGGCAATCTTTGACCACACAAGCATAATTTGACACGCAGGCACACAGCGTATATTATATGTAATGTACTGTCTAGATAGTTGTTTCTGTTTTTGATCTTATTTTTGGTTACTGGCTCAAATACTGCATTTGTTTAACGATATCGCAAAAAACACTGTCAGGATAAAATTATAAGCCACAAGATACTTTCCCGGCATCCCACTAATATTATTAATGCAAAAGTTTGCAAGTATGGGTGTTTCTTACTCTTTCACGTAAAAACTAATAAATGGATTTCAGTGAAACTTCAGAATAATATAGTTTGAACATTAGAATAACACAAAAGCTAATTTGTATCCCGATAACAAGTTCTTGTGGAAAACGGAAACGGGAAAACTTTGTCGACGCGGGTGAGGCCAAGGGCGTAAACTTGTAATGTATAAAAGCCTTTCTTCCAGTCAAAAAGCGCAACTTAAAATAGTACTAAATAGATTTTTCTACAAGTCTCACGCCTATGTACGTTTGACTAATTAATTCTACACCATATTTTTTGATCCACTGGTTTTAAATAGAATATAGTCAATAATTGAAAATTTCAGGGCTGCGTACCAATCGCAGAAGGAGGTTGCACACTCGGCCCAACTACGACAAGTGAACCTCCGACTGATTCACCAACTACCACAGAAAGGGACATTTCAGATGAACATACTACATCAACAACCGACAAAAATACAGAAATAACTGGCACCACCGCTGCATCAACAGATTCACAGCGTACAACTATATCTGACAGCGAAATCACGATGGCATCGACAACTGAAGGATCACATGAAAATACAGATGAAACAACTACTGAAATAGGGACAACGACAACTACAGAACCTCCTGTACCAATATGTCCGCCAGGACATTGGGGCAGCGTTCCCCATCCGACCCGCTGTGATGTATATTACATATGTGTCGCCGGTTTACCTAGAGAGATGACATGTACTGCTGGGACTGAATTTAGTTACGCAGCGCAGGTAAGTTAACTGATTCAAATCTGTTATTTCCTCTAAACTTACATCAGCGTAAGCTGATAAGTTAGTAATAGCTTTACTTTTAGTAGAGTGACAAAAAATATTTATAAATAGTTACATAATATACTTTAGTGCCCTTACTTTATCACGAGAAATGAAAATTCAAAGGGATACAGGTTTCTTAAATTAAATACTAAAGCTGATAGTATTGCCCACCACACACTCCTTCGGGCAATCTTTGATCACACAAGCATAAATAGACACGCAGAGACACAGTGAAAATTATATTTATGGTACTGTCTAGATAGTTGTTTCCGTTTTTTGATCTTATTTTTGACTACTGGCTCGAATACTGCATTTTTTTAACGATATTGCAATGAACACATTTAGAAAAAAAATATAAGCCACAAGATACTTTCCTGGCATCCCACTAATATTATAAACGCAAAAGTTCGCAAGCTTGAATGTTTGTTACTCTTTCACGTAAAAACTACTAATTTGATGTCAGTAAAACTTCAGAATAATACAGCTTGAACATCAAATTAACACATAAGCTAATTTGTATCCCGATAACAAGTTTTCAACTTGTAATGTATAAATGCCTTTTCTTTCAGTCAAAAACGCAACTTAAAATATTACTAAACAGATTTTTCTGCAAGTCTCACGCCTATATACGTTTGACTAATTAATTCTACACCATATTTTTTGATCCACTAGTTTTAAATAGAATATAGTCAATAATTGAAAATTTCAGGGCTGCGTACCAATCGCAGAAGGAGGTTGCACACTCGGCCCAACTACGACAAGTGAACCTCGGACTGATACACCAACTACCACAGAAAGAGACATTTCAGATGAACATACTACAACAACAACCGACAAAAATACAGAAATAACTGCCACCACCGCTGCATCAACAGATTCACAGAGTACAACTATATCTGACAGCGATACCACGATGGCATCGACAACTGAAGGATCACATGAAAATACAGACGAAACAACTACTGAAATAGGGACAACGACAACTACAGACCCTCCTGTACCAATATGTCCACCAGGACATTGGGGCAGCGTTCCCCATCCGACCCGCTGTGATGTATATTACATGTGTGTCGCCGGTTTACCTAGGGAGATGACATGTACTGCTGGGACTGAATTTAGTTACGCAGCGCAGGTAAGTTGATTGATTCAAATCTATTATTTCCTCAAAACTTACATTAGCGTAAGCTGATATGTTAGGAATAGCTTTACATTTAGTAGAGTGGCCAACATTATTTATAAATAGTTACGTAATATACTATAGTGCAGTTACTTTATCACGAGAAATGAAAATTCAAAGGGATACAGGTTTCTTAAAGTAAATACTAAAGCTGACAGTATTGCCCACCACACTCTCCTTCGGGCAACCTTTGACCACACAAGCATAAATTGACACGCAGGCACACAGCGTATATTATATGTATTGTACTGTCTAGATAGTTGTTTCTGTTTTTGATCTTATTTTTGGTTACTGGCTCAAATACTGCATTTGTTTAACGATATTGCAAAGAACACTGTCAGGATAAAATTATAAGCCAAAAGATACTTTCCCGGCATCCCACTTATATTATTAATGCAAAAGTTTGCAAGTATGGGTGTTTGTTACTCTTTCACGTAATAACTACTAAATGGATTTCAGTGAAACTTCAGAATAATATAGTTTGAACATTAGAATAACACAAAAGCTAATTTGTATCCCGATAACAAGTTCTTGTGGGAAACGGAAACGGGAAAACTTTGTCGACGCGGGTGAGGCCAAGGGCGTAAACTTGTAATGTATAAAAGCCTTTCTTCCAGTCAAAAAGCGCAACTTAAAATAGTACTAAATAGATTTTTCTACAAGTCTCACGCCTATGTACGTTTGACTAATTAATTCTACACCATATTTTTTGATCCACTAGTTTTAAATAGAATATAGTCAATAATTGAAAATTTCAGGGTTGCGTACCAATCGCAGAAGGAGGTTGCACACTCGGCCCAACTACGACAAGTGAACCTCCGACTGATTCACCAACTACCACAGAAAGGGACATTTCAGATGAACATACTACATCAACAACCGACAAAAATACAGAAATAACTGGCACCACCGCTGCATCAACAGATTCACAGCGTACAACTATATCTGACTGCGAAATCACGATGGCATCGACAACTGAAGGATCACATGAAAATACAGATGAAACAACTACTGAAATAGGGACAACGACAACTACAGAACCTCCTGTACCAATATGTCCGCCAGGACATTGGGGCAGCGTTCCCCATCCGACCCGCTGTGATGTATATTACATATGTGTCGCCGGTTTACCTAGAGAGATGACATGTACTGCTGGGACTGAATTTAGTTACGCAGCGCAGGTAAGTTAACTGATTCAAATCTGTTATTACCTCTAAACTTACATCAGCGTAAGCTGATAAGTTAGTAATAGCTTTACTTTTAGTAGAGTGACAAAAAATATTTATAAATAGTTACATAATATACTTTAGTGCCCTTACTTTATCACGAGAAATGAAAATTCAAAGGGATACAGGTTTCTTAAATTAAATACTAAAGTTGATAGTATTGCCCACCACACACTCCTTCGGGCAATCTTTGATCACACAAGCATAAATAGACACGCAGAGACACAGTGAAAATTATATTTATGGTACTGTCTAGATAGTTGTTTCCGTTTTTTGATCTTATTTTTGACTACTGGCTCGAATACTGCATTTTTTTAACGATATTGCAATGAACACATTTAGAAAAAAAATATAAGCCACAAGATACTTTCCTGGCATCCCACTAATATTATAAACGCAAAAGTTCGCAAGCTTGAATATTTGTTACTCTTTCACGTAAAAACTACTAATTTGATGTCAGTAAAACTTCAGAATAATACAGCTTGAACATCAAATTAACACATAAGCTAATTTGTATCCCGATAACAAGTTTTCAACTTGTAATGTATAAATGCCTTTTCTTTCAGTCAAAAACGCAACTTAAAATATTACTAAACAGATTTTTCTGCAAGTCTCACGCCTATATACGTTTGACTAATTAATTCTACACCATATTTTTTGATCCACTAGTTTTAAATAGAATATAGTCAATAATTGAAAATTTCAGGGCTGCGTACCAATCGCAGAAGGAGGTTGCACACTCGGCCCAACTACGACAAGTGAACCTCGGACTGATACACCAACTACCACAGAAAGAGACATTTCAGATGAACATACTACAACAACAACCGACAAAAATACAGAAATAACTGCCACCACCGCTGCATCAACAGATTCACAGAGTACAACTATATCTGACAGCGATACCACGATGGCATCGACAACTGAAGGATCACATGAAAATACAGACGAAACAACTACTGAAATAGGGACAACGACAACTACAGACCCTCCTGTACCAATATGTCCACCAGGACATTGGGGCAGCGTTCCCCATCCGACCCGCTGTGATGTATATTACATGTGTGTCGCCGGTTTACCTAGGGAGATGACATGTACTGCTGGGACTGAATTTAGTTACGCAGCGCAGGTAAGTTGATTGATTCAAATCTATTATTTCCTCAAAACTTACATTAGCGTAAGCTGATATGTTAGGAATAGCTTTACATTTAGTAGAGTGGCCAACATTATTTATAAATAGTTACGTAATATACTATAGTGCAGTTACTTTATCACGAGAAATGAAAATTCAAAGGGATACAGGTTTCTTAAAGTAAATACTAAAGCTGACAGTATTGCCCACCACACTCTCCTTCGGGCAACCTTTGACCACACAAGCATAAATTGACACGCAGGCACACAGCGTATATTATATGTATTGTACTGTCTAGATAGTTGTTTCTGTTTTTGATCTTATTTTTGGTTACTGGCTCAAATACTGCATTTGTTTAACGATATTGCAAAGAACACTGTCAGGATAAAATTATAAGCCAAAAGATACTTTCCCGGCATCCCACTTATATTATTAATGCAAAAGTTTGCAAGTATGGGTGTTTGTTACTCTTTCACGTAATAACTACTAAATGGATTTCAGTGAAACTTCAGAATAATATAGTTTGAACATTAGAATAACACAAAAGCTAATTTGTATCCCGATAACAAGTTCTTGTGGGAAACGGAAACGGGAAAACTTTGTCGACGCGGGTGAGGCCAAGGGCGTAAACTTGTAATGTATAAAAGCCTTTCTTCCAGTCAAAAAGCGCAACTTAAAATAGTACTAAATAGATTTTTCTACAAGTCTCACGCCTATGTACGTTTGACTAATTAATTCTACACCATATTTTTTGATCCACTAGTTTTAAATAGAATATAGTCAATAATTGAAAATTTCAGGGTTGCGTACCAATCGCAGAAGGAGGTTGCACACTCGGCCCAACTACGACAAGTGAACCTCCGACTGATTCACCAACTACCACAGAAAGGGACATTTCAGATGAACATACTACATCAACAACCGACAAAAATACAGAAATAACTGGCACCACCGCTGCATCAACAGATTCACAGCGTACAACTATATCTGACAGCGAAATCACGATGGCATCGACAACTGAAGGATCACATGAAAATACAGATGAAACAACTACTGAAATAGGGACAACGACAACTACAGAACCTCCTGTACCAATATGTCCGCCAGGACATTGGGGCAGCGTTCCCCATCCGACCCGCTGTGATGTATATTACATATGTGTCGCCGGTTTACCTAGAGAGATGACATGTACTGCTGGGACTGAATTTAGTTACGCAGCGCAGGTAAGTTAACTGATTCAAATCTGTTATTACCTCTAAACTTACATCAGCGTAAGCTGATAAGTTAGTAATAGCTTTACTTTTAGTAGAGTGACAAAAAATATTTATAAATAGTTACATAATATACTTTAGTGCCCTTACTTTATCACGAGAAATGAAAATTCAAAGGGATACAGGTTTCTTAAATTAAATACTAAAGCTGATAGTATTGCCCACCACACACTCCTTCGGGCAATCTTTGATCACACAAGCATAAATAGACACGCAGAGACACAGTGAAAATTATATTTATGGTACTGTCTAGATAGTTGTTTCCGTTTTTTGATCTTATTTTTGACTACTGGCTCGAATACTGCATTTTTTTAACGATATTGCAATGAACACATTTAGAAAAAAAATATAAGCCACAAGATACTTTCCTGGCATCCCACTAATATTATAAACGCAAAAGTTCGCAAGCTTGAATGTTTGTTACTCTTTCACGTAAAAACTACTAATTTGATGTCAGTAAAACTTCAGAATAATACAGCTTGAACATCAAATTAACACATAAGCTAATTTGTATCCCGATAACAAGTTTTCAACTTGTAATGTATAAATGCCTTTTCTTTCAGTCAAAAACGCAACTTAAAATATTACTAAACAGATTTTTCTGCAAGTCTCACGCCTATATACGTTTGACTAATTAATTCTACACCATAGTTTTTGATCCACTAGTTTTAAATAGAATATAGTCAATAATTGAAAATTTCAGGGCTGCGTACCAATCGCAGAAGGAGGTTGCACACTCGGCCCAACTACGACAAGTGAACCTCGGACTGATACACCAACTACCACAGAAAGAGACATTTCAGATGAACATACTACAACAACAACCGACAAAAATACAGAAATAACTGCCACCACCGCTGCATCAACAGATTCACAGAGTACAACTATATCTGACAGCGATACCACGATGGCATCGACAACTGAAGGATCACATGAAAATACAGACGAAACAACTACTGAAATAGGGACAACGACAACTACAGACCCTCCTGTACCAATATGTCCACCAGGACATTGGGGCAGCGTTCCCCATCCGACCCGCTGTGATGTATATTACATGTGTGTCGCCGGTTTACCTAGGGAGATGACATGTACTGCTGGGACTGAATTTAGTTACGCAGCGCAGGTAAGTTGATTGATTCAAATCTATTATTTCCTCAAAACTTACATTAGCGTAAGCTGATATGTTAGGAATAGCTTTACATTTAGTAGAGTGGCCAACATTATTTATAAATAGTTACGTAATATACTATAGTGCAGTTACTTTATCACGAGAAATGAAAATTCAAAGGGATACAGGTTTCTTAAAGTAAATACTAAAGCTGACAGTATTGCCCACCACACTCTCCTTCGGGCAACCTTTGACCACACAAGCATAAATTGACACGCAGGCACACAGCGTATATTATATGTATTGTACTGTCTAGATAGTTGTTTCTGTTTTTGATCTTATTTTTAGTTACTGGCTCAAATACTGCATTTGTTTAACGATATTGCAAAGAACACTGTCAGGATAAAATTATAAGCCAAAAGATACTTTCCCGGCATCCCACTTATATTATTAATGCAAAAGTTTGCAAGTATGGGTGTTTGTTACTCTTTCACGTAATAACTACTAAATGGATTTCAGTGAAACTTCAGAATAATATAGTTTGAACATTAGAATAACACAAAAGCTAATTTGTATCCCGATAACAAGTTCTTGTGGGAAACGGAAACGGGAAAACTTTGTCGACGCGGGTGAGGCCAAGGGCGTAAACTTGTAATGTATAAAAGCCTTTCTTCCAGTCAAAAAGCGCAACTTAAAATAGTACTAAATAGATTTTTCTACAAGTCTCACGCCTATGTACGTTTGACTAATTAATTCTACACCATATTTTTTGATCCACTAGTTTTAAATAGAATATAGTCAATAATTGAAAATTTCAGGGCTGCGTACCAATCGCAGAAGGAGGTTGTACACTCGGCCCAACTACGACAAGTGAACCTCCGACTGATTCACCAACTACCACAGAAAGGAACATTTCAGATGAACATACTACATCAACAACCGACAAAAATACAGAAATAACTGGCACCACCGCTGCATCAACAGATTCACAGCGTACAACTATATCTGACAGCGAAATCACGATGGCATCGACAACTGAAGGATCACATGAAAATACATATGAAACAACTACTGAAATAGGGACAACGACAACTACAGAACCTCCTGTACCAATATGTCCACCAGGACATTGGGGCAGCGTTCCCCATCCGACCCGATGTGATGTATATTACATGTGTGTCGCCGGTTTACCTAGAGAGATGACATGTACTGCTGGGACTGAATTTAGTTACGCAGCGCAGGTAAGTTTACTGATTCAAATCTGTTATTTCCTCTAAACTTACATCAGCGTAAGCTGATAAGTTAGGAATAGCTTTACTTTTAGTAGAGTGACAAAAAATATTTATAAACAGTTACATAATATACTTTAGTGCACTTACTTTATCACGAGAAATGAAAATTCAAAGGGATACAGGTTTCTTAAATTAAATACTAAAGCTGATAGTATTGCCCACCACACACTCCTTCGGGCAATCTTTGATCACACAAGCATAAATAGACACGCAGAGACACAGTGAAAATTATATTTATGGTACTGTCTAGATAGTTGTTTCCGTTTTTTGATCTTATTTTTGACTACTGGCTCGAATACTGCATTTTTTTAACGATATTGCAATGAACACATTTAGAAAAAAAATATAAGCCACAAGATACTTTCCTGGCATCCCACTAATATTATAAACGCAAAAGTTCGCAAGCTTGAATGTTTGTTACTCTTTCACGTAAAAACTACTAATTTGATGTCAGTAAAACTTCAGAATAATACAGCTTGAACATCAAATTAACACATAAGCTAATTTGTATCCCGATAACAAGTTTTCAACTTGTAATGTATAAATGCCTTTTCTTTCAGTCAAAAAGCGCAACTTAAAATATTACTAAACAGATTTTTCTGCAAGTCTCACGCCTATATACGTTTGACTAATTAATTCTACACCATATTTTTTGATCCACTAGTTTTAAATAGAATATAGTCAATAATTGAAAATTTCAGGGCTGCGTACCAATCGCAGAAGGAGGTTGCACACTCGGCCCAACTACGACAAGTGAACCTCGGACTGATACACCAACTACCACAGAAAGAGACATTTCAGATGAACATACTACAACAACAACCGACAAATATACAGAAATAACTGCCACCACCGCTGCATCAACAGATTCACAGAGTACAACTATATCTGACAGCGATACCACGATGGCATCGACAACTGAAGGATCACATGAAAAAACAGACGGAACAACTACTGAAATAGGGACAACGACAACTACAGACCCTCCTGTACCAATATGTCCACCAGGACATTGGGGCAGCGTTCCCCATCCGACCCGCTGTGATGTATATTACATGTGTGTCGCCGGTTTACCTAGGGAGATGACATGTACTGCTGGGACTGAATTTAGTTACGCAGCGCAGGTAAGTTGATTGATTCAAATCTATTATTTCCTCAAAACTTACATTAGCGTAAGCTGATATGTTAGGAATAGCTTTACATTTAGTAGAGTGGCCAACATTATTTATAAATAGTTACGTAATATACTATAGTGCAGTTACTTTATCACGAGAAATGAAAATTCAAAGGGATACAGGTTTCTTAAAGTAAATACTAAAGCTGACAGTATTGCCCACCACACTCTCCTTCGGGCAACCTTTGACCACACAAGCATAAATTGACACGCAGGCACACAGCGTATATTATATGTATTGTACTGTCTAGATAGTTGTTTCTGTTTTTGATCTTATTTTTGGTTACTGGCTCAAATACTGCATTTGTTTAACGATATTGCAAAGAACACTGTCAGGATAAAATTATAAGCCAAAAGATACTTTCCCGGCATCCCACTAATATTATTAATGCAAAAGTTTGCAAGTATGGGTGTTTGTTACTCTTTCACGTAATAACTACTAAATGGATTTCAGTGAAACTTCAGAATAATATAGTTTGAACATTAGAATAACACAAAAGCTAATTTGTATCCCGATAACAAGTTCTTGTGGGTAACGGAAACGGGAAAACTTTGTCGACGCGGGTGAGGCCAAGGGCGTAAACTTGTAATGTATAAAAGCCTTTCTTCCAGTCAAAAAGCGCAACTTATAATAGTACTAAATAGATTTTTCTACAAGTCTCACGCCTATGTACGTTTGACTAATTAATTCTACACCATATTTTTTGATCCACTAGTTTTAAATAGAATATAGTCAATAATTGAAAATTTCAGGGCTGCGTACCAATCGCAGAAGGAGGTTGCACACTCGGCCCAACTACGACAAGTGAACCTCCGACTGATTCACCAACTACCACAGAAAGGGACATTTCAGATGAACATACTACATCAACAACCGACAAAAATACAGAAATAACTGGCACCACCGCTGCATCAACAGATTCACAGCGTACAACTATATCTGACAGCGAAATCACGATGGCATCGACAACTGAAGGATCACATGAAAATACAGATGAAACAACTACTGAAATAGGGACAACGACAACTACAGAACCTCCTGTACCAATATGTCCGCCAGGACATTGGGGCAGCGTTCCCCATCCGACCCGCTGTGATGTATATTACATGTGTGTCGCCGGTTTACCTAGAGAGATGACATGTACTGCTGGGACTGAATTTAGTTACGCAGCGCAGGTAAGTTAACTGATTCAAATCTGTTATTTCCTCTAAACTTACATCAGCGTAAGCTGATATGTTAGTAATAGCTTTACTTTTAGTAGAGTGGCAAAAAATATTTATAAATAGTTACATAATATACTTTAGTGCCCTTACTTTATCACGAGAAATGAAAATTCAAAGGGATACAGGTTTCTTAAATTAAATACTAAAGCTGATAGTATTGCCCACCACACACTCCTTCGGGCAATCTTTGACCACACAAGCATAAATTGACACGCAGAGACACAGTGATAATTATATTTATGGTACTGTCTAGATAGTTGTTTCTGTTTTTTGATCTTATTTTTGATTATCGGCTCAAATACTGCATTCGATAACGATATTACACTTAACACAGTCAGGATAAAATTATAAACCGCAAGATACTTTCCTGGCATCCCACTAATATTATAAACGCAAAAGTTTGCAAGCTTGGATATTTGTTACTCTTTCACGTAAAAACTACTAAATGGATTTCAGTAAAACTTCAGAATAACACAGCTTGAACATCAATTTAACACATAAGCTTATTTGTATCCCTATAACAAGTTCTTGTAGAAAACGGAAATGGGAAAACCTTGCCGAATCGGGTGAGGCCAAGGGCGTAAACTTGTAATGTATAAAAGCCTTTCTTCCAGTCAAAAAGCGCAACTCAAAACCGTACCAAATAGATTTTTCTACAAGTCTCACGCCAATGTACGTTTGACTAATTAATTCTACACCATATTTTTTGATCCACTGGTTTTAAATAGAATATAGTCAATAATTGAAAATTTTAGGGCTGCGTACCAATCGCAGAAGGAGGTTGCACACTCGGCCCAACTACGACAAGTGAACCTCGGACTGATTCACCAACTACCACAGAAAGGGACATTTCAGATGAATATACTACAACAACAACCGACAAAAGTACAGACATAACTGTCACCACCGCTGCATCAACAGATTCACAGAGTACAACTATATCTGACAGCGATACCACGATTGCATCGACAACTGAAGGATCACATGAAAATACAGACGAACCAACTACTGAAATAGGGACAACGACAACTACAGAACCTCCTGTACCAACATGTCCACCAGGACATTGGGGCAACGTTCCCCATCCGACCCGCTGTGATGTATATTACATGTGTGTCGCCGGTTTACCTAGAGAGATGACATGTACTGCTGGGACTGAATTTAGTTACGCAACGCAGGTAAGTTGATTGATTCAAATCTATTATTTCCTCAAAACTTACATCAGCGTAAGCTGATATGTTAGTAATAGCTTTACATTTAGTAGAGTGGCCAATATTATTTGTAAATAGTTACATAATATACTTTAGTGCCCTTACTTTATCACGAGAAATGAAAATTCAAAGGGATAGAGGTTTCTTAAATTTAATACTAAAGCTGATAGTATTGCCTACCACACACTCCTTCGGGCAACCTTTTATCACACAAGCATAAATTGACACGCAGAGACACATCGAATATTATATTTATGGTACTGTCTAGATAGTTGTTTCCGTTTTTTTGATCTTATTTTTGACTACTGGCTCGAATACTGCATTTTTTTTAAGATATTGCAATAAACACTAATATTATAAACGCCAAAGTTTGCAAGCTTGGATGTTTGTTACTCTTTCACGTAAAAACTACTAAATGGATTTCAGTAAAACTTCAGAATAACACAGCTTGAACATCAATTTAACACATAAGCTTATTTGTATCCCTATAACAAGTTCTTGTAGAAAACGGAAACGGGAAAACCTTGCCGAATCGGGTGAGGCCAAGGGCGTAAACTTGTAATGTATAAAAGCCTTTCTTCCAGTCAAAAAGCGCAACTCAAAACAGTACTAAATAGATTTTTCTACAAGTCTCACGCCTATGTACGTTTGACTAATTAATTCTACACCATATTTTTTGATCCACTGGTTTTAAATAGAATATAGTCAATAATTGAAAATTTCAGGGCTGCGTACCAATCGCAGAAGGAGGTTGCACACTCGGCCCAACTACGACAAGTGAACCTCCGACTGATTCACCAACTACCACAGAAAGGGACATTTCAGATGAACATACTACAACAACAACCGGCAAAAATACAGAAATAACTGGCACCACCGCTGCATCTACAGATTCACAGAGTACAACTATATCCGACAGCGATACCACTATTGCATCGACAACTGAAGGATCACATGAAAATACAGACGTAACAACTACTGAAATAGGGACAACGACAACTACAGAACCTCCTGTACCAATATGTCCACCAGGACATTGGGGCAACGTTCCCCATCCGACCCGCTGTGATGTATATTACATGTGTGTCGCCGGTTTACCTAGAGAGATGACATGTACTGCTGGGACTGAATTTAGTTACGCAGCGCAGGTAAGTTGATTGATTCAAATCTTTTATTTCCTCAAAACTTACATCAGCGTAAGCTGATATGTTAGTAATAGCTTTATATTTAGTAGAGTGGCCAATTTTATTTATAAATAGTTACATAATATACTTTAGTGCCCTTACTTTATCACGAGAAATGAAAATTCAAAGGGATACAGGTTTCTTAAATTTAATACTAAAGCTGATAGTATTGCCTACCACACACTCCTTCGGGCAACCTTTTATCACACAAGCATAAATTGACACGCAGAGACACAGCGAATATTATATTTATGGTACTGTCTAGATAGTTGTTTCCGTATTTTGATCTTATTTTTGACTACTGGCTCGAATACTGCATTTTTTTAACGATATTGCAATGAACACTAATATTATTAATGCAAAAGTTTGCAAGTATGGGTGTTTGTTACTCTTTCACGTAATAACTACTAAATGGATTTCAGTGAAACTTCAGAATAATATAGTTTGAACATTAGAATAACACAAAAGCTAATTTGTATCCCGATAACAAGTTCTTGTGGGAAACGGAAACGGGAAAACTTTGTCGACGCGGGTGAGGGCAAGGGCGTAAACTTGTAATGTATAAAAGCCTTTCTTCCAGTCAAAAAGTGCAACTTAAAATAGTACTAAATAGATTTGTCTACAAGTCTCAGGTCTTTGTACGTTGGACTAATTAATTCTACATCATATTTTTTGATCCAATAGTTATAAATAGAATACAGTCAATAATTCAAAATTTCAGGACTGCGTACCAATCGCAGAAGGAGGTTGCACACTCGGCCCAACTACGACAAGTGAACCTCCGACTGATGCACCAACTACAACAGAAAGGGACATTTCAGATGAACATACTACAAAAACAACCGACAAAAATACAGAAATAACTGGCACCACCGCTGCATCAACAAATTCACAGAGTACAACTATATCTGACAGCGATACCACGATGGCATCGACAACTGAAGGATCACATGAAAAAACAGACGGAACAACTACTGAAGTAGGGACAACGACAACTACAGAATCTCCTGTACCAATATGTCCACCAGGACATTGGGGCAGCTTTCCCCATCCGACCCGTTGTGATCTATATTATATGTGTGTCGCCGGTTTACCCAGTGAGATGACATGTACTGCTGGGACTGAATTTAGTTACGCAGCGCAGGTAAGTTGATTGATTCAAATCTATTATTTCCTCAAAACTTACATCAGCGTAAGCTGATAAGTTAGTAATAGCTTTACTTTTAGTAGAGTGGCAAATAATATTTTTAAATTGTTACATAATATACTTTAGTGCCCTTACTTTATCACGAGAAATGAATATTCAAAGGGATACAGGTTTCTTAAATTAAATACTAAAGCTGACAGTATTGCACACCACACACTCCTTCGGGCAATCTTTAACCCCACAAGCATAAATGGACACGCAGAGATACAGCATATATTATAGTTATTGTTATGTCTAGATAGTTGTTTCTGTTTCATGATCTTATTTTTGACTACTAGCTCGAATACTGCATTGGTTTAACGATAATGCAATTAACACGGTCAGAAAAAAAATATAAGCCACAAGATACTTTCGTTGCAAAATTGTATTAAAGCCTTTCCTCCAGTCAAAAAGCGTCACTTAAAGTAATTGCGTCACTAAATAGATTTTTGCACAAGTCTCACGCCTATGTAGGTTTTACTGTATAATTCTACACCATATTTTTTGATCCACTAGTTTTAAATAGAATATAGTAAATAATTGAAATAAAAAGCTTTTTGATAAATTTTTAAAGCAATTATTTGCTAAATTTCTCATAAATGTTTAATAAAGTGGAAAAAGACAATTCGACTCGAGACAGAGATTGAACCTGTGACCTTTGGCTAACCAGGGCAATGTTCTAGCCACCTGAACTACCCGAACCGTATCGAATAAAGTTGAAATTCTCCACCATATTTATATCGTCATTTTAAGAGTATGACCAGAGCCATCTATCGACCTAATGAACAACTCGATACCAATGAACAGTGTTACAACTATTTTTAAACATTGATGCAATGGACTCCACTCAGTATATTGATAAATTTTTAAAGCAATTATTTGCTAAATTTCTCATAAATGTTTAATAAAGTGAAAAAGACAGCAGTTTTTAAATTAAATACTTAAGCTAATTGTATCGCACACCACAAACTCTTTCTATATACCACTAATATTTGACCACACAAGCATAAATAAACACGCAAAGACAGCATATATTATATTTATTGTGCTGTCTAGACAGTTGTATTTGTGTTGCGATTTTATTTTTGACTACGAGTACTAGCTCAAATACTGCATTTATTTAAATACAGATTTTTGCACAAGTCTCACGCCTATGTAGGTTAAACTGTATAATACTACATCATATTGTTTGATCCACCAGTTTTAAATAGAATATAGTCAATAATTAAAAATTTCAGGGCTGCGTACCAATCGCAGAAGGAGGTTGCACACTCGGTTCAGCTACCACAATTGATCCTCCGACTAATTCTCCAACTGACTCACCAACTACCACAGAAAGGGACATTTCAGATGATGTACATACTACAACAACAACCGACAAAAATACAGAAATAACTGGCACCACCGCTGCAACAACAGATTCACAGAGTACAACTACTGACAGCGATACCACTATTGCATCGACAACCGAAGGATCACTTGAAAATACAGACGGAACAACTACAGAAGTAGGGACAATGACAACTACAGAACCTCCTGTACCAATCTGTCCACCAGGACATTGGGGCAGCGTCGCCCATCCGACTCGTTGTGACGTGTATTATATGTGTATCGCCGGTGCGCCTAGAGAGATGACATGCACGGCTGGGACTGAATTTAGTTACGCAGCGCAGGTATGTTGATTGATTCAAATCTGTTATTTCCTCAAAACTTAAATCTGCCTTAGCTGATGAGTTAGAAATAGTTTAACTTTTAGCAGAGCAGCAAATTATATTTATAAATAGTTACATAATATACTTTAGTGCCCATACTTTATCACGAGAAATGAAAATTCATGGCAATAGAGTGGTTTTTTTAATTAATTACTTAAGCTAATGTAAAAATAAATAAAAAGTATTGCACACCACAAGCTCTTCTGGGCAATATAAGACTACACAAGCATAAAAATGGACACGTAGAGACACCGCCTCAGCAGCATATATTATGTTTATTGTATTGTCTAGATAGTTATATTTGTTTCGATTTTATTTTTGACTACTAGCTCAAATTCTGCATTGTTTAAATAAATTACAATGAACACATTCAGGACAAAATTATAAGCTACAAGATACTTACTAACTAACTATCTAACCATCTTCACGCTGTATCCCTGACGGGGTAGTCAGAGAGAGCGGATCGCCAGGCTTTACAATCCATGCACACTTCTTTCGCTTCTTCAAGATTCATCAATCGCTTCATACACCCACGTCTGGGTATCCGAATACTTTTGATCTTTCCATTTTTGAGCAATCTGCTCACGTGGTCTTCATATGTAAGTCTCGGCCTACCCTGACTTCTTCTACCCTCTACTTTCGCACAATATATATTCTTCGTCAATAGATCCTCACTTATTCGTTGGACGTATCCCAACCAACGGACACGCCCTATTCCAGCTTAACGCTGTCACTTTCATTCAAACTTGCCATATTGCGTATCACTTCGTTACATATTCGGTCAGCCAAAGTAATGCCGCACAATTTTCGAAGTATTCGCATCTCCACAGCATTTAATTTACTTTCATGCATCTGCTGACATACCCAGGTTTCGCTACCGTAAAGCAAAGTTGGCACTAGCACTGCGTTATGAATCGCCAGTCGTGCTTCTTTTACGATGCTTTGTCGCTTTACTAATTGGGAGAAAGCACCGTTAACTCTGTTTCCGGCAGCTACTCGCCGTTCTACATCCGAATTACATCTTCCATCCGCGCTAAACATACTCCCTAAATACATAATTTCATTCACTTGCTTTAGACGTTCCCGGTTTATCTTAATCTCCCATTTGGCTCTTACGTCATCTCTTTCTTATATTAGAACCTTAGTTTTACTTGCATTCAAGCGAAGACCCTTACTTTCACATTCCTCTTTCATATTAGTGACTAATGGCGTAAGGTCGGCTTCTGATGAGGCCATGAGCACTGCATTATCAGCGTACAGCACACAGTTTACTGTAAAGTCACCCAAATTCACACCCATATAACAATCTTTCAACTTCTGCAGGCAACTGTCCAGATACACTATGACACTAGATATTTGCCTGGCATATTGCATAAAAGCCTTTCTTCCAGTCAAAAAGCGTAACTTAAAGTAGTACTAAACAGATTTTTGCACAAGTCTCACGCCTATGTAGGTTTAACTGTTCAATTCTACACTATATTGTTTGATCCACCAGTTTTAAATAGAATTTAGCCAATAATTGAAAATTTCAGGGCTGCGTACCAATCGCAGAAGGAGGTTGCACACTCGTCCCAACTACGACAAGTGATCCTCCGACTGATTCTCCAACTGATTCACCAATTACCACAGAAAGGGATATATATGATGGTGCAGATAGTACAACAACAACCGACAAAAATACAGAAATAGCTGACACCACCGCTGCATCAACAGATTCCGAGGGTACTACTATATCCGACAATGATGCCACTATTGCATCGACAACTGAAGGATCACTAGAAAATACAGACGGAACAACTACTGAAGTAGGGACTACGACAATTACAGAACCTCCTGTACGAATCTGTCCACCAGGACATTGGGGCAACGTTGCCCATCCGACTCGATGTGACGTATATTACATGTGTGTTGCTGGACAGCCTATAGAGATGACATGCACTGCTAGTACTGAATTTAGTTATGAAGCTCAGGTAAGTTGATTAATCCAAGCCTATTATTTTGAATATCATTTATCAGCATTAGCTCGAAAGTTGTAGGCCTTCATTTTCATATTTTGATATAGCCTTATCATATTCATATATGATAGGCCAATATTTTGGGTAGATTTAGTTAATCACAGTAAATTAAATCTTCAGCAAAACAATGGTTTTTATGCTTAAAAAACACGAGACATTATTGCAGATAGCAATCTCTTGCAAGCAACCTTTAGACTATTAGGAATGTTTAGAGGTGAAAAGACTCAGCGTATACATTTAGCAAGTAAAATTTTGAAGTGGTTTTGTTAACAAATGATAGAAGAATTGATTCGCCTACTGCTTACGCCTAAACGTTAACTTGCATTATTATATAAACTTTGTTTACTTGTAGTATCTAAATAATTGTTTCTTGTTCAATCATCTTACTTTTAACTACTATCTCCAAAACTATATCAGTTTTAAAATGTAAATAAACACAACCATGAAATAACTTTTCACCCACAACATTAGTATACTTATAACAAAACTGTAGAGCTAAATTCTGTAAATTGAAGACATTTAGAATTATTTTTTTAGGACTTTATATAAGCATAGAATGTTCTTTTTGACTGACCGTATAAGGAAAGCGCATAATGCGTAAACTAGTGAATCAATTTAAATAAAATGTAGCATGGTTTGAGTAGTATTATAGTTTTAATCTTAATATTTATTTATTTATGTCCACACTAAGTTTACAACAAATATAAAATGAGGAGTCATAGGTACAATGGTACTGCTTATTTCTATGAGATATATCTGCCAGCAGACCGGCGAGAGGAGAACTTGAATAAGGAGGAAAAGAACAAGTAAAAGTGTGTAACTAAAAAAGTGTAGATAAGAACTAAATAAACACGCATACAAAATAGTTCAGAACAAATATATATACTAGCTATATAGATATATGTAAATACACAAATAAATAATAATATAAATACACGTATAAATAATTAATTCACGGTTTTCACGGACTTTTCTTTTGATAGTAGTAATTGTTTTACTTTCTCTGATGACAGGGGGAAGTGAGTTCCACAATCTAACCGCATATAATAATATTTTGTGTGGATCCTTTGGAGAGGGAATATGCGTAGATCCCTGAAGATGTAAATAGCTTCCTGGAGCTGGACGTGATACAATTCTCATATTTAATAGATCACGTCCGATTTCCATAACATAATATTATTTAGAAAAAATATAATACTGTGAATTTCGCACAAATAATTCTTTGGAGAAATGACACGAGATCAAGGTTGTATGAAATGTGTATAAACATATGCAAATTGTTAGTTTTAATAAGGTTGTTAATAAGGGAATCGGTAAAATTTATATTAATGAAAACCACAACAAGCTCTTTCCATACTTACAATTCCGCTATAATGTCCGATGAAGAGTAGTCCGATTGCATGAGTTTTTGTTATTGTTTAGGAATTAGAAATGCTTTAGGAATTGGTTCATAATTATTTCAGAACTAAGTAGGGTTGTGAAGTTTATCCGTAATCATTTTCCACAGTATTTAATAAGATATTCTTAAAATATAGATTCACTATAGTTTCGTTATATCTCTAATAGTTTACGTAGCGTTTTTGATGATAGCCCGTTGTCGGTTTAATCTTTTCCGTCATATTGAACAATAATCGTAATATATTTATCAATTTACATAAAATCTGACACATTTAATTTTTTTTCATTTATTCATTCATGAAACAATTTACATTGTATTGAATATATAGTTTATAACATTTATAACATTTGCTTCTTTTTCATTATATATTTATTCTACTCTTATCTCTTATTCTTTCCTAAACGAATTATTTATGATTTCTTACAAATAAACTGATAAATATTTAATAGGCACCATATTTAATTATTGTATTTCCTTAACCTTAGTTAGAAATGCATCATATCATACATGTACATCAATAAGTCAAAATACAACTACAATAAAAAAGAAAAACCATATATAAACCTGCAACGTCATTTATTATTTCTTTATATTAATGACATTGCAGGTTGCAATTACTCAATTATAATTAAAAAAAAAACAATCCATGTCCCTGAAATTATTACATGTCAAAAAAGATCAATCTTTTTGAAGTGGAGTTTTCAAAGGTTAGAGATCATGTACACTGTACAAACATCCAGAAATTAATATTTGTTTAAACTTAACTTTAAATAAGTTACCAGTAGAGTTAAAGGAGAATCTTTAACTCTACTGGTAACTTATTGAATAAATGAATTGCCTGGTAACGTGAGCCTTGCTTGACAATATTTAACTTAGGTTGTGTTTGACTTTTAAAATCTTTTCTTCTGGTCTCTTCCTTTGTCTGTCTTTCCTCTTGCGTTTCGTAATTTGCAACATATTTTGAAAAGTTACTTAATACAATTAAGATGTAGAGACTAGGCACAGTTAATATGCCCAAATCTAGAAAAGATTGTCTACAGCTCTCAGTTTACGGTATTCTCATTATCGTTCTGATTGCTCGTTTCTGTAATATGAAAGCTTTACTATAGCTGTAACTGTAGCTGTGCCCCCAAAACTGGATACTGTACCTCAATCTAGATTCCACAAGCGCGTGGTATACAATTTTTAATTGTTCCACATTCATGTCGTCTCGCAATGTTCTTAATACATAACATGCAGATGAAATTGATGCATCTATAGCGTTCAGCTCTATTTTCCATTTTAATAGGTTGTCTATGTATATGCGCAGAAATTTAATTTTACTCACGGACTCAATCTTGTTCTTGTTTAATGAAACTTCTAAAAAGTCTTTTTTCGTGTGGTTGTTTTGAATAGCATTACTTTTGTTTTGGCAGTGTTGATTTTCAATTTATTTACCGTAAACCACACAGAAAACTCATTTAATAAAGCACTAACTTTTACAGTCAAGCTTTTGATATTGTCGCCTTATTGCATTTGTGTCGTTTGCAAAAACGGTTAGATTGGCGTCAGGATTTTTTTCATTAACATAATTTAGTAAGTCATTCGTAAACACTATGAAAAAGAAGGTCCTAAAACTGAACCTTGTGGTACCCTAGTCTTTACTGTTACTATACTTGACTTATGAGTTTTAATAAAGCCATTTTCATATGTCTTTCGAATTTCCACATACATTTTTCTATTATGGAGATAATTTGCGAACATTTGCCGTACTTTGCCTCTAATACCATAGTGTTCCATATCACACATCAGAAGTTTGTGATCTACTGTCGTACAATTGCTTCATACACCCACGTCTGGGTATCCGAATACTTTTAACCTTTCCATTTTTGAGCAATCCGCTCACGTGGTCTTCATATGTAAGTCTCAGCCTACCTTGACTTCTTCTACCCTCTACTTTCGCACAATATATATTCTTCGTCAATAGTCACTTATTCGTTGGACGTATCCCAACCAACGGACACGCCCTTTTCCAGCTTAACGCTGTCACTTTCATTTAAACCTGCCATATTGCGTATCATTTCGTTACATATTCGGTCGGCCAAAGTAATGCCGCACAATTTTCGAAGTGATCGCATCTCCACAGCATTTAATTTACTTTCATGCATCTGCTGACATACCCAGGTTTCACTACCGTTAAGCAAAGTTGGCACTAGCACTGCGTTATGAATCGCCAGTCGTGCTTCTTTTACAATGCTTTGTCGCTTTACTAATTGGGACAAAGCACCGTTAACTCTGTTTCCAGCAGCTACTCGCCGTTCTACATCCGAATTACATCTTTTACTTTTACTACTCCCTAAATACATAATTTAATTCACTTGCTTTAGACGTTCCTGGTTTATCCTAATCTCGCATTTGGCTCTTACGTCATCTCTTTCAAATATTAGAACCTTCGTTTTACTTGCATTCAAGCGAAGACCCTTACTTTCACATTCCTCTTTCATATTAGTGACTAATGGCGTAAGGTCGGCTTCTGATGAGGCCATGAGCACAGCATTATCAGCGTACTGCACACAGTTTACTGTAAAGTCACCCAAATTCACATCCATATACTACTTTCAGTACTAAGTAGGGTTGTGAAGTATATCTTTAATAATTTTCCACAGTATTTAATAAGATGTCCTTAAAATATAGATTCACTATAGTTTTGTAGTATTTCTAATAGTTTACGTAGCGTTTTTGATGAAAGCCCTTTGTCGGTTTAATCTTTTCCGTCATATTGAACAATAATCGTAATATATTTTTCAATTTACATAAATTCTGACACATTACATACCTTCCTAATGAATTACTATTTCTTTTGGTATAACTCGCATGATAAACTGTTTAGCAGTGGTTGAAATTTAACGATAATCGTTCAAGAATCGTTTAAAATAATAATCGTTTAAGATGATGGAAAAAGTCATACCAACTGAGGGTTATTACTCATCAAAAACGCAAAATATTATACGGCGAATTTATTCCTTATTCTAAATCAATAAAAAATCCTCAGTAACATTAGTCTGTATTTTAAGAATAGCGTATTTTATACCGAATATGGTAAACGGGTATGAAAAAAAAATTTATAACGCGGATAAAGCTGCAGGCATCAGTTAGTATACAATAAAATAAAGTTAACAAATGCAACTGTCTGTCCTTTTTTCTGTTTGAACAAATTGAACGACAAATTACTGAACATAGTTTCACAAAAGTTTCACCACTTAATAAAGTCATTCATTAAGGGTTTAAGCATTACATTTGTTCGTATCAATTAGAATTTCATCAATACTTGACAATTTCAGAGCTGCGTACCAATCGCAGAAGGGGGCTGCACACGGGGCTCAGCTACCACAGAAAGGGAAATTTTCGATGATGAAGATACAACAACAACTGACAAAAATACAGAAATAACTGACACCACTGCTGCATCGACAGATTCAGAGGGTACAACTATATCTGAGAACGATACCACTATTGCATCGACAACTGAAGGATCACTAGAAAATACAGACGGAACAACTACTGAAGTAGGGACAACGACAACTACAGAACCTCCTGTACGAATCTGTCCACCAGGACATTGGGGCAACGTTGCCCATCCGACTCGATGTGACGTATATTACATGTGTGTTGCCGGACAGCCCAGAGAGATGACATGCACTTCTAGTACTGAATTTAGTTATGAAGCGCAGGTAAGTTGATTAATCCAAGCCTATTATTTCGACTATCTTTTATCAGCATTAGCTCGAATGTTGTAGGCATTCATTTTTACAATATTTTGAGTACACTTAGTCCATCACAGTAAATTAAATCTTCAGCAATACAATGGTTTTTATGCTTAAATAATACACGAGACATTATTGCAGATAGCAATCTCTTGCAAGCAACCTTTAGACGTTCAGGAATGTATAGAGGTGAAAAGACTTAGCGTATAGCAGCATTTAGCAAGTAAAATTTTAAAGTGGTTTTGTTGACAACTGATAGAAGAATTGATTTATTATAAGCTTACGCCTACACGTTAACATATCATAATATTATTAAGAAAAAATGAAATATTTTGAATTTCGCACAAATGATTCTTAGGAGAAATGTAACGAGATCACGAATGGCCCCTCCATCACTGGAGTATGAAATGTGTATATATAAACATATGTAAATAGTTAGTTTTTAATAAGGGAATCGGTAAAATTTATATTAGGTACTGAAAACCACAACAAGCTCTGTCTATACTTTCAATTCCGCTATAATGTCCGGTGGTGAGTAGTCGGATTGCATGAGTGTTTTATTGTTAAGGAAGGGGAAATGCTTTAGGAATTGGTTCATAACTATTTTAAGTTCTAAGTAGGGTTGTGAAGTTTATCCGTAATCATTTTCCACAGTATTTAATAAGATATTCTTAAAATATAGATTCACTATAGTTTTGTTATATCTCTAATAGTTTACGCAGCGTTTCTGATGAAAGCCCTGTGTCGGTTTAATCTTTTCCGTCATATTGAACAATAATCGTAATATATTTTTCAATTTACACAAAATCGGACACATTACATACCTTCCTAATGAATTACTATTTCTTTTGGTATAACTCGCATGATAAACTGTTTAGCGGTAGTTGAAATTTAACGATAATCGTTCAAGAATCGTTTAAAATAATAATCGTTTAAGATGATGGAAATAGTCATACCAAATGAGGGTTATTACTCATCAAAAACGCAAAATATTACACGGCGAATTTATTCCTTATTCTAAATCAATAAAAAATCCTCAGTAGCATAAGTCTGTATTTTAAGAATAGCGTATTTTATACCGAATATGGAAAACAAGTATGAAAAAAAAATTTATAACGCGGATAAAGCTGCAGACTTCAATTAGTATACAATAAAATAAAGTTAACAAATGCAACTGTCTGTCCTTTTTTCTGTTTGAACAAATTGAACGACAAATTACTGAACATAGTTTCACAAAAGTTTCACCACTTAATAAAGTCATTCATTAAGGGTTTAAGCATTTACATTTGTTCATATCAATTAGAATTTCATCAATACTTGACAATTTCAGAGCTGCGTACCAATCGCAGAAGGGGGCTGCACACGGGGCTCAGCTACCACAGAAAGGGAAATTTTCGATGATGAAAATACTACAACAACTGACAAAAATACAGAAATAACTGACACCACTGCTGCATCGACAGATTCAGAGGGTACAACTATATCTGAGAACGATACCACTATTGCATCGACAACTGAAGGATCTCTAGAAAATACAGACGGAACAACTACTGAAGTAGGGACAACGACAACTACAGAACCTCCTGTACGAATCTGTCCACCAGGACATTGGGGCAACGTTGCCCATCCGACTCGATGTGACGTATATTACATGTGTGTTGCCGGACAGCCCAGAGAGATGACATGCACTTCTAGTACTGAATTTAGTTATGAAGTGCAGGTAAGTTGATTAATCCAAGCCTATTATTTCGACTATCTTTTATCAGCATTAGCTCGAATGTTGTAGACATTCATTTTTACAATATTTTGAGTACACTTAGTCCATCACAGTAAATTAAATCTTCAGCAATACAATGGTTTTTATGCTTAAATAATACACGAGACATTATTGCAGATAGCAATCTCTTGCAAGCAACCTTTAGACGTTCAGGAATGTATAGAGGTGAAAAGACTTAGCGTATAGCAGCATTTAGCAAGTAAAATTTTAAAGTGGTTTTGTTGACAACTGATAGAAGAATTGATTTATTATAAGCTTACGCCTACACGTTAACATATCATAATATTATTAAGAAAAAATGAAATATTTTGAATTTCACACAAATGATTCTTAGGAGAAATGTAACGAGATCACGAATGGCCCCTCCATCACTGGAGTATGAAATGTGTATATATAAACATATGTAAAGTTAGTTTTTAATAAGGGAATCGGTAAAATTTATATTAGGTACTGAAAACCACAACAAGCTCTGTCTATACTTTCAATTCCGCTATAATGTCCGGTGGTGAGTAGTCGGATTGCATGAGTGTTTTATTGTTAAGGAAGGGGAAATGCTTTAGGAATTGGTTCGTAACTATTTTAAGTTCTAAGTAGGGTTGTGAAGTTTATCCGTAATCATTTTCCACAGTATTTAATAAGATATTCTTAAAATATAGATTCATTATAGTTTTGTTATATCTCTAATAGTTTACGCAGCGTTTCTGATGAAAGCCCTGTGTCGGTTTAATCTTTTCCGTCATATTGAACAATAATCGTAATATATTTTTCAATTTACACAAAATCTGACACATTACATACCTTCCTAATGAATTACTATTTCTTTTGGTATAACTCGCATGATAAACTGTTTAGCAGTAGTTGAAATTTAACGATAATCGTTCAAGAATCGTTTAAAATAATAATCGTTTAAGATGATGGAAATAGTCATACCAAATGAGGGTTATTACTCATCAAAAACGCAAAATATTACACGGCGAATTTATTCCTTATTCTAAATCTATTAAAAATCCTCAGTAGCATAAGTCTGTATTTTAAGAATAGCGTATTTTATACCGAATATGGTAAACGGGTATGAAAAAAAAATTTATAACGCGGATAAAGCTGCAGACTTCAATTAGTATACAATAAAATAAAGTTAACAGATGCAACTGTCTGTTCTTCTTTCTGTTTGAACAAATTGAACGACAAATTACTGAACATAGTTTCACAAAAGTTTTACTACTTAATAAAGTCATTCATTAAGGGTTTAAGCATTACATTTGTTCGTATCAATTAGAATTTCATCAATACTTAACAATTTCAGAGCTGCGTACCAATCGCAGAAGGGGGCTGCACACGGGGCTCAGCTACCACAGAAAGGGAAATTTTCGATGATGAAGATACAACAACAACTGACAAAAATACAGAAATAACTGACACCACTGCTGCATCGACAGATTCAGAGGGTACAACTATATCTGAGAACGATACCACTATTGCATCGACAACTGAAGGATCACTAGAAAATACAGACGGAACAACTACTGAAGTAGGGACAACGACAACTACAGAACCTCCTGTACGAATCTGTCCACCAGGACATTGGGGCAACGTTGCCCATCCGACTCGATGTGACGTATATTACATGTGTGTTGCCGGACAGCCCAGAGAGATGACATGCACTTCTAGTACTGAATTTAGTTATGAAGCGCAGGTAAGTTGATTAATCCAAGCCTATTATTTCGACTATCTTTTATCAGCATTAGCTCGAATGTTGTAGGCATTCATTTTTACAATATTTTGAGTACACTGAGTCCATCACAGTAAATTAAATCTTCAGCAATACAATGGTTTTTATGCTTAAATAATACACGAGACATTATTGCAGATAGCAATCTCTTGCAAGCAACCTTTAGACGTTCAGGAATGTATAGAGGTGAAAAGACTTAGCGTATAGCAGCATTTAGCAAGTAAAATTTTAAAGTGGTTTTGTTGACAACTGATAGAAGAATTGATTTATTATAAGCTTACGCCTACACGTTAACATATCATAATATTATTAAGAAAAAATGAAATATTTTGAATTTCGCACAAATGATTCTTAGGAGAAATGTAACGAGATCACGAATGGCCCCTCCATCACTGGAGTATGAAATGTGTATATATAAACATATGTAAATAGTTAGTTTTTAATAAGGGAATCGGTAAAATTTATATTAGGTACTGAAAACCACAACAAGCTCTGTCTATACTTTCAATTCCGCTATAATGTCCGGTGGTGAGTAGTCGGATTGCATGAGTGTTTTATTGTTAAGGAAGGGGAAATGCTTTAGGAATTGGTTCATAACTATTTTAAGTTCTAAGTAGGGTTGTGAAGTTTATCCGTAATCATTTTCCACAGTATTTAATAAGATATTCTTAAAATATAGATTCACTATAGTTTTGTTATATCTCTAATAGTTTACGCAGCGTTTCTGATGGCGTTTCTGATGAAAGCCCTGTGTCGGTTTAATCTTTTCCGTCATATTGAACAATAATCGTAATATAATATTTTTCAATTTACACAAAATCGGACACATTACATACCTTCCTAATGAATTACTATTTCTTTTGGTATAACTCGCATGATAAACTGTTTAGCGGTAGTTGAAATTTAACGATAATCGTTCAAGAATCGTTTAAAATAATAATCGTTTAAGATGATGGAAAAAGTCATACCAAATGAGGGTTATTACTCATCAAAAACGCAAAATATTACACGGCGAATTTATTCCTTATTCTAAATCAATAAAAAATCCTCAGTAGCATAAGTCTGTATTTTAAGAATAGCGTATTTTATACCGAATATGGAAAACAAGTAAGAAAAAAAAAATTTATAACGCGGATAAAGCTGCAGACTTCAATTAGTATACAATAAAATAAAGTTAACAGATGCAACTGTCTGTCCTTCTTTCTGTTTGAACAAATTGAACGACAAATTACTGAACATAGTTTCACAAAAGTTTCACCACTTAATAAAGTCATTCATTAAGGGTTTAAGCATTACATTTGTTCGTATCAATTAGAATTTCATCAATACTTGACAATTTCAGAGCTGCGTACCAATCGCAGAAGGGGGCTGCACACGGGGCTCAGCTACCACAGAAAGGGAAATTTTCGATGATGAAGATACAACAACAACTGACAAAAATACAGAAATAACTGACACCACTGCTGCATCGACAGATTCAGAGGGTACAACTATATCTGAGAACGATACCACTATTGCATCGACAACTGAAGGAACACTAGAAAATACAGACGGAACAACTACTGAAGTAGGGACAACGACAACTACAGAACCTCCTGTACGAATCTGTCCACCAGGACATTGGGGCAACGTTGCCCATCCGACTCGATGTGACGTATATTACATGTGTGTTGCCGGACAGCCCAGAGAGATGACATGCACTTCTAGTACTGAATTTAGTTATGAAGCGCAGGTAAGTTGATTAATCCAAGCCTATTATTTCGACTATCTTTTATCAGCATTAGCTCGAATGTTGTAGGCATTCATTTTTACAATATTTTGAGTACACTTAGTCCATCACAGTAAATTAAATCTTCAGCAATACAATGGTTTTTATGCTTAAATAATACACGAGACATTATTGCAGATAGCAATCTCTTGCAAGCAACCTTTAGACGTTCAGGAATGTATAGAGGTGAAAAGACTTAGCGTATAGCAGCATTTAGCAAGTAAAATTTTAAAGTGGTTTTGTTGACAACTGATAGAAGAATTGATTTATTATAAGCTTACGCCTACACGTTAACATATCATAATATTATTAAGAAAAAATGAAATATTTTGAATTTCGCACAAATGATTCTTAGGAGAAATGTAACGAGATCACGAATGGCCCCTCCATCACTGGAGTATGAAATGTGTATATATAAACATATGTAAATAGTTAGTTTTTAATAAGGGAGTCGGTAAAATTTAAATTAGGTACTGAAAACCACAACAAGCTCTGTCTATACTTTCAATTCAGCTATAATGTCCGGTGGTGAGTAGTCGGATTGCATGAGTGTTTTATTGTTAAGGAAGGGGAAATGCTTTAGGAATTGGTTCATAACTAATTTAAGTTCTAAGTAGGGTTGTGAAGTTTCCTAATGAATTACTATTTCTTTTGGTATAACTCGCATGATAAACTGTTTAGCAGTGGTTGAAATTTAACGATAATCGTTCAAGAATCGTTAAAAATAATAATCGTTTAAGATGATGGAAAAAGTCATACCAACTGAGGGTTATTACTCATCAAAAACGCAAAATATTATACGGCGAATTTATTCCTTATTCTAAATCAATAAAAAATCCTCAGTAGCATAAGTCTGTATTTTAAGAATATCGTATTTTATACCGAATATGGTAAACGGGTATGAAAAAAAAATTTATAACGCGGATAAAGCTGCAGGCATCAGTTAGTATACAATAAAATAAAGTTAACAAATGCAACTGTCTGTCCTTTTTTCTGTTTGAACAAATTGAACGACAAATTACTGAACATAGTTTCACAAAAGTTTCACCACTTAATAAAGTCATTCATTAAGGGTTTAAGCATTACATTTGTTCATATCAATTAGAATTTCATCAATACTTGACAATTTCAGAGCTGCGTACCAATCGCAGAAGGGGGATGCACACGGGGCTCAGCTACCACAGAAAGGGAAATTTTCGATGATGAAGATACTACAACAACTGACAAAAATACAGAAATAACTGACACCACTGCTGCATCGACAGATTCAGAGGGTACAACTATATCTGAGAACGATACCACTATTGCATCGACAACTGAAGGATCACCAGAAAATACAGACGGAACAACTACTGAAGTAGGGACAACGACAACTACAGAACCTCCTGTACGAATCTGTCCACCAGGACATTGGGGCAACGTTGCCCATCCGACTCGATGTGACGTATATTACATGTGTGTTGCCGGACAGCCTAGAGAGATGACATGCACTTCTAGTACTGAATTTAGTTATGAAGAGCAGGTAAGATGATTAATCCAAATATTAAAATCCATATTCGCATTAACTCAAGTGTATTAGAGCTTCAAAAATCGACAAAAAATATAAATAAGATACTTAGATACTTTTTATTTTCTAAAGGCAATGAAATCCGTTACATAAAAAAAGAATATATCCACGGAGTATTAATTTTTTGGTTTCTTAAAATTGACTGCATTATTAAACACAGCAGTTTCATCCTTCTAATATTAGGGCGAACAGGATTATAAAGAGACATCAGATCAGACATCATAATACTCGTAGGTATATTTATTATAATATATCTACCTGTTCTATACTAGTCCGAGACTACCAGGACTTTAATTGGTCGTGCTAATTAGTGTCTAGCACATAAGACCTTTTAGCCTTTTTGTTACCACCTCACTAAAAAGGCAACGAGTTCAAATTTTTTTCCGAATTTAACTTCTAAAATAGACACATAGACACAAATTATTAAATATATTCGGCCCTTTAGACCCACCCACCTATAGGTTCCGTGTTTCGGAAGGTACGTTAAGCCGTTGGTCCCGGTTGCCAATAAAATAGCAGTCGTTAAGCCAGGTAGAAGGCCCTATGGGCGGTTTAAAAAAATTCAACAGCAGGTCATCACAGCCTGGGCCTTTCCATTTCAACACGGCAATAGGCTCACCACCTGTTACTTGGGACAGGAATGCACACGCACATGGTGAAATGTGGGCATTTAATATGCATCTGCCAGTCCTTCGGGGGCAAGGCGTGATTGATAAACAAATCCCCGAAGGTGTAGGCAGAGGCATATTAAACGCCCAAATTTCACCGTATGCATTTTTGTCTCACGTAACAGGTGGTGAGCCCACGTCCTGACGTCGACCTGACGTCGCAGGTTATGGCGACCTGTTGTTGAAATTTATCAGGCCTTCAACTTGGCTGCCGTGTTACTGGCAACCGAGACGAACAGCTTAGCGTGCCTTCCGAAGCACGAAACGCTAGTAAATGAAAATGCCACAAAGTCTTAGCACAAAGTATAATATAGTCACCCATCGGCTAACCAGCCACAGCGTATTGCTTAACGCAGTAATCGTTTACAGAACACTGGATGAGTTAGCGGGGCTACCAGCACATTGCTTATTAATTTAGTGCATTATGAAAATGTGCTTAGTTTGCAAAATAATTAAATTAAAATAAAAAATATAAAAAACGCCGCGATTCAAAAAACTAACTTAACTCTAATCAAAATATTATGTGCACGTTCCTTTATTTGAGACCCCACTCAAGTATATTCTGCATACATTCGTTTACCCTTCCCCACTTTCACCCCCATAAATTTTAAACGGCTCAACGGATGTTCAAAAAAAAAAATATCCATCACGCCTTACCTATCCCCAAAGGGTGGCAGAGGCATATTATATGCCCACTTTTCACCGTGTGGATTGCTGTCCCACGTAATAGGCGGTGAGCCCATTGCCGTGTTGAAAGAAAGAGACAGACGCAGGTTGTGGCGACCTGCTGTTGAATTTTTTTTAAGCCGCCCATAAGGTACTTCAACCAGGCTTAACGACTGCCATTTTACTGGCAACCGGGACCAACGGCTTAACGTGCCTTCCGAAGCACGGAAACGCTCGCAAATGTAAATGCCACAAAGTGGTCACCCATCCGATGACCAGCCATAGTGAAAGTTGCGTAACTCAGTGATCGTTTACAGAACACCGAGACCGCGGGGCCACGAGCGCTTTATTTTCAATAAACATATCTAAAGCAGGCCATACACCTGTGCAGGCAACTCGAAAAAATATGAATTTTGATATTTTTTACAATTTTGATATTTAGAGTTTGCACAATTTTACCGCTACATGTATAGTCTCTATGCAGCTCAAGTTTACCTGTATAGTTGAACTGTACAGGTAAACCTGTCCGGTACATCCTAGCGTGTATGGCTTGCTTAAGAACACTCGCACGTAAAGTCACCTTTAATCCAAAATTAAAACTAAATTGAAATCGCTTCATTCGATCGGGAGCTATGATGCCACTGACAGACAGACTAGGAACCAAGTCTACTTGACAAGCCGTAGAATAGAACTAGAATCGCTGTTTTTAGCTGTCAAAATGTTAGTAGACTATCAAAAATGCAACTGACTAGCGACCAATGGCGCGGTACGTGCTAGTAGAATTCTATCGGCCGACCGAGTCTATTAGTGTACGATTGTAATAGTAGACTACGAAAATGTGTCAAAATTGTACCGGTGACTTTCTATTGAGCGACGATTTCGATTCTTTTACGATACGATTGAAATAACAGACTCGGACCCCAGATCCAAGTTTGACGTGTCTATACGTCAAACTTATAACACCTCTCTTGTTGCGTCGGGGGTCAAAAATATAACTAATTCGTCTCATTTCAGACATGTGTGCCTATTGCTGAAGGAGGATGTACATTCAGACACGTGACAACAACTCCAGAAGCTCCAATACGAATTTGTCCACCGGGACACTGGGGCAACGTACCGCATCCGACCCGATGCGACGCCTACTATATGTGTGCTGCAGGTACAGCGAGAGAGATGACTTGTACTGCTGGGACTGAATTCGATTTGAAAGCAGAGGTAAGTGAGCATCGACTCGAGTGCATTCGACTGCTACGCAATAGGTCGTGGGTTCGATTCCCACCCAGGATAAAACTTTGTGTGATAAACACGACGGTTATCAGTTATCTGGTTACCATAGTACAAGCTCTGCTTAGCTTGAAATCAGATGGCGTTGTGTGAGTTGTCTCAACGATAGATAACGATAATTATTGTCGTGCTGAGGTCTCATATTGGAATCTCGGAACAAATAAATAAGTAAATATTGTGGGACATTTTTGAAGTGAAAACTTCTTTGGCACACAGATCTTTCCGGAGGTAATAAGTTAGGCTGATCTGTCAGGTGAAAGGCTCAATCGGGTGAATTCGGAAACGCCGAGTGTACCCGAGTGTACCCGAGTGAGAACGATACAGTCAGCCGTTCTTCGCTGTTGTGTCGCTGTGTTTAGTATATTCAATTCATACGTAATAATTGATTGCGATTGCCAATGAAGTGTTCACTTCTGCCGTGCCGCGTACACACTATTAATT
Source organism: Thumatha senex (assembly GCA_948477245.1). Classification (NCBI taxonomy): domain Eukaryota; kingdom Metazoa; phylum Arthropoda; class Insecta; order Lepidoptera; family Erebidae; genus Thumatha; species Thumatha senex. The sequence continues at coordinate 11,583,257 of OX419753.1, forward strand.
TTATTACCGCCGCCGCCGCCGTCTTTTAGTCTAAATTAAGCTAAAATAAGCTTGTGTTATGAGATCTAGACTTAAATAAAAAAAACCCGATTCAAAAACCTAAGTTCACTTTAAAAATGAACATATTATTTTATAATGTGCACGTTCCTTCATTTGAGACCCCACCCGAGTATATTTTGCATACATTCGGTTACCCTTCCCCCACTTTTCTTTACTTCTTCACAACTTTTAAACGGCTCAACGGATTTTCATTAAACATGTTTAAAAAAACTCGCACGTAAGTAACATTTAATAGAAATAATAAATAAATTGAAATCACTTCATTCGGTCGATGAGCTATGATGCCACAGACAGACAGAGATGTTGCTGTTTTTAGCTGTCAAAATGTTAGTAGACTATCAAAAATGCAACTGACTAGCGGCCACTGGCGCGGTACGTGTTAGTAGAATTCTATCGGCCGACCGATTGAAGTCTATTGGAGTTCGATTGTAATAGTAGACTATGAAAAACTGTCAAAATAGTACCGGTATTTCTATTGAGCGACGATTTCGATTCTTTTTCGACACGATTGAAATAGCTGACTTGGTCCCCAGATCCAAGTTTGACGTGTCTATACGTCAAACTTATAACACCCCTCTTGTTGCGTCGGGGGTCAAAAATATAACTTATTCGTCTCATTTCAGACATGTGTGCCTATAGCTGAAAATGGATGTACTCGTAACAGTACTTTGAGTATTATAAAAGCTAGTGATACTTTGCCTTCGTGTATGATGGACGATATTAAAACACATCCAGAAAAATGTGATAAATTCTTTATTTGCTCCAATGGAGAATATCTAGAGATGCATTGTAATAGTGGAGAGGAGTTTGATCCGGTAGCAAAGGTAGTATATTCTTTATTTATTAATACTTTATACATATGGTCACAACAACACAAAAACTACGTAGCATGTACAAAGGCGTGCTTAACTCATAGTTGAGTTCTATAACAGCAAACCCAAAATATATAAAGACTAGGTGACCCGTGCTTCGCCTGTGACATACTGCTGTGATAAACATAATATAAACACTAGATATAAAAACAATCTTTCAGTCCACCACAGTTAACTATATACCTAAGATTGGCGATTCTTTCAAGGGTAACTGTATACGCTTTTACAACAAGCTTCCCTGTGACCTAAGAAATTTACCATTAGACAAATTTAAAAAGTCATTAAAAAAATACTTTGTAAAAAAGGTTATTATGCTGTTAAAGACCATTTGCACGACTATATTGCCTGGAAATGAGCTGCTGGCAAAGTAAAATAATATTAAATTGTAAATAGGCCATCATAAAAAAAAATCTTCCTAAGTTTCTAACCAGTTCTTCTCAAGTGGGCCGCGTTCCGAACCGGTGGTCACTTTAAATATATTAAATTTATCTTTAGTTCTAGTGTATGACATTTTGTAAGCGCCGTTAAAATGGTCTATTCAAAATAAAGAAATTTTTTTATTTTTTTCATTTAATGTCTACTGCAGTTATCACTTCATGACAATATTTAATATTATTTTTAATCCACAGAAATGTACAAGGATATCTAAAACTGGATGTACCTCAAAAAATCGATGAATGAAGACATAATGGCATTGAAAAATGGAATTTGAAAATTATGTTTATCAAATAATTTTGTAATGTAATTCTTAATGATCTTAAAGGAATATGAAATTTAAGAATTACAAAATCATTTTGAGAAATTAATTTAAATATATTGTTATACTTCTTAGGCGTGAATTGTATAAAATCAATTGTAATTAGTTAAAATGAAAAAGTATTCATGAAAATAAGGAGTAGAAAGTAGGCTATAAGAATTTTTGTACATAATTATTTATAAATTATTATATTTCTTCAACTTTATAAAAATAAGGTATTCTGTAAAGAATGTAAACATTTAATTCATGTGCCATTTTGCATTGGAATGGGTAATGATGAATTATTTAAATTTTTCGCATTATTTGTTCACTCACGAAAGCAGGGGCGCAGCGTTGTCCCTGACCTAATCAGATCCAAAATTTTCGAAATTTCCAGTGACAAATCCAACGCAGACTTTCGATCGAAATGGTTGTGTCCGTTACAATCGATATGCATTACAATCGATATGCATTACATTCGATATTTAAAAAATGTAACGCGAGTGACCTGTAATTTAGTTATCTGTTTATTTTACATATACTTTATGGTACAGTGGTATATATATTTATATTATATTAGGTATATTTTTATAACATATCGCGTTCCATACAATATATAATAATATTAATTTTTACATAGCTAAACGCGGACACGGTACATACCATAATTTTTTTGATTGGCATGTCCATAAGGTTGCTCTGTCCGTGGTCACAAGCCGACTCAGCTAAATTCTCAATCAGCCTGTGAATATTATTTAAAAATGACTCTTTATCCTTTCAACGAAGCTATTTTTGGAATATAGAAAAAATAGTTAAATTTTTGACAGTTAGCTTTTTACTTGGATTTTTTAATTTAAATATGTATAAATAATATTGTAGATGTCGCTAGCCATACTTGCATAACCAAAGATTAATATAAAATAAAATGCATAATATATGCTGTACGGACTTAGAAAAATGTACAACGTTAGGTACACAATGCCAATAATAATTTTTCAATAATCTTGAAAATAGCGGCCATTTTCCTTTTTTAGATCGAGATTACGTCCGTACTATTATTAGGTCCGCAATTTGATGTATTTTGATAATGAGTAGCGTTTATTTTTAAAATTTCTCTTCACGTATACAAAGAGGTATAGCTATAAAATAACAGAAAAATAAACATAAAAAACGATTTCAGTAATACAAAGCGCAAAAAATGTAAGTATTGCTTCTCTATTGTGTTACCAAATTTTTTTCCCATTTTTTTTTCTGTCAAAATCATGATTTGTCACCCAGCTGTATGATGTTGATGATAAATCACGATTAAGGGGAAAATAATTGGATTAAAAGTTGGGTAACACAGTAGAAAACGGGCCTGCATACAAATTTTTTTTGCGCTCTATACAATTGTTTTTTGTTACTATTTTGTAGGTATAAAGTATAATGTTATTGTGAAAAAGTCATAATTAATAATTAAAAAATGTTTAATAAAACGCAGTTTCATTTCTTTAACCACGATTATGTTTTTCGTCGATGTACACTAATTAAATTAATGTTGTAATTAGGTTTAAAGAATTTGTCCTTAAAAATGACAAAAAGCCACTTACATGACAACATAAATACATTCTATACATACATACATATTATTGTAACACCTTTATCCCCGAAGGGGCAGGCAGAGGCGCATACGGTGAAATAAAAAAGGGATAATTTTAAATGGCGCCTAATGAAATTAACATTGCATTACACCTAAAAGTAACTAATATTTATCACAATTATATTAAACTAGTTGATGCCCATAGTTCCGCCCGCATAGATAAGCTAACGTTCCCCTTTACCAAAGGAACTTGTTCACTGGACAAGCATATATACTTATCCTATCCTTAGCCGTATGTCCTTTCTCGGGTTTTAGTCTATCTCTGTACCAAATTGTACTTAAATCAGTTCAGTAGTTTTGGTTAGAAAGTGGTGTGAAAGCTCAACAGACAGAATTACTTTCGCATTTATAATATTAGTAAGGATAACACTACTTGTACTGTTCTCAACATTTACTTTGTAAACCTAACCAGTTTCGCCTCACGGCAATCTCAAAGGTAAATAACACAATATGACCACCAATGTATCAGTCAAATAATAGCAAAAATTAACTAACTATCTTCACGCTGTTTTCCTGACGGGGTAGTCAGAGAGGGCAGATCGCCAAGCTTCGCGATCTATGCATACTTCTTTCGCTTCTTCAAGATTCATCAATCGCTTCATACACGCACGTCTGGGTATCCGAGTACTTTTGCCTTTCCGTTATTGAGCAATCTGCTCACGTGGTCTTCATATGTAAGTCTCGGCCTACCCTGACTCCTCTCCTTCTACCCTTCTAATAGCAAAAACTATTTGTTATTATTGAATCGAAGAGCTCGTGTAACGATCACTGCGCTAAGCAATATTACGCTATGGCTTGTTACGGATGGGTGTCGTTTTGTGGTATTTCAATTTAAGAGCGTATTAGTGTTTCGGAAGGCACGTTAAGCCGTTGGACCTGGTTGTCTGTAACATAGCAGTCGTTTAGCCAAGTTGAATGCCTTATGGGCGGTATAAACATTTCAACAGCAGGTAGCCACAACCATCTCTCGATTTCAACACAGAAATAATAGGCCCACCACCTATTACATGGGACACACAAGGTATAATGTGAGCGTCTCCTATGCCTTTGCCACCCCGGGGGTAAGGCGTGATATATTATAAAAAAAGGGAACCTATTTGTTATCTTATTGACTGCCTCTGGCGCGGTAAGAGTGTATCCGATCGTGGGTTCGATTCCCACATTATAATACGTGCATAGGCGATTTTGAAGATTCCACCACTTACGGTTTTGAAACTGATTTCGGTTTAGAAATCTTCTGATTCCTGCGTTACGAAAGGCGTTACTCTTTTAACACTTTCATTCCTATAGAATATTAACATCATTACAACATTAGGGTATTATTAGGGTGTTCACCCTCACACTTTGCATCCGGAGCACACGCACACGGTTAGGTCCGATAGAGGCTTTATTCCGCGTACGCTTAGATTGTAGAATGAACTCCCTGCCTGGGTTTTCCCGAACGTCTAGAGTATGGGGTTCTTCAAAAGGGGTCTTAGAAGGTTTATAAAGGATCGGCAGCGCGAATGCTGCACCTCTGGTGTTGCAAACGTCCATAGGCTACGGTGACCACTTTCCATCAGGTGGACCGTACGCTCGTCTGCCACCTCAGGGGTACAAAGAAGAACACGGTTTACATCAACACACTATTAACATTATTAAAATACGGATGAAATAAATTCTATCTATTATTCGACAAGATATCCGTAATACTGGAGCGGATATTATGGTAGCCAAGCGCCTGTACATTTCGAAACGGCAATACGCGCACCACCAGTTACCTACCTGCGGTAAAATTCTTCTAGAATCTAGTGTAATATATATAATAATAGACTAGTGTCGTCCGCAGCTCCGCACGCGTGGTGAAGTTTTCCCGTTCACGTTTCCCACAGGAACTTGTTCCAGGGACATCGAGTAGCCTATGTGTTATTCGGATGTGTAAGCTATATTATTGTAAGGTTTCATCAAAATCCATACAGTAGATTTAGCGTGAAATAGTAACAAACATCCATTCTTACAAACTTTCGCGTTTATAATATTAGTAGGATTAAATAAATACCTGTTTATTGCATCCATAAACTCGTGACAATGATTAATTTCGTTGCCCGTAGTGATTGCAGTTTTTAAGATAACATTGTAGCATTCGAGTGCCAAATAATGTCAGTTGACATAGATTAATTAATGATATATAATATTGATAAAGATAAATCAATATTATACTAATGGAATGCGATCATCTAATTTCAGCGTTATTTCCGGCTGTACACGAAGCCCGGTTCCGCTTATCCTAGTCCGCTTTTTGTGTTAATGTTTTGATGTTTCATTTTTCAGTAACCTCTGATTATAAGGACATTGGCGAGCATGTTATCTTGATGTGTAGCTATGGATTTTTTTTATATGGCCTTTTTTATAAAAACACATACAATAGTAACGTATTTATCCCGAAGGGGTAGGCAGAGTCATAATCATTATTATCCGAGCGTCTGTCTTGTCTGTCTGGCGACGCCCGTGGTCCGCTTTCCTACATTTTCTCTTACACTTCGTACGGTCGTCGGCATCCCCTGTAGTGAGACCATTGGCACGCATGTCATCCCTTACGACATCAAGCCAACACTTCTTGGGTCTTCCCCTCTTACCGGGACCTGGCGGGGCTGGCATGGTCAGACATTTGTTTCCCCCGTAGCCCGGCGGTGCCGCAAGACATGACCATACCAACGATGGTGACACTCTTGCAACTTATTTGCAATGTCACAGACGGTGGGCAGAGTCATACTATACGTCCACATTTCACCATATGCATTTTTGTCCCACGTAACAGGTGGTGAGCCCATTGCCGTGTTGAAATGGACAGGTGCAGGCTGTGGCGACCTGCTGTTGAAATTTTAATCGGTTATATAATTAATTTAATCTAGACAGATCTTTACATGCTAAATTAACCTTCTTTTTCGTTTCCGTCATTATTAATATATCGGATCCATGACACTGAGGCATTTCCGTGCGATAAATTATTTTTGTTTATTTTTTTATCATTTCTTTAGGATATTGTATCAGTGTGATACCAGATTGATAATGATACTTTTTAATCGAACTTTGATAATACTATCGTGGAAATTTATTACTTATCTTAAGTGCTGCAATGTCAAATCTGATGTACTTCTATGAGTAACATTAATACGTATTACGCCATATTTCAATATTTTCGTACAATGAAGGAGTGAGGAACGATTGACGAAGAATTTTATATTGTGCGAAAGTAGAGGGTAGAAGGAGTCAGGGTAGGCAGAGATTTACATATGAAGACCACGTGAGCAGATTGCTTAAAAACGGAAAAGTCAAAAGTACTCGGATACCCAGACATGCCTGTCTCCCATCGGGGTAGGCAGATACTGTCCCTTTCCACTTGCTACGATCCTGGCATACAACTTTCGCTTCTTCCACTTTCATAAGTGTTTTCATACACACACGCCGGTTAAGGGTACTCTTGACCTTTTTCCAAAATATCTTCTATTTGATTGACATGTCGTTGTGTTGCGATTGATGAATCTGCAGGAAGTAAAAGAAGTATGCATGGATCGTGAAGCCTGGGGATCTGTCCTCTCTGACTACCCCGTCAGGGATACAGCGTGAAGATAGTTAGTTAAACGTTATCAAACCACTTACTCTACTATGATAGTGAAAAATTGATACGCTTATTCAACGTTGTATATGATACAAATCACTGAACAACTTTGGCTATGACTGGTCCTCGGATGAGTGGTCACTTTGTGGTATTTGCATTAAAAAAAGTTTCTGTGCTTTGTACGGCACGTCCGCTGGTTCCAGTTGCCAGAAATGTAGCAGTCGTTAAGATAAGTTGAAGGCCTTATTGGAGGTTTTATGCCATACCTACATTTTAAAAGGGCCGCCGTGGAGTTTCCTTCCAGATTCTTCGTCATAAGGGAGGGCTGCCTTTAGAACTGTCAACTAGAATCGCTCTCATTTTAATTTGATTTTGTTTCTTTTATATAAAACTAATGTTAAACTGGTGGTTAGAAAAGAGTGGCCATGAGTTTTATTGCCAGGTTCTTCCTACGGCTCTACTTATTGCTTTGCGAATCTGGCAGTAAATGTAAATGTAGAGGCAATAATCTTGATGTTCATAAGTCTTACTTTATGACCTGCATGAATAAAGGTTTTTGATTTCATTTTATTTGAAAAATTACAACAGCAGGTCGCAATAACCATGTCGAAATGTACCATAATACTGTGTTTACACTCGCGGCTCGTCTCGTGAGTATAAATGAGGTATTAGAATGATGGCGGTCTGTGCCTCTTGAACACAATTTTTTCATTTATATCTTGAGCCTGCTAAAAATTTAGCCAGCCATCCGAGTTCAGCTAAAACTCCACGACCCTAATCACAATCCAATGGAGTTGAGAAGAGAGACATTTCTCCCAAAAATTCCGAAAATCATAAGCTAAACCAAAGCTGCTCCTAGCAGGCAAAAGTAGATCCCAGACTCCAATCCAGGTAGAATTTGGAAGCAAGTAAGTAAGACCAGTTTTTCCAATGTCATGGAAGCAGAGGAATCATTCTGGAAGAGAACAGCCTAAAAACTACAGCGAGAAATCGGAAAGCTGCGAACGAGGATTTAGACTCACCACCAGTCCAGCTATGCAATTCACAAATCTCGGATCCTAATCCGCTACTGCGCAAATGTCATTGATATTCGAGTTCTAAGAATATCGATGATATTTGCGCCGTAGCGGATTGGAATCCGAGATTTGTGAATTGCATAGCTGAACCGTTGACGAGATGGAGACCGGGTCCAGATCGTATGTCATCCATCGCCACTGGTTATCTGCAGACGAAGCATCACATTAGTAATATTAATTTATTCATAATAATTAGATATTTAACTTATTACAATTTAACATATTTACATATTGTTAACTAAAAAAAATTATAATATTGTAAATCAATATGTAAAGTGAGCCAAGTTGAAGGCCTTATGGGCGGCTTGTCTTGCGACTACGCTTATGATAAAATGTGGGCGTATATAACCCTCTGCCACCACTTTGGGAATTTGGGCGTGAGTGATAAGTAAAATCAAACACTAGGCCGTATTCCAAAACGTTTATCAATACTCAAGAAACACTTGAGAGTAGTATTTATACGGCAAAAACTAGCCTCAAGCATCGATTGAGTGTTGAGAAACGTTCTGGAATACGGCCCTAAGTCTACGTATTGACAGGGATTAAAGTGATTCCGCGTAATGACCATCTGACGCTATGACAACGGAATCCGGACAGTCTTTCCCGGGAAGAAAACTGATAATAATTATTAAGTTAAGTAAGTAAAACTTTATGTAAACCAATATCTGCTTAACGGATATGTTTGATGCCGTATCTATTGATTCTTAGTACAGATCTCACAAATGTGTAGATCATTGATCGGTATCGAATCGATAATGCAGTTGAACAAGTGTTTTTACTTAAGTAGCTGTAGCAGATATTGTAGGTAATCTATCACATGCATGTCACGCTGACAGTTTTGTATGCTTACGTAGAGATACAAGAGGGTCCATGGAATCTCCAAATGATGATGATGAACATGACATGACATAACACACTGTCACGCCTTTATCCCCGAAGGGATAGGCAGAGGCATACTATACGCCCACATTTCACCGTATGCACTTAGGTCCCACGTAACAGGTGGTGAGCCCATTGCCGTGTTGAAATGGACAGACGCAGGCTGTGGCAACCTGCTGTTGAAATTTTCAAGCCGCCCATAAGGCCTTCAACTGGGCTTAACGACTGCCATGTTACTGGCACCGAAGCACGGAAACGCTCACAAATGTAAATGCCACAAAGTGGCACCCATCCGAGGACCAGCCGTAGTAAAAGTTGCTTAACGCAGTGATCGTTTACAGAACACAGGCGGGGCCACGAGGTGGCAAAGGGAAATAATAATTAAATTGTAAATAGGCAGTAAAAAAAACCTTCCTAAGTTTCTTGCCGGTTCTTCTCAGGTGGGCCGCGTTCCGAACCGGTGGTCACTTTAATATTTTAAATAGTGTATGACATTTTGCTAGCGCCGTTAAAATGGGCTATGCTAAATAAGGATATTTTTATTATATTTATTTATTTTTATTTTCTTGTTGGGAACGCCGGCACCGCCGAGCAATCGATCCGACCGCATTTCCTGCTGCCTATTGCGTTCATTTCCCCAGACTTCCTCTTGCCGGATGGGTTTGGGTATTCCAGCCGTTTTCACAGCGCCCTGTCAAACCTTATTGATATTATTATTTATTGATCACGCCTTATCCCCTAAGGGATGGCAGGGTCATATTATATTCCTGACCCAAGTAATAGGTGGTGAGCCCATTGCCGTTTAAATAGACAGACGAAGGTTATGGGTACCTGCTGTTGAAATTTTTTAATCCGTCCATAAGGCCTTCTTACTTTACTTGGTTTAACGACTGCCATGTTACTGGCAACCGGGACCAACGGCTTAACGTACCTTCCGAAGCACGGAAACGCTCTTAAATGTAAATACCACAAAACATTCACTCATCCGTGATCAGCCATATCAAAAGTTGCTTAACGCAGTGATCGTTTACAGAACACTGAGTGAGCAGGGATACGAGCGCTTTTTGTTTCATTGCAGAATCTTACTATCTTATCTACCTTCTGACTACTCCAGGTCCTCTTTGGTGAGTGTGTCCGTTCCCATGATTTTCCATCTGATTATGGAATACAATGAGCACTCAGCTAATCGGTCTGAGCTGGTCCCCTCTTCCTCCATGCATTCTGGGCATACTGGGTCATCCTTACTCATATCACTGCTCAGGCGATAATGTCCTGTGATCTCTCTATAACCAGCCTCATATTTCCTCTGGTTAGTTTCACCAGTTGGGTAACTAGCTATTTTTGCATCCATTCTTTTAATTGTATAAATATTTATTTCGAAGTTATTTAAATAATTACATGGTTATTAACAAATTAAAATTTAACATATTTACAGAAAACAATACAAAAAGAAGGGGGCGGGTGGTGGGAATTATTACAAGACTGACAATGATGCCCCGACTAGGTGTCGAAGAATTCCTCCCCATCAAAATCAACATCAAAATCAACAACATAAGGTTCCCATAAGGCTGGCCGCATTGCCACGTTGTATGGCAATGCTTATTCTCTGAGCGAGAAAGAGGGCAGCCCTATGGTCACGAGAAGAATCGACCAGTCGCTTTGCGATATCACTATACAGTGAACGAGCACTTGGGCCCCACGAGCCCAGTGTCTCGACCCCAAACGGCTCAAAAATATAATTACCTATTAAATTATTATATTTGCGCCGCTTGAGAGTCTCGGCGGATGCAGCAGCAGCACAAGCGCAACTCGCCGTGTTAAAAGATGAGAAGGAGCCAGGGTGTCAACACAAGTTGCATCCCAAACTAAAGGCTTTCCCATCTTCCATGGCACCAATGACATACCGTCCGGCCTCTTGCCATCGTCACGCGCCAAACCATTAGGTTCTAGAACGGCTGGAACACCGGCGGTGACAAGAGTCCGACGGATAATGTCATTAAGGTATGCATGACGTGACCTGCGACCTGCACTCCTGCTGCATGAGAGACCGTGATGCCCAAGGCTGTCGACTACTTCACCACATTGACAGCAATGCGGAGAAACGCAGGGAGCACCTAAACGAAGACAGACAGCAATTCTGAATGTAGTGTCGTCCAACATAGTACCTATGTTGGGCGACGGAAGAGCCTGAAGCTAAACACCTGACTCCCATTCTCCCACAGCCAATAGGAAAAATTCTTTTAATTTGGATCTTCGACTGTCTCATGCTTGTCGAAGTTCTCCTCTAAAGTTGGTTTCTACCACAATACATACATATTGTCACTCCTTTATCCCCGCAGGGGGAAGGCAGAGGCATACTATACGCCTACATTTCACCGTATGCATTTTTGTCTCACGTAACAGATCGTGAGCCCATTGCAGCGTTGAAAATGGTCAGGCGCAGGCTGTGGCGACGGTTCGTTCCCACTTGTTCTACTAAACAATAGGACTTTTTTCTCTCACTAGTTCTACGATTAGGTGCAACAAACCAGTAGAACTAGTGGGAACACAATGTCCCACTAGTTCTACCTCGAGCAACAAGTGGAACAAGTGAGAAAAAAGAGTCCCACTAGTTTCGCCGTGTCGCCCCGCCGTTTCTACGTCAACGAGCGGCTCACCAGGATTAACCGACAGTTGTTTCGCGCGGCGCGGGAGGCGGCCGGTGTCGCCGGTTGGAGGTACGTGTGGACGAGGCGGGGCCACGTCCTTGCCTGCAGAAAGCCTGGCGAAAAGACGCACCGGAACAAATCTGAGGCAGATCTCCCTGGTTTGTTTGGAGTTGGACAGCGATCTGGCTCATCATGATTTGTTTTGTTGTCAGTGTATAAAAATTATTATCGTGTGTGTGTACTTTAGTTTAATGGTTAGGCGTCTGGATAGGCACTGCACTGACAGGGTCACAAGTGTTTTTGCATGGATGCATTGTATACTAAAGAATTTATTTAATAAATGTATATTAAAGAATAAATATATAAACAACTCATAAACTAAACAACACACAAATTAATATAGATAATGACTATAGCCCTGATTTAACTATGAATAAGCCCTGCCCTACTCTGCAACTATGTACATTTAATGGGAAATATTTGTTGCTAGCAGATCTGAAATATATCAACAAAAAAACATTATATACACTTTTCCCATTTAATCAGTGTTCAACAAATCAGTCTATATTTGGATCAACAGGGTTTGTTCGTGCAGATTTGTTTATGTACTGTCTCCATGTAATTGACTTTGTATTTAACAACAAACTTCTCTTCAGGGTACTTTTGGTCCTGATGCGATCCGGGATAGCATTACATGAACCAGATTATAATGTAACAAAATTATTAAATTTGAACTATTTAAACGATATTCTTGTAATGGCTATATACTTGTTTATACTTGGGAAAAACTATTGTTGTAATGATTTAAATGAAATTTATTGCTTATTGGATTATAGTTTTGTGACTGCACATATACAAAGTTTTATTAGTGATATTTGTTTTGCTGTCAGGGTGGCTTGGTATGGGGGGGTTTCAAACGGAAATTTACACGGTCTGCGTGTAAGGGATGAGCCACATCCACCTGCTCATAATGTCGAGCTGATGTGGCTGCGATTCAGCAGAAACTCACAGACAATTATAATAGGTACAGCATACAGACCTCCTAGATTAAATATTAATACATTTTTGGAGGCATTAACTGATTCTGTTTCGTCTTTTACTGGAGCTGACAAAATAATATTATAGGGTGACTTTAATGTAGGTAACTTTAATGTAATGTAAGATCATACAGACTACAAAACTAAATTTTGGAGTCCTTTTTAGTTAGTATGAGCTTGGATGAATGCATGGATGAAAGCAATGATTGACTTACTCTGTACAAATGCACATGCCAGTAGGGTCACAGTACAGCACATTCCTGAGCTAGGTCGTCATGCCATGATATCGGCAGAGATTCATTTTAAAATTGAGAAGCAATGGATAACCTATAGGCCACTTCAAGATATATTATTGGACAGGTTTGAGGCGGACCTCAGTAGCATAGACTGGGATTCCATTAAGGACTTAGGAGAAGTGGATAGCATGGTAATGACTTTGAACAATTATATTACAGCAACATTCTTTACAACATTCTTCGATCTACATGCTCCTATAAAGAGAATGTTAATTAAAGAAAAATCCTATCCATGGATCACAACCACTGTTAAGGACATGATGTATCTAAGGGACAAATATTACAATAAATTTAAATCAACAAACCAGGATAGACACAAAAAAGTTGGTTAGAGCAGCAATAGAAAGTGAAAAACATGCATATTTTAAGTCACATATTAATGATAATATAAACAATCCTAAAAGATTATGGGGCCAGCTTAAATCAAATATTTTACGAACAAACAATTTAAATATGGAGCTCCCCGATTCTTGTAAAGTGCCTGACGTCCTTAATCAACATTTCTTGAACATACCAAAGACCGGAAATATGACTATTTCGGATCTCACCTTTTTCGAGTTTGGACGTCATGGCAACAGCAGTTTTCAGTTAGAACCAGTGAATAGTCATGAGGTAGGGAAAATTATAAAAGGACTGAAATCAAATGCACTGGGGTCTGATGGCATCTCTCGGGATATGTTAGTTATGACTCTGCCTCAGACTCTCTCTGTTATCACACATATAGTAAATACATCAATAATCACATCTACATTTCCTCGCAGTTGGAGGATAGCAATCGTTAGACCTATACCTAAGGTGCCTCACCCATCTAACTCTAAGGAACCCCGCCCTATAAGCTTGCTGCCGTATTTATCTAAGATTTTAGAGTGAGTAATTAGCAATCAGTTAACTAAATACTTGGAAAAATATGATATACGCGGCAATCAGGATTTCGCAAGGGCCACAGCACTACAACAGCCCTATTGGATGTGGTTGATGATGTTTTGGAAGCTAGAGATCAAGGACGGGGTACAGTGCTGGATTTTTCCCGTGCATTTGATGGAATAAATATTTCTCTGCTTCTGTCTAAGCTTTCTTACTATGGTTGCAGTGCAGAAGTGGTTAAATGGTTTCACAGTTACCTGACTAATAGATTTCAGTTTGTGCAGGTAAGAGACAGTGGAACGGGTTGCATGAATGACTCTGCATACTACCCAGTAACCAGGGGTGTCCCTCAAGGATCTATTCTTGGGCCACTTCTGTTTATTCTTTATACCGCCAATATCACAGAGTCAATAAAAAGCTGCAAATTTCATCTATATGCTGATGACCTTCCGTTACACTTATCATTTCGACTGTCCGATTGTTTGGAATCTGTTAATAAAATAAATAATGATCTTAGCAACATTAGTTTAAGTAGAAGCGGTCGTGGCCCCGCGGTCTCAGTGTTCGGTAAACGATCACTGAGGTACGCAACTTTCACTATGGCTGGTCGTCGGATGGGTGACCACTTTGTGGCATTTACATTTACGAGCGTTTCCGTGCTTCGGAAGGCACGTTAAGCCGTTGGTCCCGGTTGCCAGTAAAATGGCGGTCGTTAAGCCTGGTTGAAGGCCTTGTAGGCGGCTTAAAAAATTTCAACAGCAGGTAGCCACAACCTGCGTCTGTCTATTTCAACACGGCAATGGGCTCACCACCTATTACGTGGGACAGGAATCCACACGGTGAAAAGTGGGCATATAATATGCCTCTGCCATCCCTTCGGGGATAAGGCGTGATGGATATTTATTTATTTAACATTAGTTCTTGGGCACGTAAAAACTCGCTCATGTTGAACCCAGAAAAATCTAAATATATTATATTGGGTTCAAGACAAATAGTTGAAAATATGGGTCGGCAACAGATGGTTATCGGGATAGGTGGCGATAGTGTTCAGCGTGTATCAGAAGCACGCAATCTAGGATTGATATTTGATGAGCAGTTGCATTTTGAGGAACAGTCACTGCAGGCAGTCAGGAACTGCTTTTACAGACAAGTCTCCTCTACAGGATACGCCCATACATTAGTGTCGGAATTAGAAAATTACTGTGCGAATCACTAATATTGTCAAGGCTCAACTATGGTGATGCAGTATATGGGAGCTGTCTTCTGAAGAGAACAGAACGACTCTTGCAGCGAGTTCAGAATGCGTGCGCACGTTTCTGCTTCAATGTTAAGCCACGCTCACATATCACCCCTTTTTAAAACAGAGGAAGTTTTCTTAGGATGATGGAACGCCGAGAGTTACATCTTTCAACTCTGTTATTTGGTGTGGTAAGGACTGGAAGACCTAAATATTTGTACAATAGGCTTGAGTGGTCTAGCGATATTAATAAGCATAATACTTGGGGCTCCTCTGATCTGATGTAAACTCCGAGACACAGGACCGCTGCTTTTAGGGGTAGCTTCAAGTATGCAGCAAGCCGTATTTTGAAATACCTCCCACCTCCAATACGAGCTTTAAAGTCCTTAAATTCATTTAGGAATAGATACAGGGTTCACCTGTTGAATAAGCAGAGAGCTGACTAAAACAAGCTTGCTTACTTGCTTGCTTATTGATATTGCTCAAGGAAGGCACTAATGCAATGCTTACTTGTGGTTATGGTATCTGCTGTTAAAAGATAAAACATTGAATGTTAGTCTTCTTGTTGCTCTGTTAAAAGCATTAAATTTTGGCACGCTGATATACTGTTGACATCTTCTATGGTCAATAACATAATAACTATGTTTATTGCCGAGTTACACTTTGTTGACATAAATAAATCATTATAAATCATTATTTTAAAGAGTGATGCGTTTTGTTTGTTCTTTGATAAAATTTAAATTTTTATTGTGTTACCTGATTCTGACATTTGTGTCAACGTAGACAAGCGTCATTTTATTTTACTGGAGGCGGGACATGAGGTTGTTGTTGTTTTATTCGTCTAAAGGGCAGGCGAAAGTGTTAAAAGCCATACCAACTGCAATCTTATAATTATTGTGTTATTGATTTGTGACTGTTTTAGTATCGTATTAAGACGTACCTTTTAGTATTTACGGTATCCGCCATGAAGTTTTTAATATGTATTGCTACGGGGTCCGATTCCCGGGTTAGAACGGGTATTTAGAAATATATAATTATGTTTATCGGTTGTCTGGATTCCATACCACAAGCTTAAATTAGCTTATAATGGGCTGGATGGCGCTTTGTTTTTTTACTTAATGTCACTAAAAGGTGCCATCAGAAAACCAGCGCTGTATGCCATCTGGTGTGCAGCATTTATGCTGAGATGGCATCCTTTTTTGATTGCACAGTTGGTGTCAAATGTAAGTTTTGTTATCTAATATGTATTGTATACCTACCCAAGCTGTGCATCTCAATAAAAGTCTTTCTTACTCTTTAAATAAATAAATAAATAATTACTAAATACTCTTTCTTTCTAGTTTTACTCTTTTGTTGCACCTAATATAGTAGAACTAGTGAGAAAAAAACGTCTCATTAGTTCTACCGTGGAACTGTTTAGTAGAACAAGTGGTAACGAACCATGGCGACCTCTGTTGTAATTTTTATGTTAAAGATGCAGGCACTTGTCCATATCAACATGTCAATGGGCTCACTACCGGTGAAATGTGGGCGTATATAAGCCTCGGCCGGTGACTAGTTCTGTTATCAAACAAAATGTGACGAATCAAACTATTTAATTGAAATGCTTTTTTTATCACGTTAGCTAGCCTATGATAAATATTGTTTTGAAGATTATAATTAGATGGGTCTCTCCAGTATTAAAATAAACATAGATACAGTCACGCTTTCTTCCTATGAGGGTAAGTAGAGAATTTGTTATTCCAAATTATCAATTAATCTTAGTGGAACACTGCATATGAAATCTAATACGTTACTATATAAAATATAAATATACACTTTTCACACAGCGCCATCTAGCCCAAAGTAAACTAATATTAGCTTGTGTTATGGGATCTAGATAACTGATAAACATACTATACATTATTATTTCTAAATACATACATATAATACATAGGAAACACCCAAATTGCGAAACACACATTTGTGGATCACACAAATATTTGTACCGACCCGGGAATCGAACCCGGGACCTCTTGCGTAGCAGTCGGATATACTCCCACCGCGCCACAGAGGCAGTCAAATAATATAATATAAAATCAGATCAAGCGCGAGTCTAATTCGAGCGACGAGGGTTTTGAACCTACCCATTATACCACCACAATATACTTAACATGAGGTAGTCCCAATTAAGCTAGACCTCTAAATTGTATAAGCGCCCATACTACTTAGAGGTCTTTGTTATAATTATTGTTGAAAATGTGGTTTCTGGCCCGTGGAACACCAATGTGGTACACCTAGGAACACGGTTGACCCCTGGTCTACGTAGGTGTACCACAGTTAACTTTAATGTTTGTATGGGGACATTCCTTAATTTTCTAGATTTTTATTTTTTGGAATTTTTCCTTTATCGTGCTAAGTACTAGCTTTTTGGAAAATTTCGTGATTCTAGGTCAATGGGAACTACCAAATGGGTTTTGGTCCCAAAAGGGCCAATTCCGAAAAATATAATAAATCACTTTTGACTTCTCCGTTTTTGAGCAAATTGCTCAAAGTACCTATAATATAGTAATAGAGAAAGTTGCTTAACACAATAATAATAATAATAAATCTTTATTCATTTAGGTCACAAAGTAACATTTATGAACGTCAAGAATATTGCTTCTACATTTACATTTACTGCCAGATTCGCAAAGCAATAGGTAGAGCCTGAGGAAGAACCTGGCAATAAAACTCATGGCCACTCTTTTCTAAACGCCAGTAATTACATTAGTTTGATTAACATGATATTTGACCAATTATATAGTAATGAATTTATACAAACAAAAAAACAAAATCAATGTTGTGTTTAAATCATATCAAAATTAGAGCGATTATAGTTGCCGGTTCTAAGGGCAGCCTACCCTTGAAGAAGAAGAATCTGGCAAGAAAGTCAATGAATGCCATTTTAAAATGTAGGAATGGCTTACAACATTAAAATTAAACTTACATTGTTCCTTTGGATTTATGTGAGAACAGTCGACTAAACACACGACTAAACCAACGACACCCGTTCACGGGTGTGACGCATTATATCAGCCATCGCCCTACTCAACCGTATTAAAGGGAATAAGGCGACCCGATACATACGCCACCACTGCCAAGACACTTAGGCGAGCATGACATACTCAAAAACTGCACAGCAACTATCATGTCAATTTCAAAGAAATAAATAAGTCTACATGGTGCTCACACAATAACAAACTCAAATTACATTGTATACCGGGACTAAACGCAGCCAATTTAGAAACCTTTAGTTGTCAGACGTTTCAAATTATTAATAATATAGAGATGTAAAAATACAACATATATATGCAGATTCAAGGCATATCACAAGATTCATTCGAATCCTAAATAGCTCAAGCGAAGAGCAAGCAACTCATTTCCATTTATTTTTATCGTTCAAATAATCATTAGTTGTGAATAGGCCCTTTTCAAGAGGTGCGTATTAATTTCCGCCTTAAATTTATGTAACGGCAGGTTCATAATGTTTAAAGGAATTTTATTATATAGTCGTACGCCAATTCCTGCAAAAGAGTCGTGAACCTTTTGTAAACGATGATGCGTTCTAATTAATTTATGCTTATTTCTAGTATTTATCGAATGTATGTCACTGTGTCTATTGTATAAATGTATGTTCTGTTTAACTAACATAATATTTGCAAATATATACTGTGATGCAACCGTTAAAATGCCAATTTCTTTAAAACTTTTCTCTAAGAGACACTCTAGCACTCAATTTATATATTGCACGTATAGCTCTCTTCTGGAGTACAAAAATTACTAGTAGATCAGCTGCTTTGCCCTACAGCAAAATGCCGTAAGACATGACACTATGAAAATAACTAAAGTATACCAGCAGATACAGTAATAGTTTACAGAAAACTGGGTTATCGAGGCTATGAGTACCAGTAACTTTATATACATAGCTGATACTCTGGATTATCACTTAGGCTACGTTTTATCCCGGGAACTTGGAGCATGTTACTAACGGGAATTAATTCCTGGGGGAAAGGGTTAAGGGAAGACTTAGGTAGTATAAAATAATAAGAGTAAGTGAGAAAATCTTAAGACTTCTTAACCTTAGGGTTTAGAAGTCTAAAAGAAGAGATATTCTTCTTTAATACCAAAAGAAAGAAACAATATAAAACGGCTCAGTCTGTCAGTACGTATGTACGCATCTATTTCTCAGGAACCATAAGAGATAGTAACAAACGTATTGCGATATTCGATTTAAGACACCATGACTACGTGCATAGGTGATGTTGAAGTTTCTACCACTTGCGGTTTTGAAACTGGTATCACGGGCGAGGCCGCGGTCATTAGCGATATGGTACATTATCTCTCACAATGTTTAAGGGCCGTATTCCAGAACGTTTCTCAATACTCAATCGACGCTTGAGAGTAGATTTTATAAGGTAAAATCTAGCCTCAAGCGTTGATTGAGTATTGAGAAACGTTCTGGAATACGGACCTAAGTATTCAATTTACTAAATGGCTTTCTGTAAGTTATACTATTGTAAATATGAAAAATATTTATATATAAGGGCGAGGTGTGTATTCCTGACCCACGTAAAAGTTGGTGAGCCAATTGCCGTGATGAAATAGACACGCTGGTTTTGGCTACCTGCTATTTAAAATTTTCAAGCCGCCGATAAGGCCTTTAACTTGGCTTAGCGACTGCCATGTTACTTGCAACCGGGATCAACGGCTTAACTTGCCTTTGTAAGTACGGAAACGCTCGTAAATAAAATGCCACAAAATGGTAATTAGTCATAGTGAAAGATGGTTGCTTAACGCAGTGATCGTTTACAGAACCCTGGATCAACGGGGCACGAGTGCTTTAACTTATCATGAAGATGCCTGATCTCCTTTATAATATAATTAATAAGGTTCCTGATATGAGTCCTCTTACAAAGTACATATGTAAAGAAACCCTATGATACAGAAAATCTGCTGGATGTGGTTGTATGAGATGCTCAACACTCACTTTTAGGAACGCCCTCACTCGCCCAGACACTCACTTAGTCACTCACACTTATACACGCACAAACACACACACACACACACACACACACACACGCACTTACACTCAAACACGCACTCACACACACAACACATACACACCTCGGAAATGATAAACACGTACGTTATTACTTACGGAGGCTGTTGAGGCTAATCTGTCACACAGGTCTCCTAGTATCTGTACCTACTAAGTCTATTTAATCAATGCTGTATAAGAGAAAATATAAATATATATTATTACTAGCTGACCCCGCAAACTTCGTACCGCAAATACTTACAACTTGTCTTTATATAGTACTGTCTACCCGCAGAGTTTCCGTTCCCGTGGGAATATGGGAATAAAAAATAGATGTTGACAGATTCTCAGACCTACCCGATATGCACACAAAATTTCATGAGAATCGGTCAAGCCGTTTCGGAGGAGTTTAACCACAAACACCGCGATACGAGAATTGTATATATTAGATTAAATATCCGGATCGTTCTTGGTGCAGAGGCTGGCCATCGCAATCCAGCGTGGAAACGCAGCGTGTGGGGGCACGTTTGCGCCGGGTAGGATACGGGGCAGGTTTTTTGATTAGCTTTTTTAATGTTTTTTTCTTTTTATTTTTTAATTTATTTACTGTTACAAAGATTGTTAATAAAAAAAACAGCACTTAAATATCTTGTGTATAATGTATGAGTATATTGTACTCAATGACATCCGAAATACATATAATATGTGCTAACCTTTGAAAATGCCGTAAGGCGAAACCGGTCAGGTTTAAGTAATAAATAAGTGGAATAGTACAAATGTTTTAGTTCAAGATGTGTAGCAAGTTCCACCAAGTGCCATCAATCACCAGTGTAAACAGTACTTAAATAGCATCTAATAACCACAAAGGTTTAATATGTGCTATCAAGGGTCTAGACAGTGCCAGCAGTTAA
Organism: Thumatha senex; assembly: GCA_948477245.1. Lineage (NCBI taxonomy): Eukaryota > Metazoa > Arthropoda > Insecta > Lepidoptera > Erebidae > Thumatha > Thumatha senex. The sequence goes on from OX419753.1 coordinate 11,604,169, forward strand.
TAAAAAATAAGTTTAAATAAAAACTAAAATTAAAACAACAAACAAGATTATAAGCAAAAGCAAAATGCGAACAAAAATATAACAGACAATACACATAGATATTATTATAGGTTCCTACTTATTCCAAAATTAATAACACTAATAGGTATTAAGGTACTTAAGTTATTATTATTATGTGTTACATTATTTTAAATTTATTAAATATTAATAAAAATATAAATAAGCTGCCATAGACTTATTACATAAGTAATAGGTGTCTAGTACACTTGACTGTAAGGGGCCCCACCAAGATTTTCGGGGCCCAAGCGGCCTTACCATCTAGCGGTGCACCTGCTGGTACACGGTTGGGAGCTCAGAGGGCAGACGCCCCCGACAATGCAGAAACCAAATGTCATGTTGCAAATCCAGGTATGATTTGAAAGCAGTTGGGAATACACTTAACATGACGAATGGGAGTCTAGTATGGCTCTGCGTATCCGTTTGGAAAGCCAGTGAATCCGTAGTGCAGTTTTCATTTAATTATTTTTTTCAAAAATCGGCAAAGTGAATAAAGTCTTCGGCAGCGCGAATGCGAGAACCTCTGGTGTTGCAAACGTCCATAAGCTACGGTGACCACTTTCCATCAGGTGGGCCGTATGCAGGTCTGCCACCTGAGTGGTATAAAAAAAATCTAAACAACTTTAAACTACTTTTAAATTTCCCCATACATAGAAATTGGAAAAACAACTCTTTTCTAAAAAAAATCCTTGATTCTATAATTATAGAACTTTCTTCTAATACTTTTTCATCTATTGAAATATAATCGATTCTAACAGTTATTTTGCGTTTTATCACCTATAGTGTTATTGGATTTAGTAATACAATTTTAGGACACATTTTAATAAATAATAAGTTAATCATTCACCTTATGATTTATATATTATTTATTCTTTACGGGATTAAATATTAAACTACTATCAATAAATTTGCATAAATAATACAAATTCAATTTTCAAAGCCACACCATTAAAACAAGTGGAAATATGTAACAAAATAAATCTAATTTTTTTGAAAAATTTAAAATAATATTCAAATTTTTTACCAAACTGCTGATAATATCTTTGAAAAAGAACGAGTAAAATACTTCCAGTTTCGGTCACAACAAAAGAGTTCTAATCAGTTAATGTATTTTATAATATCATTTACTGAAAGAAGCATTTTTGTGACGTGTTAAAGATCTAACGATATAACTTGGGCATTATGTAGATAAATGAGGTGTTTCTAGTTCCTCATTGTTCATTAGTAAATAGTAATTGAGCAGGGTTAAGATCAGCCATACTAATATTAAAGAGACTTTCGAAAGAGATTTTAAACGTTTTTTTTAAAGAAAGTGTCGAATGTAGTGTTAGTGTCAATGATTGCTTAAAGGTCAATAAATATTTCGGTAAGAATTTAAGATTTAAATTTAATATAATAAAAGTGATATAATATTTTATTTAAAAAAAAAGGGTTGTGAAAATATATTATATGAAAAGTTGTTTTATTTGTTAGTAAGTTTCATACAAACGAATTTCTTTACTAAAATTTGAAAATAACTATTATTTTTATGATTAGTGGTCCCGCAAGCTTTGCACAGCCATAATGTTTAAAAAAAAATTCCTTTTTTTTAATTGTATATTTTTGTTAAAATATTCTACTATTCAAGACAGCAACGGGAATTATAAAAATTGATCTCCCCGTTATTGAGTTATAAACGTGCGAAAAAGTCCGATTTTTTCACGAATATTTTTTCTCTCAAAAGAATGCACGCTCTCTAATCCGACTTCTGATTTTTTTTTAAGTTACGAATTGCTTTCATACACAAATTGTAGATGTAATTGAAGTAAATGTAAATGCCAAAAACATTAATTACAGAAAAACCAATTCTGTTCATCCGTTATTAAGCAAAACTTTTGTTAAACCTTCACCACGACGCTGAAAATTCTCTAGCTACAATATGATGTTAACCTATAACATTTAAATGAGAAATATCTATCTATTTAGTCGAAGAACCGATTTAATATTGCATCTTCAAAATTATTATTGCCCTTGTTCTGAATAACATCAATTTTCTCAATATCTGATGATTAACTTGTAACTTTAGGAATCAGTTTAATTTTGGCTCATCAATCGCTTCAGTCGTAATTAAGTAATACAAATTGTGTGTATGAGTGGATTCTACAATTCATTGTTAGCGTTCTATTTTTGAGGGTGATTGGAAGTTTTTGTGTGCATTTGAAAAACCACCGAGGTTTGTAAAAATGCAACAACTACCACTTCAAGTGAAGCCGTTAAAATCACGTTGTACATAAATAGTACCTACTTAGATAGATCTATCTAATATCTATGCGTACGGGCGCAGAATAGTGAAGTGAACTTCGACTCAAGCAAGAAAAGGTGAGGTGAAATAATTTACCAACCTGACTGAGGCATATTTTCCTAAAAGAATGCCTTCAATTTATATTTTATATTCGCAAACGGCGCGTCAGATAAAGAGTGTACTTTTGATCCTCACCGCGAAGTTTGCTTAAAATACAGCATTTTTATGTAAAAACTAACTAACTAACTAACTATCTTCATGCTGTAACCCTAGTCAGAAAGGACAGAGAGACTAGTCAGAAAGGCTTCGTGATCCATGCATATTTCTTTCGCTTCTTCAAGATTCATCAATCGCTTCATACACGCACGTCTGGGTATCCGAGTAATTTTGACTTTTCCGTTTTTGAGCAATCTGCTCACGCGGTCTTCATATAGTCTCGGCCTACTCTGACTCTTTCTACGCTCTACTTTCGCACGATATATATTCTTCGTCAATCGTTCCTCATTCATATGTTAGACGTGTCCAAACCAACAGAGCACACCCTTTTCCAGCTTAACGTTGACACTTTCATTCAAACCTATATTGCGTATCACTTCGTATTCGGTCGGCCAAAGTTACGCCGCACAATTTTCGAAGTGATCGCAAGTCCACAGCGTTCAATTTACTTTCATACATCTTCTGACATACCCAGGTTTCGCTACCGTAAAGCAACGTTGGCACTAGCACTGCGTTATGAATTGCCAGTTGTGCTTCTTTTACGATTCTTTGTCGCTTTATTAATTGGGACAAAGCACCGTTAACTTTGTTTCCGCCAGCTTCTCGTCGTTCTACATCCGAATCACATCTTCCATCCGCGCTAAACATACTCCATTAATACACAATTTTATTTACTTGCTCTAGACTGGCTAACAGGCAGAAATTTCTCCGCGACCATACGGAGGAAAAACACTTGATCCATGCAACGTCTTCCAGCAGAATACAGCCTCCCATAAGTACGTTTCAGACTTTTCTTGAATTCTTGCTGTTATAACCTTTGCATACACTTTACTAGCTAAGCTGACCAAGCTTAACGCCCTGTAGCTGGAGCAGTTTAGGCGAGAGCCTTTCCCTTTGTAAATAGGTACTACAACTGCTACTTGCCGGTCATCTGGGACCTCACCCGTCCGCCAGCACAAGTTGCATAACAGACATAGTGTGAAAACTGTAAAAACTGAATTTAAAACCTTCGCATGCCATGGATATCATCTATTCAAGGACTAGTGAAAGTTCGAAACGTATTTGATATGTTGTGCATGCCGCGGTGACACGAAAATATTTCCGCATGGCATTTCTCCCGTGTTTTCCGATGTCTATGATGGCTCTAGTAAGGCAAAGCTCCCGAGTTCAAATCTCTTCCTGCAAAAAATTGTCTTTTGTTTCATTTTAACTAACATATACGAAGCGCTCGTGGTTCCGCGGACTCAGTGTTCTGTAAACAATCACTGCGTTAACCAACTTTCGCTATGGCTGGTCACGGATGGGTAACCACTTTGTGATTGGTAACAACACAATTGCAAGCGTTTCCGTGCTTCGCAAGGCACGTTAAGCCGTTGGTCCCGGTTGCCAGTAAAATGGCTGTCGTAAAGCCTGGTTGAAGGCCTTATGGGCGGCTTGAAAAATTTCAACAGCAGGTAGCCACAACCAGCGTCTGTCTATTTCAACACGGCAATGGGCTCACCACCTATTACGTGGGACAGGAATCCACTCGGTGATAAGTGCCACCCCTTTGGGGATAAGGCGTGATGGATATTTATTTATTTTATTTTTAGATCTTAAAAGTAGTTTTTTTATCTTCTTGGCCTTTCTTAGCTTGAGCATTGTCAGAATTACGTAATTGAAATCTGCCTTGTTATTTATTTATTTTATAAATAAATAAATAAATATCGTTGGGACAACTCACACTATCATTACAGGTGAATGACACCCCATGCAATAGTCTGGCCCATATCATTTTCAAATTAACTCATTTTAAACCCTACTTACATCTATCTATAATATAATAAAACTTAAATTATTGGTACTTTCTTTGTAAATTTTAAGTTATATTTAAATCTTCTTTTATAAGAGGTTCATTCTTGTCGTATTCATGTCTATTAGTCAAAGCCGTACCCTAGTAAAGCAGTTAAAACTTAATTATAATATTTCGAGATTGGAAAGTAACAAAAAGCCGCGTTCTTCCCGCTTTTATGTTTAAAAATGTACAATATTTATACATAAACATTCAAAAATACAGTAAATAAAAAAAAATATAACTGTTTTTCGAGTCAGTGTCTTAGTCTTTCCCTCCAAGAACACAAAAAAAAATTGATTGATTAACATAATTCCTCTTTTGTTCGGACTTTTGGCGCCAACATTAGCAATGGTTTGTTGTATATTATTTTCCAAAAGTAGTGTAAAATTCGTGTTTTTGTGTTTAATAATAGTGGAATCTTATAAATAAAGAGTTCGGAAATGTGCATTAGTGATGGAAAGTGATAGATTTCAATGAATAGCGGTGTTGTTTCTCAAAGTGCCAAATTTCCATAGAAAGCTGCAATAAGAGATCCACTGCCTTATTGGGGCAAGATCCTGGACCTAGGACTGATGACTTGACATCGACAAAGGACTAGATATGACAAAATACTAAGAAAATATAAATGCTGAACACCAGGCTGTATGGACCAAATTTCCTTTGCTTGCCCAAGATGGCCGAAGACAACTAACAACAACCTCTTTGGTTCTAATTTTTTTTTCTATTCACAGATATGTATAAGGCCATTATATTTCTAACACTGATAGCTGCATCTTCGGCGCAGTACCTGCCAAATGGTTGTCCATCAGACTTTCACATACATCTCCTGCTGCCGCATGAGACCGATTGCTCTAAGTTCTACCAGTGCTCCAATGGAATAAAAATTGAGAGACGATGTCCATCAGGATTGCATTTTGATGACAAGAATCAGGTGAGTTTAAAATAAACCGAAATCTAAGCTTAAATAAACCTTGTTTGAACTCGCTAATCTCAGGAACTACAGGTACTAATTAAAAAAATAGTTTTTTTTGAAACTATGTTGAAAAGCAATTAGTATGCTAACTGTAGTCTTAATTCAAAATGGAAAAAAAAATTGTTTCGATGTAAACTCGCACCAGCGTCTTGCCGGGTCAGACGCTTTACTAAACAAGACTACCGAGACCAAATCTAAACCGACGAATTAGTCTTAGTAGAATTCGTCTTTAGACAAAAGGCGCCATCTACCGCCACTTATAAAAGTTAAACGGTACGAACGTACAAAATACGTACACACGATACGACTGTATAGAATTGTATCTTTAATCATTAGATTTGTGATCACATTTCCCTTACATTAGGAACAATTTTAAAAAGCAATTAGTATGCTAACTACAACCAAAATTTGAAAGTTTTCCCCACTTTTATTTTTTATATTAAAGTGAAATTAGACAACTTTGTTTGAGACGGGGATTAAACCCGTGACCGTTGCCTAACTAGGGCAATGTTCTAACCACTGAACTACCCGAACCGTACCGAAACAAGTTGAAATTCTTCACTATATTTTAATCGTCATTTAAGAGTATGACCCACCAAGAACCAAGTTGTCTAATTTTCACTTTAATAAAAAAATATATGTGAAAGTTATAAATAAATATAAATATCCATCATGCCTTTCCCCGAAGGGGTGGCAGAGGCATATTATATGCCCACTTTTCACCGTGTGGATTCCTGTCCTACGTAATAGGTGGTGAGCCCATTGCCGTGTTGAAATAGACAGACGCAGGTTGTGGCTACCTGCTGTTGAAATTTATTAAGCCGCCTATAAGGCCTTCAACCAGGCTTAACGACTGCCATTTTACTGGCAACCGGGACCAACGGCTTAACGTGCCTTTCGAAGCACGGAAACGCTCGCAAATGAAAATGCCACAATGTGGCGACCCACCATTGTGGCGACCCACCATTGTGGCACCCATCCGACGACCAGCCATAGTGAAAGTTGCGTACCTCAGTGATCGTTTACCGAACACTGAGACCGCGGGGCCACGAGCGCTTCACGTGAAAGTTAGTATATTAATTGCTTTAAAAAATTATCTTGTATAGTCCATTTATCGAGGAAGGCTATAGGCTAGACTACCATCACGCTATGATCCCAGAGAGTGTAGCAGTAATCGTAAATGTCAAAAAAAACTTGTTAATTTTCATACACTATTATAATGAAAATGAAAAATCTTTATTCATGTAGGTCACAAAGTAACACTTATGAACGTCAAGATTATTTATTACCTTTACATTTACTGCCATATTCGCAACGCAATAGGTAGAGCCTAAGGAAGAACCTGGCAATTAAACTCTTAGCCACTTTTTTTTGTTTGTTCCGCCAGTAAATACATTAGTTTTATTTACATGATATTTGAACAAATTATATAGTAATGAGTCTATACAAAAGAAACAAATCAAATCAAATTGAGAGCGTTTCTAATTGCCAGTTTTAAGGGCAGGGGTTTTATGACAAAGAATCTAGCAAGAAATTCAATGGATAAATATAAATAAACAACACCAACCACACCCATTCAGTCTCACTTAATGGGTGCCACGGGAATCGAAGCATGGGACGGGTGAAGTCGCGGTGTTCAGCTAATCTGTCTATTATACAGGTATATATATTGAGAATTTTTGAGACGGGACCATAAAAAAAAAGGATCCGCTTGGGCTGGGCAGTATGTAAATTTTAGTGTTTACAAGTTCTAAATCTAAATTAGCCAATATATTTTTATTGGGTTGACTTAAAACTTTTTTATATATCTAATAGGGACTATGGACCTCGGTATCTAGAATAAATTTCAACTTTCTAGGTCCACTCAGACAATCGATGGTGACACGCGGACAGACAGATGATTTTATAATGATGTTTTAATAATAAAAACCTTACTAATATCATAAATGCAAAAATTTGCGGGAATGTATGGATGTATTAACGCAAAACCCACTGGATGATTTTGATGACAATAGTTTAGCTTACACATTAGAATAACATAGACTACTTTTTTATCCCCGGCATAAGACCCTGTAGGAAACGGGAACCACGCGGGCTAAACCACGGGCATCATCTATACATAAAATAAAATATTGCCAAAAGATCCTATTCTATGTAGGCATCAAAAAAGTCTATTAGAACTTTTGAGGTTTGAGTACTAAAATGACAGAAATCGATAAAAGTGCTGCACCTCTGGTGTTGCAAACGTCCATAGGCTACGGTGACCCCTTTCCATCAGGTGGGCCGTATGCTTGTCTGCCACCTCAGTGGAATAAAAAAAAACATTTTTTTAATTAATTTCGGTGAGAGCTTAAATTCTATTTCGGTGAAACTTTTTGTTTTGTTTGACTTACAAAATCGTTGATGCAGTTCAGAATATCCTAAAACATATGGGTCGTTTGCATGTAAATATTTTCATTAAGTCGTTACCTGTTCTTCCTGTCTCTTTAAAAAATCCACCTTAAAAAAGAAGCTGGCAGACAGAGTCATATCAATGCCCTGCCCAAACTTCTGAAAAAACAAACACGAAATTGGGACAGTGTTCTTGTTGGGAACGTAAATATTTTATATAATTAATAAAAACGGACTGTATAAATTTTAGATAGGTATAATAATAATTCAGCTAAACAAAAAATATATAAATTGTAGGCGAGTGTCGCGAATGGTCTCGCTGCGCGAAGTTAAATCCAAGTGGGTGCTGTACCACCACTCCCTCCATTCTTAGGTTGGTAGTGGTATGTTGTAGGTTTGTTGTTGTGCTACTTGCGCATCAACTTTTCCTTTTATAAAAGAGAAATCCAAATTTTCATCTCATGAGTGTTTTTTTTATGTTTGGCACGCCAAAATGGCGTTGCCCACCTGATTGAATACCGCTATCTCAAACCGCAAAGCTCCGATTGCGACCCTCATTGTGATGGCCTAGAAATATTACTTTTCACGCTTCTCTTAAAGGACCCAGGATATAAGAGGAGTGATAACACGTAAACCAAGGAAGAAAATTATGTATGGTAAATAAAAAATTGCTCTTCAATCAAAATATTTAAAGTAGAGGGTAGAAGAGTCAGGGTAGGCCGAGACTTACACATGAAGACCACGTGAGCAGATTGTTCAAAAACGGTAAAGTCAAAAGTACTCTGATACCCAGACGTGCATGTATGAAGCGATTAATGAATCTACAAGAAGCGAAAGAAGTATGCATTGATCTCGACGCCTGGCGATATGTCCTCTCTGACTACCCCGTCAGGGATACAGTGTAAAAAATAAAGGATTACATGTTTTAGGATTTTTCGAAAGAGAACCCCAAGGCTTATAACATTATACCCACATGTGATAGGTATGAATAGGAGTGACTGAATAAAAGTGTCAGGATTAGGCCGGATTCGCACAAACCCGAAGTTACACGAGAGTGCTAGTACGGGAATAATTTTACACCTTGAATTCACCCTTGAGATAACTTCATTTACAGTTTTACAAATTACTCGAGATTTACGTTAAACTTGGTATTGCTATTCTTCGGTTTAAAAAGAATGATGAATAAATGTATAACCGGACAACAATTACTACTATTTCTTTCACCTTGACCTGAGACGTCACAACAATTTATTTATTTATTTATCAATTGTAATCCCATACCACAAGCTTATAGCTTACTTAGGGCTAGATGGCACTGTGTAAAAAAATAATGTCCTACCATATTTATTAAAAAAAATGTGTACGATATTTATTTAAGTATCTATTTGTTTAAAATCTAAACTAATATTATAAAGCTGAAGAGTTTGTTTCATAATTGTAGAATTTAAAAACGACGGGATTAAATAGGTGCGACGGGAGGTCGAAATATTCCACGGGCGAAGCTGTGGGGGTCATCTAGACACGCTACATACTATGATATACTGAATCCTATACTTAGAATTTAGATCTTTAGATTTTTTTTAGATCTTTAGATGAAATGCTATACACCCACGCTGGCTGCATGTATTTCGAGGTTACCTTATCTTCGCCATGACCTCTCCCGTTATCAGTGGGTTAATTGAAATGTATTTGTTCTTGAATCCTTTATTTTATACTTGTTTAACATTTAAGCTTTTATATACATTTTCTCTCTACGATATTTTCTAAAGCACACCTGACAATAGGGTTACGAGACCAATCACATATTACGTTAGGTCCGTATTCCAGAACGTTTCTCAGTACTCAATCGACGCTTGAGAGTAGATTTTATTAGGCAAAATCTAGCCTCAAGCGTTGGTTAAGTATTGAGAAACGTTCTGGAATACGGACCTTAGATTATAAATAACTTAAAATATAATATGTAACTTATAATATGTATTGAGCACTGAAGATATCTGTATGACCTAAACGGACCTAAACTATTCAATAAAATAGGTACTTATAATAAAAAGAAGCCCTCGTGGCCACGCTAACTCAGTGTTCTGTAAACGATCACTACGTTTAGCAACTTCCGCTTTAGCTGGTCCGGATGGGTAACCAGTTTGTGGCATTTACCCGAACGTTTCCGTGCTTCGGAAGGCAATGGCAATGGGCTCATCACGTGGGACAAAAATTCCAACGGTCAAATGTGGGTGAATAGTTTGCCTCTGCCAACCCTTTCGGAAATAAAGGCGTGACAATATGTATGAATAGTAAAAAGTTCAAAGAGAAACTTGATAAACAGGAAAACGTTAATTAATCTACATTCAACACTTAAGATATAGAAATTTACAATTAATTGTTGTTCTGCGTTGATTGTATCTAATCGTTCTGTTCAGACGCCACTTACAGATAATTGAATTGTTCCGTCGATTACATTGTTAGGTATATAATGTTCACTATGAGCTACTTATATGAAAATTTGGCGTAATTTTTTACAGTTAATTACATTTGCCCTTGATTTGTTTGAACTAACTGCACGTTGCGAGGAAAATTGAATAAATAAATTATTAACTACTAGGTGACTTCTCGGCTTCGCCCGTGACATATTTCGAACTCCCGTCGCTTATACTCGTAAATTATACAATAATACATAATAATCTGCCAGATTTGTTGACATTTACGACTACTGCTCCGCTCTCCCGGGTTGTAGCGTGATGGTTTATAGCCTATAGCCATCCTCGATAAATGGGCTATCTAAACAAAGAATTTTCCAAATCCGACCCATAATTCCTGAATTAGCGTGTTCAGCTTTATAATATTAGTATAGATCTGAGGTGTTAGTCCGAGACGACAAATCACCAAGCAATCCATGTATACTTCTTTCGCTTCCTGCAGATTCATTAATCGCTTCATATAATGCTCGTCTTAGTAAACCTTTTTAACCGCATACTCCTCAGCGGGCAGATCCCAAACCAATGGAGACTGAGTATTATTACTACAGTCTTCAAAGGTAAGGGGTCAGTGCAGGAGTGCGGGAGCTACCGCGGTATAAAGGTGATGTCCCACACCATGAAGATCTTCGAGAGGATTATAGACTCTCGGATCCGGCAGGAGTGTACTCTCTCGGAGTGTCAATATGGGTTTCGCCCTGGTCATGGGACCACGGACCCTGTTTTTGCCCTGAGGGTTGTCGCAAAGAAATACAGGTCGAAGAACACGCCTCTGCACTGTTTGTTTCTAGACATGCAGAAGGCCTTCGACTGTGTTCCTCGTGCGATGATCTGGTGGGCACTGCGGTCCAAAGGGGTTCCAGAGGTCTATATTGACACTATCCGGGACATGTACTGTGACTCCGATTCAATGGTTCGGACTGCTGTTGGCGACACGAACCCTTCCCCATCACCGTCGGGGTACACCAGGGTTCTGTCCTTAGTCCGCTTCTGTTCAGTGTAATATTGTATCCCACATCCGACCGCATAGGCGGTGATTTGGTCGAGCGCACGGACCAGGTTAAATACCTGGGATCTGTTTTTCACACGTCCAGTGACATCGATTGCGATGTCAAGTCACGCATTGCTGCCACGTGGGCCAAATGGCGGGAGATGACCGGTGTCATTTGTGATCCTAAAATGCCGATCCGGTTGAAGGGACAGGTCTACAAAACCATTATTAGACCTGTCCTTTTACATGGCAGTGAGACGTGGCCGATATTGGAGCGACACAAGCAGGAGCTGCGTGTCACGGAAATGAAGATGCTGCGGTGGATGTGTGGAGTCACGCGGATGGACCGCGTGAGGAACTCTCCCATCCGCGGCGGCCTTCACGTCCGTGACATTGCAGACAAGTTGCAAGAGTGTCGCCTTCGTTGGTATGGTCACGTCTTGCGGCAACCGCCGGGCTACGTAGGTAACAAATGTCTGGCCATGTCAGCCCCGCCGGGTCCCGGTAAGAGGGGAAGACCCAAGAAGTGCTGGCTTGACGTCGTAAGGGATGACATGCGTGCCAATGGTCTCACTACAGGGGATGCCGACGACCGTGCGAAGTGGAGGAGAAAATGTAGGAAAGCGGACCCCGGGCGTCACGAGACGCAACTGGGACAGACGCTCGGATGATGATGATATAATGCTCGTCTGGGTATCCGAGTACTTTTAACCATTCCGTTTTGAGCAATCTGCTCACTTGGTCTTTATGTGGGTTTTTTTCATGTAGCTAAAGTCTATTACCCTGATTCCTTAAATTCTACCCTCTACTTTCCCACAATATACATAATATATTCTTTTTCAATCGTTCCTCACACATTCGTTGGACGTGTTCAAACCAACGGAGTACACACTTAATAAATATTAACTATCTTCACGCTGTATCCCGGACGGGTTAGTCAGAGGGAACAAATCGCAAGGCTTCGCGATCCATACATACTTATTTTTGCTTCCCGCAGATTCATCAATCGCATCATTATGCACCACAATATATTTTCATCGTCAATTTTTCCTTATTCATTCGTTGGACGTGTCCAAACCAACGTAGCACGCCCTTTTTCAGTTAACGCTGACACTTTCATTCTACATACATACATACATTCATATTGTCACGCCTTTATCCCAAAAGGGGTAGGCAGAGGCATATCAAACGCCCACATTTAACCGTATGCATTTTCGTCGCACGTAACAGATGGTGAGCCCATTGCCGTGCTGAGACGCACAGGCGCAGGCTGTGGCGACCTGCTGTTGAAATTTTTTAAGCCGCTTCAACTTAGCTTATCGACTGCCATTTTATTGGCACCCGGGACCAACGGCTTAACGTGCCTTCCGAAGCACGGAAGTAGGGTGGGTCTAAAGGGCCAAATTAATTTAATAAAATGTGTCTATTTTAGATGTTGAATTTGGTAGAAATTTTGAACCCGTTGCCTTTTTAGTGAGGTGGTAACAAAAAGGCTAAATGTGCTAGACACTAATTAGCACGCACACTTTCCTTCCAACCTACCATACTCGTATTAATTCTGTTATCACTTCGTTCAGTCGGCCAAAGTGCGGCGTACCGAACAATTTTCGCATCTCCACAGCATCCAACTTACTTTCATGAATCTTCTGACATACCCAGGTTTCGCTACCGAAAAGCAACGTTGGCACTAGCACTGCGTTATAAATCGCAAGTCGCGCTTCTTTTACGACGCTTTCTAATTGGGACATTTTGGCATGCACTCTTTTTTCAAATTGGAAACATAAGCACAATTAAAATAATAATTTTAAATAAAAAAGTGATACACAATTAACATATAAATAAATTGTTAAAAGTAAGTCATAAAAATTGTCAATCAATATTAGTAAAAATTAATGAATGAAATTATTGGCACCGCCCATAACACAATCAATCTACAATACAATACTAATAACGTCGTTTGCTATTTTTACAATAATCTAATTAATAATACTATATTAATAGTAATTTATAATACTAATTTATAATACTAATATTATAAAGCTGAAGAGTTGGTTTGTTTGTTTGGATGAACGCGCTAATCTCAGGAACTACAGGTCGGATTTGAAAAATTCTTTTTGTGTTATGTAGCCCATTTATCGAGGAAAGCTATAGCCTATATATCATCAGGCTACAACCATGAAGAGCAGAGCAGTAGTCATGAATGTCGACAAATCGGGCAAATTTTTTTATGCATTATTGTAGAATTTATAAACGACGGGATTAAATTGGTGCGACGGGAGTTCGAAGTATGTCACGGGCGAAGTCCTAGGTGTCACCTAGTATAGAATAAAATGCTTGATTTATTGTTATGTATGTTTACTGCTCCGCTCTCCAGCGTAATAGCGGAATATAGCCTATAGCATTCCTCGATCAATAATACTTCCTCGATATTTTTTCAATTCGTACCAGTAGTACCTGAGATTAGCGTGTACAGTCAAATAAACTCTACAGCTCTTCATATTTGTAAGATACCTATAGATAAATAAAAAGAATATTGTAGGGACAACTCACACAATGCCATGAGATTCCAACCTAAACAGAGCTTTTACTATGGTAACCAAATAACTGATAAACATACTTATATATTTGTAAATACATACAAAATATAGATAGATACAATTATTCTTTTAAATTTATATTTTGTTAAAAGTGCAATACTGTGAAAGGTTTGTATATTATAGTTCGAAAATGCAAATAATATCGGTACGGTTCTGTAGCCCAGGTGGTTAAAGCGAAACCTTATAGGGCTTATAGGGATCCACTACTTATTTATTTTTATTTATTACAGTTATGCAATTTCCCAATGTTTGTTGATTGCACACCGGGAACGACTACGTCAACTGACGCTCCAACAACTATCTCATCAACAAGTACTGCAGCGCCAACAACTACCGCGGCGCCAACAACTACCGCAGCGCCAACAACTACCGCGGCGCCAACAACTACCTCGGCGCCAACAACTACCGCGGCGCCGGCAACTACCGCGGTGCCAGGAACTACTGAGGCACCAACAACTCCGGAGTTGGAGCTACTTCCTAACGGTTGCCCAACAGATTTCACTGTTGAACTTTTATTACCGCACGAATATGATTGCGCAAAGTTTTATCAATGTAGCAATGGACGAAAAGTTGAGAGGCGCTGTGCTCGAGGGACATATTTTGACTTTAAATTACAGGTACTCAAACTTTTCTATTACTACTTCAAGCCCGTGGCTCTGCTGCGTCAGTGTTCTGTAAACGATCACTGCGTTACACTACGACTGGTCCTCGGATGGGTGCTAGTGCTTCGGATGGCACGTTAAGCCGTTGGTCCAGGTTGCAAGTTATGGGCACTTATGGGTGGCTTGAAAAATTTCAACAGCAGGTTGCCACATCCTGCGCCTGCCTATTTTCAACACGGCAATGTGCTCACCACATGTTACGTTGGACAAAAACGCATTCAGTGAAATGAGGGTGTACCTACAGTATGCCTCTGCCTACCCTTTCGGGTATAAAGGCGTGACAATATGTTTTTATGTGTATGTTACTGAGTAAACGTTGTTTTCTTCTTCATTTTAAGCGTTTTCCCAGTTGCTCCCAAATCATACTTACATTTGGACCATGGGACCGACTTTTATTGATAGGAACAGCTATTGTTATCAACTACATGACCTCCCAACTTTGTAAGGTTACCTCATTAGATAGTAAGGAACACGACCACTAACACAGATGCTTGAATATAGGATTTCGAAGTGTTACGTATAGTACGCTAACGTAAACAATACGTAATGCAGCAACGTACCTAGGCTATAGTACGCTAAGGTCGGTCCTGATAAGGGACACGGTGTCCCGTGTCAGGACCGTGATCACGGTGTCATTACAAATTACGAACGTTTTCGTGTTTCTGAAAACACGCTTGTCCCAGTTACCAGTAACATGGTAGTTCTCAAGCCAAGTTAAATGCTTGGACATTTTAACAGTCTTGTCTTTACTAGTTTCATTACAACAAAAGTCTCACCACACCCCCACTTGCTTCCTATGGTATTGGGGAATAATACTTGACATTCGGTGGCCAATGCGACCACGGTTAAATGATTTTTCCATCAATGGGATATCCAATGGGACCACGGAATGGAAGCGGATGTGGGCATACAGTATGCCTCTGCTACTCCTTCGAGAATAAAGAAGTGGAAAAAAGATAGATTGTATTTTGTAAAGCGTTAAATGATTTCATATCATATAACATATATATATAACATATATACCTAGTCAGGTCATAAATTCTGTCACATGTTTAATATAAAATAATTGAAACAAGTTTATTCATTATGTAACCATTTATATACCAAAATGAACTTAGCAAAACATAGATTCTTATGACAATAAAGTTTATTCAAAATGACCTCCGTGATTTTGAATACAGGCCTTCAATCTGCGCGGCCAGTCGTCTATCGCAGCGACGACGATCTAACGAGGTCCATGTCAATATCGGCGGCTGCCTTAATCAAGGATGTCTTGAGTGACTCCAAATTGGGATGAGGCTTTGAGCACGCCTTTTCCTCCAAGTGTTGCCATATCTTGTAATCTAACGGACTCAAATCTGGACTGGAGGAGGGCCAGTCTTCGTGCCGGATAAAGTCGATTTCACGCGCCACCAGCCTGTCTTGTGTGCTCTTCGCTCTATGAGCTGGCGTCGAATCTTGTTGGAATACCCAGTGCCTGTTATTGAACATGGTATGAGAAACAGGTTCCACAAGGTTCGTCAGGACTGTATTTTGATACACAACTGCATTAGTTTTTACACCTTTCTCACAAAAATGTACCTCGGTTAAGCCCCAATAAGAAACTCCCAACCATACCATGAGCGAGGGTGGAAAATGACCTCGTTGGACACGCGGAATACGGTTGCTCGCTTCTTCACTACTGTGTGCGTACACCTTATCATTTTGTTTGTTGTAGTTCTATTCTACGGTAAAAATTTTTTCATCCGAAAAAAGAATTTTCCGATATTTTTTTCCCGCGTACCGCTACAACAAAGCGCGGCATCTCTTCAGTCTCAGGTCCATTAGACGAGCATTTAAACGATGTCCTGTTTTTCTTCGATATGACCGAAGCCCTAAGTCTTCATTTAACACCCTTTTCACCGTGGTTCTGCTTAACCCCATCTGAAGGGCCAACAGTTTCTGCTTACGTTTGGGATTTCTTTGAATTTGCGCCTTCACAGCTTTTATCACTGCTGGAGTCCTAACAGACCGAGGGCGACCACTTCTTGACCTGTCATCTACACTAGAGTCTTCATTGTATCGTTTGATGGTACGATAAACGAATCAATTGGTTTTATTAAAATTATTCAGTATTTCAAAAATTTGAATTGGCGCGTAACCGCAACGATGCAACGCAATAACTGCAACACGGTCTTCTTTAAGCGTCCACTCCATATTTAAAAATGAGTAAAATTCTAAAAAGTATATATTTTTATTTTCATGAACAATTCGGAATTTGAATTCAATAAACTTTTTTGTGGCCAGCATTCTAAAAGAAAAGTTTTTACTGTGTGACAATACTTATGACCTGACTAGGTAATATATATAACATATATCATTTCATTTCATATCAGGCTATCAAAACTTCTTACCTAGAGTGCTGTGTCTCCCAGACAGGCACAGGTTGTGGCCTATATCTGTAGTTGGTTGAAAATTTTGAAGCCGCCCATACTTGGCTTGCAATTTGGCTTAACGACTGCAGTGTTACTGGCAACGGGGACCAATGGCTTAGCATGCTTTTAAAACACTAAAACGGTCGTAAATGGAAATGCCACTAAGCGGTCACCCATATGAGGACCGTTTATAGAACACTGAACTAAGCGAACTCTGAGTGCTTAATTTACTTTTACTTGTAAATATTACTTAACCAATACGTAACGAAGTGATACGCAATATGGCAGGTTTGAATGAAAGTGTCAGCGTTAATCTGGAAAAAGGCGTGCTCCACTGTTCTGGAGACGCCAAACGAATGAGTTAAGAACGATGGACGAAGAATATGTATTGTGCGGAAATAGAGGGTAGAAGGGGTCAGGGTAGGCCGACACATATGAAGACAACGTGAGCAGATTCCTCAAAAACGGAAAAGTCAAAAGTACTCTGATACCCAGACGTGCATGTATGAAGCGATTGATGAATCTGCAAGATGCGAAAGAAGTATGCATGGATCGTAAAACCTGGCGATCTGGCCTCTCTGACTACTCCGTCAGGGATACAGCGTGAAGATAGTTAGTCTTTTAGTTAGTAAATAATACTTATCAGTCATGCTAATTTTATTGATTTTTTTAAAGATATTAGCTTAAATATTTTATTTTCTTTACAGCTTTGTAATTTCCCCATGTTTGTCAACTGTAGTTCGACCACAACAACAACCTCAATAACAACAACTGGTCCAACTACTACTGGTCCAACTACAACTCAAATTTCAACTACAACTGAGATTGAATTCCTTCCTAATGGTTGTCCAGCAGATAGCAATATTCACCATTTGTTGCCCCATGAGTACGATTGCGCTAAGTTCTATTACTGCGTTCATGGCAACAAAGTGGAGCGAACTTGCCCTAGTGACACCTGGTTTGACTATAATCTGCAGGTAAGAAAACCGTCTAACTATAGCAGTTTAGACACATCTCAGTATTGTCTTTTCCCCTTAGTTATTCTATCATTTAACTATCAAACTTTTACTTATAAACTACTGATGGTTATGAGATATTATACATAAATTCCTTTTTTGAGAAACATTATAAGACAGTTAATACTCGTATGTAGCATTTATAACAAAATATGTGTTGAACCCAGATTTTCAATGAGTCTTACGGTCGGTCTGGGGTGGAGTATGAAAACTAGTGTCTGAAAATATTTTTAGTAATGATCATGCAAATAAGTCTTAAAATATTAAAAGTAAAATATTGATTTTCGGGATATTTACCATGTACACTTTCACACGCTAGCATCCAATATTTCGGCACTGTTGCAAGCGCCATGATCATACACAGCTCTTTAGGTATTGTTTAATTTACAATTCAAATGTCAAAAAGATTAATAGTTTAAATTTTTATTAAAAAATCTTCATGTATTAACATATATTTTAACTAGAACGGCTTCATTTCAGGTTTGCAACCATATACACATGGTAGAATGCACACCTGGTTCAACATCGACCCAAGTATCATCGACAACTACAACTGAAACAACACCCGTAACAACTACTGAAACTACACCCGTAACAACTACTGAAACTACACCCGTAACAACTACTGAAACTACACCCGTAACAACTACTGAAACTACACCCGTAACAACTACTGAAACTACACCCGTAACAACAACTACACAAACTACACTTACAACTACAACTACACAAAGCACACCCACAACACCTCAAGTTTCAACACTACCTGATGTCTATCCCAATGGCTGCCCAGTTGATGGAACTATACATTACCTACTACCGCACGAGTACGATTGTGCAAAATTCTATCAGTGCGTTCATGGTAGGAAGGTGGAAAGAGAGTGTGTACCTGGGACGTGGTTTGACTACAATTTACAGGTAATTATACTGGATATTTTTTTTTATATTTTTTATTACAACTGAGGTGGCAGACAAGCATACGGCTCACCTGATGGAAAGTGGTCACCGTAGCCTATGGACGTTTGCAACACCAGAGGTGCAATACTCGCGCTGCCGACTCTTCTAAGTCTTCTTTTGAAGAACCCCATACTGTAGACGTTCGAATTATTTTTTACAAAGATACATATTCATCATCATCCGAGCGTCTGTCCCAGTTGCGTCTCGCGACGCCCGGGGTCCGCTTTTACATAGATACATATTGTCAAGCCTTTATCCCCGAAGGGGTAGGCAGAGGCCAACATTTCACCGCATGCAGTTTTGTCCCCCGTAACAGGTGGTGAGCCAATTGCTGCGTTGAAATATACAAGAGCAGGATGTGGCTACCTGCTATTAAAATTTTTCATAAAGCCTTCAACTTAGTTTAACAACTACCATGTTACTAGCAACCGGGATCACCGGTATTACGTACCTGCCGAAGCACGGAAACGGTCACAAATGTAAATGCCACAAAGTGGTCACCCATCCGAGGAACAGCCATAGCAAAAGTTACTAAACGCAGTGATCGTTTACAGAGCAATTTTGAAAAGCAATTCTTATGCTATAATTAATTTTGGTAATAGAATATATATATTAGGACATATTTAGACCGGGAGCGGTCAGGGGCGGGTTATTTCAATTTGACATGTAAATATTTGTTAAATTGACATTGTATTTGATGTAAATATATTAGGATATAGGAAATTGCAAAAGTACTATTATTTCTTTATATTTTAATTCTACTGTACGTGTATGTTACTGAATTCCTCCTAAACAGCTGAACCAATTTGACTGAATAATAATTTTTAATGCTTTTGGGTGGAGCTCTGGTGGTGGTGCCTTCGGATGTCATGCCGGACTTGAACCGGCACAAAACCACACGGTCCCTGCCTAACTATCTATTGCTAAACGCCTGAGTAACTCCTCGGAAAGATGTCCCAGTGAACCCGGCAGACTTTAGCTACCACCGCTACCTCACCTAGGGCTCAGATGTTATCCCGCTTCTAGAAAGTTGGTTCGGGATTTATCCCGCTCCTTGGGGCTAGAGGCGTGCGTGAAATTTTCACGTCATGCCGACGTCTTAGGCCTGATAATGAAATAGGCTGGATAAAGAAAGTATAACTTCAATGTACAACGGCTGTCGCAAACACTACAACTGCGCCACGAAGGCAGTCAATATATCTTCATCACATTTCGAATATCAATCTTAAATCAAAAATGTGCAAATAATAAATTGAAGAATACGTATTTCTTATTTACAGACTTGTAATCATATATCACAAGTGGATTGTACACCAGGCTCTCCACCAACAACAGAAGAACAAGAAACAACTTATAGTCCCACTACTGTCACAACAGAAGTGACAACAACTGATGCGCCTACTACTGTAACTACAGAACAGACTACAACTAATGCGCCTACTACTGTAACTACAGAACAGACTACAACAGAACAGACTACAACTGATGCACCTACTACTGTAACTACAGAACAGACTACAACTGATGCGCCAACTACTGTAACTACAGAACAGACTACAACTGATGCACCTACTAGTGTAACTACAGAACAAACTACAACTGACGCGCCTACTACTGTAACTACCGAACAAACTACAACTGACGCGCCTACTAGTATAACTACAGAACAAACTACAACTGACGCGCCTACTACTGTAACTACCGAACAAACTACAACTGACGCGCCTACTACTGTAACTACAGAACAGACTACAACTAATGCGCCTACTACTGTAACTACAGAACAGACTACAACTGATGCGCCTACTACTGTAACTACAGAACAGACTACAACTAATGCGCCTACTACTGTAACTACAGAACAAACTACAACTGATGCACCTACTACTGTAACTACAGAACAAACTACAACTGACGCGCCTACTACTGTAACTACAGAACAGACTACAACTGACGCGCCTACTACTGTAACTACAGAACAGACTACAACTGATGCGCCTACTACTGTAACTACAGAAAAGACTACAACTGATGCGCCTACAACTGTAACTACAGAACAAACTACAACTGATGCACCTACTACTGTAACTACAGAACAAACTACAACTGACGCGCCTACTACTGTAACTACAGAACAAACTACAACTGACGCGCCTACTACTGTAACTACAGAACAGATTACAACAGAACAGACTACAACTAATGCGCCTAGTACTGTAACAACAGAACAGACTACAACCGATGCGCCTTCTACTGTAACTACAGAACAGACTACAACTAATGCGCCTACTACTGTAACTACACAACAGACCACAACTGATGCGCCTACTACTGTAACAGCAGAACAGACTACAACAGAACAGACTACAACTGATGCGCCTACTATTGTAACTACAGAACAGACTACAACAGATGCGCCTACTACTGTAACTACAGAACAGACTACAACTGATGCTCCTACTACTGTAACTACAGAACAGACTACAACTGATGCGCCTATTACTGTAACTACAGAACAGACTACAACTGATGCGCCTACTACTGTAACTACAGAACAGACTACAACAGAACAGACTAGAACTGATGCACCTACTACCGTAACTACAGAACAGACTACAACAGAACAGACTACAACTGATGCACCTACTACCGTAACTACAGAACAGACTACAACTGAAGCGCCTACTACTGTAACTACAGAACAGACTACAACTGATGCACCTACTACTGTAACTACAGAACAGACTACAACTGATGCGCCTACTACTGTAACTACAGAACATACTACAACTGATGCGCCTACTACTGTAAATACAGAACAGACTACAACTGATGCTCCTACTACTGTAACTACAGAACAGACTACAACTGTTGCGCCAACAACTGTAACTACAGAACAAACTACAACTGATGCGCCTACTACTGTAACTACAGAACAGACTACAACTGTTGCGCTTACTACTGTAACTACAGAACAGGCTACAACTGATGCGCCTACTACTGTAAATACAGAACAAACTACAACTGATGCGCCTACTACTGTAACTACAGAACAGACTACAACTGATGCGCCTACTACTGTAACTATAGAACAGACTACAACTGATGCGCCTACTACTGTAACTACAGAACAGACTACAACTGATGCGCCTACTACAGTAACTACAGAACAGACTACAACTGATGCGCCTACTACTGTAACTACAGAAAAGACTACAACTGATGCGCCTACTACTGTCACTGCAGAACAGACTACAACAGAACAGCCTACAACTGATGCGCCTACTACTGTAACTACAGAACAGACTACAACTGATGCGCCTACTACTGTCACTGCAGAACAGACTACAACAGAACAGACTACAACTAATGCACCTACTACTGTAACTACAGAACAGACTACAACTGATGCGCCTACTACTGTAACTACAGAACAGTCTACAACAGAACAGACTACAACTAATGCGCCTACTACTGTAACTACAGAGCAGACTACTACTGATGAGCCTACTACTGTAACTACAGAACAGACTACAACTGATGCGCCTACTACTGTAACTACAGAACAGACTACAACTGATGCGTCTACTACTGTAACTACAGAACAGACTACAACTGATGCACCTACTACTGTCACTACAGAACAGACTACAACTGATGCGCTTACTACTGTATCTACAGAACAGAGTACAACTGATGCGCCCACTACTGTAACTACAGAACAGACTACAACTGATGCGCCTACTACTGTAACTACAGAACAGTCTACAACTGATGCGCCTACTACTGTTACTACAGAACAGACTACAACAGAACAGACTTCAACTGATGCGCCTACTACTGTAACTACAGAACAGACTACAACTGATGCGCCTACTACTGTAACTACAGAACAGACTACAACTGATGCGCCTACTACTGTCTCTACAGAACAGACTACAACTGATGCATCTACTACTGTAACTACAGAACAAACTACAACTAATGCGCCTACTACTGTAACTACAGAACAGGCTACTACTGTTGCTCCTACTACTGTAACTACAGAACAGACTACAACAGAACAGACTACGACCGATGCGTCTACTACTGTAACTACAGAACAGACTACAACTGATGCGCCTACTACTGTAACTACAGAACAGACTACAACTGATGCGCCTACTACTGTCACTGCAGAACAGACTACAACAGAACAGACTACAACTGATGCACCTACTACTGTAACTACAGAACAGACTACAACTGATGCGCCTACTACTGTCACTGCAGAACAGACTACAATAGAACAGACTACAACTGATACGCCTACTACTGTAACTACAGAACAGACTACAACTGATGCGCCTACTACTGTCACTGCAGAACAGACTACAACAGAACAGACTACAACTGATGCGCCTACTACTGTAACTACAGAACATACTACAACTGATGCGCCTACTACTGTCACTGCAGAACAAACTACAACAGAACAGACTACAACTGATGCACCTACTACTGTAACTACAGAACAGACTACAACTGATGCGCCTACTACTGTAACTACAGAACATACTACAACTGATGCGCCTACTACTGTAAATACAGAACAGACTACAACTGATGCTCCTACTACTGTAACTACAGAACAGACTACAACTGTTGCGCCAACAACTGTAACTACAGAACAAACTGCAACTTATGCGCCTACTACTGTAACTACAGAACAGACTACAACTGTTGCGCTTACTACTGTAACTACAGAACAGGCTACAACTGATGCGCCTACTACTGTAAATACAGAACAAACTACAACTGATGCGCCTACTACTGTAACTACAGAACAGACTACAACTGATGCGCCTACTACTGTAACTACAGAACAGACTACAACTGATGCGCCTACTACTGTAACTACAGAACAGACTACAACTGATGCGCCTACTACAGTAACTACAGAACAGACTACAACTGATGCGCCTACTACTGTAACTACAGAAAAGACTACAACTGATGCGCCTACTTCTGTCACTGCAGAACAGACTACAACAGAACAGCCTACAACTGATGCGCCTACTACTGTAACTACAGAACAGACTACAACTGATGCGCCTACTACTGTCACTGCAGAACAGACTACATCAGAACAGACTACAACTAATGCGCCTACTACTGTAACTACAGAACAGACTACAACTGATGCGCCTACTACTGTAACTACAGAACAGTCTACAACAGAACAGACTACAACTAATGCGCCTACTACTGTAACTACAGAGCAGACTACTACTGATGAGACTACTACTGTAACTACAGAACAGACTACAACTGATGCGCCTACTACTGTAACTACAGAACAGACTACAACTGATGCGCCTACTACTGTAACTACAGAACAGACTACAACAGAACAGACTACAACTGATGCACCTACTACCGTAACTACAGAACAGACTACAACAGAACAGACTACAACTGATGCACCTACTACCGTAACTACAGAACAGACTACAACTGAAGCGCCTACTACTGTAACTACAGAACAGACTACAACTGATGCACCTACTACTGTAACTACAGAACAGACTACAACTGATGCGCCTACTACTGTAACTACAGAACATACTACAACTGATGCGCCTACTACTGTAAATACAGAACAAACTACAACTGATGCGCATACTACTGTAACTACAGAACAGACTACAACTGATGCGCCTACTACTGTAACTACAGAACAGACTACAACTGATGCGCCTACTACTGTAACTACAGAACAGACTACAACTGATGCGCCTACTACAGTAACTACAGAACAGACTACAACTGATGCGCCTACTACTGTAACTACAGAAAAGACTACAACTGATGCGCCTACTTCTGTCACTGCAGAACAGACTACAACAGAACAGCCTACAACTGATGCGCCTACTACTGTAACTACAGAACAGACTACAACTGATGCGCCTACTACTGTCACTGCAGAACAGACTACAACAGAACAGACTACAACTAATGCGCCTACTACTGTAACTACAGAACAGACTACAACTGATGCGCCTACTACTGTAACTACAGAACAGTCTACAACAGAACAGACTACAACTAATGCGCCTACTACTGTAACTACAGAGCAGACTACTACTGATGAGACTACTACTGTAACTACAGAACAGACTACAACTGATGCGCCTACTACTGTAACTACAGAACAGACTACAACTGATGCGTCTACTACTGTAACTACAGAACAGACTACAACTGATGCAACTACTACTGTAACTACAGAACAGACTACAACTGTAGCGCTTACTACTGTATCTACAGAACAGAGTACAACTGATGCGCCCACTACTGTAACTACAGAACAGACTACAACTGATGCGCCTACTACTGTAACTACAGAACAGTCTACAACTGATGCGCCTACTACTGTTACTACAGAACAGACTACAACAGAACAGACTTCAACTGATGCGCCTACTACTGTAACTACAGAACAGACTACAACTGATGCGCCTACTACTGTAACTACAGAACAGACTACAACTGATGCGCCTACTACTGTCTCTACAGAACAGACTACAACTGATGCATCTACTACTGTAACTACAGAACAAACTACAACTAATGCGCCTACTACTGTAACTACAGAACAGGCTACAACTGTTGCTCCTACTACTGTAACTACAGAACAGACTACAACAGAACAGACTACGACCGATGCGTCTACTACTGTAACTACAGAACAGACTACAACTGATGCGCCTACTACTGTAACTACAGAACAGACTACAACTGATGCGCCTACTACTGTCACTGCAGAACAGACTACAACAGAACAGACTACAACTGATGCGCCTACTACTGTAACTACAGAACAGACTACAACTGATGCGCCTACTACTGTCACTGCAGAACAGACTACAATAGAACAGACTACAACTGATGCGCCTACTACTGTAACTACAGAACAGACTACAACTGATGCGCCTACTACTGTCACTGCAGAACAGACTACAACAGAACAGACTACAACTGATGCGCCTACTACTGTAACTACAGAACAGACTACAACTGATGCGCCTACTACTGTCACTGCAGAACAAACTACAACAGAACAGACTACAACTGATGCGCCTACTACTGTAACTACAGAACAGACTACAACAGATGCGCCTACTACTGTAACTACAGAACAGACTACAACTGATGCTCCTACTACTGTAACTACAGAACAGACTACAACTGATGCGCCTATTACTGTAACAACAGAACAGACTACAACTGATGCGCCTACCACTGTAACTACAGAACAGACTACAACTGATGCTCCTACTACTGTAACTACAGAACAGACTACAACTGATGCGCCTATTACTGTAACAACAGAACAGACTACAACTGATGCGCCTACTACTGTAACTACAGAACATACTACAACTGATGCGCCTACTACTGTAAATACAGAACAGACTACAACTGATGCTCCTACTACTGTAACTACAGAACAGACTACAACTGTTGCGCCAACAACTGTAACTACAGAACAAACTACAACTGATGCGCCTACTACTGTAACTACAGAACAGACTACAACTGTTGCGCTTACTACTGTAACTACAGAACAGGCTACAACTGATGCGCCTACTACTGTAAATACAGAACAAACTACAACTGATGCGCCTACTACTGTAACTACAGAACAGACTACAACTGATGCGCCTACTACTGTAACTACAGAACAGACTACAACTGATGCGCCTACTACTGTAACTACAGAACAGTCTACAACAGAACAGACTACAACTGATGCGCCTACTACTGTAACTACAGAACAGACTACAAATGATGCGTCTACTACTGTAACTACAGAACAGACTACAACTGATGCACCTACTACTGTAACTACAGAACAGACTACAACTGATGCGCCTACTACTGTAACTACAGAACAGACTACAACTGATGCGCCTACTACTGTCACTGCAGAACAGACTACAACAGAACAGACTACAACTGATGCGCCTACTACTGTAACTACAGAACAGACTACAACTGATGCGCCTACTACTGTCACTATAGAACAGACTACAACAGAACAGACTACAACTGAAGCGCCTACTACTGTAACTACAGAACAGACTACAACTGATGCGCCTACTACTGTCACTGCAGAACAAACTACAACAGAACAGACTACAACTGATGCGCCTACTACTGTAACTACAGAACAGACTACAACAGATGCGCCTACTACTGTAACTACAGAACAGACTACAACTGATGCTCCTACTATTGTAACTACAGAACAGACTACAACTGATGCGCCTATTACTGTAACTACAGAACAGACTACAACTGATGCGCCTACTACTGTAACTACAGAACATACTGTAACAGAACAGACTACAACTGATGCACCTACTACCGTAACTACAGAACAGACTA
Organism: Thumatha senex; assembly: GCA_948477245.1. Lineage (NCBI taxonomy): Eukaryota > Metazoa > Arthropoda > Insecta > Lepidoptera > Erebidae > Thumatha > Thumatha senex. The sequence continues at coordinate 11,631,462 of OX419753.1, forward strand.
CAAAAGAACAGACTACAACTGATGCACCTACTACCGTAACTACAGAACAGACTACAACTGAAGCGCCTACTACTGTAACTACAGAACAGACTACAACTGATGCACCTACTACTGTAACTACAGAACAGACTACAACTGATGCGCCTACTACTGTAACTACAGAACATACTACAACTGATGCGCCTACTACTGTAAATACAGAACAGACTACAACTGATGCTCCTACTACTGTAACTACAGATCAGACTACAACTGTTGCGCCAACAACTTTAACTACAGAACAAACTACAACTGATGCGCCTACTACTGTAACTACAGAACAGACTACAACTGTTGCGCTTACTACTGTAACTACAGAACAGGCTACAACTGATGCGCCTACTACTGTAAATACAGAACAAACTACAACTGATGCGCCTACTACTGTAACTACGGAACAGACTACAACTGATGCGCCTACTACTGTAACTACAGAACAGACTACAACTAATGCGCCTACTACTGTAACTACAGAACAGACTACAACTGATGCGCCTACTACAGTAACTACAGAACAGACTACAACTGATGCGCCTACTACTGTAACTACAGAACAGACTACAACTGATGCCCCTACTACTGTCACTGCAGAACAGACTACAACAGAACAGACTACAACTGATGCGCCTACTACTGTAACTACAGAACAGACTACAACTGATGCGCCTACTACTGTAACTACAGAACAGACTACAACTGATGCGCCTACTACTGTAACTACAGAACAGACTACAACTAATGCGCCTACTACTGTAACTACAGAACAGACTACAACTGATGCGCCTACTACAGTAACTACAGAACAGACTACAACTGATGCGCCTACTACTGTAACTACAGAACAGACTACAACTGATGCCCCTACTACTGTCACTGCAGAACAGACTACAACAGAACAGACTACAACTGATGCGCCTACTACTGTAACTACAGAACAGACTACAACTGATGCGCCTACTACTGTAACTACAGAACAGACTACAACTGATGCGCCTACTACTGTAACTACAGAACAGTCTACAACAGAACAGACTACAACTAATGCGCCTACTACTGTAACTACAGAGCAGACTACTACTGATGAGCCTACTACTGTAACTACAGAACATACTACAACTGATGCGTCTATTACTGTAACTACAGAACAGACTACATCTGATGCACCTACCACTGTAACTACAGAACAGATTACAACTGATGCGCTTACTACTGTATCTACAGAACAGACTACAACAGAACAGAGTACAACTGATGCGCCCACTACTGTAACAACAGAACAGACTACAACTGATGCGCCTACTACTGTAACTACAGAACAGTCTACAACTGATGCGCCTACTACTGTAACTACAGAACAGACTACAACAGAACAGACTTCAACTGATGCGCCTACTACTGTAACTACAGAACAGACTACAACTGGTGCGCCTACTACTGTCTCTACAGAACAGACTACAACTGATGCATCTACTACTGTAACTACAGAACAAACTTCAACTAATGCGCCTACTACTGTAACTACAGAACAGGCTACAACTGTTGCTCCTACTACTGTAACTACAGAACAGACTACAACAGAACAGACTACAACCGATGCGTCTACTACTGTAACTACAGAACAGACTACAACTGATGCGTCTACTACTGTTACTACAGAAAAGGCTACAACTGATGCTCCTACTACTGTAACTACAGAACAGACTACAACTGATGCGCCTACTACTGTAACTACAGAACAGACTACAACAGAACAGACTTTAACTGATGCACCTACTACTGTAACTACAGAACAGACTACAACAGAACAGACTACAACTGATGCACCTACTACCGTAACTACAGAACAGACTTCAACTGAAGCGCCTACTACTGTAACTACAGAACAGACTACAACTGATGCACCTACTACTGTAACTACAGAACAGACTACAACTGATGCGCCTACTACTGTAACTACAGAACATACTACAATTGATGCGCCTACTACTGTAAATACAGAACATACTACAACTGATGCTCCTACTACTGTAACTACAGAACAGACTACAACTGTTGCGCATACAACTGTAACTACAGAACAAACTACAATTGATGCGCCTACTACTGTAACTACAGAACAGACTACAACTGTTGCGCTTACTACTGTAACTACAGAACAGGCTACAACTGATGCGCCTACTACTGTAAATACAGAACAAACTACAACTGATGCGCCTACTACTGTAACTACAGAACAGACTACAACTGATGCGCCTACTACTGTAACTACAGAACTGACTACAACTGATGCGCCTACTACTGTCACTGCAGAACAGACTACAACAGAACAGACTACAACTGATGCGCCTACTACTGTAACTACAGAACAGACTACAACTGATGCGCCTACTACTGTAACTACAGAACAGTCTACAACAGAACAGACTACAACTAATGCGCCTACTACTGTAACTACAGAGCAGACTACTACTGATGAGCCTACTACTGTTTATACAGAACAGACTACAACTGATGCGCCTACTACTGTAACTACAGAACAGACTACAACTGATGCGTCTACTACTGTAACTACAGAACAGACTACAACTGATGCACCTACTACTGTAACTACAGAACAGACCACAACTGATGCGCTTACTACTGTATCTACAGAACAGACTACAACAGAACAGAGTACAACTGATGCGCCCACTACTGTAACTACAGAACAGACTACAACTGATGCGCCTACTACTGTAACTACAGAACAGTCTACAACTGATGCGCCTACTACTGTAACTACAGAACAGACTACAACAGAACAGATTTCAACCGATGCGCCTACTACTGTAACTACAGAACAGACTACAACTGATTCGCCTACTACTGTAACTACAGAACAGACTACAACTGATGCGCCTACTACTGTCTCTACAGAACAGACTACAACTGATGCATCTACTACTGTAACTACAGAACAAACTACAACTAATGCGCCTACTACTGTAACTACAGAACAGGCTACAACTGTTGCTCCTACTACTGTAACTACAGAACAGACTACAACAGAACAGACTACAACCGATGCGTCTACTACTGTAACTACAGAACAGACTACAACTGATGCGCCTACTACTGTTACTACAGAAAAGACTACAACTGATGCTCCTACTACTGTAACTACAGAACAGACTACAACTGATGCGCCTACTACTGTAACTACAGAACAGACTACAACAGAACAGACTACAACTGATGCGCCTACTACTGTAACTACAGAACAGACTACAACTGATGTGCCTATTACTGTAACAACAGAACAAACTACAACTGATGCACCTACTACTGTAACTACAGAAAAAACTACAACTGATGCATCTACTACTGTAACTACAGAACAAACTCCACCTAATGAGTCTACTACTGTAACTACAGAACAGACTACAACTGATGCGCCTACCACTGTAACTAAAGAACAGACTTCAACTGATGCGCTCATTACTGAAACTACAGAACAGACTACAACTGATGAGCTCACAACTGAAACTACAGAACAGACTACAACTGATGCGCCTACTACTGTAACTACAGAACAGACTACAACTGATGCGCCTAATACTGTAACTACAGAACAGACTACAACTGACGCGCTTACTACAGTAACTACAGAACCGACTACAACTGATGCGCCTACTACTGTAACTACAGTACAGACTACAACTGATGCACCTACTACTGTAACTATAGAACAGAGTACAACTGATGCGCCTACTACTGTCGCATCAGAACAGACTACAACTGATGCGCCTACTACTGTAACTACAGAACAGACTACAACTGATGCGCTCACTACTGAAACTACAGAACAGACTACAACTGATGCGCTCACTTCTGTTACTACAGAACTGACTACAACTGATGCGCTCACTACTGAAACTACAGAACTGACTACAACTGATGCGCTCACTACTGTAACTACAGAACTGACTACAACTGATGCGCTCACTACTGAAACTTCAGAACAGACTACAACTGATGCGCTCACTACTGAAACTACAGAACAGACTACGACTGATGCTCCTAATACTGTAACTACAGAACAGCCTACAACTGATGCGCCTACTACTGTAACTACAGAACAGACTACAACAGAACAGACTGCAACTGATGCGCCTACTACTGTAACTACAGAACAGACTACAACTGATGTGCCTACTACTGTAACTACAGAACAGACTACAACTGATGCGCCTACTACTGTCTCTACAGAACAGACTACAACTGATGCGCCCACTACTGTAACTATAGAACAGACTACAACTGATGCGCTCACTACTGAAACTACAGAACAGACTACAACTGATGCACTCACTACTGAAACTACAGAACTGACTACAACTGATGCGCTCACTACTGAAACTACAGATCAGACTACGACTGATGCTCCTACTACTGTAACTACAGAACAGACTACAACTGATGCGCCTACTACTGTAACTACAGAACAGACTACAACAGAACAGACTGCAACTGATGCGCCTACTACTGTAACTACAGAACAGACTACAACTGATGCGCCTACTACTGTAACTACAGAACAGACTACAACTGATGCGCCTACTACTGTCTCTACAGAACAGACTACAACTGATGCGCCCACTACTGTAACTACAGAACAGACTACAACTGATGCGCTCACTACTGAAACTACAGAACAGACTACAACTGATGCACTCACTACTGAAACTACAGAACTGACTACAACTGATGCGCTCACTACTGAAACTACAGATCAAACTACAACTGATGCGCTCACTACTGTAACTACAGAACTGACTACAACTGATACGCTCACTACTGAAACTACAGAACAGAATACAACTGATGCGCTCACTACTGAAACTACAGAACAGACTACAACTGATGCGCTCACTACTGTAACTACAGAACAGACTACAACAGAACAGACTACAACTGATGCGCCTACTACTGAAACTACAGAACTGACTACAACTGATGCGCTCACTACTGAAACTACAGAACAGACTACAACTGATGCGCTTACTACTGTAACTACAGAAGCGACTACAACTGATGCGCCTACTACTGTAACTACAGAACAAACTACAACTGATGCATCTACTACTGTAACAACAGAACAAACTACAACTAATGCGCCTACTACTGTAACTACGGAACAGGCTACAACTGTTGCTCCTACTACTGTAACTACAGAACAGACTACAACAGAACAGACTACAACCGATGCGTCTACTACTGTAACTACAGAACAGACTACAACTGATGCGCCTAATACTGTTACTACAGAACAGACTACAACTGATGCTCCTACTACTGTAACTACAGAACAGACTACAACTGATGCGCCTACTACTGTAACTACAGAACAGACTACAACTGATGCTCCTACTACTGTAACTACAGAACAGACTACAACTGATGCGCCTATTACTGTAACTACAGAACAGACTACAACTGATGCGCCTACTACTGTAACTACAGAACAGACTACAACTGATGTGCCTACTACTATAACTACAGAACAAACTTCATCTAATGAGCCTACTACTGTAACTACAGAACAGACTACAACTGATGCGCCTACCACTGTAACTAAAGAACAGACTACAACTGATGCGCTCATTACTGAAACTACAGAACAGACTACAACTGCTGTGCTCACAACTGAAACTACAGAACAGACTACAACTGATGCGCCTACTACTGTAACTACAGAACAGACTACAACTGATGCTCCTACTACTGTAACTACAGAACAGACCACAACTGATGTGCTTACTACTGTAACTACAGAACAGACTACAACAGATGCTCCTACTACTGTATTTACAGAACAGACTACACCTGACGCGCTTACTACAGTAACTACAGAACAGACTACAACTGATGTGCCGACTACTGTAACTACAGTACATACTACAACTGATTCACCTACTACTGTAACTACAGAACAGATTACAACTGATGCGCCTACTACTGTCTCTACAGAACAGACTACAACTGATGCGCCTACTACTGAAACTACAGAACTGACTACAACTGATGCGCTCACTACTGAAACTACAGAACAGACTACAACTGATGCGCTCACTACTGTAACTACAGAACTGACTACAACTGATGCGCTCACTACTGAAACTACAGAACAGACTACAACTGATGCGCTCACTACTGTAACTTCAGAACTGACTACAACTGATGCGCTCACTACTGAAACTACAGAACAGACTACAACTGATGCGCTCACTACTGAAACTACAGAACAGACTACGACTGATGCTCCTACTACTGTAACTACAGAACAGACTACAACTGATGCGCCTACTACTGTAACTACAGAACAGACTACAACAGAACAGACTGCAACTGATGCGCCTACTACTGTAACTACAGAACAGACTACAACTGATGCGCCTACTACTGTAAATACAGAACAGACTACAACTGATGCGCCTACTACTGTCTCTACAGAACAGACTACAACTGATGCGCCCACTACTGTAACTACAGAACAGACTACAACTGAAGCGCTCACTACTGAAACTACAGAACAGACTACAACTGATGCACTCACTACTGAAACTACAAAACTGACTACAACTGATGCGCTCACTACTGAAACTACAGAACAGACTACAACTGATGCGCTCACTACTGTAACTACAGAACTGACTACAACTGATGCGCTCACTACTGAAACTACAGAACAGACTACAACTGATGCGCTCACTACTGAAACTACAGAACAGACTACAACTGATGCGCTCACTACTGTAACTACAGATCAGAATACAACAGAACAGACTACAACTGATGCGCCTACTACTAAAACTACAGAACAGACTACAACTGATGCGCTCACTACTGAAACTACAGAACAGACTACAACTGATGCGCCTACTACTGTAACTACAGAAGCGACTCCTACTGATGCGGCTTCCACTGTTACCACAGAAGTTACTCCTCCTTATGCGCCTACCACTGTTACCACAGAAGTGACTCCTACTGATGCGCCTACCACTGTTACCTCAGAAGTGACTCCTACTAATGCGGCTACCACTGTTAGCACAGAAATGACTCCTACTGATGCGCCTACCACTGTTACCACAGAAGTGACTCCTACTGATGCGCCTACCACTGTTACCACTGAAGTGACTCCTACTGATGCATCTACTATTGTCACAACAGAAGGGATTCTTACTGACGTTCCCACTACCATTACTACAGAAGGGACACCAACTGATGGTGCGACTACTACCATTACTACGGAAGTGACTTCAACGGGTAAGTAATTTAAGAAATAATTACAAAAGCTTTTTTTTAGATCTTACAACTAAATATGAGTAATAATATAAAAATTCAACTTATTATAAAGATGTAATTACATTATTTTAATATGTATAACAAAAATAAAAAAATAAATATATAATAAAAATATTCATCAAGCCTTATCGCCGAAAGGGGTGGCAGAGGCATATTATATGCCCACTTTTCACCGTGTGGATTCCTGTCCCACGTAATAGGTGGTGAGCCCATTGCCGTTGAAATAGATAGACGCAGGTTGTGGCTACCTGCTGTTGAAATTTTCAAGCCGCTCATAAGGCATTTAACCAGGCTTAACGAATTATATGTGTCTACTAGAAGATCATAAAACAGGAATAAATCAAATGTCTGCGATTTCCATTGAAAAAAATCTAGCAAATGTTCTGATTTGACAGTAAAATATTAATTATCCAGTAGCCATTTTAACCCAACTCTTCATACGCATAAACGCAATAAATCAAAAGTGTGCAATACCAAACTGCATAAGAGTGCTCTTTTACATCGTAATTATAGTTTCCTAAGTGACTATTTAAATAGTAAAATTAACGCGAAACTTAATATATATCCAATGCCAAAAAATAAGCAAGTCTTGACACAATATTTACTCGACCTAGACTATGACACAACTGAAACACTTTTAAAATACTTTACCTTTGAAGAGGGCTTTTTTTTCTTGCTTTGAATTGTATTTTTAACCACATACCAATTGTGCACATAATTGTGATGCATTAATACTGGTCTGATAATGTGTGTGACAGTGTTTCCTAGTACAAATACTAGTCTCCCACAATGGATAACATATTTCTTTTATATGTGTACAAATAGATATAAGTCACTTTTGTGGAAGAGAAATAAATGAAGTATTATTATTATTATTATAAAATAATTCATAATTTTATTTAAAAATTGAGAATTGTGCTCGTTCACTGTCATTTTCTGACACTTTCACTTTTTTCACACGGAACCTGATCCTTGTGATTGATAATGCTTTCTTCGCTTTTAATTCTTCGCAATGAGTTCTGTAATAAATGGTGTGTCATCTCTTATGCTGTTGTTATAAATCCATATGCAGTATTACAGCAACTTTAGAATTTGGACCTTACTAAGTTTGGTGGCCCTGATTTAATACCACCACTTTTTATTATCTGATGTTCTGAAAACCTCATTGTACCGGTTTGTGTGCTTTTTGTTGGAAAGTTTAATGCCGAGTAATGGAAATCTGCATTTGTCACTTCGTGTTCAAAAAGGGCAACAAATCAGATGTCGGGAATAACAGGCCAAAATTATGTTTATTCCCAAAAATCCTTGAACGACTGGTGTATACTGATGTCTATGCAGCAGTAAAGTTTAGCCATGAGAGAGAGAAAGTAACATGGATTTTAAGAAATCGTTCTATTGCTTCATAATGCTCTCTATACCGACTACCGCAAATGTTTTGAATGAATAAATCATCAAGTATATTAAAAATATGCAAGTATATTTAAAATCCTATGTTGAGAACTGAACACAGTCCTTCCGGATGGATAACACACTGCATAGAGGACGCTCCCCTCAGGTGTACTGCAGGGCTCGATCTTAGGGCCACTAATGTTTACATTGTTAATTGCTGATATTGACACTTACCTTAAACACTACTATAATATGTACTTTATGCTGACTATATGAAAATACATTAAAAAGTGAAGAGTATATTGGATGCACATAAATTACAGTCAGACTTTTATAGATTTGCTCTGTACTGTAATGACAATAAACTTCACTTAATATATCCAAATGCTATCAGTTAGCTTTCAGCGGGTTGAAATCAGCAATTTTCACAGACTACTGATAAACAGTCAGCATATAATTATCACAAAGGTGGACGGCGCGGGTGACCTGGGAATTATACAAGATACTAAAATATTACTTAATAAGCTTGTTAATAGTATTGTCAATGAGGCATCTCGGCATTATAACAAGGGCACCAGCTTGTTTTCAACGTATTAAGTCAGTTAAGGTATTATACTTTGCCTGTATACGCAGTGTATACGCAGAACATTGCTCACAAGTATGGAAACCGCAATATAAGGTGTATAAGATAAGAGTCCAGAAAATGTGTCTGAGGTATCTGGACAATAAAACGCAGCATTGGTCGCGGCACTATGAATATTGCTGCAGAAGAAATCGCTACCTCCACCGGATTACAGGCCGTGTAAGTGATGTCTGTTATTTAAAATATATTGCCAGTGGACTGGTGAATAGTAAGGAGCTTTTGTCTGGTGTAAGTCTGATAACTGATCAGCGGCCGCTGCATAGTATACCTTTTCTACAACCTAACTATATGCGCAATTCTGTACTCCTACTAAGAGCCCGGTACTCAGTGAATTTCCTCAGTCATAGCATATTGTTTTTTTTTTTACCACTGCGCCACCGAGACTGTCAATGGTAAGAACAATGTCTACTATAATGGTAAAAATGTTAACATTACACTGTAATTAACAAATTGAATAAATGCTAGAATAATTAAAAAGAATTAGAACATATTTGTATAAAAATTGAGTAGGTAGTAGCACAGTAATGCACATCAAAAGATAGAAAACACTATTAGGTAGATCTATGAGTAAGTATCATCATAAACTCAAGCGTCGTAAATCGAAAAGGTGATAAGGAGCTCGAGGCACCAACAGTACCTACACTCATCTTTATACCAACACAACAGAACCACAATGTCGTAGTAAAACATTGTAAACTATACGAAACTATAAAGTCTAAAGGGTCTATGTTCCATTTGTATTTACTGTTTACACTGTTGATTGACGGCATTTGGTGAAACTTGGTACACATCTTGAACTAAAACATTTTTACTGTTCCACTTATTTAAATAAGTGGAACAGTACAAGTGTTTCAGTTCAAGATGTACATTTTTATTATTGATCGGAGTAACAAAAAACTTCTGTTCAAGCTTTATGTTTTGAATACGTTTCAATCCGAGACTACCCGGACTTTAATTGGTCGTGCTAATTAGTGTCTAGCACATAAGAACTTTTAGCCTTTTCGTTACCACCTCACTAAAAAGGCAACGGGTACAAAATTTCTTCCATATTTAACATCTAAGATAGACACATATTTTTTCTTTATTAAATTTATTCGGTCCTATAGACCCACCCCAGTTCTGTGCCTCGGAAGGCACGTTAAGCCGTTGGTCCCGGTTGCCAATAAAATGGCTGTCGTTAAGCCAAGTTGAAGGCCTTATATAGCAGGCTTAAAAAAATTCAACAGCAGGTCACCACAGCCTGCGCCTGTCCATTTCAACACGGCAATGGGCTCACCACCTGTTACGTGGGACGGAAATGTATACGGTGAAGTGTGGGCGTTTATTATGCCTCAGCCTACCCCTTCGGGGATTAAGGCGTGACAATATGTATGTATATTACATACGTGCAATTAGATCCTCCAAGGGTGCGCGAATGCGTTAGAATAATTGTTCACAAGCGTACATACATCGGCACTTAGACCGCACATCTAAGTTATCGATGTGTGTGTGAATATTGTTAGGCTTGGATCTTAGACTGTATTTCGGTAAAGAAACGTAATTGTGATTTGTTGGCACTTAAACCCTTTAGACTTACAATACAAAACACAGCACAAAGACACAAACAAAAGCAACTTGAGTATAAAATACTCAAAACGTTCCGCAAAAAAAAAGCCATGCAAATAAATCTTTACTTATTAACTTTTTTTTTAATTTATAACCTTATTTACTTTCTCTTCCACAAAGGTTTCTGGTGTATATTTAAATATAAACACTTATAAAATCTGTGTAATCCTTTGTGGGAGACTGGTATCTGCACTAGGAAACCCTGTCACACAGATTACCAGGCTCCCTGTATTAATGCATCACAATACAAATTCACAAAGTTGACATGTGATCAAAAATACAATTCAAAGCAAGAAAAAAAAACCTTCTTCAAAGTTAAAGTACTATAACATCAAATAAACCATCCTTACAGAAATTAAAAGAAAATAAATTTTGTTGCATGCAAGGGATGAATACTATTAGACGTACTAAATTCACTTATTTTTGTACTACCCCGCGTTGAGAAGTTTTCCCGTTCCCGTTTCCCGCAGGAACTTGTTCCCGGGATAAAAAGTAGCCTATGTGTTATACTGATGTATAAGCTAAGTATATTATTGTAAATTTTCATTAAAATCCGTTCAGTAGTTTTTATGCGAAAGAGTAAAAGCATCCTTTATTATAAAACTTTCGCGTTTATAATCTTAGTAGGATGTAGACCATTCGACAGGCCGATTGAATTCAATGAGGTTATGTTTGGACTTCTACCCTTTAAGGCTGGCCCCCTTTGCACGAGCTGAGCGCCCGAAATGAAAGTGCCACGAGCGCAATACTCAATTATAAAACAAACTATTTTTTTTGTAATAAAAATTTTACTGTCAAATCAGTGCATTTTGGAGATTTTTTTTTATAAAAATCGCAGTGTTTTGATTAAGTCCTGTTTTGTGATCTTCCAAGCGCTCTCTTCTCGATGTGAAGCGCTCGTGGCCCTGCGGTCTCAGTGTTCTGTAAACGATCACTAAGTTATGCAACTTTCACTATGGCTTGACAATACATAATAAATAAGTCATAGACAATAATTTGAGAATTACTTCTCTTAAATAAGATAATAATATTAATAGTGTTGAAATAGATCATAATAATAGTATTAGATTAAATAATAATAATTTCACTATTACGATAAATAATAATAATATGTACATTAAATTATACATTAACTGTGTCTGTAACCCTTTTTGGGTAAAAGCCTCCTCCAAGGAACACCACTTTCCTCTGTCTTTTGCAGTCTTCTTAACGTTGGCTTAAGAAAAATGGTTAAGCGAATGCTAATTAAATTTATTAAAAAAATTATAAAGATCTTTCGATTCGAGAATGGGATTGGGCCCGTAACCTTTGCTTAACAAGGGCAATGTTCTAGCCACTGAACTACATGGTTTTTTTTTATATACCACTGAGGTGGCAGACAAGCATACGGCCCACCTAAAAAAAGTGGTCACCGTAGCTTATGGACGTTTGCAACACCAGCGGTGCCGCACTCGCGCTGCCAACACTTTAAATAAGCAGCAAATATAAAGTGGTGGTTTGAAGGCTATTTACACAAATGCGTAATTAATAATTATCATGCTTCAGCATTTCATAAAAATTTATTTGTCCTCGTACACCTTGAAAATAAAAGGAATATCTTAGTAGATATAGCAAATTAAAAAATATGCGCAACGAAATTAATTTCGTGTAACCATAATTCGACCAAGCCGTGCGGGTGGAGTAGAGAGCGGAGTAATAATCACAAAAAATTGAAAAATTATCATATATTATTGTGCAATTAATAAACGCAAGATTAATTGGGTGCCATGGGGCTTGAAGTATGTCAAGGGCAAAGCCGGGCTGGTCAGCTACTAAATAATAAATAGTAAAGTGACTTCAACTGAAGACCCTAATACTGATACCAAGAAATAGATTTCAACTAATGTATCTAATACTGTAAATATTGAAAGTAATCAGATTGATGAAACAACTGCTGTTACTACAGAGCAGACTACGAATAATGGGCCTACCCCTGTCACCACAGAACAGACTACAACTGATGCGCTTACCACTGTCACCACAGAACCGACTACAACTGATGCGCCTACTACTATGACGACAGAATATACTACAACTGATGCGCCTACCACAGTGACCACAGAACATACTACAACTGATGCGCCTACTACTGTCACCACAGAACAGTATACAACTGATGCTCCTATCACTGTCACCACAGAACAGACTACAATTGTAGAACCTACCACTGTCACCACAGAACAGACTACAACTGATGCGCCTACCACTGTCACCACAGAACAGGCTACAACTGATGCGCCTACCACTGTCACCACAGAATTGACTACAACTGATGCGCCTACCACTGTCACCACAGAACAGACTACAACTGAAGCGCCTACTACTGTGACCACAGAATATACTACAACTGATGCACCTACCACTGTCACCACAGAACAGACTACAACTGATGCATCTACTACTGTGACCACAGAATATACTACAACTGCTGCGCCTACCACTGTCATCACAGAACAGACTACAACTGATGCGCCTACAACTGTCACCACAGAACAGACTACAACTGATGCGCCTATCACTGTCACCACAGAACAGGCTACAACTGATGCGCCTACCACTGTCACCACAGAACAGACAATAACTGATGTGCATACCACTGTCATCACAGAACAGACTACAACTGATGCGCCTACCACTGTCACTACAGAATATACTACAACTGATGCACCTACCACTGTCATCACAGAACGGACTACAACTAATGCGCTTACCACTGTCACCACAGAACCGACTACAACTTATGCGCATACTACTGTGACCACAGAATATACTACAACTGATGCACCTACCACTGTCACCACAGAACAGACTAATAACTGATGCGCCTACCACTGTCACCACAGAACAGGCTACAATTGATGCGCCTACCACTGTCACCACAGAACTGACAAAAACTGATGCGCATACCACTGTCACCACAGAACAGACTACAACTTATGCATCTATCATTGTCACCACAGAACAGACTACAACTGTAGAACCTACCACTGTCACCACAGAACAGACTACAACTGATGCGCCTACCACTGTCACCACAGAACCGATTACAACTTATGCGCCTACTACTGTGACCACAGAATATACTACAACTGATGCACTTAATACTGTCACCACAGAACCGACTACAACTTATGCGCCTACTACTGTGACTACAGAACATACTACAACTGATGCGCCTACCACTGTCACCATAGAACAGACTACAAATAATGCGCCTACCACTGTCACCACAGAACAGACTACAACTGATGCGCCTACCACTGTGACCACAGAATATACTACAACAGTAGCACCTACCACTGTCACCACAGAACAGACTACAACTGATGCGCCTACCACTGTGACCACAGAATATACTACAACAGTAGCACCTACCACTGTCACCACAGAACAGACTACAACTGATGCGCCTACCACTGTCACCATAGAACAGACTACAACTGATTCGCCTACCACTGTCACCACAGAACAGACTACCACTGTTACTACAGAACAGACTACAATTGTAGAACCTACCACTGTCACCACAGAACAGACTACAACTGATGCGCCTACCACTGTCACCACAGAACCGACTACAACTTATGCGCCTAATACTGTAACCACCGAATATACTACAACTGATGCACCTACTACTGTGACCACAGAACAGACTACCACTGATGCGCCTACCACTGTCACCACAGAACAAACTACAACTGATGCGCTTACCACTGTCACCACAGAACAGACTACAACTGATGCGCCTACCACTGTCACCACAGAACAGACTACAACTTATGCGCCTACTACTGTGACCACACAATATACTACAACTGATGCACCTACTACTGTGACCACAGAACAGACTACCACTGATGCGCCTACCATTGTCACCACAGAACAGACTACAACTGATGCGCCTACCACTGTTACCACAGAACAGACTACAACTGATGCGCCTACCACTGTCACCACAGAACGGACTACAACTGATGCGCCTATCACTGTCACCACAGAACCGACTACAACTTATGCGCCTACTACTATGACCACAGAATATACTACAACTGATGCACTTACCACTGTCACCAAAGAACAGACTACAACTGATGCGCCTACCACTGTCACCACAAAACAGACTACAACTGATGCGCTTACCACTGCCAGCACAGAACCGACTACAACTTACGTGCTGACTACAACTGTAGAACCTACCACTGTCACCACAGAACAGACTAAAACTGATGCGCCTACCACTGTCAACATAGAACAGACTACAACTGATGCGCCTACCACTGTCACCGCAGGACAGACCACTACTGTAGAACCTACCACTGTCACCACAGAACAGACTACAACTGTAGAACCTACCACTGTCACTACAGAACAGACTACATCTGATGCACTTACTACTGTCACCACAGAACATACTACTGCTGATGCGTCTTCCACAAATATTGCACCTATTTCTGTCAATTCTGAAGAGACAACTGATTCGTCTATTACTGCAGTCACAGATTTATCTTCAACTAATGCCCTTTCTTCTCAATCCACAGACCTGTCTTCAACTGATGCGCCTACCGCTGTAACTACAAAAGAGACTGAATCCACTGCTGTTACTACTGAAGTAACTTCAACTGATGCATCTACTTCTGTAACTTCTGATGTGACTTCAACTGATTTGCCTACTACTGTAACTACAGATTTTGCCGAAACTGAAGCGACAACTGATACTATTGATGATGCTTCATCTTTAGAAGAGTTATCACGAGGTGAAAGAAAAGTGAAATCTAAATGTGCACATGATGATATTATATCCAATCCCGAGGATTGCTATAAATACTTTAAGTGTGTCAATGGAGAACTATTTTTGATGTATTGTAATTTCGGAGACGAATTTGATTCAACGAAAAAGGTGTGTATATTCTAACTTTTTAATATGTATAGTTGGTGTGAAGAAAAAAAATAGTAGAACCTTCTTCACAATAATTATTCTCTTAATTTTATTTTATTTTCATATTATTTGTTTCAAATTCCTTTAGTGTTTCGTCATTATTAGAAATGAATGCCGCCTGATCTTTCAACCGCGTAAGGGCGCCATATTGTTGCCTTGTTAGTCAACAGGTGCACCGGTGCTAAGGTCGATTGAGTCGTAGAGATTTTAGCGAGCCCTTACAGCTTGTACAAGATCTAAAATAGTGACGATATTTTGGAGATACTTAGGAGAAAGATGTGCATTAAATCAACGGAGATGGAGATAATATGATTTTAAAAATTTAAAATGATGGAATTTTAAAATGTCACAATGTTAAATGTCTTAAAAATCTGGTCTTTATATAAGTGACCGCTTCGTGGCATTTCCCATCGAGCGTAGCCATGCTTTCGATAGGCACGTTGAGACGTTGATCCCGGTTGCCAGAAACATGGCAGTCGTCAAACCAAGTTAAAGAACTTATGAACGGTTTTTTGGTTCTGCAGCAAGTTGCCACAACATGCCCTTGTCCATTTTACACGGCCATAGGCTAAACTACGTGGGACTAGTATTCATACGGTGAAATGTGGGCGTATATTTCAATTGGGTATAGAGGACACAGGTGTGACTATATTTTAGTCGTTATGTGCATAGACGTAAATTTGTCAATTGACTTCTGCCGTTTCTAAATACATCTAGGTGAGCCCATTGCCGTGTAGAAATAGACAGACAGACGCAGGTTGTGACTACCCGCTGTTGAAATTTTTCAAACAGCCCATAACGCTTTAACCTCGGGTTGACGACTGCCTACTTCAATCTTCCATAATCCAGGAATCTATAGGTCGCAATTTCAAATCTGACTCGAAGAAACTCTTTTTGAGATTCTTTTCGAAGGATGTCTTTCTGATTTTTTTCTTAAGTAATTGGGTTTTACCCTAGTACCCATCTAATAATGCCAAATTAAGTTTTCACACCACTTCAGTTCATTACGGGTTGTAATTTTTTATTTTGTTTTTACAGATGTGTACACCAATGTCTGAAAATGGTTGCAACATAAGACTCTAACTGAACAGAATAACCTTGGCACTGCGCTATATGACAAATAATAAACAAGACTTATAGGTGATCGGACCGTGTAGAATTTTTGATGTTGACCTTTGACCTTAGTTGCTTGACCTGGTACTAAAAAGTACCAGTAAAAGATAGTCAAATTACTTGGTACTATTTGATAAGGAATGTCACACTGTATTAAAAAATAATAACTGAGGTGTGTTGTAGTGATTTTAATTTGATGTATCTGACAGTATTTTTAAGAAAATTGGTATTTTTTTTAACTTATTTTAATTTATATTTTTTGTTATATTATATGCATATTGTAAGTAAAAATAAAATGTATATTTTAAAGGGAAGTTTTCTTTTACCTAAGCCAAATAATAATACTATATAATATATACTCGTATTATAATACTTTAAATTTGTAAATATTGCGTAATCTACGAAAATGAAATCGACAAGTGCTACCATCGCTTTCAATTGTTATGTATCGCTGATGATATGAACATTTTCACTTCTGTATCGACCCCAGCTACTATACTTGCGCTTCAAAGTGACTTATTGCGTTTGGATGATTACTGCACTAAAAATAAGCTGGATCTGAATCCTTCTAAATACTTTGTACTCACTTACACTAGAAAGTATAAAATACTTAAATCGGAGTATTATCTTAAAGGATCCAGGCTACTAAGGTGTAGTATGAGTGAACTAGGTGTGATTCATGACTCTAAACTTATGTTAAAAAAGCATCTCCGAAAAACTTCCGAGCGACCATGTTACCAACTACACAGAGGGACCTTCTCTGTCTTTCCATGTCTTCATCATCTGAAAGTTCGGACGTTATAGTTATAAACCTCACCATAAAGGAACTGGAGATTTGCGAGAGATTGAGAGAGGAACGGGATGATAGTGAAAAAGAAATATTTAATGTAATTGAGAAAAACACCCAACTCAAACAAGAGTTGGCTGAGCTACATACACATGTCATGGAGCTCACCGTTCAGCGGGATCACCTTCAGTCAACAGTAAAGGGTCTAGAAGAGTGCAGCAACACCCATGAACATGCTCTGAAACGTATAAGCGTTCTAGAGTGTGAGCTGAGTGATGCTCATAACTTCATCACTTTTAGGGAAAATTTAAAATCGGTAGATCAGGCTGCCCTTTCCAACAGTCTGTATAATGAGCTAATGTGTGGGAGGTCAGAGCCAGATCTAATTTGTCTTGATGAGCCCATCACCTCGCACATAATAGATATCCAGCCAGTCAGCATTGAATATTCCTATTATAGCAGTAGACAAAACTGGTGACCACTTGTTATCGACTAACACCAACACATCAAGAAAATTAGTTAGTAGTAGCAGGAATAAATTAAAAAAATACATAAAACTCAATAAATTTATTTCCAAATCAGAGAAACACATGAAAAAGCTTAGAATGGGAGCGAACAAATATCTTAGGACTTGTAAATCAAATGTACAGTTAAAACAACTAATAGAAATAAGTAAAAAGCAATTAAATACCCAAACAGAGCAATATGAGACAGATATACATCAATTACAGACAGAAATTATGAGCTTACATGATTCCTTAGATTCCATAACTTTAAAATTCAAAACATCACAGAAAGAAATTGGAGAGTACATTAAGGCATTGAATAGCTTGGTGGAGTCTTGTCACAGCAATGAACAAAGGTTCTATTCACTTGAAAAATTATATAATCAAACACCTGAGTGTGAAAAATCCCTACCATGTTCTTCCTTGTCAATAACATCTCGGGCCGAGTCAACTTCTCCAATGGTTGACTCTGTGGGCAGTATATGTGACAATATTATAAACACAAATAAAACTTGCTGTAATAGCCCTGTAACAAAAATTACACAACCTTTAAACGTTGAAAAGACTGTTGTTTATTGTAATGAAATAGGCAAGAGTTTAGGTTATCATTCAGTTCAACATCTGGGTAATTCGGTCATGACCCTTTCGTTTTCTGGGGCATCCTACTCTCAAATAATTAATAAGGTATTAACCAGTACACATTGCCCACAAACAACAATATAGATACTTATTGGCAGAAGAGATAGTGTGAACATTAGAACTATCATAAAGTTTTATGAACAGTTGTCAAATTTGCAATTTAAACAGGTTATACTATCTACACTGCCATATAGCAAATCTTTTACACAAATTGAAAACAATATTAGATACAATATGAATAGAAAGTTACATACCTTGACCACATATTGTAGGAATATAGAATTATTTGACTGTAATCCTTTATTACAGAATAATTACTTTTTGACATTAGATAGTTATATACTATCGAAGTTTTTACGACGTCAGATAGCTGTATTGTTATCCAATTTTTTATTGAATCAAGCCAAAATATTGGCTTATAAACCAGCTCCTTTTGAGCATAATTTTAACTTAACTTGGGATATTATCCCAAAAAACTAGCTTGTAAGACAACAGGTAAAAAATCTGGCCATGGTTATAGGTCCTTTTTTAAAGACACTGAAAATAATATTGGGTGTAATGATTCTGAGTATATTAACAACACTTCTAGTAGTTTAAACTTTGTTCACCAAAATATTGAAGGCATATCTGAAAAACTACTACAAATAGATCTTTTTATAAAGGAACACAATGTTCACATTTTTTGTGCTACAGAATATTGGTTAAAAAGTCATGAACTATTGTTCAGCAAAGAATTTTATTCACTTAGCAGTGCGTTCTCAAGAAATAAAGCTTTTCGTGGTGGCTCTCTTATATTCGTTTCTAATAATTTAAAATGTAAAGAACGTAAATTTGAAGAGATTGAGATTGAGCATACTGCATAATTTTTCCTGTGTTGAGCTTGAGCAACTCATTGTCCTCCGTGTCTACAGTCCTCCAGATAGGGATTATAATTTATTAGAAACTGTAATGGAAAATGCATTGAAGCGTTTGTTCACTAGTAGAAAACATGTTGTGGTATGTGGGGATTTTAATGTGGACATACTTGTGCAGTCTTCGAAGTGTATTAGATTTATAAATTTGTTTTCTTACAAGTCTTTTGGCTGACAAAACTTATTTTGTGAGCCAACTAGAATTACCTCACATTCTGGAAAATGTATAGATAATATATTCTGCAACTGTGCTTCAACAACAAGCGAGACACTAAGTAACTATCCATCAGATCATCTTGGTCAGAAAGCGGCATGCTATAAATGTCACTTCTAAAGGGAATAAAATTGTATGTAGGCCAAGGAGTGCATATCGACTTAAACAATTTAATGTTAATGTTTCAGCAAAAGTCACTAATATTGACTTTTTTTTATCAGGAAGATCCAAACGACTTATATGACTCCTTATTTAATACCATTAAAGCTGAGTACAATAACATTTTTAAAGTAATTTTTGTACTCCAGAAGAGAGCTATACGTGCAATATATAAATTAAGTACTAGAGTGTCTCTTACAGAGAAATTTAAAAAAAATTGGCATTTTAACGGTTGCATCACAGTATATATTTGCAAATATCATGTTAGTTAAACAGGACATAAATTTATACAATAGACACAGTGACATACATTCGATAAATACTATAAATAAGCATAAATTAATTGGAACGCATCATCGTTTACAAAAGGTTCACGACTCTTTTGCAGGAATTGGTCTACGCCTATATAATAAAATTCCTTTAGACATTATGAACCTGCCGTTACATAAATTTAAGGCGGAAATTAAGACGCTATTAATTAATGATTATATGAATGATAAAAATAAATGGAAATGAGTTGCTTGCTCTTCGCTCGAACTACTTTGTGTTATTTTGTACTTGTCTTGAATCTGCATATATATGTTGTATTTTTACATTTCTGCATATTGAATAATTTGAAACGTCTGACAATTAAAGGTTTCTAAATTAGTTAGTCCCAGTAATAAATAATATAAAAATATGTAATTTGCGTTTGTGTGAGCACCAAGTAGACTTATTTATTATTTTGAAATTGACATGATAGTTGCTGTGCAGTTTTTGGGTATGTCATGCTCGCCTAAGTGTCCCAGCAGTGGTGGCGTATGTATCGGGTCGCCTTATTCCCTATAATAGGGTTGAGTAGGGCGATGGCTGATATATACGTCATACCCGTGAACGGGTGCCGTCTGTTGGGACTAGTCAGCTCATAGCTGTTATTGCAATTGTTACGAATAAAATTATTTAAATTTAAGGCAAACTAAGTTTAGTCGACCGTTCTCACATAAATCCAAAGGAACAATGTAAGTGTGATTTAAATGTTGTAAGCCATACCTACATTTTTGAAAAGAGCATCCATTGACTTTCTTGCTAGATTCTTCTTAAAGTGTAGGCTGCCCTTAGAACTTGCAACTAGAATAGCTCTAATTTTGATATGATTTTAAACACAATATTGATTTTGTTTTTTTTTAAATTCATTTTACACACAACATTGATTTTGTTTTGTATAAATTAATTACTATATAATTGGTCAAACATCATGTAACTCAAACTAATGTAATTACTGGCGGTTAGAAAAGAGTGGCCATGAGTTTTATTGCCAGGTTCTTCCTCAGGCTCTACCTATTGCTGTGCGAATCTGGCAGTAAATGTAAATGTAGAAGCAATAATCTTGACGTTCATAAGTGTTACTTTGTGACCTACATGAATAAAGATTTTTCATTGAATTTCATTTCATTTCATTAATATGGCCAAGGTACTTGAAACTATTCACGATGGTTACCAGCTGCCCACTAAGATAGACTGCCGGCACATTGTCGGGCCCCTTTCCCAACCTAAACACCATCATTTCTGTTTTATTTGCGTTATATACAAGGTTGTGTTTACTTGCGTACTGTTCGCAGACTTCCAGAAGTTTTTGCAAACCCTTAATCGAGGGGCTGAGCACCACCATATCGTCGGCGCAGCTCAGGTTGTTGACGTATCTGCTATCCAACCTGAGCCCGAGCCGCTCAGCTCGACGATCAGGTCATTACGTAGAGGTTGAACAGGTCGCGAGAGGACAGCCCCCCCCCCCCTGCCTCACTCCGCAGGGCAGCCGGTAATCATCCGAAATTTCGGAGTCCCATCTAACGTTGTTTACCTGGTTGCCGTACCAGTACGCCAGCAAGTCAACAACTTCAGGCGCTATCTCTGCCTCATGCAATTTGTGCCATAAAAGGTCGTGGCTAATCGTGTCAAATGCACGGCTTAAGTCCAAAAAACATGCATATACTGTAGTGTCATGTTTGGTGTAATATTTAACTACTTGTTTCAGCGAGAATATTGCCATGTGAGTTGAGACGTGCTGACGAAATCCA
Organism: Thumatha senex; assembly: GCA_948477245.1. Classification (NCBI taxonomy): domain Eukaryota; kingdom Metazoa; phylum Arthropoda; class Insecta; order Lepidoptera; family Erebidae; genus Thumatha; species Thumatha senex. The sequence continues at coordinate 11,653,840 of OX419753.1, forward strand.
AATTGCCCGTCATCTATATTTATGGCACTTACATGAGACAGCACAAGTCTATCAAGCACCTTGGCCACAACCGTAGCCAACGAGATAGGCCTGTAGTTTGCCGCACTCGAGATATCACCCGTTTTGTTTTTTAACAGTGCCTCAAACAGAGATTAAAAAGTCGCGCTAACAAGTGACATATATGTTGACCCGCAAACAATAGATGCTCCATGCTGAGACCATCATGGCCCGGAGACTTACCACGCTTCATGTTGAAACTGTTTTGAGGGTAAAACAATACGTCATTATAATGAGGTTATTATACCGAATAAATGGAAGTTCAGACCAAAATCCTAGCAATTATGTTTTATTAGTGAGATATGAACCTACAAAGAAGCGTTTCGTTCGAGCGGCCACGGACTTTTTGTTTTGGACCGATATCTCCTGTTTATCTCAACTTTAGTAGTATTTATGGCTTTCATTAGTTTCGACACATTAAGATCCTTCTTCTGGTGTTAATTTTACTATAAGAAATCGTAAGGTTTAAAAAATAATCAACATTAAAGAAACATCGAGTGGAGGATTGCGCGGCTATAACTTTAAAGGCGAATATTTCGTAAAATATTGCTCTAGAGCTTATACTTCTTTTTTCGTCAATTTTTGACAAATTCAACCTTTAATTGACAAAAAGAATTAAATCTGTAACCCATCTAGTTGCCGAAATCTCCGTGGCCGCGCAATCCTCCACGTTTCCTTCGCGCGGCCAACTTTAAACCCTAATATCTTCTTTATTTCTACTTTGACAAATTTTTGGTTTGTTGCATTCCGTTTTGACAAATTTCGATAAATTTTAAACGGAGTGCTTTTTTTGATTGGACACCGTGGCGGAGCAATCGTAACGCACACCGACTTTCCTACTTCGTCTCCCCCACTTCGCTCGGTCAACGACATCCCTAGTATCGAAACCATGAATGCAAAAATTCCTCGATTCACCCACAGCAGCATTTTTATTGCCACGACATGCAGCTTCAATAGAGGCCAGAGGTTGTATAGACCTGACCCTTCAACCTGAACGGCATTTTTGGGTCATAAGTGACACCACGCATCTCCTGCCACTTGGCTCAGTAACGAATGTTGTGACCTCGCAATCTATGTCACAGACGTGTCAATTTAATATTATTTCAGGATGCCAGCAGATCATTTAGAGATATCAAGTATTTAACCTGGTTTAATCACGTTTATCAGTCAGGTAAGTAGGTCCTCGGATCTCGCCACCTTAAGTTAAGTCAATCGTTCCTCACTTATTCGTTGGACGTGTCCAAACCAACGGAGCACGCCCTTTTCCAACTTAAAGCAGACACTTTCATTCAAACCTGCCATATTGCATATCACTTTTTCGAAGTAATCGCATCTCCACAGCATTCAATTTACTTTCATGCATCTACTGACATACCCAGGTTTCGCTACCGTAAAGCAACTTTGGCAGTAGCACTGCGTTATGAATCGCGAGTTGCGCTTCTTTTACGATGCTTTGCATTTTTCTAATTGGGACAAAGCAACGTTAACTTTGTTTCTATAAATTACACAAATAAAATTGCATGAATATGTACAAATGGCGGCCTTATCCCTAAGAGCAATTTCTTACCGGCAACCTTTAACTGATGACAATACTGTAGAGATGCTCGGACAAATCGGTGATCTCATCTGGTATTAAATATACACTTCCTGTCCGTTAGGAAGAAGTCCTTGTAGTTACCAGTGACCTAGTCGCTGCTTCGCCAAGTCCACTTTTTGGGGGGCTTTTTATTAAATTAGTCGCAAGGGCTTTGCTAAATGAACTCTTCATTAAGAAAAGCGGGGTTGTTGGCCTAGGACGATTTAACCACTGGACGCGCGATCTTACCGGTTGCGCCTATACTCCGCTTGCGTCCAGTGGTTAAATCGTCCTAGGTGTTAGCCTTACTATACCACCCGTACTTACGAACCCGGTACAGGACTTTGTCCCAAACTGTCGTTTTCTTTGCCATGACCTAGTTCGTTAGTCTGTAGGTGCACCTCTCGCAGGTGAAGCTGGCTTGGACCTAAAGATTTAGGTAGAGCCCTACAGGCATTTACCTAATAATAAGGATTAATATATATACCCTACATTCACGGGCGAAGGCAGATTTAGCTTCGGGGGAGGCGGGGGGAGGAGGAAGGTACTACTTGTAATATGTATAAATGTTTGGATAGACCGCACTTATTTTAAGCATTTTAAAGCAGATTTTGGATGCGCCCGTAAATGTAGGTATATTATACGTACATTAACGGGCGCATCCAAAAAAAAAAATCGTCATGTTGGGGAAACCCTCAAAACCTAAAAATTTAATTACAAACAGGCTAATCTAACCTAACTAAGCAATATCATAGGCTAATGTGATACTAATGACAAATAATTCGTTGATAATAAATAATTAGGAGTGGTCACCCAACGCGACATATATTTTTTAGAATTATTAATATAACTTATGTAATTTATCAGTTTCAGCGATGGTAGGAGTACCACGCATGTTTCTCACGTTACAAATAAAATCAGCCTAAGGTATTTTTTGAAAAAAAAAAAATGTGTTTGTACTTATGTACACTCGTTAGAAGTTATATTTCTTTAGTCTAATAAGATTTTATCACATATACCACAACTCTTTGTTTGTAACAGGAATGACAAAATAGTAAGAAATAAAAGAATGACATTTAAGAATACAATTGATTAATTACACATTATTAAATAACCTTAAAAATATGATATATAACTAAAATATTACTAAAATATATTACTAAAAGGAGTCCCTTTAGGTAAGGTTCCGAAGATACTGGCAGCGCTCCCCCTTTGAATAGTTAGACTAATTCTTTGTCCGAGGTAGCTGCCAGCTCTTCGGTCTCCTGTGATTTCGACTAACCTTTTTGCCTTTTCTTTAAAAAGCCTTATAGCGCTAGGACCCCACGGACCAAGGGTCTCGACACCGAATGGGACAAAATCAAATTCGGAGCCTAAACCAAAATTTGCATACTTTAGCTTTTTCAGCCGCTTCTTCCGCACTTAGATGGGAAAGGGCCAGCGTGTCTGAACAGGTTGCATCCCATACCAGCACCCTTCCCATCTTCCATGGAATCAAACTCATACCATCCGGTCTCTTGCCATCGTCTCTTGCAATACCAGTCGGCTTAAGAAGACTTGGCACGTTGACGGTGGCAAAGGACCGGCGTATGATATCGTTAAGTGCGGTATGTCTCGAGAAGCGGCCTGCACTTTTTTGGCATGACAGTCCGTGATGTTCTAGATTGTCGACATCACTGCCACAGGGACATTTATGAGGAACGCAGACCGGAACCCCAAGCCGTAGACAGGTTGCAATTCGAAGCATGTCAGGCTCAAGAAATGTTCCTGTATTTGACGAAGAGTACGCGTGAAGCCAGCAGCCGGCCTCATGCGTACCCACAGCCAAAAGCCTAGCACGCGCTGAACCTGTACTACAGCTCAAAAGATTGTTATAAGTCAAATTACAATTTATGTCGTCCCAGTTCCTCTGTAAATTTAAAGAAACTGGAAAATTTTGACCTGATCATGCAATTAAGAAAGCGTTTCTAGCTTCTTCCAAGCCTTCAATCTCAAAGTTTGAAGGGGATGCAAGAATGCTCGTTCAGCTGCATATTTAGAATCGATTCTAAGCTAATTTTGATTAAGACGTCTACTTGTGTCAAAATAACTGGGTGATTCCAAAAAGAGCAGCAACGGAGCACAGCCGTAAATTTTAAGAAAAAAATTAAATAGAAATAAAAACACATAGGAACGGTCTTTTTACACTTTATAAAAAATTTATGAGACATAGGAACGGCTTAGAAATTTCGTTATTTATTATTTCAATTATCAACCTGCTTCCGGCTAGTAAATTTTGTATGTACGAGTAGATTATCGTTGTTAAAGAATACGTCTTGTTGTCTGCAGTTGGTTGTCTAAACTGAAAGGGATACCAGCATTGCACTGAAAATGATCAATACCCTATTTTGTCGCAATCGTGAGGGAGGTAAATGAGGAAATAAATCCTATAAATCTTTTAGTGAATTTATTCTGGATATTTTGCTTCCCAAGCTTTAATTTTCCCATATATAAAATTGTGTATTTAGAAATATATAAGTATATTTATCAGTTATCTAGATCCCATAACACAAGCAAATATTAGCTTACTTTTGGGCTAGATGGCGCTGTGTGAAAATTGTCTCACAATATTTTAAAAAAAATTTAAAGTGTCTATATTTCAGTGGTAACACAATTTACAGAAGCAGATTTACATTTATTAGTACCTACCAGTCAAATTTAAATGCAACTCACTAATGTTACCCGAATTAATTATTATAATCGAATCTTGAGCTACGTTTCTAATAATAGCTTTCACTAATTTCTTTTTAGCCTTTTTATCAAATATACCTAGGTCATTTTGATTAAAAACTTTCGTGTTAATCACATCACTTATTGATTTAATATAATCTTTATCAGAAATACTTGTATTATTTTGTACGCCAAGCTGTACAGGATCATTATTAAGTATATATTTTTTACCCTCAAGAAATATAGTATTATTAAGGCCACTAATAGTTCCTGTATTTATTATTATTAGGCCCTTGTGGGGTAATGCTGCATTATTTCTTACATTAGGCTTACCTTGAAAATATTTCATTTCTTCATTATTTGAGTTTGATCGACGATTTGGTATCTTTGAATTCATACGTGAAGTGACATCTGCTTCATTGTCTCCCAATATAAGTGGAGTAAGGGGATTATCAGGAAAGAGATAATTAACTACCACTTTAGCTGAGGTTTTAACAATATGACTAAGTGTTTTTTGTATAATATTAAAGGGAAAGATATTTCCAAAAGTCCTACGATAGTTACGCAGATTTGCGGCAAGTCCGATGATTTCATCATCAGTAAGGTCTTCTATATTGTCATTAGTAAAAACGCCAGATTCCAATTTTCTATTACCAGGATTGGAAACAGTTCGTAAGATTATGTTTTTGATGTGCTTTTCTATTACCTCATTAGCTACTTGAACTAAATGTTTTCTTTGTGTCGACGATTCATCATCTTTCTTAGTATTGGATGTTGAATTTTTAACAAATTCATCATTTGATTCCAGTTTATTCTCGTATTCTGTATTGATTAGATAATTTCTAATTTCACTGTTTTTGTTTTCGCTTGCTGCAATTTGTTCAATATCTGCAGGTAAAGCCTGGGTTAACGCAGCTATGCTTAAAATTAAAATATACAAAACTGCAAAGTAAAAACAAATTAGATTAGTATAACTTGTCAAAATGGTTTTAAAAAGAATTTTATTTTCTTCAAAAATTTCTGTGGCTGCCGTGCTAAGCCAAATAAAGTAAACTCCAGACTTAAATCCAGCAAGGGTTTGGTATTAAATAGAAATACACTGAGTTGAACAAGATGTTTCTGGCAAATAGAAATATTAATCTATCACCTCTTATCCCCGAAGGGGATGCAGAGACATATTAAATGCCCACTTTTCACCATGAGTATTCCTGTCCCACGTAATAGGTAGTGAGTTCATTGAACGTCCGTGTTGAAATAGACAGACGCAAGTTGTGACTACCCGCTGTTGAAATTATTCAAGCCGCCTATAAGGCCTTCAACTAGACTTAACGACTGTTATTTTACTGACAACCAGGACCAACAGGTTAACGTGCCTTTCGAAGCACGGAAACGCTCGCAAATGAAAATGACACAAAGTGGTCACACATCCGTGACCAGCCATAGCGAAAGTTGCTAAACGCAGTGATCGTTTACAGAACACTGAGACCGCGGGGCCACGAGCGCTTCTATTTTTTTTTTCACGATCACGATTTTATTTTTCATTGGAATAAAGGAAAAATCAGTATCGAGTATTTCCTCCACGTGCTCCGAGTCCGCGGGACCACGTGCACTTTAGAATGTTGGCAAATAAACGATTGACTAGAAACAGTACTTACGAGGGCCATAATAAGAAAACATATTAGAAGTTGTACTCGCAGTATAAAATCTACAACTAATATTTTAAACAGTACTGATTGTGGCTTAATATCTAAATTATCGTGGGGGCAATTAGTTTCAGACTATTACAATTTTCAACACAATGGTTTATAATTATTCATCTGTTATACAATGCTTGTTAATTTATAATTATAATATTATTGGTACATATATTTACTGTAGATTATACGCAGTTATTTTGATATTAATATTATAAACGCGAAAGTTAAAATGGGTGAATAGATTCTTGAGTATTCTTTCGAGCAAAAATTGTTGAATGAATTTTAATGATACTTTACCTACGGTAGCTACTTTTGATCAGATAGACAGTATGGTTGTCTTCACTAACTGCTTCTCTATATGTCGCTAGCGATGCCACACACGGAGTACTGATGTCACTTTAGGGCTGGTGCACCTGAATACCAGCTTCAACTATTTGACTCGGTAGAAAGACGTGCTATGAGGATGTCAACCATCCTCTACTAGCAGGCTGTGTTGAGCCTCTTCTTGATATAAGAGACGTCGCCTAAGGCAATAGTGGACCTAATGCCTAAAGCATTTTATACCATTGGGTCTACCATTGGATGGTGCAGAGCTATATACAAGTGCGAAATTCCCTTTTTAAAAATATCTTTAAATCTTGCCACGATGATAACTTCTGACTTCTTAGAGTTCTCTAATGTGTCTACCTCCTCCGTATTTTTTAGTTCATTATAGGCGTACTCCTCCCAGTCTTTATAGGACTCTGGGTCCAACTTCCGAATGATCAGAAATATAATTACTAGATCCCAAGAGTCGGTAGATATTTCTAAGCTCTGTAGACTATTCAAGACTTGTGTTGTATCTAAAATTGATTTGATTTGACTGGCAGATTGATAACTGCACCTTTTTTGATATATCAGTCTTTATAGAAGCGAATTTACTATCAACCTTTTATTTCCATAACGATTTTTCAATTTGTTCCAGGCTTGTGTGTTTCAGTCACCTTTATATTTTTGAGTAAGGCAGTCGCTTACCCACAAATGCTGGTCTTCAAATAATGCAACTTTTGCACATTACTTAGTGATTTATTATCGTGTACTGGTGATACATAAAAGTCTTTGAACGTTGGCCATTCATCGTAAGTCCTGCTAAACATTGGAATTCTAGGTAATTTAACTTTTGTGTGTCTACTTTTATCTTCTAAGGGTGCTAAGTTCGATATTTGTGGTTTTCACTTCATTTTAACAACATATCTTTTAAATCACCCAATTAAGTTAAGTACATATCTTCTGTCTCACTACATACATCGTTTTTAAAATTAACAACATATCTCTTCTGTCTCGAAGTGTAATCATAGCTAACTATTGATGAGTGCCAGTAAATGTTTTCCAATACCTTTCTATGCATTGAATTCTAGACTGTATGTGACCTTTTATTAGTCTTGACTTGGGGCATTTCTTAAGATTAACTTTACTCTTCGTTATTAACTCCACTAGGTATATCCAAGAATGTAGAAATAAGTTTGTCTTGTTCGGGTATTGTCATACTTGAAGGTACACTAGATATGGACATAATTTAACATCGCTATAAGGCAAGGGTTATTTAGCAATTAGGCCTCTGCCTGTACTCTGGCCTCAATAGGGTGAAATAATGTTCGCAACCAATGTCTCCAAAACACCTCTGCTGACCCTTCAATTGTAATATAGCGTGATGTTATACTTTACATGACGCAAAAAATACACACACCGGCACAATTAGCGGAGCATAAAAATGATGCTAACTATTTTTGTTCAAAACAATTTTATTTAAAAAACCAATAAACGCCATTCGCTGTCCTAAATAAAATGCCATATTTTAAAATTAAAAGGTACTTTGTTTGGTGCAATTTAATTGAGAAAAATAAACATTATGGAAAAATAAAAATTCTAAAATTTTTACGGACACAAAAAAAACAAAAAAAAACAATTAAACATTTTATTTTTAAATAAATAATAAATATCCATCACGCCTTATCCCCGAAGGGGTGGCAGAGGCATATTATATGCCCACTTTTCACCGTGTGGATTCCTGTCCCACGTAATAGGTGGTGAGCCCATTGCCGTGTTGAAATAGACAGACGCAGGCTGTGGCTACCTGCTGTTGAAATTTATTAAGCCGCCTATAAGGCCTTCAACCAGTCTTAACGACTGCCATTTAACTGGCAACCGGGACCAACGGCTTAACGTGCCTTCCGAAGCACGGAAACGCTCGCAAATGTAAATGCCACAAAGTGGTCACCCATCCGACGACCAGCCATAGTGAAAGTTGCGTACCTCAGTGATCGTTTACCGAACACTGAGACCGCGGGGCCACGAGCGCTTCTATTTTTTTTTTTCACGATCACGATTTTATTTTTCATTGGAATAAAGGAAAAATCAGTATCGAGTATTTCCTCCACGTGCTCTTATCAAAGTTTCTACCCGTCTTGGCATGCTAAGAATGATGTTGTCTATCGTTTCTTGGGAAAGTGTCTGCCATTCTCCAATACGGCATTTCGCAGTTCATCCAAAGTCACAGGAGCGGGTATTCTGGATTAAACCCCACGTTTTAGTAAGTCCCAGACATTTTCAATAGGATTCATGTATGGAGACCTTGCTGGCCACTCCATTACTGCGATGTTCACATGATTAAGTTACTCGCGAGTTCGCAGTGCTTTGTGTTGATACAAGATAATGCTAGGCCTCAGCATTATCTTGTATCAACACAAAGCCGTCACCGATAAAGGGTGCAAAAGGTACCACGTTTTCTTCAAGAACCTCCCTTATGATTGTATCTATCAGCAGTCAGACTCCCTCTATCGAACACCACTAACCCGTTGGGGACCCCAAACCATTGTGGACCATTGTGGATTATATCGTTCCCCTTCACGTTTCCATAATCTTTGACGTCCATCAATTTGACTTAACCAATTAAACTTAACCAAAAAAAAAAAAACAATTTGAATTATTAAATTAAAAAGAAAAAAAATATTTTTATGATTTAATGTGTTTTAATAGGGCTTGTAAGACAAAATATAAATTGAAAAAAAAAAGTATCTTATTTTAGAAAAAAAAAACAGAAGCCAAAATTGGCTTCCCATGCAATAACGTCTGTGTATGAGACTGCCATTTTTGGCTTCCTATGCACTACAAATACCAAAACTTACACAACGTGAAATTCCCTAAAACAGTTTCTTTTCTCATTCAAGTAAAGAAACACGTCACATTTCTCACATTTTATATGAGAACGCAAAGAACAATCATTCTGACATAATTGACGATTATTTTGGTGTATCGGGAAATGGTCAATTTTGTCTGTACGTACTGAATTTAGAGGTAGGTCTTGCGCTTTTGCTGGGGTTTTCCGTGCCCTTTTTCGAGGTGCGAAATTTATACTGGTAGGAGTACCCGTTCTAGATGACGTAGGAGTATTTCCTCTTGACAAGGTAGGTGTACCGGGATTACTGATACTAGGACGGCCTCTTTTTCTTGAGATGCTTTTGCCAGCCTTGCAATAATGTTCAGAAATGGCTAGCTTGAAGTCAAATAGTGACATGTATTGGTCAGTCTTGCGTCGCCACAGTAACCAAGCATTAACTGCACACATATCAACCAAGTGGAAAAATATTTTTTTATACCACTGATGAGATCTTATTTTGATCCTATACAGACCTAACAAAGAGTCAAGCAAATCAACGCCTCCCATGTGTCGGTTATACACATCAACGCATTGTGGCGATGTTATGTCCTTGTACTGTTTATCTTTTCTGAAATATCTAGTCTTAGTAGAAGTCGGTTCACTACCAACAAACGCAGACAGTAAATTGACCACTTTATTGTCATACCATGATACCAGGCTTAGTTTTACGTCATCGACGATGGCGATTTTCTCAACCATAGTACCACGACCTATTTTCTTCAGGTCCTTTTCTGTAGGCATATCAGCGTTAGGTACTCTGTTCATCTTAATGGTTCCCAATGGCAGCAATCCATTTTTACACAGGTAAACTTGCAATTTTATACTATTGAACCAGTTATCGAAAAATATTTTGTGGTTTACATTTCGAGGCACAGTAGATGTGAGTCGTGTAACAACGTTGGAGCTGACACCAAGATCTGGTGCATCAATTGGAAAAATGTTGCTTTGATCGCCAGCAAAAATATCGAAGTCGTAACTGAACCCTGATACGCCACTCAACACTTTATTTTTGTACCCCCACTTATGAGGTTTAGCTGGATAGATAGCTGTTTGAGTTGGTGGCGAGCTTTCGTGGGTATAATTTGCTCATCTACGGCCAGATATTCGTCTTTGGGTATCAAAAGTAACCGCTCTCTTAATTTTTCTATGAGAGGTCGAATTTTAAACAGTTTATCGTGACTTTGTGTACCGGGTGGTTTAAAATCTTCATTATTATTGAAATGAAGATGACGTTTTATTATTTCAAACTTATTACATGTCATTATTGAATTGACTTGATGCTGACCAATGTTGTTGGACCAATACATCCGTGTAGATGGCAGGTGAACTAATGAGGTGAAGATGACAATACCTATAAATTGCTCAATCTCAGTAGTTGTGATATTTGCTGGCTTGTTAACATTAACCTGAGTAGATTTCAGATTTGACTGTTCCGAAATAAATGTTATCAAATCTTCTGTGAAAAAAAATTCGGCAGGCGATTCTAATTCTTGAGTAAACTCTGGCAATTCCAGGCTACCATTAAAATTGAAATTATTTTCATCATACGCTGGCATTTTTCCTTCAGTCCAGATAATTTTTTCCTTAACTGTTCGCTTCTGTTACAAATTTTTAGGTCTAAGATCCACTATTTCGTCATCGGAAGTATCGGAATCGGATGGTAGAATAAATATAGGTTTTTTACGTGTTTGGTTGCGCAAGCTAGAAAGCGGAACATCGTCATCGGAATCAGATAGTGAATCATCGTTACTAAGAGAGCCATCACCAGGAATAGGTTTAATGCAGTTAGCAGTGCCATAAAAGCGTGAAGGAAGCATTCTGGAAAGATAAAAAAAAACTCTGAATGCATGCGAAGCCATTTTAGGCGCAAACATACTTCATCGTAAATGCATGCGAAGCCAAAATTGGCTCCTGTAGAAAACATTGAAAAAATATTTGCTCCTTATACTTCATATAAGGAGCAAATATTTTGAATAAACTGTGATAGGGGTGAAAAACAGAGGTTTTGCAGAACATTATTTACATTTTTTAACATCAATTTTCTTACCTTTTCTATTCCATTTCCACCAACAAAGCTGCAATAAATTTCACTAAGAACGACGTCGCGAACGCACCGGAGAAAAGTGAGGTTATAATGACACATGACGTTGGCCATAGATAATAAAAATTACGTTTCGGTTCAGTTTGAATTCCTTAATATTACTACATTGACATTTTATAATTTTGTTTAAAATTAGGGTAGAAATAAATTACTAAAGTTGAGCAGCCAAAATTGGCTTTGTATGCAATAGAGGGTTAAAAGACTTCTACACTCATCACTGAACAAAACTTTACTCCAAACATTTCAATTTTTTTTATGTTCCGCTTATTGTGTGTGTATTTCAAACCTTTCTGCTGGTACCTTAGTTGCAGGATAGCGTGATATTATTCTCAACAGATTATATTACTAACAATAACACGTGTAGATATCCTCAACCATTTCGAAATAAAATAAAAGTTTCAAATCTTTTCACTATGACCTTCTTATAACACGGCGATATGCTTTCAACTAAGTATTTTCCCCAAAAAAAAAATAAGTGTATATTTCCCTTAAAACATTTCACTCAACCACTGGTTGTCTACGATGGAATGCCCTATTGTTCTCACCGGCCGCTCTGGTTCGATCTATTACAAGTATTTTTTACTTATGATTTGGCTTGAATGTGACCATTATGTACGAGATATTAAGGTATACTTTTCTCGAAATCACTTTGTATGCATTTTGAGAAATAAACAAGCGTGTGTCTTAGATCAATTATATTTTGCTACTGATGTATAATCTTGAATACAGGTATTAATAGGTCGTTGGTTAATGGAACATAAGATTGTGGACTGTAAAATAAAACGAGTAAGGTATATAATCAAACAGCTGCATTATTTCTTACATAAGGCTTACTTTGTATAGATTTCATTTCTTCATTATTTGAGTTTGATCGACGACTTGGTATCTTTGAATTCATACGTGAAGTGACATCTGCTTCATTATCTCCAAATATAAGTGGACTAAGCGGATTATCAGGGAAGAGTAAATTAACTACCAATTTAGCTGAGGTTCTAACTAAATAACTAAGTATTTTTAGAGGAATATTAAAGGGAAAAATATTTCCAAAAGTCCTACGATTGTTACGCAGAAGATTTGCGGCAAGTTCGATGATTTCGTCATCAGAAAGGGTTTCTATTTTGTCATTACTAAAAACGCCGGATTTAAATTTTCTTCTACCAGGATTGGAAAGAGTTCGTAATAGTATGTTTTTGATGTGCTTTTCTATTTCTTGCTTAGCAACTTTTGCTAAATGTTTTCTTTCGGTCAAATATACTTTAGTTGATACTTTGGATAAATTGATGACATTAGATTGTTGTATGTCATTATCTTCTAGGGAAAGATCATCACAAGTAAATTTATTGTTAGAATACCCAATGTCAGCACTCTTTTCCTCTGTTGAGCAATCCAGATCTTCGTCATCCTGGTTATCTTTGTAATCTTTCCATGCTTCGATGTACATATTTTCATTTGATGATTCATCATCTTCATCATTTAAAAACTTAGTATTAGGTGTTGAATTTTTGACAAATTCATCATTTGGATCCAGTTTACTCTTGTATTCTGTATTGATTGGATAATTTCTATTTTCACTGTTTTTGTTTTCATCATTTGACAATGAGTTAATGTTATTTATGATATTTTGATTCTACAAAAAACAAAAACACTTGTACTACATAATAAAGACTTATTAGTAAAAGTTTCTTACGTGTTATCAGGGTTACTACATTACCTTTACTTCTGTTCCATCAACAGTAAGAGTAGATAAAAGTTCCTTATTTCTTGTCTTCACACTTTCTGCAATCTGGTCAGTATCTGCAGGTAAAGCCTGGGTAAATGCAGTTATGCTTAATATTAAAATAGACGCAACTGAAAGGAAAAAACACATTAGATTCTAGTTTATAACTTGTCCAAACTATACTAACTTGTGAAGTAAATAGAAATTCACTAACTGATTCCAGCAAATATTAATATTTATCTATCACGCCTTATCCCCGAAGGGGTGGCAGAGATTTACATATTGTATGCCCACTTTTCACCATGTGTATTCCTGTCCAATGTAATACGTGGTAAGTCCATTGCCGTGTTGAAATAGACAGACGCAAGTTGTGGCTATCTGCTCTTGAAATTTTTCAAGCCGCCCATAAGCTCTTCAACTAGACTTAACGACTGCCATTTTACTGACAACCGGGACCAACAGGTTAACGTGCCTTTCGAAGCACGGAAACGCTCGCAAATGTAAATGACACAAAGTGGTCACTCATCCGTGACCAGCAATAGCGAAAGTTGCTAAACGCAGTGATCGTTTACAGAACACAGAGTCCCGGGACCACGAGCGCTTTAGAATATTGGCAAATAAACGATTGACTAAAAACAGTACTTACGAGCGCCATTATAAGAAAACATATTAGAAGTTGTACTCGCAGTATTAAATCTACAACTAATATCTTAAACAGTATTGATTGTGGCTTAATATCTAAATTATCGTGGGGGCAATTAGTTTCAGACTATTACAATTTTCAACACAATGGTTCATAATTATTCAAAATAATAATAATAAATATCCATCACGCCTTATCCCCGAAGGGGCGGCAGAGGCATATTTTATGCCCACTTTTCACCGTGTGGATTCCTGTCCCACGTGCATATAACTCCAAATCCTTTGTAAGGCTTTGGAAGTAAATAGAAATTCACTAACTGATTCCAGCAAATATTTCTATCACGCCTTATCCCCGAAGGGGTGGCAGAGATTTACATATCGTATGCCCACTTTTCACCATGTGTATTCCTGTCCAATGTAATACGTGGTAAGTCCATTGCCGTGTTGAAATAGACAGACGCAGGTTGTGGCTACTTGCTGTTGAAATTTTTAAGCCGCCTATAAGGCCTTCAACCAGGCTTAACGACTGCCATTTTCTGGCAACCGGGACCAACGGCTTAACGTGCCTTCCGAAGCACGGAAACTCTCGCAAATGTAAATGCCACAAAGTGGTCACCCATCCGAGTACCAGCTATAGTGAAAGTTGCGTAACTCAGTGATCGTTTACAGAACACTGAGACCGCGGGGCCACGAGCGCTTATTACTCATCATAATTATTATATTATCTGTTATGCAATGCGTGTCAATTTATAATTATAATATTATTGGTACATATATTTACTGTAGATTTAACTTTCTCGTTTTTAATATTAGTATCAAAATAACTGCGTATTTATTTTGATACTAATATTAAAAACGAGAAAGTTAAAATGGATGAATAGGTTCTTGAGTATTCTTACAAGAAAAAAATATTGAATGAATTTTAATGATACTTTACCTACGGTACCCACTTTTGATCAGGTAGACAGTATGGTTGTCTCCACTATGATTAAAACATTTATTAATATTTTGTAAAAAATAATTGCAATTAATCGTATTACTATAGGGGAAAGTCGTACAAAATAACATACTACTTACAAATCAGTCATCAATACAATACAATACATATACTTATTTATTAAAGAATAGTTTAAGTGGCTATACTATTCTTTGGTTCGTTGCCTACTTAGAATTATCGAGATCAATCCAACTTATTATTAAAACAAAAGGATAATGGATATTTTTTTAAACTCCTGCGATAACCGTTTTCTCCGCTATAGGCGGGTAAAATGACATACGTGATGTAAACAAAATGGCATACCAAATATCTACTGTAAATCAGTCCATCACATGCAGTGATCAATCTAAATCGCTTAGGAATATCTAGGTAGTTAGTTAGCCATACCTTTTGTGGTTGGAGTTAAATCTTTATTGTTTTCTATTGCATGTCTTCTAAGAGCCGGTTCAGGCCCTCGGTAGATGATGATCTCCCGAGGGTGTGACCTAGTTACATCTAACGACGCCGGGGGCCCACCTTCCTACTTTTTCTCCTTCACTTCGCAGGGTTCTCGGCAGCGCCTGAAGTGAGACAATTGGCACGCATGTCATCCTTAACGACTTCAAGCCAGCAATTTTTTGGATCTTCCAATCTTACCAGGGTCCGGAGGGGCCGACATGACCTGAAATTTGTTTCCCATGTAGCCCGGCGGTAACCGGAAGATATTACCATACCGACGAAGGCGACACTCTTGCAACTAATCTGCAATGGCACAGAAGTGAAGGCTGCTGCGGATGCGAGAATTCCTCACGCGGTCCAACCCCGTGACAATACACATCCAATAACACCAGCAGCATCTTCATTTCCATGACATGCAGCTCCTGCTTGTGTAGCTCCAATATTGGCCACGTCTTATTGCCATGTAAAAGGACAGATCTAATGATAGTTGTATAAACCTGTCCCTTCAACTGGATCGCCATTTTTGGGTCATTGTTATTTTGAATAATTCAGTGGTTTCGTAGAAACTTAGCATGTTATGTCATTTTACCCACCTATGTCATTTTGTACGCCTTTCCCCTACTTAAGTACTACAGTCCTAAAATTGGTTTCTCATTGGCACTAGGCCTACAATAAAGACGCGAGGCAAAGATGTACGCAACGTCCTTGCCTCGCGTCAATAAAAATAGTGTTTGGTCTTAATATGACATGAACAACAGTCTCTTTAATGGCGAGTCCATTCAACTGGAGTTCCCGGGCTGCTCGTAGCCCACCCCCGGCCTCTTCGCGCTCGCTAGTCGACGTCACTCAAGCCTTCGCTATAGTTCAGTTTGCTGTGGTTTCTACTCCTGAGATACAGAGTTGGATGAGTAGCAGCAATAGCTAATGAAATATGCTCCATTTCGACCGATGGAGGTAAGTTGAACAGCGAAAGTAAATTTAGGTTATATTATGTCTAATATATGCCAAAATGTGATGCATGCAGTTTCTCAAATGTCAGTACAATATCAGACAGTAAAACAGAGGCTCATATCAGCCCATGTCGAAATTGAGACCTAAACAAAGGATAACGATATATGTTTGCAACTCAGAGAGCTGAAAGAGGGCATTCAGATTCCAGAAGGATGATAAAATGATACTTCCTACGCCTAGTGTATCCTATGCTGACATAATAAGGAAAGGTAAAGACAATTTTGTTTGCCCTCCAAAAATTGCTTGTTTAACAATAAACTCAGCTGATACGAAAAAATCCAGCGAGGAGACCAAAAAGTAGGTGTAAAATATCTTTAAATCTGAGACATTAAAACTACATATACGAGGCCTAAGGAAAATCAGGAATTATAAAGAATTATAATCACAGAAGGGCAGGATGACCTAGAACAGCTGAAAACATCGCAGCAGCTACAATCATCGGGCCTAAATTGAAGAAACTGCAAAAAAGAAGTCTAGATTGATATTCCTAGGTGTGCTTTCTGATATATCAGAACAAGATTTGTTCGACTACCTATTCGAACAAAATGTCACTGATAAGCATCCGAGCCTTATACGGGACGACTTTCTTAGTTCTATCATATTAAGTCTCAAGTCTGGTAAAAAAGACAGCCCTTACTGTAATTATATTGTGGAGGGAACAGCCTAAAATGGGAATATTATTATTAAACATGAAAGTGTGCATCCTGCACGCGCTTTAACAAGCCATCTAATCATCCCATTTAAGACCCATAATGCATAGCCCGAAAAAGTGCAAAAGAACGACTACTAAGATCAATAGGAGCCTAGACCTCCGCATCAGACATTTTTTGTCTCCATTTTATCCTTTCGTAATGAAATTATGGTGTGGAGATATACATATAGAAAAAGTAGCACACAATATCAAATTAAATGCAATGCTTTTAAAGAAGGTTCGCTAGGTATTAAGTCTTAGTGTGCAAAATTAAAATTGACGTGATAGCTGTTGTGGAAATTTACCGGTAGTCATCGTTTTATAGCATAGATATGTCTACAAATACTTTGTATGAAGATTTATGTAACTTAGCATTATTTAAAACTATGACATTTCTTGAAGATTAATGATAACGGTCCATAGCGTAGTTATCTTCCTTATAGGTATAAATTCGTTATAATGGACTTACTGACATTCCTAAATATTTTGATAAAGAAATAATAAATATCTTTGGGACAACACACACAACGCCATCTGATTCAAAATAATTTTAATTGATCATTTAATGCAATTTCACAGATCTACTGCAGCATCTTCATTTCCGTGACACGCAACTCCTGCTTGTCTCTCTCCAGTAGTGGTCACGCCTCACTGCCATGTAAAGGGAGAGGCCTAATAATAGTTCAATCTGATCGGCAACCATCCTTAAAGGGTTGAAAATCGAAATCCAAATGATAGATGCTCCTAGCAGCCAAATTTAAGTGGAACTCAGATTCCAATACCAGGTAGGGTTTAAAAGTAATTGGTAATACAATAAGACAAAGAATAGACAGCAAAGGAAATAAAGATACATTTATTTTGGAACATTTATTTCAAAGTTACATAAATACATTAATTTTTAGCTGACCACCGCGGCTTCACCCGTGACATACTTTGAATCCCCGTCACATCCGTTTAATCCTGTTGCTTTTCCTTTCACAAAAATGTATGAAAATTTGGCCGATTTATTGACATTTATGATTACTTCTCCGCTCTTCTGGGTAGTAGCGTGATGTTACATAGCCTTGCTTGATAAATGTACTACGAAGACTAGTAAGAAATAAAAACATCAAAAGAATGAAAACTACTTTGAATGTATTTATAAGTTGTCCTGGGAAGACTTATCAGCTAACTCAGGGTGTTTATTTTATAAATAAATATATTCGGACCAGTAGTTTTATATAGTTCCTGAGATTAGCACGTTCAACCAAACAAACAAATAAACAGCTTAGTATAGATATAGATTATTCAACTACGCTCCTTTTTCTGCTTTACGAAACAATCTGCTGTAGTTGTGCATTGCTGAAAAAAGAATGTTTTTTTTTTCAATTCACTAACTGGCTATCCATTTTGAATCCTATAAGTTAAAAGCGTAGGTGAAAAACAGGGATTTCTGCTTTTTTATCGTGGCCATTTTTTTTCGGATATCGTGATAAATTCTCCAAGTTAATGACATTTGATTGTCTCTGTGGTGTAAGTGGTAGTGTATTGTGGAGCTACCGCAATGAGAACTCAGGATTAAATCCCGTGTCGGGACAAATAAGTATTACTACTAACACAGCACCGTCTAGCCCAAAGTAAGCTAATATAAGCTTGTGTTATGGGACATAGACGACTGATGAACATACTTATATATTTCTAAATACATACATATAATACATAGATAACACCTAAACTTCGAAACAAATCAAACCGGGGACAGTCAGCGAGGCAGTCAAGTGTGATACACAAATCTTTGTTTGATTTGTGGTATGAATGGTGTGATTACTATATATGTATTTAGAATTATAAAAGTGTGTTTATCTGTTTTTTGTATCCTATAGCATAAACTTATAATAATTTGGGCTAGATGGCGTTATGTGAGAAAGAATTTCCCCAAAATAAAGTTTATATTTCACCCAAAAACATTTATTTTGAGATCGAAATTCCACCAACGTAATGTTGAGCTTCTGTGTACCACACAACGTGAATTCGGACTATGGTGAGTCGCCTTCTATTTATTGAGCTGATGTAGTACATTCTCTGTACGTACCTCGCGGAGTTATTGCAGAGGTAAGAGGAGCAGTATTCAACGCAAGGACGGATCTGCGTCGAATACTGTTGAAATTAAATACAAATTTTTAATCTGAAATTTTATCCGTAAGGAATTTAAGAAAATCCGACAGTGTCGATCAATATTATCAAATTACTGTCATTTCTTACTTTTCTTTTGGATAATAACATAACATAACATACTTTCACGCCTTTATCCCTGATGGGGTAGGCAGAGGCGTACTATACGCCAACGTTTCACCGTATGCTTTGCTTTTTTGTCCCACGTAGCCAATTGCTGTGTTGAAATGGATAGATTCAGGTTGTGGCGACTTGCTGTTGAAATTTTTCAAGCCGCCCATAAGGCATTCAACTGGCTTAACGACTGCCATGTTACTGGCAACCGGGACCAACGGCTTAACGTGCCTTCCGAAGCACGGAAACGCTCGCAAATATAAATGCCACGAAGTGGTCACCCATCCGAGGACCAGCCATAGTGAAAGTTGCTTGATCGTTTACAGAACACTACGTCCGCGGGGCCACAAGCGCTTCACATTGTTTTGGATAATGACATCTTCAAAACCATAATGTAATGTCATTATTATCGTTAATATCTAAATGAAAGTAAATTTCTTGGATGTTTCAAATTTCAGTAAATAAGCAGTCTAAAAAACTACAATTTGAAGTTTTTGATTCTCAATACTCAATCAACGCTTGAGGCTAGTTTTTGCCTTATAAAATCTACACTCAAGCGTCGATTGAGAATTGAGAAACGTCCTGGAATACGGGCATGAGACGGTGAGACGGGTCATAAATTTTCATAACAAAAATTTTATATTTTGAAGATGTGGTATTCTTTTCAAAAATATATATGATTTTATTGTTTTTGAGCGTATGTTCTCAGGCAATATGTTCTATTTTGTATGTCTATTCATACGTGGAGACTTATAAATTAGCTTAGTTGCTTATATAAGCTGTTAGTCTTCCAAATAAAATAATATTAGTTCTCACCTTAGCTTCAGCGTCGAATTCGAAATTTTGTGGGCATTTTTGCGGAATCGGATTTTTGTTGAAGCAAATGTAGTATTTGGTCTTGTCCGTAGGATCTCCAACAAAATATGTACCCTCTTCCTTGCAAATAGTGTTGCATTTTGCTTTACTGGGACTGACGCATTTCTGCGAATAGGAAAGATTTTGAAAATTTAAAAACAATGAGTAAGATGCTAATTTTAACATTTTTTTTTCTTGTCTCTCAAAAACGTACTCGGATACCTAGACGTGCATGTATGAAGCGATTGATGAATCTGCAAGAAGCGAAAGAAGTATGCTCACCACCTATTACGTGGGACTGGAATAGATGGTGAAAAGTGTTCATATAATATGCCTCTGCCACCCCTTCGGGGATAAGACGTGATGGATAAATAAATAAAAAAAAATTATATTAAAGTGAAAAAAGACAACTTGGTGCAGGACGAGGATTGAACCTGTGGATGGGGATTGAAACTCTAATCAACGCAATGTTCTAGCCACTGAACAACTCGAATCGTACCGAAACAAGTTGAAATTAATCACTATATTTCAATCTTCATTACGTCGAGCTACGTATATATAGATAGATGGCTCTGGTCATATATTATCATTAGTTTCAATTCTATTAATATGTGTATTATCCATTTAAGGTGTCAAAATCAGCACTTGCTTAATACAATGGGTCGCTGCGCGAGTGCTGCACCTCTGGTGTTACAAACGTCCATAGGTGGACGTCCATCGTCACTTTCCATCAGGTGGGCCGTATGCTAGTCTGCCACCTTAGTGGTATAAAAAAAATGTTTGGAGTTACTCATGTCACTGCTATGATTGTTTTTAGATGTTATCGTTTATTGTAAACTATCCAAAGCGCATGGCTGTGGCCTGTCGGCAATGTTTGACGGAAATGTCCCCTAAGGCCCACTTGTGGGTTAAATAATGAATTAAAGAGTTAGTTAACTCGGAATTAAGTAAATAATTTTTAAATTCTAATTAGTCTTGCACCATAGAAAAATATCATCGGATTAACTAACCCAGAGTTTTATTATTGCAAGAAATGAAACATGTGTGTCTTTATTTTACACTACAGTTTGCCACAAAAGACTTTTTCTTACACGAATGAATGTAATATTACAGCCGAATTTAATTTTATCGTATTATGATTATGTCACGTGCCACTGCATTGTCTGCCTAGGTTAGACGAATTAACCCTCAGAAATCAGTGACTTAAAATTTTAGCGATTTAACCCTAGGTTTACCCTTAATTCGGGGTGATGCAAGACAAATTACAGATTTACCTCGGGGTTAGTCCATACCTCCAAGTTATACACGTCAACCCAAGATCGTGCAAGTGGGCCTAAAATTATTTAAAATATAAAAAGGCCACGTCTAGACCACAGCGACACAAACATCGCATATTTCAATTAGTTTACATTTTATTAGTAATAATTATATTTACAACCTTCAGCTACTACAAACTTTACACAAATTAAAAAACGGAAGGTAAGGAATATCCTCATTTATAAAAAATATCCTCATAAATAAATATATAAAAAACTAAGGCTTTAAAAACTATTCCACATCGCTGTCAGCCTCAACGGTACCCAGAATGCTGGCAGCATTGCCACGTTAAATAGCAATGAGCCTTTGACCCAATTACAATCCAGCTCTCTGATCATGGCAGTAATATTTGTATCGAAAGAACATTTCACGCCTATACATATGCGTTGCTACAAAATTTGATAGTCCCCGAGCACTCCATCGTTGAACGCATTGACTTTATTTCGGCGTCTAACAACAAAATGAATTCAAATAATGTGAGGAAGTAAGAAAAGAACATATTGCCTCTTCGCTCCTTTGCAAAGCGGGAGACCTGGAAAGCAACTAGGTGTATTTCCTATAGAAATAGGGATGCACCACGGTAATGATATATTACGGGTCCTATGTGAGCTATGTTTGATTCCAGTAATATGTATGGCAGAAACGTTTAAAAGCACGAAATTTCACCCTCGATGCCACGAAATCCGCATAGTAAACTACTCCCGACGTTACTTGTAAACAATTAAGCATATTATATCGCTCATTTTGCCAAATGCTACACTCCCAAAGTATATGATGGGCGGTCTGATCATATTTGGCGTCAGCAGTTGAACACTGACAGAACGGTGGCTCAACCAGCTTAAGCGAATGTAATTTGCTCCTAAAGTTACCACGTCCCGTAAGAAATTGAGCAACACAGTGATCAACCTCCAGTCAGAACATTCCACGAACGTCTGAGAAAAACTGGTAGAGGTGGCGCCCTTTGATGGAATTGTTCCAACGCAGCTGCCATTCGTCTAAAAGTTCTTCACGTACATTATCACGATACAGTCTGGCAATTCTATGGCGATCTCTTTCTAACAAAAACCTATCATCCATGCCATCCTTAGCTGAATAGTATAAAGCCGCGCGTCTCTGAATTTCGAGGTCAACCGGGAGGACCACTGCCATCACCGGCAGAGCCTCCGTACTAACCGTCCTGTAGGCCTTGCATAAAAATATCAATGCAAGGCGTTGACTTTGCAGTAACTTTAAACGTGCAGCACCAATAGTAGCCTTATCTGCCTATGCCGGTGCCCCGTAACACATACAGCCTAGATAAGTGGCCCCGTAAACGACCTTCACTGTTTTGAACGATAGTCCCCATGTAGCAGTAGATATTCATGACAACGCATAAAAGCTATTTTTAGCCTTTTCACCTACAGTTTTTATGTGCTCAACGATTGAACAAAATTTATCTCTAAAATCAATCCTAAATAGCAAACCGAAGTTTTATTTTTAATGTAAACGTTATTGAATTTAATGCGCGGTGGTACTTTCAAACTTCCTTTTAAAAGCAACTGAAATGTTTTGTTGGGTGCAAAAAATAACCTGTTTCGTACGCCCCACTCCGCAACGACGCGCAAACACGTGTGGGCCAAGTTCTCGAGTCCCGCACGAGTATTCGACTGAACGAGCAATATACCGTCATCGGCGTATCCTGTCATTGAACAGCCCTCCGGTAATGATAAACTGAAAAGATCATCAGATACTAAGTTCCACAAGTATGGGCCTAGAACAGACCCCTGAGGACAGCCAATTGTTAACCTTTTGGTAGCAGAATATTGACCTAAATTTAAAGTTGTACCTTGTGAAAAATATGAATAAATAAGTGAGTAAATATTTCTATAGCAACCGCGAGACTTTAATTTCATATTAATGAAACAGGGCTTTCGATAACAAATTATAAGTAGTACTTTGCGCCTCTCGTGCATCACCGGGTAAGAGCTTGTTAACGATTAGACGATGGTCACTACAGGACGCATCCGGGAGGACACGCCATTCGGATATCAAGACGTCGCCGTGTGAAAACGTCACGTCAATAGAAGACTCACCCATAGGGCCGCAAAAAGTAGGTGGTGCATTGGGACAATTGTGTATAGATTAATTCATTTCTGCAATGAATTCTGCGACGGCACAGCGCCGGTCCCTATCGAATACACGCAGTTTGCTATACCATAATGTAGAAGAGGCATTGACATCAGCCCCTATGATTATTCTTTGACCCGCAAGAGACTGCAGGACGTGACGAAGATGGTGTAAGTGATGATCGATATGAAGTGAATATTGAACGTAGCAGCTCACAACAAACATCCTATAGGCCGAGGTAGTAACCTCAGCAACAGCACAATGAGATGTCATGAGGTTGCTCAAAGATGTTACAGTAAAATTTGTACTAGAAACATAAATCCCAGGTCGTGAATTGGCATGTAATTGTACCACTCTGTTACGCAGGTGGGCGCTCTGATATTGTTCCTGTAAGAGGACAGTGTCTAATTTGTTCTCTATTACTAGGCGGTCCAGTTTCGCCGTGACTGCCCTATCGTTGTGTAAATTAAGCTGTCGTATAATTAGATTTTTCATGTTCCAAGATTTTTCTTTATTATATGAAACAACTACAGGTAGTTTGTGCTCAGAATGAGGTGCTGCAGCCTATGCTTATAGGTATGACACTCATAGGTCATGGGGCTTTTTAAACCTTTTGCAGGTTATACAGATGGGTTTAAAATCAGGACTGTCTTTATGTGGACATGCTCGTGTATCATGTTCCTCGACGCAATTAGCACAGCTGGGTGACATGCTGGTACAAAATTTGTGAACATGTCCGTATTGTTGACAGTTCATACAACGCACTACCATCAATCACTAAATCTACAAGGTCATCAATAAATCTACAGTGGCCCAATCAATAAATAATGTATTTTTCGTTGCCATCAAATGATTCCGGATCTCCGGCTCCAGCTCCAAACCCACCCACGAACGACCATTAGCTAAACGACGCTACGAACTATTTTTTAATTCTTAATACAGTCCTCCTCGCTAATTTTTAATTCGTCCTTAATGTTTTGGCGATATAAGGCTCTAATAAAGTCATGGTCTTCCATAGACCCAGGAACAACTTTAACTAGGACTCGCGGTTTACGACCCTTAGGTTTTTCTAAGCGCAAGCCCGCCATTTGATTGCGTCCACTCACTCCAACTTCTTGAGTTGGCTTTCGCTCGCAACACGAAGTAGAGAGAGAGTGTATTTACTCTATTTACTAATTAGTATATTTCTGAAATCGAAAACTGAATCGATTTCAGATAGGTAGTTACCATGGAGTGCAAAATCGAATGCTGAATTGCCCTTCTCCGAAAATCTGTTTACTGAAAACACCTTTGGTCCGTAATCGGTTCTACATTTTATTGTTTGCTGATGAACTATTGTAAGTTTGTAGACGGTTCTACTAGCTAATAATTGTTCATCTCCACTCGTCAAGACTTACAAGGTACTTTGTAGACGGTTCTACTACCTAATTATTGTTCATTTCTACTCGTCAAGACTCACAAGGTACTATAAGAATGAGGTGGGCATGTCTTTTTAGAAAAAAATTACTAAAAGTGTATTTTTTTGTTTTAAAGTTCCTTAAGTTTAGTTATCTTTTCATTTTGAAATAAATAAAAGGTTATTTTTAATAACTGTAACTTATTTTAACAGTTATTAAAATTAAGTACTTTTAGATTATTTTAAATTTAAAGAGATAGCATGTGAGTTTTTAAGTTATATGAAAAAAATGAGGTGAACCTTTATTTTTGCGGACGAGTGTATTTACCGCTGAATGAAACTACCGATGGTTAAATACTGAATACATATCTGAAATTACTTTACAATACTTACAAGATCTTGCGCGCTAAACTTCAAACCTTTTGAACAAGTTTGGTGACGTAGCTCTTTGTAACTGCATACATAATACTTAGTACAGTCATCAGGATCTGGGTGGTACTGAATCGGAACCGTATCATCACATTTGATACCTAAAGATAGATTCGAAGCATTTCCTGTTTTATCTACTTCTGTAGACGTTGATTGTTCTGGTGTAAGCTCTTCTGTTCCGATTTTATCTTCTTTATATACAGCTGCATGTTCAGAAATTGCTCTACTATTTTTGGTAATTATACTCGTACAACCAGCTATAGATTTTGGTTGACATTTCTGTGATAAACGTAATAGTTGATTTAGAATACGAATTCCGGTCCAATTCACAGATCACCATATTGCCGCGCTGATGTCCCGGGTTTGATTCTTGAGTGGGAACAAATATTTCTGTGATACACAAATGTTGGTTTCGGAGTTTGCGTGTTTCCAATGTATGTATTTATTTTTTCTAATTATATCAATAAAAGTTTTTTTTTTTTATTTAAATACATAATCATATTTAATTCATATAAATATCAAAAACAAGTCAATTCAATTTTTATTACTATAAACTAATTAATTAAACTGCTCATCATCGTATCCGGTGTATTTATTTAGAAATATATAAGTATGTTTGTAATTTTTCTAAATCCTATAGTGCAAGCTATAGGATTTAGTTTAGGCTAGATAGCGCTGAGTTAAAAAGTGTAACACAATATTTTTATTTATTCACACGTATGCAAACCCCGCTTTGACTTAATAAATTAATAAATATTGTTGGACACTTTTCACACAGCGCTATCTAGCCCAAAGTAAGCTAATATTAGCTTGTGGTATGGGATCTAGATAACTGTTATACATACTTATATATTTCTAAATACAAACATATTATACATAGGAAACACCCAAACTCCGAAACACACATTTGTGGATCACACAAATATTTGTTCCGACCCGGAAATCGAATCCGGGACCTCTAGCGTAGCAGTCGGATACACTCCCACTGAGCCACAGAGGCAGTCAAAAATCAAATCAGATGGGGTTGTTGGAGAGGTTAGAGTTGTTGGGGTGATTGAAGTTTTTGAAGTGGTTAGAGTTGTTGGGGTGATTGAAGTTGTTGAAGTGGTTAGAGTTGTTGGGGTGATTGAAGTTGTTGAAGTGGTTGGAGTTGTTGGGGTGATTGAAGTTGTTGAAGTGATTGGAGTTTTTGGGGTGGTTGAAATTCATTTTCATAAATAGTGACACTTAATAATGTTCAAACTAGAAATGTAAGTAAATAAATAACAGATCGCTTTCTTTTAAAGTATACTTGTAGTTTATCAACAGACTAGTTGACGCCCGCGGCTTCGCCCGCGTAGAGTTTTTTTTCCGTTCCCGTTTCCCACAGAAACTTGTTCCCGGGATAGAAAGTAGCCTTTGTGTTATTCTAATGTATTAGCTATATTAGCGTAAAGTTTTATTAAAAATCCATTCCTCACCACGTGTCTGAACCATCTAAGCATCCCTTTTTCTATCTTAGTCACTACCTACATCTTCTGTCATACCGCAATATTCCCTTATCACGCTGTTCCTTTCTTTATCCATTAACTTCACTCCAGCAATACTTCGTAGACTTCTCATTTCCACTGCATTTATTATACTTTTATGCGTTTTCTGCCATACCCAACTTTCACTGCCATACATAAGTGTGAGGACCAGCACACCTCTATGTACAACTAGTCGTGCCTTCTTTGACACATTCTGACTGCTCATAAAGGCTTACATGGCTCCATTCACTTTATTTCCTGCCAATACTCTTCGCTCAATGTCATAGTCATACTTTCCGTCTCTCGCAAATTTTGTACTTAGATATACAAACCCTTTTACTTGTTCTAATCTTTCTCCTTCCACAACAATTGAGCAATCCGTCATACTTGCCTCTCTTTCAAAAACCATTACTTTCGACTTGTTTACATTCACTTTCATTCCTTTATTTTTTAGAGAATCATGCCTAATGTTGACCATCAACTGCAACTCCTCCGCCGATGGTGCTAGTATTACCTGATCATCAGCGTATAGGAGGCATTTGACGGTTAGGCCATCCATTTTTAAACCATACGTACTCTCTTGCAGTTCTTTCAAGCAACTGTCCATGTATAGATTAAACAGTAACGGTGACGCTACACAACCCTATCTCACACCCCTTTTCAATGTGAAAAACGTCTGTGTAAGCTCCGTTGATCCTGACACAAGCACTGGAGCCCTCATAGAGAGATTTCAATGCTCGAGTGGTGGCTTTTGCCACTTTCATACTATTCAATGCTTACATTATTTCTTCTATACTTATGATTTCTTCCTTACCAATTTCATTCATTTCCCAGAAACTAGTCTGTACTTGCATATCCTCTTTTTCAAACAAGCTTTCAAAATATTGCTTCCAATTTTTTTAACACACATTCTTCTCCTTTCACAAGACTACCATCGTGGTTTCTGATATGGTTGAGTTGCGATGTCGGCTGTTGAACCCTAACTGTTCTTATGAACTTCCAAAAGAATTTCATATTCTGTTGGAAGTCATCAGATAACTTTTTATCAAAATCATCTCTGTCATTCTCTTTCTTTCTTTTCATCACCTCTTTTTCAACACACTTATACCTTTTGTACTCCTCTTTCACCATTTTTAAGGCCAACATCCGTTGCCTTCTGCATTCTTTGATTGACTTTTGTAGTCATCCAGTGGTTGAGCGGGCGAGATTATTAAATTCAAAGTGGACTGTATTTTCGGGGAAAGACAAAAATGAAATTTACACGCGGTTGTCGACGAAAAAGAAATGGAAACAGGAATGGGCACACTACCTTGCTGCTGCTGCGAGATGCTGAGGTGGAGGCTGCCGGGGACGACCCTGGACTTGAATCCCTGGTTCCATTGCACAAAAACACTATTTATCCATGGAAAACACAACTATTGCGAAAAGTTGATGCGAACGCGCGCGCGGCCATTGCAGTTCTACTTTTTCAGAGCGTCTTCGCTGCCTGTGTATTGGCAGCGCTGCGTCGGAGTTTTCTACCGCTAGATGACGGTAACACAGCTGTCTGGCTCTTCTCTTTCGAGACAAGGTAGGTGCGAAACAGAAATGGAATAAAGGGAAGGGAGGTGGGAGTGACGACGACTAATTAATTAAAAACAAATGGAGATCGGCGATGCAACATAGAAAAAATAACGCGGCAACTTTCGAATCGTATACCGGCGCAACCATTTCCCCCCCGGCTTGAAGGGTTACCTTCGAAAAAGGAACAATTGACTATACAGTTGCCAATAAGCTTTAGCTGCTAAATAAACAAAATGCTATCGAACTAAACTAAACTAAACCTAATCGAACAAGCTAAATTTGTTATTGAAGTTACTGTTGATTAGGCAAAGGACAAAGACGAATAACTGGTCGCAAGTACGAACCAGTTGCGGTTTTAACGCGAACTATACGGGTGATCCCATTTGACCCAGGGAAAACTTCTTCTACTACCCCAAGAGGCCTATGTAATGGAGGCATATTTTCAGTTAAAATAACTACGACAGTACCGACAGTAATAGGGTTCGATGGAGTATTCCATTTCTGACGTGACTGTTGCGTATGCAAATAGTCTGTTCTCCAACGCTTCCAAAACGATTGAACGAGTTTATTTAATTCCAAATTTCTAATTTCAGACAAAAAATAAAATCACTGAAGTTCACGAACCACGATTAACTCAGCCTTGTTTAAGTCAACGGCGGTAACATGCTCGCGACGAGGAAGGATTTTCATAAATCGACAAATAAAAACAACACTACGTAAAAGAATCGACCACGATGAAACAAGACTAGCCAACTCTATGATAGGCGATTTTTCGAGCGGTGCGGTAGTAACTAAAGAGGTTTTCTTTTCCTATGGCAGCGTGGACACAGTAGCGGGGTTGAAAGGACTAAGAGGCCATTCATCAGGTGGGGCTTGGCACCAGGAAGAGCCATGGAACCCTAACACCCACGAGACAAACAATCGGCAAGGTTGTCCGTACCTGAGTCGTGATAAAAGTTTTGCGGCGTCAATTCCGACTGAATTTTTGCTACCCTATTTGCGACAAATGTATCCCAATGATGGGGCGAAGAATGTGTCCAACACAAAGCGACGGTCGAGTCCGAGAATGCGAAAATTCTATCTATATTAATGCGGTTGCGACCACTAGGTACTAACAATCGAACTAATGAGCTGGGCTAGAACCAATATAGCGCACAGCTCGAGACGAGCGAGAGAGACCTTACTAGGGGCTACTTTAGATTTAGCGCTGATAAGGTGAAATGAAATGTCATCACCGTTACGAACGTGGAAGTACACAACACCCCCATACGCTTTCTCACTAGCGTCAGCGAAACCTAAAACAGTTACAATACTATCATCGGAGATGTCAACATGGCGCGGTATTCTAATTTGCTCGAGCATAGGAAGCTCGGCTCTAAAGCGGTCCCACAATTTAATGATGTGGTCAGGAGGAGTGTCGTCCCAGTCACAGTTGGACAGCCAAAGTTCTTTTATGAGAAGCTTTGCGTACAAGACGACAGGTGCTACAAATCCCATTACATCCTATATGCGTGCGACACACGACAATATGGTGCGCTTAGTGCAGGTTGACGGTGTAGGACAAACCTTCAAACTCAACATGTCGGACGAAGGTGACCAACGCAAACCGAGAACCTTGTGCGTATCATTACTATCAAACTCCTTGACAGTCGACAAGCGATGCGACGGTGGAATCGAATCCAAGACCGTTTGCGAATTACTAGTCCATTTTACGAGATCAAAATGACCAGCCTTCATGAGATCAATTACTTCAGCCGCAATTGTGACAGCTTGATCTTCGGTCTGCACAGACTAAATATAGTCATCCATGTACAGACCAGTTTCTACAGTCTCCTTAGCCTTCGAGTAACTGTCGCCCTCATCGGCGGCGAGCTGCTTGACAGTGCAAAGAGCGTGGAAGGGACTGGATTTAAGTCCAAAACAAACACGATTAAATTCGTAAACCTGTAAAGGTTTCTGCGGCGAAAATCTATGCAAAATGCGTTGAAATCGGCGATCTGATTCGCGAACACCAATACAAAGAAACATTTGTCTAATGTCGACTGAAAGCGCGACAGCGAATAAGCGAAAGTTAACTATATATAAATATAATTACCTTGGAGATTTTGACCACTGTGCAAAATATCGTTTACCGAAACATTCGAACTAGTTTTGGCGCTGCCATCTAAAACAACGTGCAA
Source organism: Thumatha senex (assembly GCA_948477245.1). Taxonomy (NCBI): domain Eukaryota; kingdom Metazoa; phylum Arthropoda; class Insecta; order Lepidoptera; family Erebidae; genus Thumatha; species Thumatha senex. The sequence goes on from OX419753.1 coordinate 11,684,291, forward strand.
CTTGGTGGTTAGTTTATCCTCGCAGACAACTCCATGGTGCGGTATGGTATACGAAGGAGCGTGCTTCGTCTCTTCGGTTTCGGTAGGCGCGGGTTAAATGAAACCTTTATCCAAATATTCTACTATTACGCTATTGTAAGCCTCCTTCAACTTTGGAGATGTCTGCATTTTCCGTTTTAAACAAAAGATGCGTTTTTCGGCTGACTGAAACGAATCTCCAAGAGCATTAACATCACCCCTAAAAGGGGAGTGCGACAACATAACGACCATCACTATCGCGAGTAGTCGTGCGACTATAAAACTCTTCACAAAGTTTATCATCCGGGCCGACAATAGGAGGGACGTTCACCTCTTCTATCTCCCAGAATTTACGGACAGCGGAGTCCAGCGGCTCGACGTCGCAACAATATGACACTGTCGAGTTACAATGAAAACAAGCGGGTGCGGAACCAACAATAACAAAACCAAGAACCGTCTCTAAGGCGAGCGGCGTGGGGTGCGATGCGTGACCTTGAACCTTATGCTGCAACAGGAGGTGCGGGAAAATCGAAGAGCTATTTGATCCAAATAAGCGGTTGTTACTAAGCGTTTGTCTTCGTATTTGACGTTCAAAGTATTCAAAATAAAACTATAATTTTCGGCGCAAAGCGTTATTCCGGCGCAAACGGTTTTTACTTTCCAAGTTAATTTACTAACTAAGTAATGTAATTTTTCGTGATCCGATAACGAATTATTATTATGGATCGTATTTTAAAAACAAAGGTCAATTTTTAATATCGCCATCAAATTCGGGTATTTGTATGGGCGGTAATTTAGGTCGGTCCCGTTTCAGCAAATCAAAATCGGCTGGCCCGGGTTTTGAATCGGTGACTACTATGGGCACGGGCGCTTTCAATGACTTAGCGACACGTTTTATGCGACAAATTAAATCTTTGAAAGATGACATGGCGTAATAACTTAATAAGAAATCGGGATTTAATTTTAATTCAAGCAAGTTAATTTTATCGAGAACATTTTCGAAATCTAAGCGCAAATTATCTACGGTTTCGATCGAGGATAAAAACAATTCTTTTATTGATTCATCTGCGATCCTCGATGAATAATCACAAATTAATTGCATACGCTTAAAAAGGCTATCCTTCTTAGCGTGTAATAGTTTTAACTGTGGATCCGGAATGTCTTTCGGAGGCATTGTTAAAACAAAACAACTATAGCTACCTACAGTGCAAAACTAACGAACGATCAAAATGGAAGCGGTGACGAGCAGCGAGACGCGACGCGAGCGAGAGTAGGTACTTGTGCGCGCGGACCTAGGTACCTACCCGCGTGGTCTACCTATTACTATGCGGTGCAGTCGAAATTACCAACTATTTAGTACCTACCTATGCGAAAAACTGTAGGTAAATATGCGTTTATTCCCTAATGGAATAAAACTATTATCTATGCGTTTATTCCCTATAGAATATAAACTATTACCTAATCTATGCGTTTGTTCCGAATGGAATAAAAACTATAACCTATACCTAAGCGTTTATTCCCTATGAAATAAAAACTATTGCGTTTCTATTGGCAAAGCTACTAAAGCGAATGGATCAAATCGAATCGTCAGGACCAGAAAATGGTTGAGCGGGCGAGATAAATAAATTCGAAGTGGACTGTATTTGCGGGGAAAGACAAAAATGAAATTTTCACGCGGTTGTCGACTAAAAAGAAATGGAAACAGGAATGGGCACACTACCTTGCTGCTGCTGCGAGATGCTGAGGTGGAGGCTGCCGGGGACGTCCCTGGACTTGGATCCCTGGTTCCATTGCACAAAAACACTATTTATCCATTGAAAACACAACTATTGCGAAAAGTTGATGCGAACGCGCGCGCGGCCTTTGTAGTTCTACTTTTTCAGAGCGTCTTCACTGCCTGTGTGTTGGCAGCGCTGCGGCGGAGTTTTCTACCGCTAGATGACGGTAACATAGCTGTCTCGCTCTTCTCGTATGCGAAACAAGGTAGGTGCGAAAGAGAAATGGAATAAAGGGAAGGGAGGTGGGAGTGTCGACCGAGCCAAAGGAGTCTTGGGCTCACAAATTCATATTCTGTCACACATTCATTCATTCTCGCGGATAGCAACACACCCACACCCTGGCACTCTGTACTGGTCGGGGCTACACCTAACCAGTAGGCCGTATAGGGTCCATGTGTAGTGGTGTCATATCCTTTACTCTTTGTTTCATTCACACATAGAATATCAATTCGTCTCTCTTGCATCATCTCACATAGCTCCTCAATTTTATCTTTTAATCCTCCTCTAACATTCAGTGTAGCAAAGCGGCTATCCATAGCCCACTTTTCACCTCAATGGGAAACGGAACGTGACGGGTGGCGAACCACATCGCCGCCATTTTGGGTTTTATAATTTTTAAACAGCATAGCGTTCCCACGAGTAGCAAGGGAAAACAAAAGTCCACCTAGACAGAGTCCCGCTTGTCCAAGTAAGGCTAGCCTTGTTTCTGGGGTCGCCCGGTCCCAGGGCATAAGGCACGTTAATGCTAGGCACGCCCCTATCCACGCAGCACATAGGCACGGCAACCTTGGCTTGACGGAGAGAGAATGGGAAGAGGATGAGGTAGGGAAAGGATTTATGGATAGGAAACTGACGATGTAGGAGAGGCGCTAGGATAGGGTAAATATAATATAACTTCTGTATCAAAAGGGCCGAATAAATTTAATAAAAAAGTGTCTATTTTAGATGTTAAATTTGGAAAAAAAATTTGAACGCATTGCCTTTTTAGTGAGGTGGTAGAATAAAGGCTAAAAGGTCTTATGCACTAATTAGACAATAATATTACTAAGATTACACCAATTTGATTGTAGTTTAAATAGGTAACATGGTTATTCAGTAATAATTTCATGGAAGTATCTAGGATGAAGATGTTAGTAAAGACCTAACACCGCGTAAATAAATTGAAGTCATCGTGGGATGCCTGGTAGATATAACGTGTTTATAAGAATAAAAGAGTGTGTAGTGTAGTGATATATTTAAAATTCATAGGTTCATCTCAATGGTATCAAAATCGCTAATACGACCGATTCCACTTTGCGGCATTTAAAGGTTAACACATTTTATGCTTCTCATAATGTCATTAAGTACCGACAATATTATGAAGATTATCATTACAGGCCGAAATCGGATATGTTATTAATGAAATAAGTGGAACAGTAAAAGTGTTATCATGAAGTGTAGCAAGTTCCACTAATTGCTATGAATCAAGAACATAAACAGTTTAAAAACTAGTAAACTCTTACCTGCATACTAGGACTGAACTCATAGTCTGCGGGACAAATCCTATGTGCAACTTTGCCAAACAAGCAGATGTAGTAGTACCTACAGTCTTCGATATCCGGTTCAATCCACATATCACCATATTTACACGTTGCCATATCCCGCCTTGACGCGAAAATGGGAATAGTTGGTGTTGCTGGGTTATTTGAAGTTGTTGGGTTGGTTGGAGTTGTTGGGGTGGCTGAAGTTGTTGATATTATTTGACTTGTGGGTGTTGTTGGGTTGCTTGGTGTTAAGGAAGTGGTTGGTTTTGTAGGATTGGTTGGTACTATGGGGTTTGTTGGTGTTGAGGGAGTGGTTTGTGTTGTGAGGTTGATTGGTGTTGTGGGATTGAGTGGTATTGTGGGAGTGGTCAATTTTTGTGTAGTTGGTATTAATGGCGTTGATGGGATAGTTGGAGTGTTTTGCGTTGGGTTTCTAGGAGTATTTAATGTCGTAGATGTATTTGGTGATGGCGGGGATGTAGAATTTGTAGGGATGGTAGAAGTTGTGGGACTAGGTGGTGTTGTTAATGCAGTTGGGGAGCTTGTTATTAGTGGTGTTGGGGTAGGAAACGTTGATGGTATTATCGTGTAACTTGGTGCTGTTGAAATATGTAATGTTGTGGGTATATTTGGTGCTGGCGAGGTTGATTGAGCTGAGCGATTGTTTATTTTTGTGGGGGTAGTTGGTATTGAAGGAGTGGTGGGAATAGCAGGGGTGGTTAAAGTTGTGATTGGGGTATAAGTAGTAGTATCGGATATGGTAGACGGTGCAGTTGGAGACGCAGTGGTTGTTAATATCACTTGGCAGTATGCTTTATTTTTAGGTTCACATAGCTGAAGAAAGAAAGGTTAGCTTAGTAGTTGAAATATTTTATGGTATCTACGCATTAAAAGGTTGGCAATTATAATGTCTACAGTACAAATAACGCTGTTCTAACTATCGAAATTTAAAATATCGGACTTATTAAGCTTGATTTAGGGTTAAAAGCAACTGAAAAAACACGAACATAAAGAAAAGAGTAAAATAACTAAGGAATGAGAAAATCACAACTCACTTTTGCCACTGGGTTAAATTCATGACCCCCCGTACATTGTCTGAGTACGATGTTCCCTAGTAAACACATATAGTAGGATGAGCAGTCCATCGGATCAGGCTGTATCCAGTGACTCGTAAAGTGACATGGCGGGAACCTGTCATCTGGGGGTTCAGGCGTGGTAGGGTTTATTAGACTACTGCACCCTGCCCCGATTTCTGGTAGACATTTCTGTTAAAATAAAATATTACTTTCATAAATTGAATTTTGATTGAATGCCAATGTAATAGTGTACCCGCGTGGTTACGCAGTACTTTGGTTGGTTGGCTAATGATTTACTCTTATTTATTAACACATTTTAATTAGCTTGACCTGTATGTTTCTATGTAACGGAATCTTGGAACGTGATTTTCACCCCGTTCGAAACGACGAATTGATTTGAAATTTTGCAAACTCACCAAAGATCCATAATAATGCTATAATTTTAATTTAGTCTATTTAAAATAACTATTTAAGCGTGCCGAGCAGCGATGCCACTGTTTTAAATCAATCATCATCACAAGTTTTGAATCTTTGCCAAAACCTAACAATTCAAATCTTTTTCTATTTCACCATTTCGAGTCGAAACTTGCAACTCTCTGCCAACGCACGCGTTTCTCTCCTCTAACAACACCGGGTCCTTCAAGCTTAGCGTGAAGAGATACATCATTGGGCAGTCAATTTAAAGGCCACTGTTAAATAGTATTATGGACTGTGATAGTGACCCCTCATTTACCTAGAGATTTCTTCAAGAGTCCTAGATTTTGATTTGAGTCCTAGATTTGACTGCCTCTGTCGCGCGGTGGGAGTGTATCCGACTGCTAACCGCAAGAAGTCGTAGGTTCGATTCCCACCCTGGATAAAACTTTGTGTGATGAGCACGATGGTTTATTCGGTGTCTGGGTGTTATTTATCTTTTTAGATCTACGAATCACGATCTAGTACATACATATTTTATATGTATGAACTAGATCGTTCAATAAGTCCCGAGACTAACTTGGAAATGTAAGTAAGTAAGTAATACTTTATTGTCCCCAAGATTACAGTTTAACAGACTTAGATATAAAAAAAATGTACAGGTGATACAATTGGCGGCCTTATCGCACAGTGGCAATTTCTTACAGGCAACCATGGGATGAACACTGCGTTAAGGATTTAGAGATGGGGCAGTAAGATTCTTTTTTTTTTCAATTTCTTACAACTAACTTTGTACATTATATACACAAATTCACAAATACTAAACACACTGAATACACATTTACAAATCTATACATATCTATAATACATAAACATATAAATATATACATACCTACACACATATACTTACAATCACAAATATATAATCATATATATAAATATACAATACATATACACAATGATGATTTCCTTAAAAAAAATATCAGGCGTAGCCAATCTCTCGCAAATAATGATCATTGACTTGCTTTTTAAAAGAAGCCAAATTTTTACTACCATTCTGGTACCACCAACAATGATGACCTGACTCTTACTCGGGTTAACTTGCAGGCCAAACGATTTACTCCAGTTATAAATGCTGTTCAAATCTGTATTGACGTTACTGATAGCTTCGTGTAATTTGTCATATGAGGCTTGGGAATAAATCTGGAGATCATCTGCGTAGAGGTGGTAGGATGAACGTAGGTTGTTCGTGATTGAGTTTATGAAAACTGCGAAGAGTAGAGGAGAGAGTACGCCACCCTGTGGTACGCCATCAGATGTATTGCACCAAGAAGATGTAGTATCCTTAATATTAATACGCTGCCGGCGACCAAACAGGTAACTCCGAAACCAGTCAATTACTGTTGGAGATATGTTAAGAGAGGCCAGTACATCAAGTAATATGTCGAAGTCAACAGTATTAAAGGCATTACTGAAGTCCAGTAGTGCTAGAATCGTCAACTCACCACTCTCCATACCCGCTCTGATGTCCTCCGTAATATGAGTCAATGTAGTGGTAGTACTGTGACCAGTGCGAAAACCAGATTGTAAAGGATTTAAGAGTTGGTTTTTGGAAAGAAAGCTAGTAAGTTGAGTGTGAACGAGTCGTTCAAGAACCTTGGAAAGAAATGGTAGAATAGAGAAAGGACGATAATCAGAGAAGGAGGAAGGATTGTTCTTTTTGGCTGATCAAAAGGAACAACGTATCAATGATTCAGAGCGATGTTTAGCGCTGATGAATCGTAATAAAAAATATTTTTTTACGTCGGTATGTGACTATGGATGAAACATGGATACACAATTTTACTCCGGAATCCAATCGGCAGTCAGCAGAGTGGAGAGTGGCTGGTGAAAGCCGCCCGAAGCGACCGAAGATTCAGAAATCGGCTGGTAAGGTTATGCCGTCTATATTTTGGGATGCGCATGGAATACTTTTCATCAACTACCTTGAAAAGGGGCAAATTATAAATAATATATTACATGTGCCTATTGGAGCGATTGAAGTACGAAATTGCGGATAAACGGCCTCAAATGAACAAAAGGAAAGTGGTGTTTCACCAGGACAACGCGCCTTGTCACAAGTCTGTGAGAACGATAGCCAAAATTAATGAATTGGGCTTTGAATTGTTTCTTCATCCTTATTCGCCAGACTTGGCCCCCAGCAATTACTGACTGTTTGCAGATCTCAAAAAAATGCTCCAGGGTAAGAAATTTGACTCAAATAGTGAAGTTATCACAGGAACGGAGGCTAATTTTGAAGCCAAAGACAAATCGTTCTACACACATGGGATAGAAAAGCGTTGGAGGGACTGTATCGCTCTTGGAGGAGACTACGTTGATGAATAAAAAATAATTTTATAAAAAGAACCTTGTTTTAGTACTTAGCCTAGGAACTTATTGAACCACGTGTTATTTAGAAATAATAAGTATGTTTGTAAGTTATCTGGTTACCATAGTACAATTTCTACTTAGTTTGGAATCAGGTGGCGTTGTGTGAGTTGTCCCAACGATATTTATTTATTATTTGATTATTTATTTTGGTGACTTTAGTAAAGAAATGCAATCTTACAATTTTTATCGGACTAAAGTGGTAGCCATTCTGACACCTCTTGTGTTGGTACACTCCCATGTTGCAGAAGTAATATCCAGTGCAGTCGTATTCGTCTGGCTGCCACCAGACCTGGAACATCTTGCATGCACTAGACGATGATCTACGATGATCAATCTCGAGGCGTAACATCGACAATGGTTTCGAGTAATATTCAGCTTTTTTTAAACACACCTAAAACATTTCGGATAATTTTATAGTAAATAATAACATATGGCTCATAGGAATTTTCACGTTTAGATGACAAAGATGGGCATGTATCTTGCATCTTTGACAATAAGTAATTTATACACGTTTGCTTTGCCGGCACCTTAAGTACATCATCATTTAGAATAACAATCAAGATCAAATTGTATTGCTAGGCGTATTATAAAATTTCAGAATGTATAAATGATAAAACTGCATGGGATAAAGTCGATTTAAGTCCACACAAAAAAATAATAAAATACTAAACTATCTTCACGTTGTATCCCTGACGGGGTAGTCAGAGAGGACAGATCGCCAGGCTTCGCGATCCATGCATACTTCTTTCGCTTCTTCAAGATTCATTAGTCGCATCATACACGCATGTCCCATATACTTTGCTATCCGAGTACTTTTGACTTGTCCGTTGTTGAGCAATTTGCTCATGTGGTCTTCATATGTAAGTCTCGGCCTACCCTGACTTCTTTTACCCTCTACTTTTGCACAATATATATTCTTCGTCAATCTTTCCTCACTCATTCGATGGACGTATCCAATCCAACGGAGCACGCCGTTTTCCAGCTTAACGCTGACACTTTCATTTAAACCTGCCATATTGCGTATCACTTCCTTATGTATTCGGTCGGCCAAAGTTACGCCGCACAATTTTCGAAGTGATCGCATCTCCACAGCATTCAAATTACTTTCATGCAGCTGACATACCCAGGTTTCGCTACCGTAAAGCAACGTTGGCACTAGCACTGCGTAAAAAAATAAAAAATAAACAAAAATTAGTGTACATTTTATTTTAAAACGAATTCTATTGAGTTTATTTGGCAGTGTTTTTCAGTAGATTCCACGTCATAAAACGTCCGAAAAATATTTTCAATTTCATCGAATTATATACTTTCGAATTATATAGTTTGTTTGTACCTATATCTAACCGATTTTAATCAAAATTCAAGGTAATTTATCAGAAAGTTTAGTTACCTTATCTATTGGACTAAATTCGTAGCCTGCAGGACACTTTTTGCGAAGTACTTTGCCAAAAACACATATAAAGAAAAATCTGTAGTCGTCGAAGTCGGGTATTAACCAGTGATCCTCACTCCCGCACACTGGAAAACTAACTTCTACAACTGTTGTTGGTATAGTTGTTGTTGGAATTGGAATATCTGTTGATGGGTTAGTCGCAATGTGGCAGCTAGCCTTTGCTTTTGGTAGGCACTTCTGTAAAAGGGAACGCTCTATAAATAAATGTCTAAATAATAAGTGATAATGTTGAATCGCGCAATGTCTTGGTTAGCGCAAAACTTAGCCAATCTTTATATTCTTTTATCTCAAATCCTTCTCAAATCTTATTATTATTAATCAAATCTCAAATCTTATTATTAGGACAATAATAAGATTTGAGAAGATTCACATATAAATGATTGACTGCCTTGGTGGCGCAGTGGTAGTGTATGCGACTGTCGCGACTCAGGTCCCGGGTTCGATTCCAGAGTCGGGACAAATATTTGTTTGATCCACAAATGTTTGTCTTGGAGTTAAAATAAAAATAAAATAAAATGTCTTTATTTTGCATAGACCATTTCAACGGCGCTTACAAAATGTCATACACTAAAAGTAAAGAAGCGCTCGTGGCCCCGTGGTCTCAGTGTTCTGTAAACGATCACTGAGTTACGCAACTTTCACTATGGCTGGTCCTCGGATGGGTGACCACTTTGTGGCATTTACATTTGCGAGCGTTTCCGTGCTTCGGAAGGCACGATAAGCCGTTGGTCCCGGTTGCCAGTAAAATGGCAGTCGTTAAGCCTGGTTGAATGCCGTATGGGGCGGCTTGAAAAATTTCAACAGCAGGTAGCCACAACCTGCGTCTGTCTATTTCAACACGGCAATGGGCTCACCACCTATTACGTGGGACAGGAATCCACACGGTGAAAAGTGGGCATATAATATGCCTCTGCCACCCCTTCGGGGATAAGGCATCACGCCTATATATTATAAAAGTAAAGAAAAAAATTGAATATTTAAAGTGACCACCGGTTCGGAAAGCGGCCCACCTGAGAAGAACCGGCAAGAAACTTAGGAAGGTTGTTTTTTTTGATGGCCTATTTACAATTTAATATTTTATGACTATAATATTTTATTTGGCAGCAGATCATTTCCAGCAGATCATTAGTTGAATAGAGTAATAACCTTTTTCACAAAGCTTTCTTTTAATATAATTTTTTAATTTATTTAATGGTAAATTTCTCAGGTCACAGGGAAGCTTGTTGTAAAAGCGTATACAGTTACCCTGGAAAGAATCGCCAATCTTATGCAGTTTAGCTGTTTGCTACGTATAATATGTATGTATTTAGAAATATATGTATAAGTATATTTATTAGTCGTCTAGATCCCATAGCACAAGCTTATATTAGCTTACTTTGCGCAAGACGGGGCGGTGTGTAAAAAAAAGTACTTCCACTGAAAATTGGTTTGAGCGAGATCTAGTTCACTCAAACCAATTTTCAATGTCTCACTCAAACCAATTTGCATGGTAACATACACATCAGATATATTTTTAGACAACTTTTTATGCAACGCTATTTAGCCTAAACCAAAGGCAAAATGGCTCTGTATAAAAAATGTCTCACAATATATATAGACTGCCTTCTGTCAGCAATACTTAAATAATTCTTACCATTTTTATGGGGCTGAAATGATAACCTGGCACGCACTGCTTATGGTAATATTGTCCATTGTTGCAGAAGAAGTACTTATTGCAGTCATTTCCATCAGGCTGCCACCATAGCTGGAACTCCTTGCACTTCTGCGAAGGCTTTGTGGTTGAAGGTTCATCAACAGGAAACTTAGTTGTCGTCGAAAGAGAGTGACAGTTCTGTACAATTCCTTTTTGGCATCTCTATTTAGATAAAAAAAAATCGCTTTAATACAGATTTTTATATATATACAGTTATGGTATTTCCCTGAAGAGAAAGATAATAATAATAAATATAATGGGACGCTTTTTACATAACGCCATCTAGCCCACACTAAGCTGTCATATACAAGCTTGTACTATGGGAGCTTGACAACAGATATTCATACTTATATATTTCTAAATACAAACATATTATAAAAACACCCAAACTCCGAAACCAACATTTGTGGATCACACAAATATTTGTTCCGAATCGGGAATTGAACCTGATTACTTCTTGCGCGGCAGTCGCATACACTGGTAGTGTAAGCGGGCCGACGACGCAGTCAAAAAAAAAGGTAAAAGAGATAAAGGTATACTATAGGTTTTAGGTTCACATTTTGTCAGTTGTATTTTTGATCTATGTAATATATGCTGGCCATGAGATCCCCACCGGGTCCCGGTAAAAGGGACAGACCCATGAAGTGCTGGCTTGACGGGTAAATAAAGAAAAGAGTGAAATAACTTAGGAATGAGAAAATCACAACTCACTTTTGCCACTGGGTTAAATAGAAGATAGTAGTAGTAGAAGATAGTAAGGGTAAGAGCGTGCCAATGGTCTCACTAAAGGGAATATAGATAGTCCATTAATCGAGGAAGGCTATAATATCATCACGCTACTACCCTGGAGAGCGAAGCAGTAATCATAAATGTCGACAAATCAGGCAAATTTTTGTACATTTTGGTAGAATTTATAAGCGACGGGATTAAATAGATGCGACAGCAGTTAGAAGTAAGTTACCGGCGAAGCCGAGGGGGTCACCTAGTACTAAGATAAAGTGAAGAGTATAGTAATTTAGGAATGAAAAAATCTCAACTCACTTGTGTCACTGGGTTAAATTCATGACCCCCCGTACATTGTCTGAGTACGATGTTCCCTAGTAAACACATGTAGTAGGATGAGCAGTCCATCGGATCGGGCTGTATCCAGTGGCTCGTAAAGTGACATGGCGGGAACCTGTCATCTGGAGGTCCAGGTGTGGTTGGGTTAGTTGAATTACTGCACCCTGCCTCGGCTTCTGGCAGACATCTCTGAAAAAAAAGACATTGAGTAATTTCAAATTGTCTTTTTCTCATAATTACCTTCATGTTTCAAGAAGTATAGCTGGAGTGAATTTGATAGTATTATAAAGCTGAAGAGTTTGTTTGTTTGTTTGGTTGAACGCGCTAATCTCAGGAACTACTGGTCGAATTTGAAAAAAATGTTTTTGTGTTAGATTGCCCATTTATCGAAGAAGGCTATATATCATTACGCTACTACAGTGGTAGTAGTGAGTAGTAGTCATAAATGTCGACAAATCAGGCAAAAGACGGGATTAAATAGGTGCGACGGGAGGTCAATGTTCTAGCCACCTGAACTACCCGAACCGTATCGAACCAAGTTGAAATTCTCCACCATATTTTAATCGTGATTTTAAGAGTATGACCCTATCCATCTAACCTAATGAACAATGCGATACCAAGGAACAGTGTTACAAGCATTTTTAAACATTGATTCAATGGACTCCACTCAGTCTATGAATAAATTTTTAAAGCAAATATTTTGCTTTATTTTTTTAAAAAAAAATTAATAAAGTGGAAAAAGACAATTTGATTCGAGACGGGGATTGAACCGTGACTTTTTTTTTTAAATTGTTTTTTTTTTCACTTAATTAAAAATTTATGAGATGTTTAGCAAAATAATTGCTTTAAAAATTTATCCATAATCGTCTGGAAGCTGTCCAAAGAGCTCCTTATTGGTTTATGTGACTGACCCGTTATTTTTGGAATCGAGTGTAATTTTTTTTAAATTTCCTCGGTTTATTACGCCCGTGCTCGCTGCAACGCGCTTGAAACGTCAGTGAATGTAAGTACAAAATTGTTTCGCGTGAAGTCCCGAGTAGTATGTAAAATACGAGTGTAAATTATGTTAAGTTAAAATGGAATCTTACCATTTGAATCGGACTAAAGTGGTAGCCATTCCGACACCAATTGTGTTGGTACACCCCCATGTTGCATAAGTAATATCTGGCGCAGTCATATTCATCTGCCTGCCACCAGATGTGAAACGTCTTGCATGCACTAGACAATAATCTAGGATTCTCAGCCTCGAAGTGTAACATCTTAAAGTCAACATCAGCTTTTTGTAGACATACCTATAAAAACATTTTGGTAAATTGCTAACAAGCAGTCTCGATGATGCCTTGTTTTTTTTATATACCGAGGTGGCAGACAAGCGTTGGCCTATGGACTTTTGCAACACCAGAGGTGCAGCAATCGCGCTGCCGACCGAAGAACCCCAAACTGTATTCGTTCGGGAAAGCCAAGGCAGGGAGTTCATTCCACAATCTAAGCGTACGCGGAATAAAGCCTCGCAAACGGACGCATAGTGTGAGGGTGAACAGAACGAGGTCTATGGCGAGCGGTGCGATGATAGAAGGTATAATAAGAATACTAGAAGGTCTGTGTATGCAAAATACATGTCAAAATCATACGACATTTAAAAAGCGGAATATTGCAAAATAAAAATTAAAAGCAATGTTTTTTTATATTGTGGTACATTTTATTATTTTACACACAAAACTCAAAAATAGAGTGATTCATTAGGAAGATTTTTTTTTTATAATTAACTCGCCAATGTGTCGCCGCCCTTTTGATGAAAAGCCATGGCGACATCTTAGCAAATTGAAGGCCACTTTCACAATCTACAAGACTATTAACAGTGGCTCTCAAGTTGGCAGCCCCATGATGTGCCTCTTCACGCTCCGCTTAAAGAACCCTGGGTTATAAGAGGAGGGAAACACGTGCACAGGCAGAGTATTCCAAATTTCTATTGTTCGATAATATTTTTGTTTATTTACTTGCCTTCTCTGTCGGACTCCGACTAAATTCGTAGCCTGCAGGGCACTTCTGGCGAAGTACTTTACCAAATACACAAATAAAGAAAAAGCTGTATTCCTCGAGGTCTGGAATTAACCAGTAATCATCACTCTCGCACACTGGAAAGCTATCAACTGCTACTGCTGTTGTTGGTATAGTTGTTGTTGGAATTGGAATATTTGTTAATGGATTAGTCGCAATGTGGCAGTTAGCCTTTGCTTTGGGTAGGCATTTCTGTAAAAAAACACGATCTTTAAATAAAGAATTGAGAAGGTTTACATAATGATGAGAGAAATTAATTGAAATATGAACGGAAAACCGTACACCAAATAATGTATGTAGTGTAAAACCTATTTTTTTTTAAATATAATTAATATAATCATAAATTTAATATATTGAAACTGTTCGGTATAGTAACTGCAAGAGATATTTTATAAAACCCACACTTTAAAACATAATATAAGACGCAGGTTGTGGTTACCTTTTGTCGAAAAGTTTCAAGCCCATAAGGCCTTCAACTTGTCTTACCGATTACCATGTTACTGGCAACCGGGCTTATCAGCTTAACGTGCCTTCCGATGCATGGAAACGCCCGTAAATGGAAATGACACAAAGCAATAGCGAAAGTTGCTTAAAGCAGTGATCGTTTACAAAACACTGACTTAGCGGGGCTAAAGGCAAGGCTGTCGTTGAAGGCCTAATGGGTGACTTAAAAATTTTAACAGCAGGTCGCCACCACCTGCGTCTGTCTATTTCAACACGGCAATGGTCACCACCTGTTTCGTGGGACAAAACTGCATACGGTGAAATGTGAGTGAATCTATAGTATGCCTCTGCCTACCCTTTCAGGTAGAAAGGCGTTACAATTTGTATAGAACTTACCAACAAACTAGGGCTGAAGAGTTCGTCTTTAGAACATTTCAGATGATACAGATATCCATACACACACTCGTAATAGTGACTGCAATTAGAGTAGTCAGGCTTTGACCAGACCATATTCCGTTTACAGAGAGGCAGCTCTTGGTACGTCAATTTCGTCGACAGAGATTCGATGGATTCTTCACAATTTTCGTGTTCATTGTGAACGCATATCTGTCGATGAATATAAAATAAATTAATAAAAAATATGTAAGTGTACCAAAGTACACAGGTAAGTAGTGAAAGTTTCTCTCTCCGTCGATAAAGAAGTTTAAGTTATGATGAAGAAGTTTCACTTCAAAATAACAAGACGCGTAACCGAAAAGTGTCAATCTTTTTTAATAAAATTTCTCTTAAAGTCAATAAAGAAGATTCACTTTAATTAAAAATCTTTTTTAAAAACAGTAAAATAAATTAATATCTTCACGTTCCTTGACAGGGTAGTCAGAGAGGTCAGATCGTCTGACTTTGCTATCCATGCATACATCATTCGCTTCCTGTAGATTCATTAATCGCTTCATACATGCACATTAAAATACATATTTTTTATTCGTTTTTAAAATTTATTGAATGATACATTTCTCAGGTCACAGGGAAGTATGTTGTAAAAGCGTATACAGTTACCCTGGAAAGAATCGCCAATCTTATGCAGTCGACTGTGGTGGACTGAAAGATATTTTTTATATCTAGTGTGTAAATTATGTTTATCACAGAGTTTGGAAAATTGTGATAATTTTTCTGGACATACATAAGATTGGCAAAAATATATTGTGATGCTATGATTAATTTTTTTTTTAATTTTTCTCTGATAGATACTCTGGGGCCCAAATTATAAATAGCGCGTACAGCCCGCTTTTGAAGAACAAACATAATATGTAATTCTGCAGCACTCCCCCAACAGAGAATACCGTAAGACATAATACTATGAAAATAGCTGAAGTACACCATTCTGGTATCCACATTGTTAGAGTCCTGATCTTTTATACAGCGTATGCAGCCGACTTAACCTAGGGGCCATATTTTCTATGTGTGTAAATTAAAATCAATAGTTATACCGAGGAACACAGTTGATTCCACAAACTCTAACACTTGTCCATTCAGTTGAACATTGGCCGCAACTTGTTTAAGTATGGTAGCAGAAGTGTTTGATAGCGCGAAAATTCACCCAAATTGAATGCCGAATCCGGCGAATGGTGTATGAAGAACATTTAAAATTTAACCACATTTCCGACAAATAAGGCTTATGCTTATGTATACATGATTTAAAAATAAAACCGAACAAGTGCGAATCAGGTGGAAAAATCTCTTCACAAAGAATCCGGCGAATGGTGTATGAAGAACATTTAAAATTTAACCACATTTCCGACAAATAAGGCTTATGCTTATGTATACATGATTTAAAAATAAAACCGAACAAGTGCGAATCAGGTGGAAAAATCTCTTCACAAAGAAAACAGGAAGTTGCGATAATAATAGCAGATCACATAGTCTAAACACAGTTAGAAATTGAAAGTAACTGCGTAATAGAATGAATTACTGATTCTGTGATGCCTAAAATAAAGGGGGCTTAAAAATTAGCTCGTCATATAACGATACCAGTATATCTTTAAGACATTGCTATACTTAGAGATTGAGAGCGTTTTGCACAGTGCACAGTCTGAAACACGGAATAGTGGCTTGCTCTCTCATATTAATAATAATGACAATAAATGTTTAAACAAGGTTAGCTACGTGGCTTATCTTGTTGAAATTTTTATTATATTTTAATTTACATGTAGTATTGAAATACTCACCAGGTGTTTTGGACTGAACACATAATTTGTGGGACATGTTCGATGATATATACGTCCATTTTTACATTTGTAATATCTCCTGCAATCTCTGTAGTCAGGAATCCACCACCGTCGATACAAATCACAGTCATGTAGTTTTGATTCCTCGAGCGGTACAGGACTTACTTCAGTGATAGAAGATTCGGTTGAATTTTTACAGTCAGCAACATCTTTATAAACGCAAACCTAGCGATATTTCATATTTAAGCATTATACAGAAGGATAAAATATGTTTACTTAATGAAACAAAAATGAGAATTTATGCAAAAATGTAGAAAAGAAAATAAGATACAGGAATTTAATTATTTGGTTGGTGGACGGCATATTGTAAAATATACTCGATTTCACAAATTGTAGATGAATATAACTTTAACTCATGATACATTATGTTCGAAACCTTCAAACGATTTCTAGTAGAATATGAGTCAGAAGTGAGCAAATTTACACTGTTGATTGATGGCACTTGGTGAAACTTGCTAAAAGTTAAAAAAATTGTGCTAACCTTTGAAAATGTCGTAAGGCGAAACCGTTAAGGTGTAAATAATAAATAAGTGGAACAGTACAAGTGTTTTAGTTCAAGATGTGAGCAAATGTAATTTATTTCCAGAACAACATAATTATATACATCCACAAACGTCACTCATAATATTTAATACCTACTTCAGAGAATACCTAAATGGCGTGCAAATTACATGAAATTATAGGTTTATTGTCAGGCTAAGAAGGGAAGTGAATTCATTTAATATGGCTCTACAGATCGGTTAACGAAAGATGACCACTGTGCGAAAGGCATTAGGCATTTTCAACATTATTATTAACATTACTTTACATTAACATTATTATTAGGCATTAACATTAATAAAAGGTATTAACGGCCGCCATTTGTAGTCATCTTTCGTGAAAAGATCTATACCAAATTATTAAAAATGCTATTTTCTTCACTTACCAACAATTTGTGACTGAAGAGATAATTTATTGGACATTGCTGATGATATATGTACCCGTAGTCACAAAAGTAAAAAGAATTGCAGTCATTATCATCAGGTTTTACCCATACCTCATCTTTGGTACAGTAAAATGAAGAAGGCGTATCTGATATATTTGCTGTCGGGTAGGTAGTAGATGAAATGGTCTTCACTGCAGTGGTGGACACATTGGAATGTTTAGGTAACTTTATGTCACTACTTTCTATTTCAGTATATGCAGATGGAGTTAGTTCAGAAGAAGTTAAAGATAAATTAGAGTCAATTATAGCTGTTGCTGAGTATCTAATTCGATCTGTACTTGTTATAAAAGTAGATGATGAATATTTGTTGTCTGTGAATTTAGTTGTAAATGTAGGCGCTGAAAATGTTTTTGCAGGTTCAGAGGTTGAAGATTTCGTAATATCTTTTGAAATGGTAGATGAAACCGCTTGGCTATCAGTCAATGCAGTAGAAGCTATAGGCGGAATAGATTTTTGAATATTTATTGTAAATGGAACTATTTCTTCAGCAGATTTTGTTGAAGAAGCTGAAGATGGAAGTATTTTTTCAGAAGTTTTTGTACTTGTACTAGACAGAAATGAATCTAATGATGGTGTGTGTTGTTTAAAGATTATAAATTTATTTGAATTTTTAACAGTTGATGCAAAGTTTGAAGATTCCTTAAGTGTCTTTAATGGTGTCTCTTCTGAAGTCAATACTAAAGAATCAATTGATTTTTTCATCATAGATGGAACTGTCGCTTTTGTGATATTTGCTGTGGATTTCAAAAGCACTGTTTCAAATGTTGTACAATCTGCTGATGAACATGGAACTTGTATAGTAGTTGCAGTATTTGTGGATTCTTTTTTATTTGTTATAGTAGTAGAAAATGGAGATGTAGAGATATTTTCTTCAAAAGGAACTGTAGTGATTATAGATGAAGACGAATCTACTAAATTAGTTTTTGTATTTGAAAATATATTTTTAGGGTTTGTGATAGAAATAGTAGCTTGGGGTCTTGCGCAGTCAGCTTCTTCTTCAGATACGCATAACTGAAAACAATGGGGAAAATTATTAAAAGATATATCACGATAGTTACAAAGTCAAATCATTCTTCAAGATAAAATTATTTTTAAATAAATCGTTATCATTTGAGGCGATTTCAGATTCAATCATCCACCCCCTTCTCTCTCCAGTTTTTCCAAATGTTTGCAAACCTGAGTTTGAAGTCTGGGGTCCACGTATAAACGTGGACCCCAGACTTATAAATAATTAGTGGATAGGAGAAGCTTTCTTTGGACTTTTAATTGTGAGCATTGATAGGAGTTACTGCTCTCTAACCTCCCAACCCCGTAAGGGTACCTCAGTCGTTGCCTCCCCTGTAAACCAACAGATGCACTCTAAGCAGGTGAGGTTGCTTGGGCCCCGGATATCTTTGTGGGGCTTATTCACAAATACCACCATACAAAAACTATTTATGAAATGTGCAAAAAAGTTAATATAAAATGGGTTTTCAACTGTGATACAAACCCTGTCTTCAGATTGTTTTACGATAGATAAAAGTAAAATAAATGTACACAGCGTAGTATGGAAGTATCAATTTAGCCCAGACGGTAAGTTGTAAGTAGCTTAAACGGTATCAAGTATTCCGCTCTACTTTTGATTACTTTTATGGTCTTCATTGCCAATTTAAAATTGGATATATTCTTTACATAAATTTTAACCGAATAAAATACTCACCAATTTAGAAGAACTGAAGAAGTTATTGAAAGGGCATTTTCTGTAAATCTCAAGACCTTTAAAGCAGACGTAATAGGAGTGGCAGTCTTCAACATCAGGTAAGATATAAATGTATGCCGAATTCGTGCAGATTGATTTAGAAAATAAATATGGAACAGATTTGATTATAGTAATTTCTAACGAACTTCGATGACATGTCTGAAATGAGATGTGAACAAGATTACAATTTAAATTATAATTTTAATCGACTAAATAGTAGTAAGGGTGTAAGAAGTAAGGGAAATAAGGGTAAGAAGGAAGAGTAGGAGTAAGTAGGAAGTACGAAGATCCAACAAGAGCCCTAGCAACCTCACCTACTGAGATAAATACGTAGACGCCTTTACTCATTTGGGAGATTAGACGGCAGTTGCATCCAATAATTAAGAAAACCAAAACCCAAACGAAGAACAACAACTTTTAGAAGTATCTAAAAGTCAAATAAAAGTAGACCACAGGGTTCAAATCAAGGTTCGGTTAGGTAGCAGCTGAGGATACATTAAGATAAAGAACCAGACCGAAAAATACTACTAGTCTAGTGACTATCCTGGTTTCACCAACGGAGATTTCTGATGAGCGAAATTATAACCTTAAAATAAATAAATAATTATTGTGGGACACTTTTAACTTTATCTAGCCCAAACTAAGCTTTTTAAGCTTGTACTATGGGATTTAGGCAGCTGATAAACATACCTATATATTTCTAAATACATACATAGGAAACACCCAAACAATTTTCTTTTCTTGATCACACAAATATTTTGCTACCTAGGAATCGAACCCGGGACCTCAGCGCAAACTACTATAGTATAAGAAACGTAGAACTGTTTGAAGGTTGGGCCACAGATTCTCTAAAACATGCTAAACTAATAAATTTGACCCTACGGATTGCAGAAAATTTAACTCTGTGGTTCAAAAGATGATTACAAAATAGTTAATTTGTGTTTTTATACCCAGATTCTATTCTCACAGGCTCTACCTATTGCTATGCAGAATCTGGTTAGAAATGCGAATGAAAAGCAATAGATATTTATCAGTATTACTTTGTGAATAACATAAATAAAGATTGTGGAACCCTTAGGGGTTTTGCAGGATCTTTTTTTACACAACACCATCTATACTGAAACTAAGCTAAGAAGCGGTGTTGATAGACATTGGGATTTAGATAACTGATAAACATAATTACATATTTCTTGCGGCAACTTTACATATTGAAGCGCTCGTGGCCCCGCGGTCTCAATGTTCGGTAAACGATCACTGAGGTACGCAACTTTCACTATGGCTGGTCGTCAGATGGGTGACCACTTTGTGGCATTTACATTTGCGAGCGTTTCCGTGCTTCGGAAGGCACGTTAAACCGTTGGTCCCGGTTGCCAGTAAAATGGCGGTCGTTAAGCCTGGTTGAAGGCCTTATAGGCGGCTTAAAAAATTTCAACAGCAGGTAGCCACAACCTGCGTCTGTCTATTTCAACACGGCAATGTGCTCACCACCTATTACGTGAGACAGGAATCCACACGGTGAAAAGTGGGCATATAATATGCCTCTGCCACCCCTTCGGGGATAAGGCGTGATGGTCATATTTCTAAATACATACTTGAGACACATTTAAAGACATTAAAAGGTGTTACAATGTTTGTTTCGAATTCGAACCCAAGACCTGAGCGCGACAGTTGCTTTGTCTTTGTAATAAAGTTTATATTAAATTAAGACTTAATGTTAAGTAAGACACAGAGACTAAAGTATATAATTGAAGTTTACTAGAAAAAAAAATCACCAATGACGTTGAATTCAATTCATAACCAGGAGGACAAATATTGTCATATTTATGTGTCCTTGGTGGCTTGAAAGGTGTAAATTGGTCACCCGTTTCACAATTAACATCTTCTTTTGGTTGACAGATCTAGAAAATAAGAAATTAAATGATAAAAGAAGCTTAATAAATTATTGGAGCGTAATTAGTGAATAAATTAAAATATTCCCAAAAGTAACTTATAAGATATAATTATGAAATTATAGAACAGAACAAACAAGGGGGAGAGTTTTTAAGAGTAGGTATATCAAGATTTAAAAAGGGCAAAGTTAAATTCATATTACATATCTTATTTATTTTCACGCACTTACCAAAGACGTAGAGTTGAAAAGATAGTCTTCTGGACAAGAATAGTGTTCAATATTACCATTAACACATTCATAATAAAATCTACAGTCTTCATAATCTGGTTCTACCCATTCATCACTTTCGCTACAGTAAGCCGACGTAGTAGGAATATCAGTTGTAGTAATCGAATCCGTGTTTTCTGTTGCTGTTGATATGGTAGTCGAAGGTGTCGTTAGTGTAGTTGTTGTTGGAGATGTAACTATAGTTGTTGCTGGCGTTGTTACTGGAGTTTTTACTGGAGTTGTTACTGGTGTTGTTACTGGAGTTGTTATTGGAGTTGTTACTGGAGTTGTTACTGCAGTTGTTGCTGGAGTTGTTACTGGAGTTGTTGCTGGAGTCGTTGCTGGAATTTTAACTGGAGTTGTTACTGGAGTTGTTACTGAAGTTGTTACTGGAGTTGTTACTGGAGTTGTTACTGAAGTTGTTACTGGAGTTGTTACTGGAGTTGTTGTTGGAGTCGCCTTTGTGGTTGACGTAGTGGGTTGTGCACAATCTGCATTCCATTTGGGTGTGCATTTCTGTAAACGATATTTTTTTATACACGATTTATTATTATTAATGGTGGTATTATTTTTTTACCTAACTAGGTATTCAATTTAGATGTTAATAAGAAGCTAAAATGACCCCAAAACGACGTAGATATTTTTTAATAAATTAATTTATAAACTAATATTTATGTAACTATAAATGAAGTCAAGATAAAAAATGTTTATTATTCGTAATTTCTATTTGTTTTATGCTACTTCAGTATGCATTAAAGACGTGAGAATGTTGGCTTATAATTATTACATGGTGTGTAATCACATGATATCTTGCAAGAAGTTCTCAGCCCGAATGAAGACAGGGACTCGTACGTGCTTGCATTGGCTTGCTCATTCGTAAACTACCTAATGTTTTCGATGATGATTTTTCAACCTACAGTGGCATCAAGGGCCTCACTACAGAGTCATTACGTCACAAGGAATAATGGTGGTGGAGATAATGCTTATGCTGTGGTGGTAAAACGGAATCACGTAACGGAACTGCAGCATTTTGGGCAGGAAACGGAAGAATGTACTAGTGCTGTGACCAACGACTAAAACCAAACTACATCGATACTACAAATCCTGTATCACGTTATTAAAGTTTCCGCACAGGATACTTGAATATTTATTTAATAAATACTAATTATCAGGCAGTAACCCCCCAGGAGTGATAGAAGTATGTCGGAAATATATCACTTATCGTGCTCCCACAGTAGTACGGTCACTTTTTGCGGAGAATACTTGGACACGTAAAATGGGTAAATGTCAGTCTTTTGATGATTGTGATAGAAAAATATGGAATTGTAAAATCTCTTACCAACTGTGACGCACTAAAATACCAGTTGGACAAGCATTTTCTGTGAATTAGATCTCCCCAGAGACAAATGTAATAGGACCTGCAGTCCTCCATGTCAGGCCAGATTTGTACGATAAATAAGCTGCTACAATTTCGCTTAAAACTTTCTAGTGATTCTTTACTTTCGAGATCAGTTTCTCCAGAAACCTCCTTCGGAGAAATTTCTTGACATTTCTGAAATGAGATATTACAACTGGTTTCACCATTCCGAAGGACTTTCATTTGAGTAAATAACTTCAAAAAAGGTTTAACTTGTACCTAAACTTTTAATAGAAAATCAGTTCCATTTAAGCTGTGTGTGTGCTAAGTGGGGAGCTCTGATTCATAATAAGATAAGAAGCACACACGCAATAAAGTCATAATACTATTAGTTTCAATACTATTATGTAATATGTCAAATACGAGCACATAGCGCCACATTGTAAAGGACTATAACCATATTAAGACTGCTGCATCGCGATGTAAAATTGACGACAATTCCTGTAATGCGGTATGAAAATTCTCGTGCTGAAGAATGATAAAATGCAAGAGCTTAACATCTACTGCTAAGGCGTGGCCATTAGAGGATCACCTTGCACTGTCGGAGGATACCCAAAGCGAGCAGGATTTACAAATTCTTTATAAATATATATATTAAATTAGTGAATAAGGTCCATTCTAATCTTAGTGATCAAGACAGTGAAACATTAGTTACCTGCTGATTGGGCCTAAATTGCTGCTCTGGAGGACACCTCTTTTGAGTATTTTTACCAAGGAAGCAAACATGGTAGGAACTATAGTCTTCAGAATTAGGCAAAGACCATTGATCTTTATCGCCACAAGGCGGTAACGTGCTCCGTGTAGAAGGCGCTGCGGTGTTGATATCGTCAAGAACAGTAATTGTTGTTGATGGGTTGATTGGAATTTGACAGTTAACTGAATCACCAGGCAAACATTTCTGCAATATAATGTAGTATATTTAAAGAAATAATTAAGCTCTAGATCTCATTATTTTTTATTAAAACTTAATGTCTTTATAACACGGTTTTGTGGGGCAATGTATAATAGAAATAAGTAAAACATTTATAATGAAACATGTAAGAAATATACATATAAAATTCCGTTTTTGAGCCGTTTGGGGTTGAGACCTTAGGGATAAGGGGTCCAAGCGCTCATAATCTATTTCAAGACATTGTAAAGCGTCTAATTGACACTACTCGTGACCAGAAGGCGGTTTTCTTTTTTGCACAAAGCTAAGCATTGCGATACAACGTGGCAATGTTGCCAGTCTTCTGGGAAAAGTGCGTGAAGACTGCGATGCGGAGAATTTTTATGACGCATGTTAAGTTTTGGTTTTAATGTTATTTTTAATTGGTTTACTTTAGAATTAATTAATTTGAATATTAAACTGTAGTTTTATATTTTAATTATCTATGCCGATAAACTTAAAGTACACTTATAAATAGATACCATAAATAAGAATTTGTTAAGAACTTACTAATTCAGCAGGGCTGAAAAGATGATTTTGACGGCATCTTAAGTGGTATACATGTCCATAATAGCACTCGTAATAACTGGTGCAGTCGAAATAATCTGTTTGTCGCCATGTTTCCTCAATGTCACATCGAGACAGAGCCGGCGGAATTGAAGAAGCAACTGAATGTGTGGTTGATGTTTCACAATTCGATTGTTCTTTTGGTACACATATCTGAAATTAAAATGAATTAATAACTTTACCTTTTCGTCAAAAGGGGTCTTAGAAGGTTTATAAAGGGTTGGCAGCGCGAGTGCTGCACCTCTGACGTCCATAGGCTACGGTGACCACTTTCCTTTAGGTAGGCTGTACACTTTCATTCTCTACTCCGTAGCCGTACGCTTGTTTGCCACCTCAGTGGTATAAAAAAGACTATAACAGTTGCTCCTAAAATTAAGAACTAAAATTTAATTCTATCTAATCTAAATTAAAATCCTGTATAAATTCTGGATTCTGTGGTAGTTATTGGAAATGGAGCAGATACTTCTGTGGTAGTTATTGGAAATGGAGCAGATACTTCTGTGGTAGTTATTGGAAATGGAGCAGATACTTCTGTGGTAGTTATTAAAGATGTAATAGTCTCTTTTTAAGTATACATAAACATACTTTCACGCCTTTATCCCCGAAGGGGTAGGCAGAGGCGTACTATACGCCCACGTTTCACCGTATGCTTTGCTTTTTATCCCACGTAACAGGTGGTGAGCCCATTGCCGTGTTGAAAATGGACAGGTGCAGGTTGTGGCGACCTGCTGTTGAAATTTTTCAAGCCGCCCATAAGGCATTCAACTGGCTTAACGACTGCCATGTTACTGGCAACCGGGACCAACGGCTTAACGTGCCTTCCGAAGCACGGAAACGCTCGCAAATATAAATGCCAAAATGTGGTCACCCATCCGAGGACCAGCCATAGTGAAAGTTGCTTAACGTAGTGATCGTTTACAGAACACTACGTCCGCGGGGCCACGAGCGCTTCGTAAAGTATACATATAACTAAATAATTTTAATCGTAAACCAAATAATGTTTATATTCATCTTGACCCATTGATTTCGTGCGATTAAATATTTATGAGACCGTATCCTCTCGTTATTTTTCTGTGATTATCATCCTTGTGAAAAGTCTACTCAAGCTGTAAAAGTTATAATAGAATGTAAATAATATTTCTTACCAGTTGCGTATGAGCGAAAACATAATTTTCTGGGCACTCTTCATAAGAAAGTGAGCCATGGTCACATTTATAATAAAATCTACAGTCCGTATAGTCTGTTTTCATCCATACTTCATCACGGGCACAATAAAATGGCGCACGCTGTGTAGACGGGGTAGTCTTTTCTGTGGTAGTTTTTGAAGATAGAGTAGTGACTTCGGTGAAAGTTGTTAATGGAGTGGTAGATTTTGTGACAGGTGTAGAAGATAGTGGAGTTGCTTCTATCGTAGTTGCTGTAGATTTTGTAGTTGCTTTAGTGGTAGGTTTTGGAGAATGACTGACTGCTTTTATAGTAGTTGTTGGCGAAGGTGAACGTGGTTCTGTGGTTGTCATTGAAGACAGAGTAATTGACTTTGTGATTACTTTTGGAGATGGAGTAATTGTTTTTGTAGTAGCTTTTGAAGATGAAGAAGTAGCTACTACTTCTATAGTTGTAGCTGGAGATTGTGTTGTTACTCCTTTGGTATTTATTGACGATGGAGTAGTTGGTTCTGTGGTACTCATTGAAGATAAAGTAATTTCCTCTTTGACAATTGTTGAAGATGGAATAAATGCTTCTGTGGTAGCTTCTGTAGAAAGAAGAGTTACTTCTTTGGTAGTTTTTGGTGATGGTATTATTGATTTTGCAGTAGTTGGTGGAGACTGAGTCCGTGCTACTGTGATAGTAGATGGTGCTAGAGTAGCTACTTTAATTATAGTCGATGAAGACGGAAAAGTTACTTTTTTTATTGTTGTTGCAGATCGAGTAGTTCCTTCTGTGATAATTTTTGAATGTGAATGAGCTTCTTTTTTGGTAGTTGTTGGTGATAAACTAGTTACTTCTGTTGTAGTTGTTGGTAGGGGATTAGTTGGTTCTGTGGTACTCATTGAAGATAGAGTAACTGCCTCTGTGACAATTGTGGAAGATGGAATAATTGCTTCTGTGGTAGCTTCTGTAGAAAGAAGAATTACTTTTTTGGTAGTTGTTGGTGATGGTGTTATTGATTTTGCAGTAGTTGTTGGAGACTGAGTCCGTGCTACTGTGATAGTAGATGGTGCTAGAGTAGCTACTTTAATTGTAGTCGATGAAGACGGAAATGTTACTTTTTTTATTGTAGTTGCAGATTGAGTAGTTGCTTCAGTGGTAATTTTTAAATGTGAATGAGATTCTTCTTTGGTATTTGTTGGTGATGAACTAGTTCCTTCTGTTGTAGATGTTGGCGATAGAGTAATTGGTTCTGTGGTAGTTATTGTAGATGTAATACTTTTATCTGCAGTCATTGTTGTAAACGAACCAGTTTGCTTAGTGGTGGTTGAAAAGGGTACTGAAGTAGTCTTTTTTGTTATTGGAGCAGTCGAAAGAGTTGTTGCTTGTCTAGTCGTTGTTGTAGATGGAATAATCTTTTTTGTAGTCGTTAAGGATATTGTAGTAATATTTTCTATTATAGGTGTAGTTGAATGAGTTGTTGCTTCTTTAGTCGTTGTTGTAGATGGAGAAGACTTTTCAGTAATCATTGTTGAGAATATTGTAATTGTATTTTCTGTTGATGAGATTGTTTTTTGTTTGGTAGTAGTTATTGTGGGTTGAGCGCAGTCAGCTTTGTGTTTTGGTACACATCTCTGTAAAGATAAATATTAATTCATCCTTTTAGTAGGTAGTTATAGTTTAGACCCTTAGAAAACAAAGGCAAAACTAATAGAATACACAGAAGTCTGTTTCTCAATGTCTACAAAGTTTTGATTATAAAAGACTAACTGACGCCCGCAGCTTCGCCTGCGTGTTGAAGTTTTCCTATTCGTTATTTCGTACGGAACACTAAACTTTTTGAAAATCCAATATATACTATGTTACTCATGAAAAATGTAGCTTTCTAATGGTGAAAGAATTTTTAAAATCGGCCAATTATTTTCTGAGCATATTTATTACAAACATACTTACAATTCTTTCCTCTTTATAATATTATAGTATAGACGAATAGCGACTATTTACATCCGACACCTCCAAGAAATATCCTTAGAGCCAATGTTAACAAATTATATAACAAAACTTTCCTCATGAACCACTCTATCTATTGGTGAAACAGCATGAAAATCGGTGCAGTACTTTTTGAATTTATTGCGAACAGACAGATATACAGCGGAGGGTGATATCGTTATAGTTATATAGCAAGAATGTTACACAGTTCAAATTGTATATACCCGTACATAAAATTTAAAAATTCGACGTGCTTTGAACCGGATATTCATGTAGGTCACAAAGTAACACTTATGAACGTCAAGATTATTGCTTCTACATTTACATTTACTGCCAGATTCGCAAAGCAATAGGTAGAGCCTGAGGAAAAACCTGGCAATAAAACTCATGGTCACTCTTTTCTAACCGCCAGTAATTACATTAGTTTTATTTACATGATATTTAAACAAATTATATAGTATTAGTCTACGAGTATACAAAAGAAACAAAATCAAATCATAATAAGAGCGATTCTAGTTGCCAGTTCTAAGGGCAGCCTGACGAAAATCTGGCAAGAAACTCAATGGATGCTCATTTAAACTGTAGGTATGGCTTACAATATTAAACTTATATGGTTTCTTTGGAGTTATGTGAGAATTCATTTGAACTTACCAACTTTGACAAACTGAAATTCCCGTCTGACAAACACTTTCTATGGACCCTGTCACCCCAGATGCAGATGTAGAAGGACTTGCAGTCTTCAACATCAGGTAACAGCTGGATTTTGGAGGAGTCGGTGCATATTGGCCATGGGTTTTCTGTTGATGTCTGGACTAGGGGACAAGGGGTTGTAGGACTCTGGGTGGTTCTCCGCTTGCATCTCCTCTGCGCGAGTCTTTGACATGACTGAAATACAAAAATAATAAATAAATAAATATTGTGGGACTTTTTTTTACACAGCGCCGTCTAGCCCAAAGTATAATCTAATATTTTCTTGTGTTATGGAATCTAGACGACTGATAAACATACGTATATATATTTCTAAACACATACATCCTACTAATATTATAAACGCGAAAGTTTGTGAGAATGGACGTTTGTTACTCTTCCACGCAAAATCTACTGAATGAATTTTGATGTAACTTTACAATCATATAGCTTACATATCAGAATAACACATAGGCTACTTTTTATCCCGGGAACAAGTTACTGTGGGAAACGGGAACGGGAAATCTTAGCATAATAAATATTATGAAGTCAGAAAAAACTAAGAGCCGTTTTACAAAATGATACTCAATACTCAAGAAACGCTTGAGGCTAGTTTTCGCCTATTATTAGTACTCTCAAGTGTTTCTTGAGTATTGAGAAGCGTTCTGAATACGGCCCTGAGTCATCTTTATTTGTTTATCTATCACGCCTTATCCCCGAAAGGGTGGCAGAGGCATATTATATTCCCACTTTTCACCATGTGTATTCCTGTCCCACGTAATAGGTGGTGAGTCCATTACTGTGTTGAAATAGACAGACGCAGTTAGTGGCTACCTGCTGTTGAAATTTTTCAAGCTTAGCTTAGCTTTAGCTTATGGGCATAAGGCCTTCTACTTGACTTAACGACTGCCATGTTTCTGGCAACCGGGACCAACGGCTTAACGTACCTTCCGAAGCACGGAAACACTCGCAAATGTAAATGCCACAAAGTGGTCACCCATCCGAGGACCAGCCATAGTGAAAGTTACTTAACGCAGTGATCGATTACAGAACACTGAGTCCGCGGGGCCACGAGCGCTTCATCTTTATTAATTCGCCATTTTAAATTTAGAGTAACGTCACTTTATTTAAAGAGTTAGCAAGCCTTTTTTATTTAATACCCAAATCGTAGCAGTGGATTAATGTAACTAGTCCTCCAATTCGGGCATTCCACCATTTAGGATTTCACATAGCTCACGCTGCGGATGGATTGCGTGAGAAAGTCTTGCATCCGCGGCAGCCTACATGTCTGTGACAAAGCAGATAAGCAGCAATTGCACGGACATGAAGGCCGCTATGTCGCCGTCGTTGGTATGGTGACCAAGGCCTTGCGGCAACCGCCGGGCTACATGGGAAATGTCTGGCCATATCGGCTCCGCCAGGTCCCGGTAAGAGGAGAAGATCCAAGAAGCGCTGGCTTGACGTCGTAAACATGCATGCCAATGGTTTCACTACAGGGGATGCCGACGACCATGCGAAGTGGAGAAGTAAACATAGGAAAGCTCGCTCTCGCTATAGACGCTCGGATGATGAGGGCTTCACATAGTTGACCATGCATTGGTGCTATTTCTGTTGTTGAGACCACTAAACTAAATTTCTCTAAAATTTTCTTTTATTTATTAAGAGATTGCCAAATGCTATTCTGTTATTAAGTCCAACTAAAGTTGGTGATATCATAAATAGTACTTAATTTGTATCTGATATCACTAAAATTAATTTTATGTGATAACATTGAACGAGATGTGAAAAATGTACATAGACAGTCGAATGTAAATACATGCCGACTAACTTGGTGATTGAACTGCCTATGTACATTTTTCACGTTACAACGTTTTACACGTTTTCACGTTTCAAACGGTTACTAAAATTAATAAACGTCCCACTAAAATTAGACTTTTCACTAAAATTAGACGTCACCTAAATAGGTGAAGTCTAATTTTAGTGAAACGTCTAAATTTAGTGTGACGTTAAATTTGTATGTGACATCACTAAAATTCATTTTAAGTGATAAATTTCAACAAAATGTGAAAAATGTACATAGACAGTTCAATCACTAAGTTAGTCGGCATCTAAATACACGTTGTGTTGAATTTTATCACATAAAAGGAATTTTAATGATGTCAGATACAAATTTAGTGCTGTTTATGATATCACCAAGTTTAGTTGAACATAATAACAGAATAGCATTTGGCAATCTCTCAAATGCTAAAAACTTCAAAATCGCCTATAAATATCGCATATAAAAACAAGGTAAGTGTTCCTTTAGAGTAATATGACAGACACAATTTCGAAAAGCATTATTTGTTGTATTAGCATTATATATTGTAAATAATTAGTTAGACCACATTTTTGAATACTCACGTTAGACTGTTCATCAAAGGTCATTCCTGAAGGACATTGCCCTACTGTTGGGACTCCCCTCTTGCAATAAGTGTATTTGCCACATTCTTCTTCATGGGGGAAAGCGGTCTTCTGACGATTTTCACATGGATTTGCAGACACCACAGTTATATACAGCAGTAGGAAGATAACATGGTATTCTGTGAACAATGATGTTACCATTAAACAAGTAACACGCCCTTCACATCGTAGCAAAAGAATCAGACGGCTTCTAAACCGAAACCAGTTTTAAAACTGCATTTGGTAGAAACTTCAAAATCGAATATGCACTTATTCATAGTATTCTGAATACAATGTCGCAAAGCGTTTATCTCCATCTCTTATGATTCCTGAGAAATAGATGCGTACAGACGGACGAATGACAGACAGACTGAGCTGTTTATGTAAGACTTTTCTAAACTTTAGAATTTTGAAATCTAAAACGGTCTACTGGATAAATGGGAACATAATAAGTTACCCTTTGAGATTGTAGATTAATATTTGAATTGACTTCTTTGAGCGCGGTACGCATATTTTTAAATGAGTTAAAAACTCTGGACTCGCGGCACCGTTAAGAGACGCAGGTATAGTGTGCGTATACATATATGCATATACATATAACAGACTACCAACGCGATAAATATAAAATTACTAGCTGACCCGCGCAACTTCGTTAGCGCCACCAAAATGTGATAAAAGAAGAACCGCTCAACCGATTTTGTGCAAACTTTATATATACCATCTACTAAATAATCCAAACAAATTCTAAACATTTGGTGTGGATAGGTGAGCCCGTTCTTGAATTATAAAATTACAACGAAAAGTGGCAATGATTTTTATATAGAATAGAATATAACTTTATTTGCACAACATTTGGTGTAGAAATAGAAATATACTTAAACAATACATACAAGTCAATAAGTAAATAAATATAAAATAGCAAATATATACATATATTTTACACTAATACTTACATACATACATACACATATATTTATACATATTATTACATACATACATACATATTGTCACGCCTTTATCCCCGAAGGGGTAGGCAGAGGCATATTTAACGCCCACGTTTCACCGTATGCATTTCTGTCCCATGTAACAGGTGGTGAGCCCATTGCCATGTTGAAATGGACAGGCGCAGGCTGAAAATGTTTTAAGCCGCCCATAGGGACTCCAACTTGGCTTAACGACTGCCATTTTATTGGCAACCGGGACCAACGGCATCAGGTGCCTTCCGAAGCATGGAACTGGGGTGGGTCTAAAGGGCCGAATAAATTTAATAAAATGTGTCTATTTTAGATGTTAAATATATATTGTTCAAAAGTAGAGGGTAGAAGGAGTCAGGGAAGGCCGAGACTTACATATGAAGACCACGTGAGCAGATTGCTCAAAAACGGAAAGGTCAAAAGTACTCGGATACCCAGACGTGCGTGTATGAAGCGATTGTTGAATCTCGAAGAAGCGAAAGAAGTATGCATGGATCGCGAAGCCTGGCGATCTGTCCTCTCTGACTACCCCGTCAGGGATACAGCGTGAAGATAGTTGGTTTTTTTTTAGTTTTTTAAATATGGAAGAAATTTTTGAACCCGTTGCCTTTTTAGTGAGGTGGT
The DNA here is from genome assembly GCA_948477245.1 of Thumatha senex. Lineage (NCBI taxonomy): Eukaryota > Metazoa > Arthropoda > Insecta > Lepidoptera > Erebidae > Thumatha > Thumatha senex. The sequence continues at coordinate 11,716,180 of OX419753.1, forward strand.
AACAAAAAGGCTAAAAGGTCTTATGTGCTAGACGCTAATTAGCACGACCAATTAAAGTCCTGGTAGTCTCGGACTTAATACATATTATTATAAATACAAAAACAAATTCAGTAACAAAATGATTATCAACTTTACAGCAATTTAAATTAGAAAGAAATTAACTACAAAGTCACATAATATTCCTTTATCATTCTTTTAAATACAGCTAAAGACTGGGCCCGTCTAATTGGTATAGGCAAATGATTCCATAACCTATATTATATATAACATAACATATATTGATCTATAAATTTGGGTTTCACTTCTGCCGGCACTTCCGAAGTGAAACCTGTAATTTTTTTCTTTTCATATTCGTGTACAGTGGCTTTGATGTCCTATCTGGATTTAAAACCTAGGGTCCGCATTTATTGGCCTGCTAGAAGTAGCGATAGCTTGCCTTTTGTTTTTCGGCATTGATAGGAGCAGTCCTTCTGACTTCCCATAACGGTCTGCGTCGTTGCCTCGTCCGATCAGCAGGTGCACCACTAGCTGATCAACTTGGGCTCTGGTGATCTTGGTGGGGCTGCTTACACCCAGGCTGTGGATTAATACGTCTTTGTCTGCAATGACAGATTGGTATAAAAGTGTCAGCATTAAGCAGGGAAATATGAATGAGGAACGTTTAAACATGAATATATAATGTGTGAAAGTAGAGGGTAGAAGGAGTCTGGGTAGGCTAACACTTATATACGAAGACCACGAGACCAGATTGCTCAAAACATGAATCTGCAGGATGCTAAAGCAATATGCATGGATCGCGAAGCCTGGCGATCCGTCCTCTCTGACTAACCAAAGTCTGTCATAAAGTGTCCCACTCTCCTGTTGTACAACGAAGTTGTCTTTACAATTTATCATTATCACCATCACGTAACTTACTGTGGTCTCATCTTTCCACTTCGCTGCTAAACTATTGCAGTACTGAATTAAGAAACTAGCTCTTCTTTTTGATAACACCACTCACAAGGACATACCTTTAGGTTTGGATTTAGTGGACTTACATGAAATCCATTTAAACTATTCTGCCATCTACTACACAGCCTAGAGAAAGTCCTATCGTACCTTTGCCTAGACACATTCTCCACTTAAAAACAAAATTGGCAACAGATTTGAAAGTAACATTTAAAAAAACTTTGCATGTATCTTTCGCGCACTTTGTCCATAGCACTTTCGCGTGATATTTTTTGTTAGTTATTCGATACTTATTTTTGGTCAAATAACTAAACTTTGCTTCAAAATAAATGTCCAACTGTTCAAGCCTAATGCTGAAAAAATTGTGCAAGCACAGTGCAGCAAATATCTTTGGTACGGTTTTTTCAATCTTATTTATATGTAAATAAGATTTATGTAATTTTTCGCTGTCTGGTCTTTTGGCTTTATTTGCGGGTCAGCTGACATTTTTTTAAATAAGTGTTATATGTATACCTGGTTTACTGCCTGCCACGAACGACATTTCTCCGGCAAGTCATTTATATCAGAATTGATTTTCTAAGGTAGATTTCAAGTCGAATATGGATCATAAATTTCAAATCTATTGTGTGTAATCGGTCAAAGTGGCGGAGCAAATGAAATTTATACTATTATAATATACATTTTAATGATAGCCATGGCTGCAATGTGGGCAATAAGACAGCTTATACAACTTGCGCGTGTTGTTATTTAAACATGCAAGAGTGAGTAAGGGCTAAAACATATTTTGTCATTGTATGGAGTCTATCAGTAACATTCATTTTAATAATTTAACATTATTGGAGTAAAATGTCCATCATTGTTTCTGACAATACAGGCTCCAATTAGTTCTCCAGAAGAGAGCTTTACATCATCATCAGGTGGAATGTGACCGGAATAAAGCTGAAAGAAGACAATTGTGATATCAGGGACAACCCTCTCGCCCGCTCAGAGTAGGCTAAAATGGATATTATTTTGGATAAAGCCCATTTTACGGAAACATTTTTGATACTAACCAAGTTATTCATAATGTTTCGGTTAATCAGGATGATATATAATACTCGTATTAGTGAAATATAAATAAAGATAAAAAGCTAATGTTCTAGACGTATTTATGATTGTCATATTCTTTAAACAGAATATATTAAGAACAGTAGCATACAATCATTATTATTCGAACTAGAAATAAGTATTAACTTGTATTATAAAACATTATCGCTTACAAAAGTTTCACGACTTCTTTGCAGGACTTAGTATATTCCTTTAGATATTATGAAGCATCTTTATAATAAATTCAAAGCGATATTTAAGACACTTTATTCCTTGAAGGTCCTATTATACCATTATTGATTTATTTTAAAAATATAGATAAATGGACGGTAGTTGCTTGCTCTTCAATTTAATTTAGTACAATTTCAAATTTTACTTTTGATTTACTTATTTTCAGTCATGGTATTCTTCAACGTCAGAGCCCATTTTTTAACTTCTGAGAGCCATAAAATATCACATTTTACATTCTTAAATACAGAAAATAAGAAGCGACATAATAAGACAGAAAACTATAGTTACCGATGCACTTACACATGCAGTGACACTAAAGATCTCGGCCACATCTCACGATACTCTGTTGGAAGGTGGACTATTGAATCAACACGATGGAAAGGACCATTGGCGGGAATAAGAAAAGTAGGAAGACCAATAAAACGGTGGGCTGACGAGATAAGAAAAGTAGCAGGACAAGAGTTGATGGAAAGGGGCAAGAATAGAAAGACGTGAAAGGAGCTGGAGGTGGCCTTCACTCAAACAGGCATCCGTATCACAGAACCAACATAAAAAGACAACAATACTAGACATACTAACATCTACATTAAACAAATATACCTACCACTCGTAACAACAACTTACAACTGCAGAAATTTATATATATTTACTAGATATGGAATAAAAATGGCTTTATTATTATTATTATCTACTTATTATTATATTTTTAGTTTACCTTTAATTAATTAACTATATTTACATCGTATCCCTGGTATTGATAGTATTAATTTTACTTCTGTACCTATTCTGCCAACTTTCACTGCTATAGCAAAAGTAAAGGGACAAGCACTTGTCTTTATACATCCAGTTTTGCCTTCTTAGACACGCTCTGACTGCTCATAAAGGTGTGGCTCCATTCACTTGATTTCCTGCCAAAACTCTTCGCTTAATGTCATACTCACACTTTCCTGTTGAACCATTAACAATATAATTATGTCCAGACTTGGGCATGTTGGGTTTTTGTTCTCTTTTATCCTCCATTTGTGGATGCTTCAGTACATTATAAGTTAATTCAACTTACTTTTTAATTAGAAACAATTTTAAAAAGCAATTAGTATGCTATCTTTTCAATTTTTTTTAAATTTTTTTTTCTGTCTCAAACAAGGCTTAAACCAGCGTCTTCTGGTTTTACGCACCAGACGCGGTTACCAACTACACCAACGAGGCCTACTCGAAACTGACGATCTAATCCACTTTTACTTTTTACTTTTTAATTATCATTTAAATATTCTTATTTCTACTCTTATTAAAGAAGAGTGGCAGCGTGTTATTTTTTTAGCAGATACTTTTCTCTCTCTCTACATATTAGGACTCTACCTATTGCCTTGCGCATCTGGCAGTAAATGTAGAAACAAAGTTAAATATGAATAAAGTTATTCTGATTACATTTCACATACAAGTACAGATTTAGCCTAAAGATCAGAAGAAAAGATGAAAGAAGTGTAGCTAATAGCATAAAAATATTTTTCCGTTGTTCAAGCCTTAACAAGTTCGTATTTTCAATGCCATTTATTGTTGAGAAGAGTGTGACTGATCTTGTCATTTCCAGGTTGTACATACATACATACACATAACACGCCTTTATCCCCGAAGGGGTAGGCAGAGGCATACTATACGCCCACATTTCACTTCCAGGTTGTAGTAGATTAGTAGGCATTAAGGTTTAAATGGATTTAATGGTGGTCCATTAACTCCACATCTAGAAGGATGTCCTTGACAATGGCATTATTATAAAGGAGACCTTGTGTTTAAACTGTCGTGCAATAGTTTAATAGCTAAAAGAGAGAAAGATGAAACGACAGTAAGTTACGTGATGGTGATAATGAAACGTTTGATAGACAATCTCTTCATTGTACAAGAACAAAGTGGGAATCAGAATATGATGGAACAAAGTTGGTAGGACCATAAATCAATAATTTAAAAAAAATAAAAAAAATCTTTAGGACAACTCACACAACGCCGTATGGTCCCAAACTAAGCAGAGCTTGTACTCTGGTAACCAGATAACTGATAAATATACTTATATATTTATAAATACATACATATTATAGATAAATAATACCCACACACAGAATAAACCATAGTGCTCATCACACAAAGTTTTATCCTGAGTGGGAATCGAACCCACGACCTCTTGCGTAGCAGTCGGATACACTCCCACCGCGCCACAGAGGCAGTCTATAAAGAAACAAAAGGTATAGTTTGGAGAAACAATATTCAATCTGCTCAATGTCAAACCTGCTCTTAAAGTCCTTAAAATACACTTTATTTGAGAAGTTTTAGAAAATATTAACTCACCCATATCTTCAATTTCCTACCGTCTGAAGCAAATTTACCAAACAAATAAGGAAAATAAAACGTAAAACCATTGTATTGTAATCTGAGAAAGCTGTGAAAATCGATTTAATTTACAAAATTTCATGCAATTTGCTAAGAAATACATATTAAAGGTAACTAATTAAGTTTCAAAGTTGTATGTTTACATGTACAATACAGATGTGAATTTTCTGGATCTCTTTTTTTATAGATTGTCCTGAGGTAACAAAAAGCCTTGAACCGCTAGCACAGCGTAGAACAATAGCTTCATTGGCTGCGTTTCTACCATATCTACCATGGCGAGTGTTCTGAAGAGCTCTTTAACCTAATCCTACCTTCTCCTTTTCGATTCCGAACAACGCGTGCCGGGCAGAGGTGCCGCCCTCACACTGTGGAAAGAATTTTCGCCAGAACTGAGCGGTTCAAAAGATCGTTTCTCTTTCCAACAATAGACATTTGGAATGCTATGCCAGCGCACGTGTTTCTCTTCTCTTATAACCCAGAGTTCTTCAAACGGAGCGTGAAGAGGCTCATCATGGGGCCGCCAACTTGAGAGCCACTGTTAATAGTCCTGTGGATTGTGATAATGGCTTTTAATTCGCTAGATGTCGCCATGGCTTTCCATCAGGCGGGCGGCGTCCCTTTAGCAAGCTAAATATTTAATAATATCTACATATTTTAATCAATAGGTACTGTTCCGGCAATCAATACGGCGGCGACAATATATACGGCGCTAATTCGGAAATACGCAAAGCATTTGACACAGTTTAGCTCATCTTGCCTAAGTGGTTATATACTTATTATGTTAATCAGTCACGCCTTTATCCCCGAAGGGGTGGCAGAGGCATATTATACGTCTCACCTCGCGATCTGCGGCATAGAGTTCAGTTGGAACTGACCGCTTGATTCTGACCCCAATCTCAGAATCATAAACCGAATCCGCGGTTTATCGGTTTAACCGCGGCTCCGCCCGTTACATACTTGGATCTCCCGTCGCTTATAAATTATACAACAATGCATTAATTTTTTCCCGATTTGTTGACATTTATGATTACTGCTCCGCTCTCGAGGGTAGTAGCGTGATGATATATAGCCTTCCTCGATAAATAGTCTATCCAACACAAAAATAATTTTCCATATCCGACCATTAGTTAGAGAGATTAGAGCGTTCAACCAAACAAACAAACAAACTCTTCAGCTTTATAATATTAGTATAGATACGTTAATTATTAAAATATAGAGAATTGATAATCTTTAGGTCAAAAGTACTCGGATACTCAGACATGCGTGTATAAAGCGATTGATAAATCTTGAAGAAGCGAAAGAAGTATGCATGGATCGCGAATCCTGGCGATCTGTCTTCTCTGACTACCCCGTCAGGGATACAGCGTAAAGATAGTTTAGTTTTTAGTTTAGATAATCTTTATTACACAGAAGGATAAACTAAACTACTTAGCAAAATATTGTTAGGTATACAAAATTAAGAATATGACATATACAATTACATGATAAATATATACCGGTATGTTATCAACCGAGTAACGTTAAGCCAAGAAAATTTACATTAAGTTGGTAGCTAATCTTATTGTTCATATAAAAAATGCACCGGAAATGATTTTATCAGCAATTGATATCCAGAAAGAATATTCCTACTAATATTATAAACGCGAAAGTTTGTAAGAATAGATGTTTGTTACTCTTTCACACAAAATGTACTGAATTGATTTTGATGAAACTTTACAATAATATATCTTATACAACAGAATAACACATAGGCTACTTTTTATAACGGTATCAAGTTCCTGTGGGAAACGGGAACGGGAAAACTACACGCCGAGCCGCGGGCGTCAACTAGTAATTGAATAATTGTTTTACCAATCACGCCCTATCCCCGATGGAGTGGCAGAGGCATATTATACGTCCACTTTTACTGTGTGTATTTCAGTCCCACGTTATAGGTGATGAGCTCATTGCCGTGTAGAAATAGACAGACGCAGGTTATTGCTACTTGCTGTTGAAATTTTTCAAGGCCTTCAACTTGGCATAACGACTGCCATGTTACTGGCAACGGGATCAATTGCTTAACGTGTCTTCGGAATCACAGAAAGGCTCGCAAATGTCAATGCCACATAGTGGTCTCCCATCGGATGGGTGACCACTATGTGGCGCAGCTTCCGACGTAGCATGACGGTCCTCTTGAAAAAGGACCTCGGTTAGGTCCGAAACTAGTCGGGCTATCCCGAAATTTACACATGAGTAAAACCGTTTAGTTAGTAATGATGAACAAAGCTCACGAAAGTTCTAACCCTGCTGCTTTGTCCGGGATGTATTACAAGTGGTACCTATTTAATCCCGTCATTCATTCATTTTACAATACCAGTGTGTTGGTATGTTTTTTTTTATACCACTTAGGTGACAGACTAGCATACGGCTCACCTGATGGAAAGTGGTCACCGTATCTTATTTGGTGTTTGCAACACCAGAGAGCCGAATCTACTATTGACAAGCCGTAGAATAGAACCAGAATCGTTGTTTTAGCTGTCAAAATGTTAGTAGACTAACAAAAATACAACTGACTGCAAGTCACTGCCGCGGTACGTGTTAGTAGAATTCTATCGGCCGACCGATAAAAGTCTATTAGAGTACCTACTATTGTCATAGTAGACTACGAAAAACTGTCAAAATTGTACAGGTGGCTTTCTATTGAACGATGATTTCGATTCTATTCGACACGATTGAAATAGCAGACTCGGACCCAGAGGTGCAGCACTCACGCTGCCGACCCATGCATGTATGTGTGTATGTATTAAAATTTGCCTGATTTGTTGACATTTATGGTTACTGCTCCGCTCTCCTAGGTATTATTTTAATGATATATAGCCTATACTTTCCTCGATGAATGGGCTATCCAACACAAAAAGAAATTTTAAATTCGAAGCAATAGTTCCTGGTATAAGCGCGCTCAATCAAACTGAAAAACAAAATCTTCAGCATTTTAAATTCGTATATACCAGTTGATGCTTACGGCTTCGGCCGCGCATAGTAGATTTCCCGTTTACGTTTCCCATAGGATCTTGTCCCCGGGATAAAAAGTAGCCTACGTGTTATTCTGATGTGTAAACATGTTGTTGTAAAATACATTCGTATTTCCTCCACAACCAATAACAACAGGTAGGTAAATGATTTGTATTTGTTTACAGCTATTATTATTGCGATTATTCATCGATTTATAGATTGTACATTGTAATCGTACGATACCACATCCTTTTATTAATATCCAATTAATCGTTATCAATTCGAAGATGCATTTATCAATAAAATATTGTTTAAAAGGTATCTTTAATACTTCATTAGTTGTTGTTTGAATACGGAAGTTCCTGACACAGTTTTCATTATTTCTTTTTTTTAATTTTAAAGGGTTCTGTATATTTTTTTAATCTATTATAGTTGTAGATAAGCATAAGGCTCACCTGATCGGAAGTTAAGGCCTTAGCTTATGGAAGTTTAAAAATGTACTAAAATGTTCGCCCCATTAAAGAAAGTAAATTGTCGCTTTTGAATATTTAAGCACAACACATCTAAATACATAAAATGACATAAATTTTAGTCACTCGCACAATACAAGAGTTCCTCTTATAATTAACAGAGGCTTTTGGGATTGAAATAGGAGGATTAAACCGAGTTGACCTAGTCGGAACATTAAATTTTAGTTTACTAAGCAGTGCAGAGCAATCCAAATCATTCCCTATTATTTTTGAAAGAATACTACAGTCCGCAAGTATTCGGCGATAGGATAGAAGCTGTAAGTGGAACCTTTTACAAAGACTTACATAATTTTCAGAGCGATACAGTATGCGAAGACGAAAACATAGAAATTTCATAAAACGTTTCTGTATACTCTCGATTATGTTGATATATTTATCATAAGATGGATTCCATATTTGTGAAGCATATTCCAGATGACTTCTCGCATAAGTGCAATACAGATTTTTTAAAGTTTTCGCTCGTTTGAAGCCAGTGGAAACCCTCATAACAAATCCCAAAGCCCTTGAGGCCTTGGCAACGATGTGCTCCATATGACCAGCAAACGAAAGCTTAAAGTCATGAAGAACACCTAGGTCACGCACTACATCACTACATCCAATCTCCCAAGTTCAATACCTTTGATCACATACGAGGTTGGAAGAATTTCTTTTTTCTTGCTATAGAAGACTACTGAGCATTTTTGTGGGTTAAGATCTAATTTATTTCGCATACAGTAATCCTCCAATCGCACTAAGTCATCCTGCAAGGCTTTAATGTCATCCAAAGATGAAATTTTATTAAAAAAATTCATATCATCAGCAAAGCAAAGAAATTGCGAGGATCGAAAGCAGACATTAACGTCTTTCACATAAATAGTAAAGAGTAGCGGGCCCATCAGGAAACCCTGTGGAACACCGCTAGGTACTGTGACCCAGCTAGAAATGTAATTACTGATGACGACAGCCTGTGATCTATTTTCAAGATATGAAGAAAACCACCTGAACAAACCACCCCTAATTCCAATGCTCAAATGGTTCGACTTCAAGATGCAATGGTCAATGCAATCAAATGCCTTACTAAAATTTGTATAAATTACATCAACTTGTGTCCCATTAGCCATGCCATCCGTAATATAATCATTAAGCAATGCCAAATTGGTAACCGTTGATCTTCCCTTTAAAAAACCATGCTGAGCCGAACTAAAGGTGTGCCTCTATATTGCATACACCTTCTCTCAAAAACTTTTGCATTTATACACATTTTGGATATAGGTCTATAGTTTGTCTCCTCTGTTTTTAATCCCTTTTTGTGAACAGGAGTAATGTAGGCCGATTTCCAAATTAGTGGAACTGTGGAGGAGGAAATAGATTTTTGAAACAAGAGGGCAATCGGTAGGGCTATTATGGTCTTGGCACATCCAATTAATAGGTGAGGTGAGATAAGGTCAAGGCCAGCAGACTTTGACGGATCTTATGATGCGTAAATATCCATAATATTATGATGCAAATAAAGGAAACAACACCGGCCATTACAAATGTCTTAAAATGATTTCCGTCGTCCTTCAGCGTTTAGAACTTTTAAAGATATCTCTTATTGACTTACCGAGGTCTTGGATCATTTATAGAAAAACACCTGAGATAGTGGGTATTGTCAGGTGAAATGTTTGTTTATAGAGGTTTACCAATCGGTTCACGGAACCCTATTGGTTGAAAAATAAATCTGATAAATCAATACAGAATTGATATAAAACTGATTGTTCTAGATATCATATTTCATTATTTACTAAGTGTTGAAAAAGCTCATTAAGCGGCAATTATGATAAGTAAGTGTTTGTTTTTCATACTGTTCAAGTTTTACGGGGCCCATTGTTCCCCATTATAATATTATGGGTTCTCTCTGAGGTCAGTATTGAGCCTCTACAAATATTGACATCCCACAAGGTAATCTGTTTACACCGATACATCATCATCACTACATATTATAAAACAAAGTCGCTTTTCGCTGTCTGTCCCTATGTATGCTTAGATCTTTAAAACTACGCAATGAATTACGATGCGGATTTTTGCAATAGTTAGAGTGGTTTTTGTGTATAATTTGTTAAGTTTTTGTATACATTGACTAAATTATAACGAAATTTGTTGGGGATTAGAATTTTTGGCAAAGTAGAATTTTGTTTCGCGTGAAGTACCAAATCTTAATATTATTATAAATGTGAAAGTTTGTATGGATGTTTGTTACACTTTCACGTAAAAACTACTGAACAGACTTTAATGAAACTTTACAGCAATGTAGCTTATACATCAGAATAACACATAGGCTACTTTTTATCCTGGGAACAAGTTCCTGTGGGAAATGGGAACGGGAAAACTTTTCTACGCGGGCGAAGCCGCGGGTGTCAACTAGTAGTATATAAAACATGAGGATACACTGCGAAAGTTTAAAAATAACATTAGCAAACCGTTACGGGCCGGAAACTGCACAAAAATTGAAAAACCTTACATGAGTCCAGCCGCGACCACGGAAGCTGCAACGCATTCGAAACGTCGGTGAATATAAGTAGAATTTTGTTTCGCGTAATGTCACGAGTAGTATATAAAACATGAAGAGAGATATATCCAATACGTCTATACTGGATGTGAAATCTGAAAGTCTTCAATTGTTATCAATATTTTTGCTACTTATTTAGCAATTTTTTTGTATTTTCTACTCATATAATTATATGAAATTCACTGTTGTATAATTTACAACGTCGTTATTCGATTGATAAATACAATTGTAAATCTATTGTAGTAAGATATCTAGAAGGAAAAGGTTTCAAAAATACTATATTTTTAATGCCAGCTTTATAGTGCATCGGAAGGCACGTTACGGCACGTCCTGGTTGCCAGTAACATGTCTCATTCGCTGTTCGGTTCGCTTTCTGTTTCCACCTAAATCCTTCAAGAAACTAATTACTAATTTGATAGCATAGTTTTTTAAAAATTCGTAAATAAAACATGGCATGAAAGAATGTTTTACACTGCAAACTTGCCAATTCTTTACTTTGATAAGCTTGTAACGTATTGCCGAAAAATTTTTGACCAGCTTTCGATGATCTGTACAGGTTCGTTCTGAGTGTCACTTCACTAAGAGTACGCTTATCTAACCTTCAATGAAGTACGCCTATAACATTTATTGTTTCTGGTGAAAACGTTAATAGATTAATGTGAACTTATATTTCTTTGATCAATTTTCTTAGAAGTGTGCCATAGGGATTTATTGTAGGTCCAGTTCTGTGACGAGTTCGCATTTTCAATTATCGTTTTAAATTCTTATTAAAAAAAATTTTAAATCTATATTTATTAAAATGAATCCCTATTTCCCTTGGTCACGCCATCACGCGTGAACGGCTGGACCTGGATTTGAAAAATCTTTTTGTATTGGATAGCCCATTTATTGAGGAGGGTTCTACGCTATATATCATACTCTTTGGGGCGACTCTTTTTTAGAAACAACGGGGTTAAATAGGTCACCATTACGAGTGATGCACCTGCTGACCAACTGAATGCAGTTAAAAACGCTACACCAGTCGATCCCAGCAATGTCAAAGATCAAAAGTCAAACAATAGTTGCTACTTCAAACAATAGTGGGCAAATAAGATACGGTAAGGTTAGTACATACGTACATATGGTTTTCAACTTGAGGACCGCTATAGTAGCCCTGCTAGGGTCGTCAATTATAGGTCCTCGTATCTACTTTCCATCAAGCGGGCGGCGCCATTTTGCCGTGTCAAATATTTAAACAATGTCAGATTCTATATAGGTTGGATAGAGGCTTAATTCCGCGTACGCTTAGATTGTGGAATGAACTCCCTGCCTGGGTTTTTCCGAACGTCTACAATATGGGGTTCTTCAAAAAGGGTCTTAGAAGCGTCATAAGGTCTGAGAGAAGGCAGACTTGTTCGCCAACCTCTTCGCGGTCAACTCCCGTGTAGACGACCGTAGCAAGCAGCCTCCGACAATCACGAGTTGTGGCAACGCAATGCCTGATATAATTATCAGGCAGTGCGACGTTCGGAAGGTGCTGCGGTCGCTTGACGTCCGTAAGTCCAATGGCCCTGATGGTTTTCCTGCGGTGGTTCTTAAGAAGTGTGCTGCGGAGTTGACTCTAGTGCTAATATATAATAAAAGTTTTACAGGGTCGGAAGCGCGAGTGATGCATATCTGGTCTTGGAAACATCCATAGGCTACAATGACCATTTTCCATCAGGTGGGCAGTATACTTGTCTGCCATCTGAGTAGCATAATAAAAGCTCCAGACTCCAAATCCAGGTTTTAAAAACCACTAGACATACACTAAGATGAAAAAAGAAACCTTCTTCTTCATTCATTTTCTTGCAAATAAAGCTTCATTCATTAATTCAGTCATTCAATGATTTATTCTTTCATTCATTCATTAGTTCATTCATTCAAAACTATAGCTTAGTGATAGGCGGCAATCTCTTATTACAAAACATCAACTTGTCTGTTTCAGAACACCTCATATTCCTGGCGATCATCGCTCTGGTTTACGGAGAGCAGCATAGGGAGTCGGTGCCTGACTCTGACTGTCCATTCATTGGATATGTCTTCTTACCTCACGAATATGACTGCACGAAGTACTATGTATGCCGAAATGGGCGAAAGGATGTAGACCCAAGAACATGTCTTCGATATACAGAATTCTCACCAATACTGAGGGTAGGAACTTTATAATAATATTGTTTACTTCTATACCCTTAAATTTAGGCAAGTCTTATAAAAGGGCTCAGTCTGTACGTCTGTCCATCTGTACGCATCTATTTCTCAGGAACCATAAGAGATAGAGACAAACGGCTTGCTACATTCGATTCAGAACATCATGAATTTATGCGTAGGTAGTGTTCTGTAAACGATCACTGCGTTAAGTAACTTTCACTATGGCTGGTCATGGAATGGGTGACCACTTTGTGGAATTTACATTAGCGAACGTTGCCGTGCTTCGGAAGGCACGTTAAGCCGTTAGTCCCGGTTGTCAGTACACTGACAGTCGTTATGCACAGTTGAAGACCATTAAGGCGGCTTGACAGATGGGCGCCACAACCTGCGCTTGTCCATTTAAACACGGCAATGAGCTCACCATCCGCGGGACAAAAATGCATTCGGTGAAATGTGGGCGTACAGTTTGCCTCTGCCTACCATTCGGGGATAAACATACATACATACATATAGTCACGCCATTATCCCCGAAGGGGTAGGCTGAGGCATATTAAACGCCCACATTTCACCGTATGCATTTTTGTCCCACGTAACTGGTGGTGAGCCCATTGCCGTGTTGAAATCGACAGGCGCAGGCTGTGGTGACCTGCTGTTGATTATTTTTAAGCCGCCCATAAGGTTTTCGACTTTGCTTAACGACTGCCATTTTATTGGGAACCTGGACCAACGGCTTAACGTGCCTTCCGAAGCACGGAACTGGGGTGGTTCGAAAAAATTTTGGAAGAAATTTTGAACTCGTTGTCTTTTTAGTGAGGTGAAAACAAAAAGGCTAAGGCTAGTCTTATGTGCTAGACACTAATTAGCACGACCGATTAAAGTCCTGGTAGTCTCGGACTTGATAAAACTTCGGGAATAAAGGAGTGACAATAATATGTATTTATGTATGTATGTAGGTTACTAATTCCGATATTAAGTAAACTAGTTTCGTTTTAGAAGCCGTATGATTCCTTAGCTACGATAGTAAAGAGTGCGATACTTATTTTTTTAATATTGAGCTCGACAAAAGATGCCTAACGCCTGTTGGAAAGCCATTATTGTTATGTGTGAGAGGCTGTATCAGGCTAGTAAGTCCCGTAGTACTACGACCTATGCCTGGAAAGCCATGGTGATATCTGGCAAATTGAGGGTCACTCTCACGGTATAATAAGACTTGCTTACGGTACACAAATGGGGAAGAAAACGCAAAACTTTTATATAGAGGGCGCTGTACATACAACAAGTTTCCCTGTGATCTGAAAATTTAACCATTAAATAAATTTAAAATCTTAATAAAAAAAAGCTTTGTGAAAAAGGTTATTACTTTGTTATAGACTATTATCAGGACAGGGACGCCTGGAAATGATCTGCTGGCAAAGTGAAATAATATTAAATTGTTAATAGGCCATCAAAAAAACCTTCCTAAGTTTCTTGCCGTTACTTCTCACCACCTGTTACGTGGGACAAAAACGCATACGGTGAAATTTGGGCGAATAGTATGCCTCTGCCTACCCCTTCCGGGATAAAGGCGTGCTATATGTATGTATTATAAAAGGATTTGAAAATATAATATTTGGTTTTAGAAGATGTTTCTGTCTGGGTTTTCCCGTACGGCTACAGTATGGGGTTCTTTAAAAGGGGTCTTAGAAGGTTTTTAAAGGACCTCTGATTCTGCATACGTAAATAGGCTACGGTGACCACTTTCCATCGTGCCCACATGTTTCTGAAGGTGTGGGAAAAAGAAATTAGCCTGCCAGAATAAGTCTGTCTATTTCAATAAGGCAATAGACTTACCACCTATTACGTGGGACTGGAATACACACGGTGAAAAGCGGGTGTATAATATGCTTCTGCCACCCCTTCTCTCTCAACTCTCATTTTTCCCTCGTCTTATGTCCATAGGCCATTATATTACATTCATGTATTAATAATGATGTATTTTTTCCACAGATTTGCGTCTCTCGAATTATAAGTGGCTGTAACCTACCAGGGCATCCACCAAATACAACAACTACGACCGCAGTAACCAATTCGACGCAACCTCCTCCAACTACACCCGGTGGGCCCTCAGATAACACAACCAGCTCTACCTGACTATTTTTCACAGCTCCAACGGCTTGGCCTCCAGTAAATAGCACCAACTCAACACGGCCACCTTTAACAAGACCTGGCTGTCCCCCAGCTAACACCACCAACTCTACCTGGCCTCTACCTTGTACAACTTGGCCCCGATTTAATACTCTGGGATCCAACACGACTTAACCTCGTTTGGCCTCGTACTAACACCACTAAGCCCTTACCTCTAATTCCAGCTCCACCCAATTTAAACATCACCTTTAATAATAATACCATAGAAGAAGGAAAATGGGAGGCATGAATTTTTAGATCATAGTATTTTTAAATGGTAATTATATGTTTTAATTTAATTCGCAATTTTTGTTTACCTTATTCATTTAATCAGACATTAAAATCTATTTTTAACCCCAGACACATAACGAGGGGTGTTAAATGTTGACGTTGATTTAGTTTTGTCTGTCTGTGGCATCGTAACTCTAAAACAGTAGACCGATTTCAATGCAGTTTTCTTAATTTGAAAGAGTTTTCTTGCGGGGTTTTTTATATATATGTTTGGTTAATATCGGTCAAACAGTGTAAGAATATCAGCTCTTTTCCAAAATGATGTAAGGTATATTTGGCGTATGAAACGCGTGCCAAAATACTCGAAAAATGACAATGAAAAACAGAATGGTCTCCAGAGAACCCGAGAACTCGAAAACTCACAGCAGACATATCGGATTTTTCGTTATATACATATCGTTTTCGATAATTCAAGTCACATTGTAATTTTGGTAGTAAGTGTCAAGTTGGTAATAGGTTATTTGGTCAAGGTATAGGCGAAGGTGTTTAAAATCATACCACCAACTCAAACGATGAAACGAGCTTTGTCTGTGACGACTTTTTGGCGTGGTTTCACTGTGGATAAAGGATTTTTTATTAATATATTAATTGTACTATTATATACTTAGATATCTTAACTAAACAGATATGGCAAACGTTTATTGGCCTTCCGCGATATGTGGACGCACCAGACATCGCAATACAATGACTGTTTATCGCAAGCTTTGCATTCCATTGCGTGTTTAATTGGCAAAGGATATCTTGAAAGTATACAAACAAAGTAAGTGATATTGTTTATAGTGTTTTGAGATTGAGAATTTAAAATATAATTGACATTGTAATGGAAATCAAGAACGCTTGTTCTAGAATGGGAGACAGCACCCCGAACGCTTGTTTCAAATCTCTTTATTTAAGACTAGCTAACCCGGCGGACTTCCTACCACCTTTAAATTAATACATGTTGTTTTTATTTATTAGCTGACTTTTAAAGTAGGAAAAGAAGCTTCTCTCCAGAAGAAATTTTGATATGATGCCTATGACTACTTCTTATCATCGCTCCGCTCGCCATAGACAGGGTGTTTACCCTTGGACTTTACATCCGGAGTGCTCGTATACGATTAGGTCCGATAGGGGTTTTCTCTCGCATACGCTTAGATTGTTGAATGAGTTCCCGGTTTCCCCGAACATCTACGTTATGTGGTTCTTGGATGAGCTCCCGGTTTTCCCGAAAGTAGGGAGTATGTGAATCTTCAGAGGGTCTGAAAATAATTGTCTACAGGGTCGGCTGGTATTGCAAACTTCCATAGGTGACGATAAACACTTTCCATCAGGTGGGGACGTCTGCCATCTCAGTGGTATAACAAGAGCTTCACATGGGTTCTTTAAAAGGAATCTTAGAAGATTGTTGTCTGGTCAGTAACGTGAGTGCAGCCCCTTCGATGTTACAAACGTCCATAGGCTACGGTGACCACTTTTGCCATCTCAGTGGTGTAAAAAAAAAATAACAAAATCCTTGTAACGAATCTCCAGTTGGTGTTAAAATAATATGTACGTTTCTCTTGTACAGCAAATTAGGTGACCTACCGACAGCAGTGCCGTCTACCGGATCCAATTGTATTTTAAAACAATCCAGTAACCCATTACAATGTACACACAAAATTTCATTTCAATCGGTCTCGTCGTATATAGGAATAAAATTATAGGAATAAAACTAAAACTAAAACTATAAAAAAAATATAGGAATAGTATATAGGAATTTGGTGACAAACACACGTTTTCGGCCTTTTTTGGCAACCATCATCATCTTCCGAGCGTCTGTCCCAGTTACTTCTCGCGACGCCCGGGGTCCGCTTTCCTACATTTTCTCCTCCACTTCACACGGTCGTCGGCATCCCCTGTAGTGAGAGCATTGGCACGCATGTCATCCCTTACGACGTCAAGCCAGCACTTCTTGGGTCTCCTCTTACCAGGACCCGGCGGGGCTGACATCGCTAGACATTTGTTAACTACGTAGCCCGGCGGTTGCCGCAAGACGTGACCATACCAACGAAACCGACACTCTTGCAACTTGTCGGCAATGTCACGGACGTGAAGGCTGCCGCGCTGGTTTCTCCCGCGGTCCATCCGCGTGACTCCACACATCCACCGCAGCATCTTCATTTCCGTGACACGCAGCTCCTGCTTGTGTCGCTCCAATATCGGCCACGCCTCACTGCCATGAAAAAGGACAGGTCTAATAATGGTTTTGTAGACCTGTCCCTTCAACCGGATCGGCATTTTAGGGTCACAAATGACACCGGTCATCTCCCGCCATTTGGCCCACGCGGCAGCAATGCGTGACTTGACATCGCAATCGATGTCACTGGACGTGTGAAAAATAGATCCCAGGTATTTAACCTGGTCCGTGCGCTCGACCAAATACCGCCTATGCGGACGGATGTGGGATCTGTCAAGTTTAGTGCCAAATACTCGGTCTTCGCCACATTTAGTTTCAGACCGCCGTTCTTAAGCGTCTCCTTCCACGCCTTTACACGTCGCACCAATCTGCCCCTGTCCGCGTCTGCCAGCGCAATATCGTCAGCATACATGAGCAACCATGGAGGCTGCTCATGCGAGTTCCTGATGCTGTCCGACAATTCGTCTAATATTACACTGAAGAAAAGCGGACTAAGGACCGAAGCCTGGTGTACCCCGACGGTGATGGGGAAAGGTTTCGTGTCGCCAACAGCAGTCCGAACCATTGAATCGGAGTCACAGTACATATCCCGGATAGTGTCAATATAGATCTCTGGAACCCCTTTGGACCGCAGAGCCCACCAGATCATCGCCCGAGGAACACAGTCGAAGGCCTTCTGCATGTTTAGAAACAAACAGTGCAGAGACGTGCATTCAACCTGTATTTCTCTGCGACAACCCTTAGGGCAAAAACAGGGTCCGTGGTTCCATGACCAGGGCGAAACCCATATTGAAACCCCGAGAGAGTACACTCCTGCCGGATCCGAGAGACTATAATCCTCTCGAAGATCTTCATGGTGTGGAACATCACCTTTATACCTCGGTAGCTCCCGCACTCCTGCACTGACCTTACCTTTGAAAACTGGAGTAATAATACTCAGTCTCCATTGGTTTGGGATCTGCCCGCTGAGGAGTATGCGGTTAAAAAGGTTAACTAAAATGCCCACACCGCGAGGACCCATCGCCTTCCAGGCTTCGATGGGGACTCCATCGGGTCCGACAGCTTTCCGATTCTTCATGCGGCGAAGCGCGGTCAGGACTTCTCCAGGCGTTATCGGTGGCACTATATAGTCCCTGATTCGGAGGGAGGTCCGGAGGCTGCACCTCTTTGTGCTGTTTATTAAGCAGCTCGTGAAAGTACGAGCGCCATCTCTCCTTTACCGCGAGGCCTTCGCTTAACAGGTTGCCTCAGGGCCTCAGCCTTTTTCGGCAACCAACTGACACAATATTTTTTTGTTCTTCAATCTTTTTATTTGTGAAACAGAACTATTTTGTATTCTAACCA
This sequence comes from Thumatha senex, assembly GCA_948477245.1. Classification (NCBI taxonomy): domain Eukaryota; kingdom Metazoa; phylum Arthropoda; class Insecta; order Lepidoptera; family Erebidae; genus Thumatha; species Thumatha senex. The sequence continues at coordinate 11,734,994 of OX419753.1, forward strand.
AATTGACCAAAGAGATCGGGACCTCATACTATAGCTATGAAACACATCGATAAATGTTTGACAACCGATGACTCTATTTTTAAATTTCGAAACAAAAAACAAAGGAACATCTAAGTTTCACAGGCAGGAACATTTTGTGTTCAAAAATTTAATGGTCTTATTTAGTTTTTGCTTTATTTATTAAGTTTGTTTCTAACTGTTTAAACCTACCCTGAACCTTTACCAACATTTTTAAACCACAATTAGCCAATTCGGTCCGGCCATACTCGAGTTTTAGCGAGACTAACGAACATCAATTCATTTTTATATATGAGATAACTATGATTACCTATAGGTGATTTGTGAAATCAAACATACTTGTTTCTGGAATCAAACATACTCGTAGCTTTCCACTTTATTAAAAATTTATGAGAAATTTAGCAAAATAATTGCTTTAATAAAATTATCCAAGGATTTACACCTAGTTGTTTTCCAGGTTTTCCGCTTTGTAAAGGAGGGAAGAGGCGTTACGTTGTTTTTCCAACTTACTCAAACTATCTTCTGATTAATTTCGTTGCGGGTTCCAAGACATGCTAACATCTCCGGGGACTTCACCGAGATCGAGCTCGGTGTAACTTTTGTGGTTTTTATCATTGCTGTAGATCCTGGTTTACAGGAGTCACAGTAATGGGAACGCGGCTGGGATTAGTCCCAAATAAAAAAAAAGTTATTGGTTGAAGAAAAATCACTTACCTATTCTCTCAGCTGTGGATTGTAATATTTCTTCTCTTTCTTTCTATGTCACCCTGGTTGTCAAATGCAGTTCTCAACCCTGCCTTTATTAGTTTAAGTACCAATTCCCACCAGCTCTATTGAGGACTAGATAGATCCTGGTTTACAGGAGTGACAGTAATTTGCAATAGTAAAAGATAAGAAGCAGTCAGGGTAGGCCGAGACTTACATATGAAGACCACGCGAGCAGATTGCTCAAAAACTGAAAAAGTCAAAAGTACTCGGATACCCAGACGTGCATATATAAAGCGATTGATGAATCTACAGGAGGCGAAAGAAGTTGAAGGCCTTATGCGTCTGTCCATTTCAACACGGCAATGCTCTCATCACCTGTTACATAGGACAAAAACGTATAAGATGAAATGTGGGCGAATATGCCTCTGCCTACCACTTCAGGGATAAAGGCGTAACAATATGTTTGTATGTATGTATTAGCATATACGTCATACGATAATCTTAATTTATAGGTACCCATTAAACTATAAATGATTATCATTACGTGATCATTATGACAGGAAATCATATCATTTTCGTATTACTTAGCTACTTTACAATGAATGAACGAGTACCTAATATAGGTACAAAGACAGTTCTCCAAATCATTTTATTTATATTCATCATTTACCTGTTATTTTTCTTATCTTTCAATTTAACTTAACTATCTTTACGCTATATCCCTCGTGGCCCCGCGGACTCAGTGTTCTGTAAACGATCACTGCGTTAAGCAACTTTCACTATGACTGATCCTCGGATGGGTAACCACTTTGTGGCATTTGTATTTGCGAGCGTTTCCGTGCTTCGGAAGGCACGCTAAGCCGTTGGTCCCGGTTACCAGTAACACACAAATTTTCAACAGCAGGTCGTCACAGCCTGCGCCTGTCCATTTTAACACGGCGATGGGCTCACCACCTGTTACGTGGGACAAAAGTGCATACGGTGAAATGTGGGCGTTAACTTGAAAGATTCGACTTGAACGTTGAAAGACTTGTTTAAAAACTTATGCATAGAATGAGTGGAGTCCCTCGCATTAATGTTTAAAAATGGTTGTAACACTGTCCATTGGTATCGAGTTGTTGAGTAGCTCGATAGATGGCTCTGGTCATACTCTTAAATGACGATTGAAATATGGTGAAGAATTTCAACTTGGTTCGATTCGGTACTGGTAATGTAGTGGCTAAGAACAATGCCCTGGTTAGGCAAAGGTGGGTTCAATCCCCATCTCGAATAGAACTGTCTTTTTTCAATTTATGAGAAAATAAAGGTTGTCTTTCACTGATAAAATTACTCGATGACTCATTCTTTTAATCAACGCCCAGTCGAAGCCCTTAGAAACTTGACATTTTTAGGATAAGCTATCCTGTTAAATAGCAGTGTAAGAGTCTATTCAAAAGTGTAATATTAGCAGGTAGTAGTTAACCATGCATACACTTATAAAAAGTATTTCAAAGTATTTAATTCTACTTACTATACTAATTATCTTACTATCAATCCAATCCCACTGACTATTATACAACGAACAGTAAATGGTTGTAAAATTGTTTCGCAGAATCCTTTTCAGGTAATCTGATAAGTAAATTTCAGTACTTATAAATATAACTGTGTCAAATAATAGATTATTAGTTGTAATCGAAGAAAGCAGTTGAATAAAAGTAATATACTCATTGAGGAATAATTATGATGAGTGAGTAGTTTTTTTTTATTTAATTTTTCGTTGTTTACGTTTTTTTGAAGTGAAACTTCTTTAAAGCGCTCGTGGCCCCGCGGTCTCTGCAAACATCACTGAGTTACGCAACTTTCACTATGGCTGGTCCTCGGATGGGTGACCATTTTGTGGCATTTACATTTGCGAGCGTTTCCGTGCTTCGGAAGGCACGTTAAGCCGTTGGTCCCGGTTGCCAGTAAAATGGCAGTCGTTAGGCCTGGTTGAAGGCCTTCTGGGCGGCTTGAAAATTTTCAACTGTGGGTAGCCACAAGCTGCTTCTGACTATTTCAACACGGCAGTGGCTCACCACCTATTACGTGGGACAGGAATCCACACGGTGAAAAGAGGGCATATAATATGCCTCTGCCACCCCTTCGGGGATAAGGCGTGATGGATATTTATTTATTTATTCTAAAATTCTTTATCAAGGTTTTGACTGCCTCTGTGGCGCGGTGGGAGTGTATCCGACTGCAGCAGAAGAGGTCCCGGGTTCGATTCTCGGGTCGGAACAAATATTTGTGTGATCCACAAATGTGTGTTTCGGAGTTTGGGTGTTTCCTATTTCAAATATGTATGTATTAAGAAATATATAAGTATGTTTATCAGTTATCTAGATCCTGTAACACAAGCTAATATTAGCTTACTTTGGGCTAGATGGCGCTGTGTGAAAAGTGTCCCACAATATTTATTTTTAAGGTTTAGAGAAATTGTATAGCTGTAAAGAACTCGTCACTTTTTTCGGTTACGCGCCATGTTGTTTTGAAGTCAAACTTCTTTATCATAAGTGAAACTTCTTTATCGACGTATGAGAGAAATCTTATAGCTGTAAAAAAATGTCGTAAGAAGTTTCACTTCTTACCTGTGTACTCTGGTACACACACATTTTGTTTTCATTTACGCCTTATGTCCAAAGGGGTGCCAGTGGCATATTAAACGCCCAGTTTTCGCCGTGTGTATTACTGTCCCTCTAATAGTTGGTGAGGTGAGGCCATTGCCGTGTTGAAATAGACAGACGCAGGTTGTGACTACCTGCTGTTGAAATTTTTCTAGCCGCCCATAAGGTCTTCAATTTGGCTTAACGATTGTCATGTTACTGGCAACCGGGACCAACTATATAATAATATCAAATAACTATATAAATTTTATGTCATATTGTATTTTGAAGTGAAATTTCTTTATCGAGGTTGAGAGAAATTATATAACTGTAAAAAAAAGTCGTCACGTGTTTTCGTTACGCGCCATGTTGTTTTGAAGTAAAACTTCTTTATCGACCAGAAATTATATAGCTGTAAAAAAAGCTCACCACCTGTTACGTGGGACAAAAATGCATAAGGTGAAATGTGGGCGTATAGAATACTAGATATAGAATAGAGATAGAATACTACCGTAGAACTGTTCAGTAGAACAAGTGGGGACGAACCTCTGCCTACCCCTTCGGGGATAAAAAAGTGACAATATGTATGTATTTTTCAGAACACATCGTATTTCTGCTGGTAATCGCTGCAGTCTGTGGTCAAGAGTTCAGCTCGTCAGTAGTGAACCGTTGTCCACCCAGAGGTGTCCACTACATACCTCACGAATATGACTGCAGGAGATTCTACGTGTGCAACAATGGCATTGTAACTTCTATGAGACAATGCTCAATCGTACTATTTATTATTCATGAATTTTCACCTAATACTCGGGTAATTATCAACTTTGTTCAACTAACATACCTATCTATACGTCTATATGTATATCTTATATACTCTATACATAATATATAAACTTATATTGAGAAACGTTCTGTGAAACGGTCCTAATATAATAAAGCTGAAACTTTGGTTGTTTGGTTCAATGTGTTAATCACTAGAACGGATTTGTAAAATTCTACTACTACCCTGGAGTAGTAGTCATAAATGCAAATGTCGACAAATTGAGCATTATTGTAGAATTTATAAGCGGCGTGATAAAATAGGTGCGACGGGAGTTCGAAGTATGTCACGGGCGAAGCCGGGGCTGTGTCACTATAATATGGCCACAACCTGCATCTGTCTATTTCAACACGGCAATGGGCTCACCACCTATTACGTGGGACAGGAATCCACACGGTGAAAAGTGGGCATATAATATGCCTCTGCCACCCCTTCGGGGATAAGGCGTGATGGATATTTATTTGTTTATTTTATAGATAATAAAAAGCAGAGATTTTTTGGCCACTCAATAGAATCATTGTGCTTGTAAATAAGGAACGGAAAGATACAAAACTTCTGGTAAAATAAATAACTTCTAACAACTACGAGTACCCCGTCAGGAATACAGCTTGGACACATTTTTCTAATAACATGATTCCTGTTTATTTTTAAAATGGCACTTGAATATTTGAAATTGACACTTGTCACATATAGAATAGCATTTAATTTTACTTGTACCATACTCATCGATACATAATTTACTAAGCCACGGATTTTACAACTAACCATATGTTTTACAGTCTCAACATACATAAGTTCCTCAAAAAAAATTCTAGAGCTATAAATTATCAAAAAAATATAATATACCATCTAAAATACATCATACTCTATATCTTAAAAGCAATTTAATATATTTGATGATAAGAACAGGTAAATTATGATGATCATACGTCGAGTTATAAATTATGCCTTAGAATGGTCATAAAATTGTGTGTCGATAACATTGCTTTATTGGTGTTATATATTAATATACTAGGTTTTTATCAATCACGCCATATCCCCGAAGGGGTGGCAGAGGCATATTATACACCCACATTTCACACTGTGCATTCCGCGTAATTAGGTAGTGACCCCATTGCCGTGTTGAAATAGACAGACGCAGGTTGTGGCTACCCATTTTTTAAACTTTTCAAGCCGCCCATAAGGCCATATAATGACCCCCACGACTTTGACCGTGACATACATCAAACTCCCGACGCACCTATTTAATCCAGTTGCTTATTAATTCTCCAATAATGCATAAAAATTTGCCCGATTTCTCGACATTTATGATTACTGCTACGCTCTACAGGGTAGTAGCGTGATGATATATAGTCTTTCTTGATAAATGGGCTATCTAACACAAAAAGAATCTTTCAAATCCGACCAGTACTTACTGAGATTAGCGCGATCAACCAAACAAACAAACTCTTCAGTTTTAATTATTAGTATTAATTTGGATGTTTTTAGGATGATGATGTATAATATGTAGATGCTATAAAATACCCTTTAGTCCGAGACTACCAGGACTTTAATTAGTCGTGCTAATTAGTGTCTAGCACATAAGACCTTTTAGCCTTTTTGTTACCACCTCACTAAAAAGGCAACGGGTTCAAGATTTCTTCCAAATTTAACATCTTAAATAGACACATTTTATTAAATTTATTCGGCCCTTTAGACCTACCCCAGTTCCGTGCTTCGGAAGGCACGTTGGGCCGTTGGTCCCGATTGCCAATAAAATGGCGGTCGTTAAGCCAATTATAGGGCTTTATGGGCGCCTTAAAAATTTCAACAGCAGGTCGCCACAGCCTGCGCCTGTCCATTTCTACACGGCAATGGGCTCACCACCTGTTACGTGGGACAAATATGCAAACGGTGAAATGTGGGCGTTTAATATGCCTCTGCCTACCCTTTCGGGGATAAAGGCGTGACAATATTTATATGTATGTATGTATAAAAATACCGCTATACTAAGTTGTTTTAACAGAGGCTTACATTGAAGACATACCTAATCATCATCAGTTTATGTCGCACACATTTTTATCGTGTGGTAATCCCCTCGGATGTCGTGCTGGACTCGAACCGGCAAAAACCACACGTTTTCTGCCGAACCTTCTATTGCCGGACGCCCCGGGTAACTCCTGATGTCCCAGAGCTCCCGGCAGACTTCAGCTACCACAGCAGCCTCACCTAGGGTTCAGGTGTTATCCAGCTTCTTGGATTGGGTTCGAGTACTAGCCCACTTTTTGGGGCATGAGGCGTCAGTCAAATTTTCACGTCATGCCACCGTCTTGTGCCTGCTTCTGTAAGGACAGCGAGCGTCCTTTATTATATAGCACCCATTACTTATAATATAATTGAATCCAGTAACGGAGTCAAGGCCCCTCATTATTATCGTAATAATATATCAAATAAATCTATTATTCTTCCACAGAATTGTGTACCCGCAGCTTTTAGTGGATGCAGATCAGGGACTCCGCCAACACCAGCTCCTACAACTGAAGTTACCAAGCCTACTACCACCTACTGGTCTACACCACCTCCTATTATAACCACAACTGCTTTACCACCAGTTAACACCACCAACTCTACGTGGCCTCCATATTCAACTCCACCCACATGGCCCCCAGCTATCACTACCGACACTACCTGGCCTTCATTCCCTACTACAACCACTTTACCCCCAATTAACACCACCAACTCTACGTGGCCTCCATATTCAACTCCACCCACATGGCCCCCAGCTATCACTACCGACACTACCTGGCCTTCATTCACTACTACAACCACTTTACCCCCAATTAACACCACCAACTCTACGTGGCCTCCATTTTCAACTCCGCCCACGTGGCCCCCAGCTAACACTACCAACTCTACCTGGCCTCCTTTGACAACTACAACTGTATTACCCCCAATTAACACCACCAACTCTACGTGGCCTCCAATTTCAACTCCACCCACGTGGCCCCCAGCTAACACTACCAACTCTACCTGGCCTCCTTTGACAACTACAACTGTATTACCCCCAATTAACACCACCAACTCTACGTGGCCTCCAATTTCAACTCCACCCACGTGGCCCCCAGCTAACACTACCAACTCTACCTGGCCTCCTTTGACAACTACAACTGTATTACCCCCAATTAACACCACCAACTCTACGTGGCCTCCAATTTCAACTCCACCCACGTGGCCCCCAGCTAACACTACCAACTCTACCTGGCCTCCTTTGACAACTACAACTGTATTACCCCCAATTAACACCACCAACTCTACGTGGCCTCCAATTTCAACTCCACCCACGTGGCCCCCAGCTAACACTACCAACTCTACCTGGCCTCCTTTGACAACTACAACTGTATTACCCCCAATTAACACCACCAACTCTACGTGGCCTCCAATTTCAACTCCACCCACGTGGCCCCCAGCTAACACTACCAACTCCACCTGGCCTCCTTTGACAACTACAACTGTATTACCCCCAATTAACACCACCAACTCTACGTGGCCTCCAATTTCAACTCTACCCACGTGGCCCCCAGCTAACACTACCAACTCTACCTGGCCTCCTTTGACAACTCCACCCTCTTGGTCTCCAGCACCACCTTCGTTTCCATTTCCGCCCAGCTTCTGGCCAGCAATATTCAATACGAATTTTTCAAATAATACAATAGTAGTGTTCATAAAGAATATTGTACAAATGGGAGGCGATGGGGAAAAAGGAAATCAAAGAGATTTAGAATTTTATTAAAATCATAACGTATTTTTTGAGTACCTTCTGATACTTTATGAGTAGATAAAATGTGATATTTTTTTTAGAAAAGAAGTTAAGCCTTGTCTCTCGCAGAATTACAATTGCATTCAGTGATTACCTGAAGAATTTTGTGAAAGGTACCTACAGCTTTATCTTATTTGTTAGTTATATATTTTGTTCATAGATCGCTCGCACTGTGTTTTGTATAAATAATAATGATGCAATCAGTCCTGAGAGGAGTTTGAGGAATTTCCACTCACAAGCATTTACCTGATTCGGAAAACCATTCCGAGCTGCTACTAAAATCGTTGCCGTTAAGTCTGTTAAAAAAAAGTTTAAAGTTACAACCTGTCAATATAGTAAATATAATAATATACCTACCTACCAATATGGGAGAAAAGTTATGTTTAATAAATGTACTTAATTTATGAATTTGTTTTGTGTATAAACCAATAAATGACAACTAAATGTATATACCTAGTGTACATACCAATAATTTGTTGTTTTAATTACTTTAATATGATCAACCCCCTTCCATAATACTATTTAATCCGCTGGAGCTTGAGCACGTCTGTACGTAAACTCTGTACGTAAGAAAATTACAGTGAAGTTATAATATGTATAATATTTTACTTATTCCAAGTTTCTTCAAGGCAAGGTGCATACCTGTATAAAGTATTTGCGTAAAGTAGCACCAAATTCAATTCCAAAATCACAACATACCTACTAAGAAACAAAGTCATCCGCCGCGTCTGTCTGTTTGTTTACAATAAACTCAAAACTTCGGCAGCGATTTTTTTGCTGTTTTCACCAGTGTATAGAGTGGTTCTCGAGGAATGTTATAGTATTTACTTTTTGTTAAGTTACTAGTTATATTGACTAAAATGTTACGATATTTAAATTCCCGTTAAGTAAAGGTCCACTGCTTTACTAGGATAACGACACAGGACCTAGGACTGAGGACTTCACATCGACTGGACGTGACTCAAACTAAATACTTATTAAGAAAATATATAGACAAGGACAAGGCTGTATGGACTTCATTTCCTTTGCTTGCCCAAGATGGGCGAAGACAAATAAAATAACCAACCAAGGATTTGCGAAATGATTGCGTAAATGATTTGATCTTGGTTAATGGCGGCCGCTTGCTGTATATTATTTTCTAAAACTAGTGCATTAATCTTGTTTTATGTGTATAAATGGTAGTATCTTAGACTTAAAAGTTGTGTAATTTACAACTTGTCGTGCAAATTCAATAACGCTCAACGCCTCAATAACGCTCTACCACGTTAATGGGGCTAGGACACAGGACCTACAACTGGCCTTGACATCGACAAAAGACTCGACAGGACTTAATTACAAGATAAGATATATGATAATATAAAAAATAAGATTTGGCTAAAAGGTCTTAGTAATCAGGCCATAAAATAAATACAAAAAAAAAACAAAGTAAACAAACATCAAACAGAATTGAGTTTATCTATAATTCTAGTAGTAAAATTTCTTAGGCAGTACCTTGAGTAAGATATTATAATATAGAAGTATTATTTATGAAACTGATAAAGTGACCGGTATTGTTGAGTAAAGACTTAAAATGTCAGACACCGAAGTTGAAGTACCAACAACATTTAAAAAACGTAATTTTAAGAACAGAGGTGGTAGAAAGCGTAAAACTTCTAGCTCAGATGGTAATTAAGTTATTTCTGATATTATTTTGGTAAAGAAATAGACTAATTCTTAAGTATATTAATGTTTGGAGGTTATATTATGACCCACCGAGAGGGTTTCATCAAGATATCTGGTCCCAAGCGACCTCACCTGGTAGCGGTGCAACTTCTGATTGAACAAGGCAACGACGCATCATACATATTGTCACGCCTTTATCCCCGAAGGGGTAGGCAGAGGCAAATTGAACGCCCACATTTCACCGTATGCATTTTTGTCCCACGTAACAGGTAAACAAACCAAATCAAGTAATAAAAGTAGACCACACGCAAATTGTTTTATTGTGGATCTTTTGCAGTTGTACGTACACCGCGCATTTTATCCGACCATAATGTCTCTGAAAGCAACCACTTTTGAAACAGAGTAAAAAAAGAACACCAGGAATACTGGCAGTATACAATATATCCCAACTCAACCAAATTCTTTTTTTAAAGTTACAAAATAGCAAACATACAATAAGGTTTAAATATCGTTTTACAGAGAAAAATAACTCCAGTTCAGATGATCAGACAGTGGTAATACCACAAAAAAGGGCTCAAAAGAACAATCCAAATATTCAGAGCTCTTCTGGAGGACCCAAGATAATTAAACCGGATATTGAAAAGGATGCTAGCAGTAATAGTGAAGATGAGAATGTAAGTGGATGTTTTTTTATACCATACATAGACTGTGTAGTGTGGTAGTGAACCTGGGGTCCTGAGATTTTAGGATTAATAGAATAAATAATGCATGTGAAGTTAACCCCGCGATGCACAGATAAAAAAAAAAAAGAGTTCTAGTCGCCCCCCACAGAGTTCCGAAGTTCTTTATATTTTTTGGAGATAGTTCTATTGTTTACACAGCTCAAAAACGGTTTCTAAAATGATGAGGGAATAGTGTTATTAGGATAATGTATAGAACTCTTTGGGGGGCGACAAGAAATCTTGGCATAAATTGAAATTTTAAAAATTATCTATATTTTTTATTATTTATTTTTGTCGCAGCCTGGTGTCTTTATTTTTGATCTGTAAAGTTGTAAAACGTCACATTGAAATGTCATTGTTGGTCTTGAGATTTAGAGAGAGAGGTGAGTAGATGATGTGACTGATGTCGACTCTTTCGCTCCGTGTGTCATCGATTTTAAATAAATTGCGATTTCTGTAAGGCTGTATTCCTTAGTTCCATGCCCTAGGGTAGACTTGGAAAGAAAGAAAAAAAAACAAAGTAAAGTCTTTTTGACAGTGGTGACGGAACGTCATTCGCCTAGCTACAGATCGACAGAAAAGATGTCGATTGTAAATATATTTTTTAAACTTCGCTAAAAAGAAGTAATCTTTTATAAATTGTATATGGAAGTTCACGCCTGTGACTTCTTATCAATGGTTGTATCAAAATAACTATGTATTTCGGTAAGAACTTTGGATTTTTGAAACCGCGTTTCTAGCCTTGGTGATCTTTAGTATTTTGACGAAAGGCTATTCATTTGTTTACAGTTTGTTACGATGCTTGAAGCAGTATTAATGGAATATTTGCCTGCCCTTTAAGATTTATTGGTTTTTCTTTAAAAAAGTGGTAAGTTCTCTTTATGTATTCGAATCACGAACAAATATCCAATTGTTTTTCCAAATCTAATGTAACTAATTCTTTTCTTTGCAGCTGAATTTTTATATTAGTTCTATTGTTGGATAAAATTTACCATGGATGCTGACCATGTGGTTACGGGAGACGACACCTGTCGCGGTCTGCAGATCGAATTTCGAATCCCGTGGTAATTTAACCACGCCTTCAGGTACCTAGTTTGAATTGTTTTTGTGTAGATTAATCTCATTGAGTCGTGCATTATTATTGCACGACTCAATGATCTGACCCATGTAACGACTTAATGATTTGGCTCATGTTTTGAATCATGTTACGATATACTTTTGACTTATAAGCTGGCACTATGCTCGATCTCACTATTCTAAATTTCACGCCTCAACCCTGTGAATAGTTAATCTTTAGCTTACTAAATCACTGGAATAGATTATACCAATAAAGATAATGTATATTCAATCAATTCGCCTATAAAAATATAGAAACTTTCTTCTAGAGATTACTCCTATTATTTTTGGTTCATCGCCATCTTTAACCATTAATTGTAATATTATTATTACAATTGGCGCGTGTGAACAGAGACTTGAAGGATTGATTTGAATATACATTTGCTTGTAGTGAGTGAGTCGTGCATCTTATAGTGGTATTGTTACATTGTTTTGCTCTGAAATATATATTTGTATATTTTGCTTAGAGTATATTAAACTATTTTGTTATTGAAACATTCTTAACAAATGAAGAAATACTGTTCTATTGGTATATATATATCTAAAACTGGAGTAATCTTAAACTGAAGTAATTATGATTTCTTGAAAATAACCTATAACCTAACTTTTTAATAATATGAAGTAATAAGTTTGTATATTAATTGTATCTACATATTGATCTGACTTTCATAACTATTATTAGCTTTTTATGATATAAAAATATGAGTGAATTGTTATAAATAACATAACAATGTTTTAAATGATAATTTGTGTTTACATAGTAATACATTTTGTGACAAACTTAATTATATAGCCTTACTATTTGTACGAGCCATGCATCATTAATGGTTTAACATTTTTACAGCATATTGTTTTACAGCCTATTAATAGGTTAGATTAATATAAATAGAATGTAACCATTTAAATTTAAATTATTCATCTGAGATCTTTCCAATCACACTTGTGTAACTTTACAGCGGAGTGTTCGAAGCTTTTGAAACTTGTTTGAATGATAATATTTTGCTTTTTGACAATCATCATCTGAGCGTCAAGGCCTGGTTGTGCTTAACTGTGGCAGTGATTGATTTAATTGAGTTTTCAGTGCTTTCTTTGAATTTGTTTTGGCTTTTGGATGTTAATAGCTGACTGCTGACTATTACTATCATCTTACCATTCGGTCTCGGTTGCCTTTGGATATTTTAACAATTAATTGTTTTAGCTTTTGAATTTCTTTGATTTTTGTCAACTATGGACAAGAGCGTGCAGTTTCCACCCTTATTTGATGATAAGGAGGAGTAATAATGATAACAGTTCAAAAAACTGATTAGGTCCCATCGAGCACAGGTTCGTGTAAGAACTGATAGTGACTCGATGTTAAAGAAATTTAGTTATGCTCCTGATGCTGCAACTAATGAAAGAGAATGCAGTCATTGGCTAAATTATTTAAAAGTTTATTTTATAAACATAAATTCTGCTCCTATTTTGTTTGTTAAAGGTGAGGATACTAGACCTTACTTAGAATTTCTTATAAATAATAGAACTTATTCGGGTCATCGATATATACTTTCTGTTGTAGACGTTTTTACTAAATACTGTTGGTTATTCCCAATGATAAATGCTACTACTAATGTAATTTGTAAACTTATTGAGAAGGAGATTTTCCTTAAGTATGGAACTCCAAAAATATTTGTTTGTGATAATGGAACTCAATTTACTGCTAGATAGTTTGTTACGTTTCTTAATGTTTATAATATAAGTAAAATATTTTATAATACCCTGTATACTCCTCAAAATAATCCAGTTGAAAGATATAATAAAACCGTTGAGATATGTATAGCATGTTTTGTTAAAGATGATCATAGAACGTGGTCGAAGTTTTTATCTCATGTTCAACTAGCTTTGAATAATAGTGTGAATCTTGCTACAGATTTTACTCCTAACTTTTTAATGTTCGGTAGAGAACTTATTTTTGATGCATCTTTGCACCATGTTAGTACCTCTATTGATAATTTAGATCAACTAGAGGTAGGAGATGGAAGTTCTTTTGCAACTTCACTCAATTCACTTAGTGAAGTCTTTGTTAAAGTACAATCTTGTTTGTTAAAAGCGTATAAGCGAAGCCCCATCTAGCAACTGTGTTTAATGACTGTGTTTCTAGTGGTACATTTCCTGATTTAATGAAACACAGCAAAGTCGTTCCCTTGTTCAAGGCTGGCAGCGCTACAGAGCCGTCTAATTTCCGACCACTGTCAGTGCTGCCAACTTTGAGCAAAGTATTTGAAAAAATAATCTTGAATCAAATGCTATCCCATTTTAATAGTCATAAAATACTCCATGCGAATCAATTTGGGTTTACGAAAGGGCGCTCAACTTCCGATGCTGGTGTTGAGTTATTAAAATGTATTCATGAAGCATGGGAAGACAAGCACGATGCATTAGGTATATTTTGCGATCTATCAAAGGCTTTTGATTGCGTTCAACATGAAACGCTGTGCAAAAAATTATACCACTATGGAATAAGAGGCAAAGCTCTCGACCTTCTGTCTTCATATTTGAACAATAGAATACAGAGGGTCGATATTAATGGTACACGTTCTGTAGGATCCATGGTTACAATGGGTGTGCCGCAAGGCTCGATACTTGGGCCATTCTTGTTCCTCATTTATATTAATGATTTACCATTTTATGTAGGGGACAGGAATAGGATTGTTTTGTTTGCAGATGACACCTCATTAATTTTTAAAATTAATAGACTATTAGATAACTATGACGATGTAAACAATGCAATTGCAAGAGTAGTTCATTGGTTCAGCTCAAATAATCTTTGCCTTAATGAAAATAAAACTAAATGTATAAAATTTACTCTACCAAATGTAAAACAAGTTGCGGCCAATGTTCAACTGAATGGACAAGTGTTAGAGTTTGTAGAATCAACTGTGTTCCTAGGTATAACTATTGATGCCAATTTGCAGTGGGGCCCACACATAGAAAAGACAGCCTCTAGATTAAGTTCGGCTGCATACGCTGTAAAAAAGATCAGGACTCTAACAGATGTGGATACGGCTAGAATGGTTTACTTCAGCTATTTTCATAGTATTATGTCTTACGGTATTCTCCTTTGGGGGAGTGCTGCAGATTTAAATATTATTTTTGTTCTACAAAAGCGGGCTGTACGCGCTATTTATAATTTGGGCCCCAGAGTTTCTCTCCGAGAAAAATTCAAAGAAGTGAATATTCTAACCGTACCATCACAATACATTTTTGCCAATCTTATGTATGTCCAGAAAAATCTATCACAGTTTTCTAAACTCTGTGATAAACATAATATAAACACTAGAAATAAAAATAATCTTTCAGTCCACCACAGTCGACTACATAAGATTGGCGATTCTTTCCAGGGTAACTGTATACGCTTTTACAACAAGCTTCCCTGTGACCTGAGAAATTTACCTTTAAATAAATTTAAAAAGTTTATTAAAAACAAGCTTTGTGAAAAAGGTTTTTACTCCGTTACAGACTATTTGCAGGACAGGGACGCCTGGAAATGATCTGCTGGCAAAATGAAATAATATTAAATTGTAAATAGGCCATCAAAAAAAAAGCCTTCCTAAGTTTCTTGCCGGTTCTTCTCAGGTGGGCCGCGTTCCGAACCGGTGGTCGCTTTAAATATTTTAAATAGTGTATGACATTTTGTAAACGCCGTTAAAATGGTCTATGCAAAATAAAGATATTTTTATTTTTTATTTATATTTATTTAGAAATGCTAGTTATTATAATGTAGGGAGGCGAATCATTTCTTTTGGTGTTGATGATATTGTGTGGAGGAGAAGCATTGTGCAGTCTAATACTCTTGCATATTTTTCTGCTAAACTTGCACCTAAGTTCGTTAAGTGTAAAGTAGTTTCTAAAGTTTCACCTAACGTTTACCTTTTGGAGGACCTGAATAAAGGTACCACAGGTCGCTACCATGTTAAAGATATAATTAAATATTAAATTATTTTGTTTTGAAAATTACAGACTTTGGTCTTGGTTTTGGTATTGGTTAGGAAGAATTTTGCCTTTGTTAGTATGATGAGTGAAAGGTAATGGCAATTTAAAAGAGATGTATGTTAGGTTACTTCACAACTTTTATTAGAATCAAGTTCTGAATCTTTAAAAAATAGAACTTGGGATATAACAAATTGATTAAAAATCTATCAATTTACCTTTTGGAATTATTAAAATTAGCCTTTTAGAAATAACATTAACTTTTCACACAAATAACTGTCATACACATCAGAGGATCTTATCTTTTTGTTTGTTTGTTGGAACCTTAATTGGTTATTAAAACATTATTATTCCACTTATATTATGGAATGATATTGTTCTGCTTGTAGGAAATTTTCCTAGTTTTGTTCGTATGTTTAGGTTATTACTCCTAAATTTTATTTTGTACATATTGTATTCTTATATTGGGATGATGAATCCTTAAGAATAGTTTTGATGTTGCGTTTCTGGGTTGGTAGAAGTAGCTGTATCTCAGTTCTTCTGATCCCGAGGCCATGTCGCAGGGCTCTGATTTATATTATACAAATATAGGTAACATCAAATGCCTGCAGCCAGTAAGTAGTGTTATTGCATTGATAGTACATTCATTTGTCAAAATAATCGTAATCTATATAATTGATAATTGTTTGCTACTGTAGTATTCATAAATTCATTATAGTTTATGTCATTTAATATTATACGGCAATGAGCTCACCACCACTAATTTATGTGGGACACAAGTAGACACGGTGACAAATGGGCGTAAAATATGCACCTGCTGCCCCTCTGGGGATAAGGCGTGATAGATAAACATTCAATAATATGGTAAATCAAAGAAATGAAAAACAGAATGTCTGTGGTTTAAATATCAGCTTGACGTTGCTACCAACGCTGTCTTCTTTGTAATCAGTGTGATCAGTTTTTTACAACTATCCTTATAGTGAATATTACACAACGGCTGAATCGCGATAGCGAAGTTATGTTGATTTTTGTTGATGGTAGGTAAATATACATCACACGACAAAAACTTTTCGTCCAAAACCCAATTTTATTATTTATATTAACGATATACTTGCTTGATTTAAGGGTTTTTAGGCACTTGTATCGAGCACTGTGTCCAGTCATTCATAGTTTAAATATAATAGCACTTTATAACTAAACGAAAACTCACTTTGATACCTTTTTAGCTATACTCTTTAAACTTTTTCTATACTTTAAAAATCCTTTCACCAACGATAGATGTTAAACTTTGGATAAGATACTACGTTATTTTAAACTCACATACTAAAACGAAAACAGTTTAATATTTTTTATTTACGTGATTAGCGCGGAGTCGATGTAATGGTGACTAGCGCCATCTGTCAATGCATGTGATATGCTCACTAATGCAGTGATCGTTTACCGAACACTGCATTAGTGAGCATGGGCTGACCCACACATATTGTATATATTTTGTTTGTTTGTTAAGTAATTCAAAGTTACCCGGAAATGACTTTTGAAATACGTTTTGATGTTGATATCTGTCTCTTTTGACTAAAGGATCACATCTTTATATATGCATTTGTGTTCGGAAAGTCGGTAGGGTTGTGCCGGTCACATTTGTCATATTGTTTTGTTTTGTTACAGCATTTGTGTTCGGAAGTTCGGTGGTGTTGAACCGATCACATCTGTTTGGTTTTGTTACAGCGTTTGTCCTCGGGAGTTCGGTGGTGTCGAGCCGATCACATCTGCTTGGTGTATTTTTCCACAATAAATTTTTGTTGGAATATTTTACTTGTCACAGTACTATGTGCAGTTACTGTTTGACTTTGTGTCTTTGTTTGTCACAGTCACGTTGGTGATGTTGTTTGATATTGAAGTTGTTCGTTTGTCACGACACCTTGTACAGTTGCTGTTTGACTTTGTAATTATTACAAGTTACAACACAGTTTTGCTGATGGTCTCACTACAGGGGATGCCGACGACCGTGCGAAGTGGAGGAGAAAATGTAGGAAAGCGGACCCCGGGCGTCGCGAGACGCAACTGGGACAAACGCTCGGATGATGATGATGACAACACAGTTTTGCTGATATTTTGATTTTTATATGGGATTGTAAGTGAAAGAAGTCGGTGGCGATAGAGCTTAACCGCATCTTCAATATATATAAGGATAAGATTGGATGAAAGAGTCAGTGGCTAGATAGCTTAACTGAACTCCTGGTTTGAGAACTTGGTTGGATTTGTTTTTCTTTAGTACTTACGTTAAGTCAATGCTTTGACTTAAAGTTTTTTGTTGTATCAATTTTGATATTCTTATTTGTAAAGAGTTGGATGATAGAGTCGGTGGCTATGGTGCTCAACCGTACTTTTGAATTTAGTTTAGTGCTGGTAGAGTCGGATGTTTTTCTGAACTCATGGAATGTGAATGTTCTGGTTTGTTTACTAGATTTTTATTGGAACTATACTTATGGTTGGTTGGTTATTTATTCTTGTTACAGAATTTTGTTTTTGGGATTTTGGTTTTCTTTTATTGGAATTATTTCCATTTCTTTCGTAGAGCTTAATTGTTTGAAAAAGAAAGTTCCTTTCTTTTATTGCTGGTTGGGGTGTGATGTAACGTTGTAAAACGTCACATTGAAATATCATTGTTGGTCTTGAGATTTAGAGAGAGAGGTGAGTAGATTGTCGACTCTTTCGCTCCGTGTGTCATCGATTTTAAATAAATTGCGATTTCTGTAAGGCTGTATTCCTTAGTTCCATGCCCTAGGGTAGCCTTGGAAAGAAAGAAAAAAAAACAAAGTAAAGTCTTTTTGACAGTGGTGACGGAACGTCATTCGCCTAGCTACAGATCGACAGAAAAGATGTCGATTGGAAATATATTTTTTGAACTTCGCTAAAAAGAAGTAATTTTTTATAAATTGTATATGGAAGTTCACGCCTGTGACTTCTTATCAATGGTTGTATCAAAATAACTATGTATTTCGGTAAGAACTTTGGATTTCTGAAACCGCGTTTCTAGCCTTGGTGATCTTTAGTATTTTGACGAAAGGTTATTCATTTGTTTACAGTTTGTTACGATGCTTGAAGCAGTATTAATGGAATATTTGCCTGCTCTTCAAGATTTATTGGTTTTTCTTTAAAAAAGTGGTAAGTTCTCTTTATATATCACGAATAAATATCCAATTGTTTTTCCAAATCTAATGTAACTAATTCTTTTCTTTGCAGCTGAAAAGGCACTTTTTTTATATTACTTCTATTGTTGGATAAAATTTGCCATGGATGCTGACCATGTGGTTACGGGCTCGTCATTCTCGTGGAGACGACACCCGTCGCGGTCTGCAGATGTGATTTCGAATCCCGTGGTAATTTAACTACGCCTTCAGGTACCTAGTTTGAATTGTTTTTGTGTAGATTAATCTAATAATGATGCACGACTCAATGATCAGGCCCATGTAACGACTTAATGATTTGGCTCATGTTTTGAATCATGTTACGATATACTTTTGACTTATAAGCTGGCATTATGCTGGATCTCACTATTCTAAATTTCACGCCTCAACCCTGTGAATAGTTAATCTTTAGCTTACTAAATCACTGGAATAGATTATACCAATAGTGATAATATATATAATGTATATTCAATCAATTCGCCTATAAAAATATATAAACTTTCTTCTAGAGATGTATTCCATTATTTTAGGTTCCTGCTCTTATGATTAGAAGCTCAATCTCTATCGCTGATATCCGTGTGCATAAAGTTGGTAGGACTTATCCTCCGGGCGCCTGAAACGAGTTATAACTTTTGTTAGTTTGTTAGTTCATGTCCCCATAATAAGACGTTGAAATATTATTATTACAGATCGTATGAAAAAAAGTTACGGGGAAGATTTGTAGAACTCTTTGGGGGGCAACGGGAACTCCTGGCAGTAATTTAAATTTTTGAAATAATTTAATTTTTTTATTATTTACTATTTTTCAATTTAGAATATTTCCCGTACTTCATTTTGATTCAGTCAAAATTGAACTTACCAAACTCGAAAAAAAAAATGAATGAATAATGATAAAAATGAAAATTTCGGAAATGCAATTTTTTTAGGAGTTCTAGTTATCCCCCGAAGAGTTCTATAAATCTTCCCAGCATTTCATTTTAATTCAGTGAAAATTGAAGCTACTTGGCTGGAATGGCAATAGATAGATGAATAAATAAAAAAAAGATTATTGATGAAAGCGATTAGTAATAAGAGTCTTTGACTTTTCCTCGACAGTTCTATGAATCAGATTTAGATCTGATGGCGTATTAAGATACTGAGCTGAGGCGACTATAAGTGGATAATCGAAACGTCAATTTTTTTTTCAAAAATGTTCACTAAAAAAAAATGAGTTCTCGTCGCCCTCAAAATTATTTATATTTCTCATTATTTATTTATGTTCGCCAGGGCCTGGTGTCTTCATTATTAACCGTATGAAAAAAAGTAACGGGGAAGATTTGTAGGTAGGTAAGTTGGAAGATATGAATTTCAAAAATAAAAATTTCTGCCTGGAGTTCCCGTTGCCCCCCAAAGAGTTCTACAAATCTTCCCTGTAACTTTTTTTCATATGATCATAAATAATAAAGACACCAGGCTGTGATAAAAATTTCAATTTCTGCCAAGAGTTCTAGTCACCCCCCAAAGAGTTCTACTTCACATGCATAAATAAATATTGTTGCAACAACTCACACAACGCCATCAGAATCCAAACTAAGCAGAGCTTGTACTATGGTAACCAGATAAACTATAAGAACTGATAAACATACCTATATATTTCTAAATACATACATATTATAGATAAATAACACTAAGACACAGAATAAACCATTATGCTCATCACACAAAGTTTTATCCTGGGCAGGAATTGAACCCTCGACCTCTTGCGTAGCAGTTGGATACACTCCCACCGCGCCACACAAGCTTAATCTATTAAAGCCGTGTAAAATAAACTAATGCGTAAATGTTAACATTCCTATTAATCTATTCAGTTAATTATTCCCATCTTGTTCATGCCTTTTTTCACATTAAATTCACTAGCCTAGCCTGCTGCCTAGTTGAAGTCAGACAGAGAGGGCTAAGAGACCCAATTCCAACATCTTAGACAGTTCGTAATTTAATTTTTATGGATTCCCCTTTAGGTGAACACCTCCTCCAATTTTGAACAAACTGTTCTCTAAAATTTGTGTAAAATACTGGTATTAGCGTGATCATGCGTAATTACCTTAAATGCCTTGACGTTTCGATTGGGTTGCATCAGCCATGGTCACAAGCTGACTAACAGAGTCTGCTGCTACACTAATTTTAATCACGCAATGCTCAAGTTTAAAACTTGGTAAACTTCTCTCTTTTGTGCTTTTGTAAGACATTGTTTTACGCCATACCTTAATGTATATACATAAGTATTAAATATAGTAATTAGTCAAACTTCTAAACAAACATTTGTGCATCACACAAATGTTCCATCTCACATATTGAACCCAAGCCCTCAGCATCACAGTCGAAAACACTACCAGGGGGGTGTCACTCCGCAGTTTAAGTATATTTGGGCAGCGCACCGCTCGGAGCGGCTAATGACAGTGGGCTGCCGCTCGGCTCGCACGCACCACAGCGCTCTAAATAAATAGATACAAAAACTTCTTAAGTGACAACCCCGCGCGGACTTCGCGCGGTGCGTCATAAAACTCTGGCGCACAAAGAAAACTCAACGTTCGTGCAAAGTCAAGTTTCAATTTAGCATGCAGGTGGCCAGTCTAGGTATATTTTCATACCTGAAACTGACTTTTGGGAGTCAAACTTCTGTACGTAGTACTATTACTTTTTCTGTGACACTACTACTTACGAACTTTTCAAGGCATTTGTATTGCTTTTAGTGTAGTTGGTGTTGATTAACTCATGAATATTTTGCCAATTATTAATAAATTCTCATGACTTCTTACAGGCACAAAAACGTACAACACTGTCTGTCCAACAACAAAGGGAGAACGCCACAGCTACTTACGAGCTAGACACAGAACATGATAAGGATGCGCAAGCCATTTTCGAGAAGGCACAAAAAATTAATGAAGAATTACATGGACAAGCTGATGATAAGGTGATTTATTAACTTTTCTACCGGATTAATCCAGAACCATAAGAAATGTTCTACTCCAAACCCAACCTGGATTTGGAACCTTATTTTTTATATCGCTGAGGTGGCAGACAAGCATACCTTTACTGTTACCTGTGGACGTTTGCAACACCAGAGGTGCACCGCCACGCTGCTGCTGACCCTTTATAATCCTTCTAAGACCCTTTTTGAAGAACCTCTTACTGTAGACGTTTGGGAAAACCCAGGCAAGGAGTTCATTCCACAATCTAAGCGTTATTATAATGTTCTTGTTGTGTACGCCGGGACTGCTGGAATAGCGATCCGATCGCATAGATCGCCGCCCATATCTGATCCACCTTCAGATGTTCTAGATCTTCTTTCTCTAGTCTGTCCCTACCCATAATTTCCCATCTTGTTAACAAATACATGGGACACTCAGCAAGTTGGAGAAGTTGGTTTTCATCTTCCGCTATGCATTCTGGGCATTACTCCTATCACTGTTGAGTCCTTTTAAGGCGACAGTATCCTGTGATGATCTCTATCACAAGCCTCATATTTGCTATGGTTAGTTTAACCAGTCGGCTTGTCCTTTTCGCATCCTTGCTTGTCATTTGGAACCTTGGTGTCCACTTCTATTTCGCTGTTTAGAGCAGCTATACTGTGGCTTTTGACTTGCTTTCATTTTTGGCATTGTGAGAAGTAATTAATTGAATTAGACGTTACATGGTGGAAATCCATCGTAGAATGATAATAAAGGAGGGAGGAGGATCCCACCACACACCCTTGATTCGTCAATCCTAACGCACAACCGTCAAGGATAACCTCTACTAATTGTAACGGAGGAATGGCGAACCGAACTCCTCAAAGAAAGGGATGTAGGATAGGAATAAGGAAACCTAACCCTCCAGGTTGTTAAAATTTTGCAATACTCCACTTTACAAGGTGACATTTAGTTGACACAAGGCATCCTCAAGACTGCTTGGCAGCGAAGAGGACTTTTTGTTAGAAGTGACTGCCGTCTAACCTTCCAACCCTGTAACTCACCTGTGTCTTTGCCTTGTCTGTTAGTCAGCAGATGCAGGTCTAGCAGGTGAGGTTGCTAGGGCCCCAGAGATTTTGATGTGCCCCTTACAGCTCAAGTCTATTGTCTATACAAACTATATTAAATTTGTATAAATATCAAAGTGCTCATAGCACTTACTCAATGTACTTTAAACGACCACTGCGTTAAGCAACGTACGTTATGACTGGCCTTCAGATGGGTCCTGAAAGTCGTCAAGCCAAGTTGAAGGCCTTATGCCTTAAAATTTTGAATTACAGGAACAGCCTGCGCCTGTCCATTTCATCACGGCAATAGGCTCACCACCTTTTATGTGGGTCAAAAATGTTTACGGTAAAATGTGGTCGTATAGCATGCTTCTACCTACCCCTTGAGGGATAAAGGCGTGACAATATGTATGTATGTAAACAGTGTATGGCACATGGTGGAACTTGCTGCATATCTTGAATAAAATTACGTGTACTCTTTCACATTATTTACTTTTTAACCTGACCGGTTTCACCTTATACGCAGTTTGACCAAAGCTTTGAAAATGCCGTAAGGCGAAACCGGTCAGGTTCAAAAGTAAATAATGTGAAATAGTACAAGTGTACACATGTGTAAACATGCATGGAAATACGGTCATTATTTTGAAAAAAGAATACGCGATGTATCGCATTAACGGAGAGAGAAAATGAAATGCATTGCTAGAGCGTTTTTTGAATTTGGAACATTACAACGCTCCAGCAATGTTGTATGAAACGGCGTGCTTTACACTCATACTCGACCTGCAATTGCCTATTTCCCGGCCTTTGCAATAATGTATTACACAATCACAATAATATTGACTACCCCGTCAGGGATACAGCGTGAAGATAGTTAGTTACTATAATATTTGTACCCCAATTTCAGGTATACCGTGGTTTAAATAATTATGCCCAATATTACAAGAAGAGAGACACAGCCGCTGGCAATGCCAGCTCTGGACTGGTTAGAAAGGGTCCCATAAGAGCCCCAGCTAACTTAAGAGCTACCGTAAGGTATGAACGTAGAATTTGACCAAAAACTGCTCCTGTTCACTTTCGTGTTTTTAGACATCCCACTATCCCTACCGCAGAGCAAGCATTGAATTGAGTAAAAAAATAAGAATTAATCGCTCGTGGCCTCGCGGACCCAGTGTTCTGTAAACGATCACTGCATCAAGCAACTTTCGGTATGGCTGGTCACGAATGGGTGACCACTTTTTGGCATTTACATTTGCGAGCGTTTCCGTACTTCGGATGGCACGTTAAGCCGTTGGTCCCGGTTGCCAGTAACATGGCAGTCGTTAAGTCAAGTTGAAGGCCTTATGGGCGCCTTGAGAAATTTCAACAGCATGTAGCCACAACCTGCGTCTGTCTATTTCAACACGGCAATGGGCTCACCACCTATTACGTGGGAAACAAATACACATGGTGAACAGTGGGCATACAATATGTATGCCTACGCCACTCCTTCGGGGATAAGGCGTTTAAAAAAAAAGGTTATTTTTTTAAAAGTTCTTTTCCATCTAATGACCAGCAATAGCTAAAGTTACCTAACGCAGTAAATAAATAAATATCGTTGGGACAACTCACAAAACGCCATCTGATTCCAAACTAAGCAGAGCTTGTTCTATGGTAACCAGATAACTGATAAACATACTTAAATATTTCTAAATACACACATATTATAGATAAATAACACCCAGACACAGAATAAACCATCGTGTTCATCACACAAAGTTTTATCCTGGGTGGGAATCGAACTCACGACCTCTTGCGTAGCAGTCGGATACACTCCCACCGCGCCACAGAGGCAGTCATCGTTTACAGAACACGGACTTGGCTACGAACGCCTTCTATGAACTCTAACATTTGTACTGAAGTGATAGAACTATAGACTGCCGCAGTGGCGCAGTAGTAGAGTATACGACTGAAGCGCTAAGGTCCCGGGTTCGATTCCCGGGTCGGAACCAATATTTGTGTGATGCACATATGTTGGTTTCGGACTTTGGGTGTTTCTTATCTATACTAATACTCGTATTATAAAGCTGAGGAGTTTGTTTGGTTGAACGCGCTAATCTCAGGAACGATGTCGAATGTAAAAATTATTTTTGTGTTGTATAGCCCATTCACCGAAGAAGGCTATAGGCTATATATCATCACGATACTATCCTGGGGAGCGGAACAGTAGTCATAAATGTCGACGAATCAGACAAATTTTTATACGAAGATTTTATAAGCGACGGGATTAAATAGGTGCGACGGGAGTGCGAAGTTTGTTACGGGCGAAGCCGGGGAGGTCGCCTAGAATATAATATGTATGTATTTAAAAATATATAAGTATGTATATCAAGTGTCTAGATCCCATAGTACAAGCTTATAGCTTAGTTTGGGCTAGATGGCGCTGTGTAAAAAGTGTACCACAATATTTATTTATTTATTTAATTTATATATTTTATGTACAGATGGGATTATCAACCAGATATATGTAAAGATTACAAAGAGACTGGATTCTGTGGTTTCGGAGGTGAGAATAGCTTAATTTAAGCTTATTATTATAAATTTAATTTCAGTTACTACCGGTTAATTTCTACACGGCAATGGGCTCACCACCTGTTACGTGGGACAAAAATGCATACGATGAAATGTGGGCGTATAGTATTGCCTCTGCCTACCCCTTCGGCGATAAAGGTGTGACAATATGTATGTATGTATTTGTATGTACAACCGGTTCGAATTTAAAAAAAATATTTTTGTGTTCTATAGCCGATTGAAATAATCGAGAAAGAGGATAGCCTATAACTATATCATCACGCTACCGCGCTAGAGAGCGGAGTAGTAATCACAAATGTCAACAATTCGGGCAAATTTTCAAACATTATTGTAAAAGTAATAAACGATGAGATAAAATGGGTTCGAAGCAGTGGGAATCAGCTATAAACTCTAATTTTCTCCCTTCCAGACTCTTGTAAATTCCTCCACGACCGTTCAGACTACAAACACGGATGGCAGTTGGAAAGAGAAGAAGTAGAGACTCCTGCTGCAGGAGGAGACTCAGATTACGAAATCTCCAGCGATGATGAATTGCCTTTCAGATGTTTTATATGTAGGAATAGTTTCACAGATCCTGTTGTAACTAAGTAAGTATATTACTAGAGTGGTGGATCTCAGTGAGTGTGGTGGATTTCAGTGAGTATGGTGGATTTCAGTGAGTGTGATTATTTCAATGAGTGTTGTGTTTAAATAAATAAAATAGATAAATATTTTGGAATACTCTCACACAATGCCGTGTAGTCTAAATTAAACTAATATAAGTTAGTAATTTGGATCTAGACACCTGATTAACATTTTAAAAATATTTCTAAATACATCCATTTATACATAGGAAACACCCAAACTCCGAAACAAATATTTGTGAACCCGAGACCTCAGCGCGGCTGCTATCATCTTTAGCACTGAGAGTGAAAATTCGTTCAATGAGTGTGAGGTTTATTTATGTTATTGTGGCATTTCAAATCCACGTCATTTTTATTTTATTTTTTTTTATAATTATTTTATGGCCTGGTTACGAAAACCTTTTAGCCAAATCTTATTTTTATATCATATTTCTTCAATCTTATCTTCTAATTTAGTCCTGTCCAGTCTTTGTCGATGTCGCGTCCTTCAGTCCTAGGTCCTGGTCCTTGCCCTCAGTATAATGGTGGTTCTTATACTGAGGTTTTCAGTGGACTTTAGGTGGAAAGATAGAAGATAGCATTTCACTGCTTATATATCATTGTCTATCACTATAGCACGTTAACACAACTTTTATGTCCAAGAAACCACCACTCCCGCACATAAAACAAGATAAATGCACTAGATTTAGAAAATAATATACAGCAAGCGTCCGCACTTGTCACTCTTCCCGCCGAAAGTCAACCCACGGCAATATAGACAACAAACATAGATTATAGTTGAAAACAGAGGATATAGAGACTCGGGTCACAAAAGGGGAATAAAGAAGTGTTTTTAAGTTATAAAGTTTTATAAAGTTTGAACTTGAAATTTGAGTTTTATAAGGTAAATAAAGGGAATAAAATAAATTAATAATTAAATTAGCAAAAAAAATAGTTTGTGTAAGTATGTATATTTTAGTTTAAGGTACTATTATAATTCTTTAAAAGAGTTCATTTCAGTTCATTCGTTGATAGGTTCTAGTTCATTGTAATATACAACTTTAAAAATAATAATCATTACAATTCTTATTACTATTAATTTCTACACCCGCCTTAAGTTTTTTGAAATCCACATAATGATTTCGTATATGCACGTGATCAAAATATGGACATTCTGGTGATGCACGGGAAAAAATAATTGCCCGTGGTCCACCCAGGTAGTCCAAGGGTAATAAACGAAAATGATGAGTGTAAATTTTTACGATGCGTCACGAGAACCCGACACCCTGAAGTTAGCTGATAAGTGTTTCCATGACAACCTATAACTACATTCAAAGTGATTTTCAAACACCCTGAAGTTAACTACAGTCAACATTTTAGTTTTTTCTACAATTTTACGATAAGGCGAAATGTAAAAATTTTTAAATTGTTTATCTTACGCCAGAGAAGTATAAATTCGAACGCCTGTACATAAGTAGGTACCACACTTTATTTTTTCATTTTCTATACCTACTGATCTTCTACCTCTTGGAGTATTCCTAGATATCTTGAATATAAACACTTGTACTGTTCCACTTATTTACTCTTTAAACCGGACTGGCCTTTGCCTAAATAAGTGTAAAATATAAAATACTAGCTGTCCCGCTCAGCTTCGCCCGTGACATTCGAACCCCGTGGCACCCATTTATTCCCGTCGTTTAGTAATTTCAAACGGCTTCGCCCGCGTAGAGTAGCTTACCCGTTCCCGTTTCCCACAGGGACTTGTTCCCGGGATAAAAAGTAGCCTATGTCCGTCTCCTGGCTCTAAGCTACCTCCCCACCAATTTTCAGCCAAATCGGTACAGCCGTTGTTGAGTTATAAATAGTGTAACTAACACGACTTTCTTTTATATATATAGATGTGTTAACCATAGAAAATGCCGTAAGGTATAACAAAAAAAAATCAACCGCATCAACAGTAATGCTATTCGCTACCAAACCTAAATTAGAAGCCCTAACTCCATTTTAGTTGGCTACTTTTAGTTGCCGTTTGGTTTAATATTTTCGGCATTGTTGAGCATTGTGGAGCAAGTACTGTTTGACCTACCAACCCCTTAGGGGCGCCTGCGTCAATTAGTCAGCAGGCGCAACGCTACCAACTGAAGTCGCTTAGTCCCCAGAGTTTTTAATTGTTTACAAGTGACATCGGGAGTAGTTTACTATGCGGATCTCGTGGCATTGAGGGTGAATTTTTGTGCTTTTAAACGTTTCTGCAATACATATTACTGGAATCAAACATAGCTCACATAGGACCCGTAATATACTACCGTGGTGCTTCCCTATTTATATAAGATCTACACCTAGTTGCTTTCCAGGTCTCCCGCTTTGCAAAGAAGGGAAAGAGGCATTGCGTTCTTTTCCTACTTCCACACATTGTCTTCTGATTAATTTCGTTGCGGGTTCCAAGACATGCTATCTTCTCCTGGGACTTCACCGAGATCGAGCTCGGTGTAACTTTTCTGGTGTTTGGTCATTGCTGTAGATCCTGGTTTACAGTAGTCACAGCTAGGACGATTTAAGCAATGGACGCGCTATCTACCCCGCTTGCCATTTGCTAAGCATTTTTAGCTAAGTCGCTGTTCCGCGGACTCAGTCTATCGTACACGTTTGGAGGGTAATTTATAAACAAAAAATTACGAAATGTGCTGTGAAATGGTGTAAAAGTTATGGAGGGCGAAAAATTTATGTTTCTTTTCACTCGTAAGTATAATTTTATTTCATTTACATTTACTAAACATACCAAAAACCATTAATTATTGAAACATACCAAAAACTCAATCGGTCTGTATTCAATATACTTTTAGTCTCTATAAACATTATACAAAGAGTTACAATCTCAAATTAGCCGAATAATAGTGTGTCAAATTCGTATTGCATACCTACATTTTTATAGGTTGTTAGACAGTGACAACACTTCATGCAAACTACACACATATTGTTTCCTTACTCTGCATGAAGTGTTGTCACTGTCTAACAGCCTATAAAAATGGGGGGAACCCGCACGAAAGTTTATTGAACGTGATTTCATACTTTATTGAGTACATTACGCGTCCATTTTGTTAAATCGTTAAAAAATGGGGGAACTCCCACCCCCCCTGTACCGATCTCGTTGTTACAAATTCGTATTGCATAGCTACATTTTTCTATTTGCAGTTGTATTTTTATTGGTTTTTAGACACTGAAAACAATATGTGTGTAGTTTCCCCACCGCACGAACGTTGGTTGAACGTGATTTCATACTTTATTGAGTACATTACGCGTCCATTGGTTAAATCGTTAAAAAATGGGGGAACTCCCACCCCTCTGTACCGATCTTGTTGTTACAAATTCGTATTGCATAGCTACATTTTTCTATTTGCAGTTGTATTTTTATTGGTTTTTAGACAGTGAAAACAATATGTGTGTAGTTTCCCCACCGCACGAACGTTGGTTGAACGTGATTTCATACTTTATTGAGTACATTACGCGTCCATTGGTTAAATAATTAAAAAATGGGGGAACTCCCACCCCCCCCCTACCGATCTCGTTGTTACAAATTATATTTGTTACTAGGGTGTGGGGTTTCAGTGAGTGTGAGATTTGTTTCAGTGAGTATGGATGTTTATTCAATGAATGTCACATGAAATTTTCAATTACAGCAATACCTAAACTATAATTCTTAGGTTAGGCTTCGTTGATTCGTCGAATGGGCGACCGTTTGGGCTCTGGAGACATTGGTGGGGCCTCTTACACTAATATTTGTATGTTTGTAAAATAAAACTGTCTTCACGCTGTATCTGACGGGGAAGTCAGAGAGGACATGCATACTTCTTTCACATCCTGCAGATTCATCAATCGCTTCATACACGCCCAGACGAGTACTTTTGACTTTTCCGTTTTTGAGCAATCTGCTCACGTGGTCTTCATATGTAAGTCTCGGCCTACCCTGACTCCTTCTACCCTCTACTTTCTCACAATATATATTCTTCGTCAATCGTTCCCCACTCATTCGTTGAACGTGTGTCCAATCCAACGGAGCACGCCCTTTTCCAGCTTAATATTGACAGTTTCATTCACACCTGCCATATTGCGTATAACTTCGTTACGTATTTATACTTCGTTAAAATAATTTATACTAATTATTATTTTCAGATGTAAACATTATTTCTGTGAAAAATGTGCGTTAGATAATTATAAAAAATCAACGCGGTGTTTTATATGTAACACACAAACCAGCGGTATGTTCAACCCGGCTAAGGAGTTGGAGGCTAAGCTGAAAAAGAATAAAAGTGATGACGAAGATGAAGACGACGGTGACGCAGATGATGGTGATGATTAGAAATAAAATATATTTTTTTATATTATTAGTGATGTTTTTTTTAACACAGTAAACACGGCAGTGCGCTCACCACCTGTTACGTGGGACAAAGATGCATACGGTGAAATGTGGGCGTTTAATATGCCTCTGCCTACCCCTTCGGGGATAAAGGCGTGACAATATGTATGTATATTTTTTAAATCTTCACGCTGTATCCCTAACGGCATAGTCAGAGAGGACAGATCGCCAGGCTTCGCGATCCATGCATACTTTTTGCGCTTCCTGCAGATTCAGTTCATGCACGTTTGAGTAGCCGAATACCTACCTACTATGGAACTTTTCGTTTTCAGAGCGCTTGTGGCCCCGCTGACTCAGAGTTCTGTAAAAGATCACTGCGTTAAGCAACTGTCGCTATAGGTGGTCCTTAGAGGGGTGACCACTTATAGGAATTTACATTTGCGAGCATTTCCGTGCTTCGGAAGGCACGTTAAGCCGTTGGTCCCGGTTGCCAGTAAAATGGCAGTCGTTAAGCCTGGTTAATGGCCTTATGTGCTGGCTTGAAAAATTTTAACAACAGGTCGCCACAACCTGCGCCTGTCTACTTCAACACGGCAATGGACTCACCACCAGTTACGTGGGACAAAAATGCATACGGTGAAATGTGGGCGTATAGTATGCCTCTGCCTACCCCTTCGGGGATAAAGCCGTGACAATATGTATGTATGTATTTAGAGCGTCTTCGATTCAGCATGGAATAGGTAGGTACGCAAATTAGTTCCGTAAAGAATTTCCTTGCTAAAACGGTGAAGATTTTATTTCAGTTAATCATAGGTATCCATTTCTTTACCTACCACTTCGAGGATAAAGGCGTGACTACGTAAATAAATAAATAAATATTGTGCGCTCAAAGTAACCCAATATAAGTTAGTAGTAAGGGATCTAGACAATTGACAAACATCTCTATATATTTCTAAACACATACAGGGAACAAACCGTTCCAGGCCAAAATCGGGACCAGAGACGAATTCTACCCTATCTTATTTGATAATAGTCAGCTGGGCCCACTTTAGGTATTGAGACGATTGCAGCGCTGGATATTCTATAGGGGTTTATTGGTATCAATAAAGTGATAGTGGCTCTAGCAAAGGAAAATAAAATGTAATTTATTGTTAGTTGATCTCATGTTTCATGTGATCATTAATAACAAAACATAATACGGCTAGAATGGTTTACTTCAGCTATTTTCATAGTATTATGTCTTACGGTATTCTCCTTTGGGGGAGTGCTGCAGATTTAAATATTATTTTTGTTCTACAAAAGCGGGCTGTACGCGCTATATATAATTTGGGCCCCAGAGTCTCCCACCGAGAAAAATTCAAAGAAACATTCAAACCGTAGCATCACAATACATTTTTGCCAATCTTATGTATGTCCAGAAAAATCTATCACAGTTTACTAAACTCTGTGATAGGTATATATAATATACACACTAGACATAAAAACAATCTTTCAGTTCACCACAGCCGGCTGCATAAGATTGGCGATTCTTTCCAGGGTAACTGTATACGCTTTTACAACAAGCTTCCCTGTGACCTGAGAAATTGACCATTAAATAAATTTAAAAAGATTATTAAAAGAAAGCTTTGTGAAAAGGTTATTACTCTATTAAAGACTATTTACTGGACAGGGATGCCTGGAAATGAGCTGCTGGCAAATAAAATATTATAGTCATAAAATTAAATTGTAAATATACCATCAAAAAAAAAAGCCTTCCTAAGTTTCTTGCCGGTTCTTCTCAGGTAGGCCGCGTTCCGAACCGCGGTGGTCACTTTAAATGTACATTTTTTTTTCTTTAGTTTTAGTGTATGACATTTTGTAAGCGCCGTTGAACTGGTCTATGCAAAATAAAGACAATTTTATTTTATTTTTTTTATATTAATATTAAACTTCTTTAGTGAAAAACAAAAACTTTTCATAAAGATAGAAAAGTAAAAAAAGTATGTTAAATGTTTTCTTAAAACAAAGTTAATAAAGATTTTTATGAATGGCATTGAAATAAATCTCAATTCAATAGTTTTTCAATACAATGTCCTATGCTTATTTCATTGTCAATCAATTCTGATTTTGAAAATATATTCGTCCTTTTTCAATTGGCCAAGGTAATAATTGGAGTCCTTCTGTAGTGTCGTTAGAAGAACAACTAAATTTGGCTTAGATTTTATTATTTTATTAATGTCATATTTTATTAATGTCATATTTTATTAATGTCATATTTTATTAATGTCATATTTTATTAGTCATATTTTATTAAAGTCATATTTTATTAATGTCATATTTTATTACTGTCATATTTTATTATTGTCTTTTCAAAATAGCATTTCGCCGAGATAGCCTGCATTGCACTAGCCTTGAAATCTGTAGTAAATGTATCTAGTTACAAATCCGGAATACTAATACCTACCGGAATACTTGTTTTCTTAATATATTAATTTGATTTTTTACTTTCCGAATAACATTTTATATAATGTATTTTAGAGGGTAGTTTGAATAAACACGTGAACATCCAAGTAATGTAAGAAATGTTAAAAGTCGGTGTGCTGTTCCTGAAGATTGCTAGTTTATTTCTAAGCTTCAAATATCTTCAAATATCCGAAGTAAAAAGGTGAGTTTTATATGCATTACCCAATTTGTATCGACCTAATCAGTACATTAATCATGTAAGTACGTCTTATTTGTAGTTTTTCGGATGAAGAAGCATCTTTTAATAAACTTTATGAAATTATTAAATCACAATGGGGAGGCGATTTATTGATTCGCAATGGATATCAATACACAATAAAGCGTTCGAGTCCCAATGGGCATATTGAGATACTGAGATACTAAGTAACTTTCCATCAGATCATCTTGGTCAAAAAGCAGCATTTCCTATTAATGTCACTTCTAAAGAGAATTTAGTCCGAGACTACCAGGACTTTAATTGGTCGTGCTAATTAGTGTCTAGCACATAAGACATTTTAGCCTTTTTACTACCACCTCACTAAAAAGGCAATGCGTTGAAATTTTTTTTTCCAAATTTGACATCTAAAATAGACACCTTTTTTATTAAATTTATTCGGCCCCTTTGATAAGAAGGTATATTATATATACTATCCAAGCCCCTCTCCTACATCGTCATTTTCCTTTCCATAAATCCTTTCCCTACCTCATCCTCTTCCCATCCTCTCTCCGCTAAGCCAAGGTTGCCGTGCCTATGTGCTGCGTAGCTAGGAGCGAGCCTAGCATTAACGTGCCTTATGCCCTGGGACCTGGCGACCCCAGAACAAGGCTAGCCTTACTTGGACAAGCGGGGCTCTGTCTAGGTGGACTTTTGTTTTCCCTTGCCACTCGTGGGAACGCTATGCTGTATCAAAATTTTAAAACCCAAAAGGCGGCGACGCGGTTCGCCACCCGTCACGTCCCGTTTCCCATCGAGGCGAAAAGTGGGCTATGGATAGCCGCTTTGCTACACTCAATATAAGAGGAGGATTAAAAGATAAAATTGAGGAGGTATGTGAGATGATGCGAGAGAGACGAATTGATATTCTGAGTGTGAATGAAACAAAGAGGAAAGGATCTGACACCACTACACATGGACCCTATACGACCTACTGGTCAGGTGTAGCCCCGACCAGTACAGCGTGCCAGGGTGTAGGTGTGTTATTATCCGCGAGAATGAATGAATGTGTGAGCCCAAGACTCCTTTGGTTGAGGCTGAAGGTTGGGCTTACCCGCATCTTTGTTTTAGGAGTTTATGCTCCGCAAGATGCGCGGTGGCGCCGATCTTCAAAGGACCAAAGTGAGAGGCAGGCATTTTGAGAGAGTGTGAGCGATATACTGAGTAAATGCAAACGGAATGAAAGAATAGTAATGTTAGGTGATTTTAATGGTTGGGTTGGTGTGAAGCGTGATGGTTATGAAAGTGTATTGGGATAGTAAGGTGACGAACGAGTGAATGAAAATGGAGAAAGTTTGCTTGAGGTATGTTTGGAGAGGAACCTTGTGGTAACCAACACCATGTTCAACCACAAGGATATCCATTTGTTTACGAGACAAGAAGGAAGCAAGAGAAGCATGATTGATTATGTGATTGTGGATGCAAGGATGAGAAAGAAAGTGTTAGACACTCGGGCATACCGCGCTGCCGGGATTGACACAGACCACTTCTTGGAGTAAGAGGTCTGTTTCAGCGGTGTCGGCATCGTGTGCATGCACCTGTTAGTGTACTAAAACGCATAAAAGTCGAGAATTTGCAAGAGATAGGCATAAAAGAGGAATTTAAGTGTAAGCTGAGCAAGAAATTTAAAAATTCTGATGACGTATGTGAGATCGAAGAAGTATGGAAGTCATTTAAGGAAGGTCTAGTGGAAGTTACGGTGGAAGTGTGTGGGGTAAGTAAGAGAAGCCAAGGATGTAAGAGAAAGAGAATGAGTGCAGAAGTCCGAAAGGCTTTGTCTGATAAGAAGAAAGCATGGTTGGACTGGTTGACTACAAAAGTCAATCAAAGAATGCAGAAGGCAACGGATGTGGACCTAAAAATGACAAAAGAAGAGTACAAAAGGTATAAGCGTGTTGCAAAAGAGGTGATGAAAAGAAAGAAAGAGAATGACAGAGATGAATTTGATAAAAGGTTATCTGATGACTTCCAACAGAATATGAAATTATTTTGGAAGTCCATAAGAACAGTGAGGGGTCAACAGACGACATCGCATCTCAACCATATCAGAAACCATGATGGTAGTCTTGTGAAAGGAGAAGAATGTGTGTTAAAAAGATGGAAGCAATATTTTGAAAGCTTGTTTGAAAAAGAGGATATGCAAGTACAGACTAGTACCTGGGAAATGAACGAAATTGGTAAGGAAGAGGTCATAATATGGAATAAATTGAATAGCATGAAAGTCGGAAAAGCTGCGGGACTTGATAGGATCTCTGTCGAGATGCTGAAAGCTGGACAAGGCGTGGTAGCTTGCCAGCTGTACTGCCTTTTCAACCTTTGTTGGAGGAATGGCAGCGTACCAAGAGATTGGTCTAAGGCTGTCATCGTGCCGCTTTATAAGGGAAAAGGGTCACAGCAAGAGTGCAAAAACTACCGCGGCATAAGCTTGCTCAGCATCGTCGGCAAATTGTATGCAAAAATCTTGATTAAAAGAGTAATGAATGAAACTGAAGCAAAAATGTGGGATATACAAGCAGGATTTATGAAAGGAAGAGGATGTACGGATCAGGTCTTTTCCTTACGATGCGTAGCAAAAAAGCTTTTTGCGAAAAGTCAAAAGGTCCATTGCGTATTTGTAGACTTGGAAAAGGCCTATGATAGAGTGGTGCGGAATAAACTGTGGTCAATACTGGCCAGGAATGGAGTAAACAGCCACTTGATACGAGCACTGAAATCTCTCTATGAGGGCTCCAGTGCTTGTGTCAGAATCAACGGAGCATGCACAGACTTTTTTCACATTGAAAAAGGTGTGAGACAGGGTTGTGTAGCGTCGCCGTTACTATTTAACCTATACATGGACAGTTGCCTGAAAGAACTGCAAGAGAGTACGTATGGTATAAAAATGGATGAACTGGCCGTCAAGTATACGTCAACAACAACGCAACTATACGCCGATGATCAGGTAATACTAGCATCATCGGCGGAGGAGTTGCAGTTGACGGTTAACATTATGTATGATGCGTTAAAAATCAAAGGAATGAAAGTGAATGTAAATAAGTCGAAAGTAATGGTTTTTGAAAGAGAGGCAAGTATGACGGATTGCTCAATTGTTGTGGAAGGAGAAAGAGTAGAACAAGTAAAAGAGTTTGTATATCTAGGTACAAAATTTGCGAGAGATGGAAAGTATGACTATGACATTGAGCGAAGAGTATTGGCAGGAAATAAAGTGAATGGAGCCATGTACGCCTTTATGAGCAGTCAGAACGTTTCGAAGAAGGCACGACTGGCTGTACATAGAGGTGTGCTGGTCCCCACACTTATGTATGGCAGTGAAAGTTGGGTATGGCAGAAAACGCATAAAAGTAAAATAAATGCAGTAGAAATGAGAAGTCTGCGAAGTATAGCTGGAGTGAAGTTGATGGATAAAGAAAGGAACAGCACGATAAGGGAACATTGCGGTATGACAGAATATGTAGTGACTAAGATAGAAAAAGGGATGCTTAGATGGTACGGACACGGAGAGGATGGATGAAAGTAGAATGACGAAGCAGATTTATGTGGCGAGAGTGAATGGGCAAACTGGTAGGGGTAGACCTCGACGTACGTATGTCAATCAAATCGAAGACCTTTTGGAAAAAGGCCAGGTCAAGAGTACCCTTAACCGGCGAGCGTGTACGAAAACACTTATGAAAGTAGAAGAAGCGAAAGTGGTATGTCAGGATCGTAGCAAGTGGAAAACCATAGTCTCTGCATACCCCGATGGGAAACAGGCGTGATAATATGTATATATGTATGTATGTAAAGGGAATAAAATTGTATGTAGGCCAATGAGTGCGTATCGACTTAAACAATTTAATGTTAATGTTTCAGCAAAAGTCACTAATATTGACTTTTATCAGGAAGATCCAAACGGTTTATATGACTCCATAATTAATACAATTAAAGCCGAGTACAATAACATATTTAAATCAAAAACATTTTATAAAAATAAAATCTTGCAATTTTGTGAGTGGGCAACTACAGGAATTTACAAAAGTAGGGCTAAGTTGTACGAA
This sequence comes from Thumatha senex, assembly GCA_948477245.1. Classification (NCBI taxonomy): domain Eukaryota; kingdom Metazoa; phylum Arthropoda; class Insecta; order Lepidoptera; family Erebidae; genus Thumatha; species Thumatha senex. The sequence continues at coordinate 11,771,858 of OX419753.1, forward strand.
CTAAATGGTATGAAGCAATTTAATTTTGATCCTGCCTTTATTCGATATGTTAAAATTTATTCTAATTCTAACCTTCAAAAAGGCCTGTGCTGCTGCCAAGTCGTTACATATATGTAATAAATTTTTTTTCGGTTATCTTATTTTTTGACTCTTTAAGTCAAAAAATAAGATAAAAATGACTTGGAATGTAATCAAAACTGAAACCGGTCGATCACTAACTCGTGATAATAACATTGAGTTAATTATGAATATCAAAGTGATTAATAATAAATTAGATGTAGCACAAACTTTTAACAACTATTTTATAGACATACCCGCGAAAACAACTAGCTCCTTAAATTCTTGTCCAATAAAAGCTCAACGTATGCTTGGGGGCAGCGTGGATTAGTGTAGTGTCTTATTTAGCTTTAAATATGTAAACCCCGACGATAACATTAAAGTATTCAAGTCACTTAACTCAAAAAAAACAGCTGACTTGTGGAGTATTTCTGTAAAATTGATACAGTCTATTATTGTTAATATAGCACCACATCTAGCTGAAATATTTAATAAGTGTGTTGATAAAGGAGTGTATCCGAATGTAATGAAACACAGTAAAGTAATACCTCTATTTAAATCTGGATCCAAAACCGACCCTGGTAATTTCAGACCAATTTCAATATTACCTGCCATTAAAAAAATTTTGAAAAAATTATATTGCAACAATTACAAGCTCATTTTAATTCAAATATGCTATTACATAAAGAGCAGTATGGGTTCACAAGGGGCCGTTCTATCATTCATGCAGATGTGACACATCTAAATCATACATATAGCGCCTGGGAGAATAGACAAGATGCTATTGGTGTATTCTGCGATCTCTCCAAAGCATTTGATGACGTTGAGCATAAAACACTATTGCGAAAACTATTTTATTATGGTATCAAAGACTCTGCACTGGACCTTGTTGCCTCCTACCTAAACGATCGAGTACAACATGTTGATGTCAATGGAATTAGCTCCTCTGGAGCATCTGTAGCTATGGGCGTACCGCAGGGATCAATTCTAGATCCGTTTCTATTTTTAATTTATATTAACGATCTGCCATTCTATATACAGAACTTGTGCGACATTGTTCTATTTGCTGATGATATGTCACTTATTTTTAAAGTTGATCGCACGCTTACTGATTTTAACGGCGTCAATAGTTCACTTGCCCAAGTTGTAGATTGGTTTACGACCAATAATTTGCTACTAAACGCTAGGTAGACAAAATGTATCAGATTCAGCGTAAAAATAAAGGAAATGAGTTGCTTACTCTTCGCTCGAGCTATTTAGGATTCGAATGAATCGTGTGTTATTTTTGTACTTTTCTTGAATCTGCATATATGATGTATTTTTACATTTTTACATTGTGAATAATTTGCAACGTCAGACAACTAAAGGTTTCTTAATTGGCTGCGTTTAGTTCCGGTAATAACTAATATACAAAGATGTAATTTGAGTTTGTTATTGTGTGAGCACCATGTAGACTTATTTATTATTTTGAAATTGACATGATAGTTGTTGTGCAGTTTTTGGGTATGTCATGCTCGCCTAAGTGTCCTGGCAGTGGTGGCGTATGTATCGGGTCGCCTTATTCCCTATAATACGGTTGAGTAGGGCGATGGCTGATATATACGTCTGTTAGGACTGGCCAGCTCATAGCTGTTATAGCAATTATTACAACTAATATTATTTAAATTTAAGGCAAACTAAGTTTAGTCAACTGTTCTCACATAAATCCAGTGGAACAATGTAAGTGTAAATTTAATGTTGTAAGCCACACCTACATTTTAAAAGAGCATCCATTGACTTTCTTGCTAGATTCTTCTTAAAGTGTAGGCTGCCTTTAGAACTGGCAACTAGAATAGCTCTAATTATGATATGATTTTAAACACAACATTTATTTTGTTTTTGTTTTGTATAAATTCATTAATATATAATTGGTAAACAACAAACATAACATCATGTCATCATCAAACTAATGTAATTAGTGGCGGTTAGAAAAGAGTGGCCATGAGTTTTATTACCAGGTTCTTCCTCAGGCTCTACCTATTGCTTTGCGAATCTGGCAGTAAATGTAAATGTAGAAGCAATAATCTTGACGTTCATAAGTGTTACTCTGTGACCTACGTGAATAAAGATATTTCATTTCATTTCATTGTATGGAGATGCGTTAAAAGAAAATTGTGTACCGCCAATTTAATTATCGGTAATTCCGTAATTATAAAGGAATGTCACCTTGATGTTACAGAAAATATAGTTAAAAAAATAAAACAAGATCCTTTACAAAAGGCGGACAACAACTTCAATACCTTCCTTGTACTCGGAAGTCACAGCTAAATAATGGCGAATGCAATTCATATCCAAAATCCTAAAATATAATAAAATATAAAAAAACGATTATACAAATAATATCAGATCATAAGATCAAAGTCAAATAAATCTGTCATTAGGGGTTAAAAAATCAGTGTAATTACTAGGCATGGAAGGCATATATATTCGTAGGCCCCAGCATGGCAACGCACTTGCAGTGTTAACCTTAATATTGCAAGTGTCTATAGGCGACGGTAACCACTTAACAACAGGTGAGCCGTAAGCTTGATTGCCATGTCGTAGTATAAAAAAAAACCACAAGATTTTTAAATGTTAATGATTTTACTCTTAGCCGATTATTCCCACAATGGGTGTAGACTAGACTTGCAACAAATAGTATATTCGGCAGTATACCGAATACCGAATATTCGGCGAGGCCCCTGACCGAATAGCCGAATATTAGTCAAAAGTATTCGGCTGGATTTTAGCGCCAAAAACTTGTACAGACGTGATTGTTTCGCGTTCCTATGATTTGTTCTAATGTACTCATCGCCCGCGCGCCCGCTTTTGCTCTGCGCGGTATATTGCTAACGCACTGCAAGTTTCGACAAGTTCATTTCGTGGATATCGTATTACGTTAAGTACAGTTTATTGTTCTCTCTTAGTTGTAATCTGTTTGTAAGTGTGATAGTGTGAAATTTAACAAATAAACTATTAAATAATTACGAACATACTTTAATAATAAAACATCGATTATGATGGCCTTTAAAAAAAAGTCCGAGGCTACCAGGACTTTAATTGGTCGTGTTAAATAGTGTCTAGCACATAAGACCTTTTAGCCTTTTTGTTACCACCTCACTAAAAAGGCAACGGGTTCAAAATTTCTTCCGAATTTGACATCTAAAATAGACACATTTTATTTTATTAAATTTATTCGGCCCTTTAGAACCACCCCAGTTCCGTGCTTCGGAAGGCACGTTAAGCCGTTGGTCCCGGTTGCTAGTCCCGGTTGGAGCGCGTTGCAGCGCCCACGTCCAGCCGCGACCACGGGCGCTGCAACGCGCTCGAAACGTCGGTGAATGTAAGTATAAAATTGTTTCGCGTGAAGTCCCGAGTAGTATATAAAATATGAGTATAAACAGCGAAAGTTTAAAAATATATACGTATTCAATCGATTTTAATTTTTCATTTGATTTTACCAATTATTTCTCTATGACAAAATATATTATTTAAGTGTTCGGTATTCGGCCGAATAATATGTAGATATTCGGTATTCGGCCGAATATAATAAAAGCAGCCGAATAGGCCGAATACCGAATAGTAACCGAATATTAGTTGCAAGTCTAGTGTAGACTACTTCTCTTCGCAAATTATGATGCAAATAAACTTTTAATAATAAAAATAATAATAATCACGCCTCCAGAATATGTGAGAACGTCATGTATCACGGAGCGCATTGCCTTTCTGAAGCAGAAAGTTTGTGCATGGTCAAACCGGATTCGCCGTTATAAGAAACGCGTAGAGCGATATACCCAGAACCGCATGTTCCAAAAGGATGAGAGGTGGGTTTATCGACGGTGGGAAAACCCCAATTCAGGTGTGGATAACGGACCGCGACCAAATGCTGATATTACAAATGCATTTTGGCGTGGTATTTGGTCGAGGCCCGTTAGTCATATTGAAGGTGAATGGATAAGAGAGGTTGAACGAGAATGTGAATCTATACAGGCAATGGAGTCAATTAATATATCTGAACAGGATGTAGCAAATGCAGTCCGTTCGTTGCCCAACTGGAAATCAGCGGGACCGGACGGACTGCATAATTTCTGGCTAAAGTGGCTCCGTAGTTCACATTCTCGTTTAGCAACTCAATTCCAGTCGTCTGTAGAGTCGGGCTCTCTGCCCGATTTTATATGGAATAACCCACCTTCTCTATAAATCTGGCGATGCCTTGGATCCCAAAAATTATAGACCTATCACATGTTTACCAACAGTCTATAAACTTCTAACATCCATTTTGAGAATCAAAATTACTTCACATTTAGATAAAAATTCAGTCTTGTCTTTGTCTCAAAATGGATGTAGAGGTGGGACCCGAGGCACCAAAGAGCTCCTTATAATTGATATGACCATTAACCAACAGGTACGCCGTAATCGTCGCAGTCTGGCGACATGTTGGATTGATTATAAAAAGGCTTTTGACTCTGTGCCTCAAACGTGGCTTCTGAGGGTGCTGGAGCTGTACAAAGTGGATGCAACTCTTTGTACTTTCCTGCAGTCATGTATGAGGCAATGGAGAACAGACCTTTGCTATCCAGGATGTCGTCAGACTGTAACAAATGGCTTGCCTATTGAGCGGGGCATATTCCAGGGCGACAGTCTCAGTCCTTTATGGTTTTGTCTAGCACTGAACCCTCTTAGTACTATACTAGAGAGTTCAGGGCTAGGCTTTCAGTTGCGAAGAGAAGGTCGAGTTATATCCCACCTGCTTTACATGGACGACCTTAAGCTATTTGCCACCACCAAATTGGAACTGATAGAACTATTGAAGTTAACAAAATCCTTCAGTAGTTCTATTAGAATGGAATTTGGCGTTGACAAATGTGCAGTCATGCATGTAAAGAAGGGTGGGATTGTGGAGTCTGAAGGTGTAGAGCTTTCGGATTCCATAATACTCAGATCTCTCTCCACTACTGAGACCTATAAGTATCTGGGTATATCACAGGCATTAGGAATTAACCAATCTGGTCTGAAACAAACATTGAAGGAGCGATTCTTTGGCCGTCTGAAAAAAGTACTGAAAAGTCTTTTATCAGGCGGTAATAAAGTGCGTGCCTTCAATGGGTTGGTCATACCGGTCCTAATGTATTCCTTCGGTATACTTAGATGGACTCAGACTGAATTAGATGCCCTGGATAGGAGAGTGCGGTCCCTGTTGACCACATTTCGAATGCATCATCCTCGTTCATCAGTAATGAGGTTGTATATCCCTCGGAAGTGTGGAGGTCGAGGCTTTTTAAATGTCAAGACCCTCCATAACCGTGAGATATGCAACCTCAGAGAATATTTTCTCAATGCTGACACGAGGTTGCATCGCGATGTGGTTGCAGTGGATAATGGACATACCCCGCTCTCGTTGGCTAAAGAGAATTGGCATAAACCTATAGTACTTGGTGTTACTGATCGCAAGGAGGTATGGAAGAGTAAGGAGTTGCATGGTCGTTTTTATCACGCCTTACACAGGCCTGATATAGACTTCAATGCATCAGTATCTTGGCTACGATTTGGTGATCTCTTTGGAGAGACTGAAGGGTTTGTTTTTACAATTACTGACGAAGTTGTAATGACAAAGAACTACAGGAAGTATATCTTGAAGGATGGTACGGTAGACATCTGTCGGGCATGTCATCGTCCCGGAGAATCCCTTAGGCATATTATTTCTGGTTGTTCGAGTCTTGCAAACGGTGAGTATTTGCATCGACACAACCAAGTAGCCAAGATCATTCACCAGCAACTTACTCTTAAGTACAATCTTGTTGATTTAGAGGTACCATACTATAGATATGTGCCCGACCCAGTTCTCGAAAATGGTCATGTCACATTATACTGGGATCTATCTATTATCACGGACAGGACTATTGTCGCCAATAAGCCTGACATAGTAGTAATATATCGATTAGAACGCCGTGCAATTATTGTTGACATCACCATACCTCACGACGAGAACCTCATGAAAGCCGAGGTAGACAAACAAAAGAAATATTTAGACTTGGCTCATGAGGTTGTCGACGTGTGGGGTGTGGATTCAGCGATCATTGTACCGATAGTCATATCTGTCCATGGACTTATAGCCAAGAGCCTTGACCAACACCTACAAAGGCTCGCGTTAAACGGCTGGATCAAGGGCCTGATACAGAAAGCAGTTCTTCTCGACACGGCACGTATTGTGAGGAAATTCCTTTCTCTGGAGCCCTAACCACCGGTAGCTTGGTCCCTGTACCCGATACCGGTGGGTCACTATTTTATATATTTTTAAATGTATTTTTTATTTTATAGATATATTTAAAAATGTAATTGATATGTTGTATAAATAAATAAAGAGAATAATAATAATAATAAACGTTTAATTCAGGCAATTAAATCCCATATTTTCATTACATTGTAGATCGTCATAAAATATAATATAATTAAGAAGCGCTCGTGGCCCCGCGGTCTCAGTGTTCGGTAAACGATCACTGAGGTACGCAACTTTCACTATGTCTGGTCGTCGGATGGGTGACCACTTTGTGGCATTTACATTTGCGAGCGTTTCCGTGCTTCGGAAGGCACGTTAAGCCGTTGGTCCCGGTTGCCAGTAAAATAGCAGTCGTTAAGCCTGGTTGAAGGCCTTATAGGCGGCTTAAAAAATTTCAACAGCAGGTAGCCACAACCTGCGTCTGTCTATTTCAACACGGCAATGGGCTCACCACCTATTACGTGGGACAGGAATCCACACGGTGAAAAGTGGGCATATAATATGCCTCTGCCACCCCTTCGGGGATAAGGCGTGATGGATATTTATTTTTATATAATATAATCAAAATAATTATAATACTAAATTAACATACTTTAATTGTAATTGTATTTTTAAAATGTATCATTAATATTAATTCAATGCATAATTGTAATCAATAACTTAACTTATTTCATAATACAAAATAAACATAAAAATTCGGGGACTGAGTAGTCTCATCAATTTAATACATTGTCCTTTATTTCCTACCTATGTAGGTATTGTCAGCTAATATTTAATATGGCAGATATCGTTTTCATAAACATTTGTGAATACCGTGCGAATTAGGTAATTCTTGGAGGAGTACAGACGTCTAAGAAATGAGGTTTCTAGTCCCTTTAACAGCTCCATCATATTTTAAAAGTGCCAAGCATGTGTTTGGCAATGGCACGTTTAAAAGTGCCACGCTGCCCTTTAGAATTGTATTAAAATGAATATAAACAATTCATTGTTGATATTGGGAGTTCAGGTGAAACAAACAGCATTGTGCCTGTTTTATAGGTATTGCCTGCTTTCGGATAAAAAAAAGATACATATCAGATCATGCTTCGGCTCATAAAGAGTCTTATTCCGGATTTCTACCCAGACACATTTACTACAGATTTTGAGGCTAGTGCAATGCAGGCTATCTCAGACGTTTTCCCCTTAACGAAAATACAGGGTTGTCTTTTCCATTTTGCAAGGGCATTGTGGCGAAATGCTCAAAAATTACTAACAAAAAAAGTTAAGATCTCATGTCAAAAGATGCATAGCGCTTGGCCATCTTCCTCAAGATTTTATGGAAAATGGGTGGGTATATAATTTAGGCGAAAGCGAAAAGGACCCACGAATTGATTTTTTAATAAGGCCTTATTTTAGAACGTTACTCAATACTCAAGAAACACTGTAGAGTAGTATTTATAAGGCAAAACTAGCCTCAAGCGTTTCTTGAGTATTGATGAACGTTCAAAAATACGGCCCTTAATATTTACTTTGAAAAGACTTGCATTTTTTAATAATAAGTGATGTTTTTATAATCAATTTAACAAAATAAATAATGCGATTTAAGCGTATTTATAAAATAATGAAATTTAAGCCAAACTTAGTTGTTCTTCTAACACTACAGAAGGACTCTAATTATTACCTTGGCAAATTGAAAAGGGACGGATGTATTTCAAAAAAAACCTCTTGAGACCATATAATCACAAAAACGACTAAGAAGGATTTTTTTTTTCATTTCTTTTTTTAAAGTTTTAATACATACAATTACAATGTTAGGGGCGTTCTTTTAAGTATCAAGATACTTGAGTCAGTAGGCCCCGCTCCTATCATAACTTTATGTATTATACATTTCAATTTAGTAAGTAACTTATATATGTGCATACAAGTGCGCTTCTACGCGCGCGTGTGTGTGTGTGTCATATATAAATATCCCATTTTAGCTATGTTAAGTTATGTTGCAAAGCAGTGCCTCAGTGTCATCATAGCTTAAGGTTAATAACCTAATAACCAATCACTAACAGTTTTTTACAAGAGTAATTGTGTAGAGAATATATATTTAAGACATTGTGTATCCTATTGTACAACAAGGTGGCTCTTCTGCTGTATTGACGGTCAGCATAACAGGATTTTACCGGATGAACATTTACAATGTTACGCTTTTTCCTTTTACTGTGTTCTATTAAGTCTGGTGCCACGTATGGAGCCGATTTATGCAGTTTCATAACCATACTTAAGATATAAAGTTTTCTCACCGATAACAGCTCCGTTTCTGAGTAAAGCATCAACGTAGGATATCTCCTAGGTTTGAAATACATCACTTTTAAAAGTGAATAAACTTCAAGGTCTTAACTAAACTAAACTAAACTAAAAAAACTAAACTTAAACTTTACTTTAGTGGCACCTCCCCACGCTGGGAAACAGCATGACAAGATAGACTGTGCTAGTGCAATATATATACGCTTACGTAAGGCTTCATCGGCAACCTGTCTCACATTTTTAAATATATATATAAGTTTTCTTGTTCTGGTTAAAAGATATGTTCATGCCATGATAATCATTGATCCAATATTACACCTAAGTATTTCATAGTCTGTACCTACCTTATTTATAGCAGAGCAGGTGCAATTTAGGTCTACAAGGTCGCATTTATGTATTTTTATACGTAAGTACATACATACTGTATGCACTTTTGGCCCACGTAACAGGTGGTGAGCCCATTGCCATTCTGTGTCTGGGTGTTATTTATCTATAATATGTATGGTAGGTATCTATTTAGAAATATATGTCTGTTTATCAGTTTACTGGTTACCGTAACACAAGCTCTGCTTAGTTTGGAATCAGATGGCGTTGTGTGAGCTGTCCCAACGATAGTTAGATATTATTTAATTAATACCCATCCCGCCCTCATCATTCCTCCACGCTAGTACATCGCCACGACAAGGATGTTTCTTGCTAACCTCCGCGTCCTCAATAATCTTTGACGTGCGCGGAGGTGGTCCACACCAGTAGCGAGGCAAGTATAAAAACCTTCCTACAATTGTGGGAGATTACCTAGGTGAAATGTGATAAATAAATATTTTATGCATTCTCACTCAAGATGGCGTTGTTTAAAACGTATGTAAATGAGTGGATGTTTTCTATGTATTTAGAAATGTATACGTATATTTATTAGTTGCTACACCATAGTCGCTTATGTTAGCTTAAATTGGGTTATTTGGCGCTATTAAAAGGGAGAGTGTATAAATAAAGAAAGTAAAATGAATATAGGCAGTCTCACAAATTATTATCTTTCACTCTACGAGATGGCAATTTGGGCGAATAAAAGCGTCAGTCACAAAATATATGTATATATGTATATATCTTAGTATATTCATAATAGTTTAGGATTGCTTAACATCATATTATATAACATCTTGTATGTAATGTAATGTTACATAGGTATGTAACATATACAGCAAAAAAAAATTAAATGAAATACACCGGTTGCTTCCAAACCTTGCTTGTATTTCAAGTCTGAGATTCACTTTTATCTATACTAATATTATAAAGCTGAAAAGTTTGTTTGTTTGTTTGGTTGAACGCGCTAATCTCAGGAACTACTGGTCACATTCGAAATTTCTTTTTTGTGTTAGGTAGCCCATTTGCTGGGGATGGCTATATATCATCACGCTACTTCCCTGGGGAGTGAAGCAGTAGTTATAAATGTTGACAAAAATGTCAAATTTTAATGCATCACTGTAGAATTTATAAGCGGCGGGATTAAATAGGTGCGACGGGATATCGAAGTATGTCACGGGCGAAGCCAGTGGTGGGGCCACCTAGTTGCCTTATAGTGAAACAAGTGATTCTCAGTGAAAATAAAGCCTTATTAGGAGATAGTTGCTCCTAATAAGGCTGTTTGTTGGGCGTTTGGCTTATGGGTTACTGAACTGTTAAAAGCAACTGCCATGTAATCTCCCAACCCTGTAAAGGCTTTATTAAGCAACTAGCTGAACCGCGCAACTTCGTTTGCGCCACTTAAGAAAAACAGACAAAGAGAGATTAGTTAAAGAGGGTGGCGCATATGTAGGCTATTCTTAGGAAACAACTTTTGAAGTATCCTCTTCCTAACCACAATGCACTGAATCGGAACACGCGGGCGAAACTACGGGAACAGAATATAAATTTTACACACATTTCATCCTCTCTCGCAAAGGAACCGCGCAGAATATCAGTAGATATTTTAACTGAAATCATGCCAACATTGATTCAGTATTCTCGGCTTGATGGTTGATTATAGAATGTCCTACAAAAATAATATTCAAATAACCCCAATAGTTGAAGCCCGCGGTTCCGCTCACGTGAGTTTTCGTTAATGCACACAAAGAATATCACGCGGTATAACGATATTTTCCCGGATAAAAAGTAGGTATCCTATGTATTAATTCAGGAAATGTTCTATCTACACGCCGATTTTCATCTAAATGTGATTAAATAACAAATGACTTAATAATATAGAAATCTTCACAAACTTGTACATTTATGATATTAGTAGGATTACATTCCTCTGGGAATACCGGGAATTCCTTTCTTGGTGCTCATCTAACGTAGGTACGTATAAAATACGTTCACCAAATTTCAGGTTGTGTATGGTTTTACCCACGTAGTTCCGTTCCCGTGGGAATACCGGGTATTCTTTTCTTAGTGCTGATTCAAGGTAGACCAAATGAGTACTCTCGCTAAATTTCAGGTATGTACCTATGTTTGATGGTTTAGACTGTATTTTTTTTCACCCGCGTAGTTCCTGTTCCCATGGAAACATTGGGAATACCGTTTTATTTTCTTTTCCAAATACTTAAAGTATATATTCACCAAATTTCAGGATTCCATGTTTAATGCTGTACGTGGTTTACCTGCATATTCGGTTCCTGTGGGAACACTGAACTCACTGGTAATACAGAAGGTTTCTTTTAGCCCTATGAAATTCTTCTATAATAGGTGTACGTAAGTTCATGTTACTAACTTTGAAAATGACAATCTTCCGTGCAACCGTTTATCCCTTATTTACGTCCTTAGGGGTAGAATTTCACAAAACCCTTTAATAACAGGCACCTACGTGTTAATAAGAACCCCCATGTGAAGTTTGGGCTTCATAGCTCCGTTAGCTTAATAGATTTCGTGATTAAAGAGTTTGTTTCTACAAACCCTGTTTTACCTCCTTATAGTTAAAATTTACTGAAACCGCGATACACGTACCCATTTGTTTGTAACCAGAAATAGGTATATGTAAATTCATGTTTCTAACTTTAAAAATAAACGAACTTCCATACAAGTTTATCGCTTATTTACTTCCTTAGAGGTAGAATTTTGAAAAATTCATTCATAGTGGAAACCCACGTGTTAAAAGGAACCCCCATGCGAAGTTTGGGCTTCGTAGCTTTCTTAGTTTTATAGGTTTCGTGACTAATGAGTCAGTTATTCCAACTTCTGTTTTACCCCTTAAGGGTAGAATTTATCACAATTTCTTAACACATATTCTTTTATTTTTATACAGAAGCAGGTATATGAAATTCGGTGTTGCTCTGTTTGAAAATGCAGAATTTTCCATATAAACATTCAACCCTTGTTTACTCCCTTATAGGTAAAATTTTGCAAAACCGTGATATACGTACCCATTTATTAGTAACTAAAAACAGGTGTACATAAATTCATGTCTCTAACTTTGAAAATGACGAACTTCCATACAACCGTTTATTGCTTATTTACTTCCCTAGTGGTAGAATTTCGCAAAATTCGTTCTTAGCGGAAACCTACGTATTAAAAAGAATCTCCATGCGAAGTTTGAGCTTCATAGCTTTGGTAGCTTCAGAGATTTCGTGATCAATGAGTCAGTCAAGTCAGTGATTTTGCCTTTTATACATATATATTTATGAATGAATGTAGCCTTTATTTCCGATATAGGTTAAAACATTTAATCAGTGGTAAATTATATAGAAACAAGATTAATTTTAAAAGATGTCCCTAAATTCGGAGTGCCTTTTGGAATAGGCTTGCTCCAGATCTTTCCAATATGCTCTGACCTGGGAAACTCAGGACCAGTAGGGTCCTAAAGTCAGACTGATGTCATCGTGCCAACCTGTTTTAGGGCAACGTGTATAATAAATAAAAAAATATATGTAAATATCGTTAGGACAACGCACACAACGCCATCTGATTTCAAACTTAACAGAGCTTGTTCTCTAGAAGAGATTTCTAATACCAATACCATCGTGCTCATCACACAAAGTTTTATCCTGGGTGGGAATTGAACCGCGCCACCGAGGCAGTCATATGTTTAATAATATTTTTAATACAAGAATTAAAATTTTCCCGGGACTCTCTATCAATAGATGTAGAAACACAAGTTATATCCAAACAACCCACCCCATTTATCGACCAAATACAGGGTATATAAGGAGAACAATGCAATGCTCCTGTACCGAGTTGTACGCGACGGCCCGGTGCGGTTAGCCGTTACGTACAAACCTCGGTAAAAAGAACTCTGATATATCCACCCTAATAGGGTAAAAGCCTACACTTGGTATGAGGCTATGAAAGCTTGTTCTTTATATGCAAGTCCCAGGTCTCGCTCCAGTGCCTATTTCACGCCTTTTTCCCCGGGGGGTAGGCAGAGTTAGTATGTCCACATTTATACATGCTGCCTGCCTCAGTGGTGTAAGTGGTAGTGTATATGCCTGCAGTCGCATGGCCTGCAGCCCGCTGAGATCCCGAGTTTGATTTCTGGGTTGCAAAATATTTGAATGATCTGCAAATTGTGTTTATATTGGAGTTTGGGTGTTTGCCATGTATAATTGTATATTCATATTTAATTGATATAATATAATTGAAGCGCTCCTGGTCTCGAGGACTTAGTGTTCTGTAAACGATCACTGCGTCAAGCAACTTTCGCTATGGCTGGTCACGAATGGGTGACCACTTTTTGGCATTTACATTTGCGAGCGTTTCCGTGCTTCGGATGGCACGTTGGTCCCGGTTGCCAGTAACATGGCAGACGTTAAGTCAAGTTGAAGGCCTTATAGGCGGCTTGAATATTTTTGAACAGCAGGTAGCCACAACGTGCGTCTGTCTATTTCAACACGGCAATTGGCTCACCACCAATTACGTGGGACAGGAATACACTTGGTGAAAAGTGGGCATATAATATGCCTCTGCCACCCCTTCAGGGATAAGGTGTGATAGATAAAATAATAAAATAATATAATTCCTATGTATAACATCATTGTTCTCTGTGTCTAAAGTCTTCCAGATAGGGATTATAATTTATTAGAAACTGTAATGGAAAATGTATTGAAGTGTTTGTTCACTAGTAGAAAACATGTTGTGGTGTGTGGGGATTTTGACATACATGTGCAGTCTTCGAAATGTATAAATGTATATATGTCCAATGTCCAATGTCCAATATCCAATGTCCAATGTCCAATGTCCAATGTCCAATGTCCAATGTCCAATGTCCAATGTCCAATGTCCAATGTCCAATGTCCAATGTCCAATGTCCAATGTCCAATGTCCAATGTCCAATGTCCAATGTCCAATGTCCAATGTCCAATGTCCAATGTCCAATGTCCAATGTCCAATGTCCAATGTCCAATGTCCAATGTCCAATGTCCAATGTCCAATGTCCAATGTCCAATGTCCAATGTCCAATGTCCAATGTCCAATGTCCAATGTCCAATGTCCAATGTCCAATGTCCAGTGTCCAGTGTCCAATGTCCAATGTCCAATGTCCAATGTCCAATGTCCAATGTCCAATGTCCAATGCACAATGTCCAATGTCCAATGTCCAAGTATGTCCAATGTCCAAGTATGTCTAATGTCGAATGTCGAATGTCGAATGTCGAATGTCTAATGTCTGGGGTTCCGGTCTGCGCTCCTCATAAATGTCCCTGTGGCAGGGATGTCGACAAGTTAGGACATCACGGACTGTCATGCCAAAAAAGTGCGGGCCGCTTCTCGAGACATGCCGCACTTAACGATATCTTACGCCGGTCCCTTGCCACCGTCAACGTGCCAAGTCTACTTGAGCCAACTGGTATTGCAAGAGACCGGACGGTATGAGTTTGATTCCATGGAAGATGGGCCAGGTGCTGGTATGGGATGCAACCTGTTCAGACACACTGACCCCATCCCATCTACATGGAACCAACAACAGAGCTGGTGCTGCTTGTGAAGCGGCTGAAAAAGCTAAAGCATTCAAATACAGGGGTCTTGGCTCCGAATATGATTTTGTCCCATTCGGTGTCGAGACTCTTGGTCCGTGGGGTCCTAGCGCTATAAGGCTTTTTAAGGAAATTGCGAAAAGGTTAGTCGACATCACAGGAGACCGAAAAGCTGGCAGCTACCTCGGACAAAGAATTAGTCTAGCTATTCAAAGGGGGAACGCTGCCAGTATCTTCGGAACCTTGCCTAAAGGGACCTTTTTAATAATATATTTTAGTTATGTATCATATTTTTAAGGTTATATTTAATGTTAATATTAAGTTAAGTTAAGTTGATATTTATTAATAATGTCCAATTTCCGATGTCCGATGTCCGATGTCAGATGTCAAATGTCAAATGTCAAATGTCAAATGTCAAATGTCAAATGTCTAATGAAATCTGAATCTAAACCTGAATCTGAATCTGAAATGAACTGGGAAGACACTAAGATGAAGAAAGATCTAAAGAAACACGCAAACGGCACATATTACACCAAAAAAAAGTATTGCGTTAATGTTTAAAACACCTTATCTGTACGGAACCAAATAAATACATGCGTAAAAAATAAGTGTATATGTCCGATGTCCGATGTAAAAATATGATAAGATGTCAGATGTCAGATGTCAGATGTCAGATGTCAGATGTCAGATGTCAGATGTCAAATTTCAATTTCAAATGTCTTATGCCTAATGCCAAAGTCCAATGAAATCTAAACCTGAACCTGAATCTGAATCTGAAATGAACTGGGAAGACACTAAGATGAAGAAAGATGTAAAGAAACACGTATCCGGCAAATATTAAGCCAAAAAAAGTATTGCGGTAGTGTTTAAATAAAAATGTCAAATGTCAAATGTCAAATGTCAAATGTCAAATGTCAAATGTCATATGTCAAATGTTGTCAAATGTCAAATGTCATGTGTCATATGTCAAATGTCAATTGTTAAGCTGCTCAGATCAGTCTGATCTCATGTTTGATTTACATTAAGATACTCGTAGATACTCGTACTCATACTTGTACTCGTACTTGAACTCGTACTTGTACTTTATGAAGGCTTCCGGATTATGCCGAAATAATTTGTCAATCGATATCAACACTTGAGTATTTTTACGCAAGATCCCGTTTTTGTTAATAGTTTTACAATGTGAGTTTTAATAAAATTATGTATTTTTGTCAGTGCATATTATCACTATCATTGTAGCATTTATTGTAGTTATGTGAACTGATAACACGCCTTAGCTGATATACCAGAATGCCAGGTGGCACGGAAACACCAGACCGCAAATGCAAAGTTCTGACGCCACTGTGTCTGAATTGTATCGAGTAGGTAAATTACCAGGCGTACATAACTCTCACAGCTGAGCGCGGGTCAATGAACGTAATTGAAATTAGGTGTTTAGTTAGTGTTGCGACGTAAATATTTTATCATACTATCGAAAAAAAAAGGATTTGCTTAAATTTGTATGAAATTACCGAAGTCACGGCTTTATTGACATTTCGCAATCGTGGCGGAGCATAGGCTCTAGTTATCAGACATATGTACCGACGTTCAAATATGACTACACATTTCTGTAGCACGTTGTATATATGGTCACTTAAAAATAAGTTTATATTTAATACAAATAAAAATTTAAACCAAAGTATGGAAATGGGCGTGGCCTAAAATGACAAATATTAAAGCAGTTGTCAGAGGCCTTAATAATATCTAAATTATATACAGACATACATTTAAACTATCTCTGAATTTTGTTAACACACAACACCGCTTCCTATCATCATCATACACTACAACATAACAAGGTAAAAATAAAGTTTCACATTGATATTCCTTTGTGATAATAAAAAGAATATAAAATATTTGTAACTGGAATGTCACATCGGTAGTCCAGTATATTAAAGTAGTTGAAATCTACATAGGCAACAGAGAAATGAATATTTAAAGTTAAAAGTTATTCCTTTTAAACTATCAACGTCAGTCGGCCTTTACCGGGTTATTATACAGAGAAACTAATTAAAGATTACTACATATCTGGATCTAAGCTTGAGGAACATCCAAGTCCATCACATCTCTTCCTATTCTAGAAGTCCAGGTAATAGGTAACCAGAGTAGAGAAAAATATCCTCTTAGCACATTGTCTCAGCTTACTTTAAGTCTTCTTACAGACATTCACAAGGGGTAACATAAATGTAGAATGCAGAGAACGTGAAACACGTTAAACTCAATTAATATGTAGATATAAAATAAAGAACCAAAACGAAAAACAACAAAAACGAAAACAAAAACCCCTGTAACAACAGAAAAGTTACAGACAAATATAATTAATTTGTAATAAAAATCACTTTCACCCTCAACATTCTGTTAAGGAATGCAGTCTAAGAGATTATATAGTTTTAACTTACCACTTATTTCAGTGGGGTTTAAACTAGATCCTTCTACCATCAATCTTTTTCATGTTATTTGCTAAGTCTCTTGAAAAGCATACTGAAATACAAAGTACAACCATCGTAAGAACATATTATTCGCAAACACCAAGTAATCTTACCGATTACGAAGAAACAAATATAAACAAATATTCTCACCTCAGCAACAACCATTATGTCTACATATTTGCTAAAAAGACTTCGGATATTAATCCGAATTAAATCACCATGACAGGCATATTCTCATGACGCCATGTCGTAGCCAAAAGGGAGGAGCTCAGCCCTTCTTTTCCTTCCGCTAGATTACGGCAGGCTAAAGTCATACGGCCTATACAGCCTTGACAAATAAACAAAAAATAAATAAACAAACCCAACATGAAAACCTTACTATTCCTGTTTGTCACACCTCACGCAGTACATTATGGGTGGATGTGAGTCAGGACAGCCAATCTATCTAAGTTCAATGTCCAGCACCAAACTGAAAGACGTATCCGGCAAATATTAAGCCAAAAAAAGTATTGCGGTAGTGTTTAAATAAAAATGTCAAATGTCAAATGTCAAATGTCAAATGTCATATGTCAAATGTTGTCAAATGTCAAATGTCATGTGTCATATGTCAAATGTCAATTGTTAAGCTGCTCAGATCAGTCTGATCTCATGTTTGATTTACATTAAGATACTCGTAGATACTCGTACTCATACTTGTACTCGTACTTGAACTCGTACTTGTACTTTATGAAGGCTTCCGGATTATGCCGAAATAATTTGTCAATCGATATCAACACTTGAGTATTTTTACGCAAGATCCCGTTTTTGTTAATAGTTTTACAATGTGAGTTTTAATAAAATTATGTATTTTTGTCAGTGCATATTATCACTATCATTGTAGCATTTATTGTAGTTATGTGAACTGATAACACGCCTTAGCTGATATACCAGAATGCCAGGTGGCACGGAAACACCAGACCGCAAATGCAAAGTTCTGACGCCACTGTGTCTGAATTGTATCGAGTAGGTAAATTACCAGGCGTACATAACTCTCACAGCTGAGCGCGGGTCAATGAACGTAATTGAAATTAGGTGTTTAGTTAGTGTTGCGACGTAAATATTTTATCATACTATCGAAAAAAAAAGGATTTGCTTAAATTTGTATGAAATTACCGAAGTCACGGCTTTATTGACATTTCGCAATCGTGGCGGAGCATAGGCTCTAGTTATCAGACATATGTACCGACGTTCAAATATGACTACACATTTCTGTAGCACGTTGTATATATGGTCACTTAAAAATAAGTTTATATTTAATACAAATAAAAATTTAAACCAAAGTATGGAAATGGGCGTGGCCTAAAATGACAAATATTAAAGCAGTTGTCAGAGGCCTTAATAATATCTAAATTATATACAGACATACATTTAAACTATCTCTGAATTTTGTTAACACACAACACCGCTTCCTATCATCATCATACACTACAACATAACAAGGTAAAAATAAAGTTTCACATTGATATTCCTTTGTGATAATAAAAAGAATATAAAATATTTGTAACTGGAATGTCACATCGGTAGTCCAGTATATTAAAGTAGTTGAAATCTACATAGGCAACAGAGAAATGAATATTTAAAGTTAAAAGTTATTCCTTTTAAACTATCAACGTCAGTCGGCCTTTACCGGGTTATTATACAGAGAAACTAATTAAAGATTACTACATATCTGGATCTAAGCTTGAGGAACATCCAAGTCCATCACATCTCTTCCTATTCTAGAAGTCCAGGTAATAGGTAACCAGAGTAGAGAAAAATATCCTCTTAGCACATTGTCTCAGCTTACTTTAAGTCTTCTTACAGACATTCACAAGGGGTAACATAAATGTAGAATGCAGAGAACGTGAAACACGTTAAACTCAATTAATATGTAGATATAAAATAAAGAACCAAAACGAAAAACAACAAAAACGAAAACAAAAACCCCTGTAACAACAGAAAAGTTACAGACAAATATAATTAATTTGTAATAAAAATCACTTTCACCCTCAACATTCTGTTAAGGAATGCAGTCTAAGAGATTATATAGTTTTAACTTACCACTTATTTCAGTGGGGTTTAAACTAGATCCTTCTACCATCAATCTTTTTCATGTTATTTGCTAAGTCTCTTGAAAAGCATACTGAAATACAAAGTACAACCATCGTAAGAACATATTATTCGCAAACACCAAGTAATCTTACCGATTACGAAGAAACAAATATAAACAAATATTCTCACCTCAGCAACAACCATTATGTCTACATATTTGCTAAAAAGACTTCGGATATTAATCCGAATTAAATCACCATGACAGGCATATTCTCATGACGCCATGTCGTAGCCAAAAGGGAGGAGCTCAGCCCTTCTTTTCCTTCCGCTAGATTACGGCAGGCTAAAGTCATACGGCCTATACAGCCTTGACAAATAAACAAAAAATAAATAAACAAACCCAACATGAAAACCTTACTATTCCTGTTTGTCACACCTCACGCAGTACATTATGGGTGGATGTGAGTCAGGACAGCCAATCTATCTAAGTTCAATGTCCAGCACCAAACTGAAAGACACCATAGACGCACGCGTTAATTTTAGAACGCGCCAAAAGAGTTGAAACGACCGTGACAGTTTTGACAACGTCAAACTCATGTCGTTCAGAATATAAACAACTAGAATGAAATGTTTTAACATATTAAATAATTAGACAAACAAGTTTAGAGTTATAACTAAAGCATTGTGAAAATTGAGCTTGTTTCCACAAAAGGGATGTAAATAAAAATAAGGTTAGTAAATCAAATCTTATGAATATGTAACCGACACTCAGAAGTGTTACAAGATGTCAGATGTCAAATTTCAAATTTCATATTCAAATTTCAAATTCAAATGTCTTTTGCCTAATGCCAATGTCCCATGAAATCTGAACCTGCATCTGAAATGAACTGGGAAGATACTAAGATGAAGAAAGATCTAAAGAAATACGTATCCGGCAAATATTAAACCAAAAAAAGTATTGCGTTAGTGTTTTAAACAGCTTATCTGCAAATAAATTCATGCGAAAAAGATAAGTGTACTCCTGCTACATTAGGAGGTCTAGACGAGTCGTGCGCGGCGATACTTTGCAAAGGCGGTGGCTGTCGATTTACCTAAAATGTCCGATGTCAAATGTCAAATATCAAAAGTATAAAGTCAACTCGTATCTAATGTATATGTCTAATGTCTAATGTCTAATGTCTAATGTCTAATGTCTAATGTCTAATGTCTAATGTCTAATGTCTAATGTCTAATGTCTAATGTCTAATGTCTAATGTCTAATGTCTAATGTCTAATGTCTAATGTCTAATGTCTAATGTCTAATGTCTAATGTCTAATGTCTAATGTCTAATGTCTAATGTCTAATGTCTAATGTCTAATGTCTAATGTCTAATGTCTAATGTCTAATGTCTAATGTCTAATGTCTAATGTCTAATGTCTAATGTCTAATGTCTAATGTCTAATGTCTAATGTCTAATGTCTAATGTCTAATGTCTAATGTCTAATGTCTAATGTCTAATGTCTAATGTCTAATGTCTAATGTCTAATGTCTAATGTCTAATGTCTAATGTCTAATGTCTAATGTCTAATGTCTAATGTCTAATGTCTAATGTCTAATGTCTAATGTCTAATGTCTAATGTCTAATGTCTAATGTCTAATGTCTAATGTCTAATGTCTAATGTCTAATGTCTAATGTCTAATGTCTAATGTCTAATGTCTAATGTCTAATGTCTAATGTCTAATGTCTAATGTCTAATGTCTAATGTCTAATGTCTAATGTCGAATGTCGAATGTCAACTTACTCGTACTTGTACTCGCACTCTTACTTGTACTCGCACTCTTACTCGCACTCGTACTCGTACTCGTACTCGTACTCGTACTGGTACTCGTACTTGTACTCGTACTAGTACTCGTACTTTTACTCGTACTTGTACTCGTACTCGTACTTGTACTCGTACTTGTACTCGTACTTGTACTCGTACCCGTACTTGACATCTGAGATCTGACATCTGACTTTTGACAATAGACATTAGACATTTGACAGCTACCTCAGACAAAAATTTAGTCTAGCTATTCAAAGGGGGAACGCTGCCACTATCTTCGGAACCTTGCCTAAAGGGACGTTTTTTAAAAATATATTTTAGGTATCGGACATTGGGCATTGGACATTTTAGGTATACCTAAAATTCGACCGCCACCGCCTTTGCAAAGTACCGCCGCGCACGACTCTTTTAGACTTAATGTAGCAGGTGTACACTTATTTTTTATGGATGTATTTATTTGGTTCCGTACAGATAAGTTGTTTTAAACATTAACGCAATACTTTTTTTTGTTATAATATTTGCCGGATACGTGTTTCTTTAGATCTTTCTTCATCTTAGTGTCTTCCCAGTTCATTTCATATTCAGATTCAGATTCAGGTTCAGATTTCATTGGACATTGGCATTCGGCATAAGACATTTGAATTTGAAATTTGAATTTAAAATTTGAAATTTGAGACTATGAAATTTGAAATTTGAAATGTAAAATTTAAAATGTAAAATTTGAAATTTCAAATTTGAAATTTCAAATTTCAAATTTCAAATTTCAAATTTCAAATTTCAAATTTCATTCACACATTACATTGGACATTGGACATTGGACATTGGTTATTGGACATTGGACATTGGACATTGGAAATCGGACATCGGACATCAGACATTGGACATTGGACATTGGACATTGGACGTTGGACATTGGACATTTAACATTGGACATTGGTATTGTATATTTAATGTTATTATTAAGTTAAGTTAAGTTAATATTTATTAATATAGTCCGATGTCAGATGTCAGATGTCAGATGTCAGATGTCAGAGTCAGATGTCAGATGTCAGATGTCAGATGTCAGATGACAGATGTCAGATATCAGATGTCAGATGTCAGATGTCAGATGTCAGATGTCAGATGTCAGATGTCAGATGTCAGATGTCAGATGTCAAATTTCTAATGTCTAATGAAATCTGAATCTGAATCTGAAATGAACTGCAAAGACACTAAGATAAAGAAAGATCTAAAGAAACACGCATCCGGCAAATATTACAACAAAAAAGTATTGCGTTAATATTTAAAACAACTTATCTGTACGGAACCAAATAAATACATGCGTAAAAAATAAGTGTACACCTGCTACATTAGGTCTAGAAGAGTCGTGCGCGGTGGTACTTTGCAAAGGCGGTGGCGGTCACAAGTACAAGTACAAGTACGAGTTTAATTTCTTTAGATCATATGTCATATGTCAATTGTCATATGTCAAATGTCAAATGTCAAGTTACCTCAGTACCTTTATTTACAACAAATTATTAAATAACCTTAAAATATGAAAATTTAAAATATATTAATATAAGGAGTCCCTTTAGGCAAGGTTCCGAAGATACTGGCAGCGTTCCCCCTTTGAATAGCTAAACTAATTCTTTGGCCGAGGTAGCTGCCAGCTCTTCGGTCTCCTGTGATGTCGACTAACCTTTTTGCTATTTCTTTAAAAAGCCTTGTAGCCCTAGGACCCCACGGACCAAGGGTCTCGACACCGAATGGGACAAAATCATATTCGGAGCCTAGACTCCTGTATTTGCATGCTTTAGCTTTTTCAGCCGCTTCACAAGCCGCACCAGCTCTGTTGTTGGTTCCATGTAGATGGGAAGGGGCCAGCGTGTCTGAACAGGTTGCATCCCATACCAGCACCCGGCCCATCTTCCATGGAATCAAACTCATACCGTCCAGTCTCTTGCCATCGTCTCTTGCAATACCAGTCGGCTCAAGTAGACTTGGCACGTTGACAGTGGCAAGAGACCGGCGAATGATATCGTTTAGTGCGGCATGTCTCGAGAAGCGGCCTGCACATTTTTGGCATGACAGTCCGTGATGTCCAAGCTTGTCGACATCACTGCCACAGGGACATTTATGAGGAACGCAGACCGGAACCCCAAGCCGTAGACAGGTTGCGATTCGAAGCGTGTCAGGCTCAAGAAATGTTCCTGTATTTGACGAAGGGTACGCGTGAAGCCAGTAGCCGGCCTCATGCGCACCCACAGCCAAAAGCCTAGCACGCGCCGAACCTGTACTACAGCTCAAAAGATTGTTATAAATCAATTTACAATGTATGTCGTCCCAGCTCCTCTGTAAATTTGGAGAATCTGGAAAATTTTGACCTGGGCATGCAATTAAGAAAGCGTTTCTAGCTACTTCCAAGCCAGTAATCTCAAAGTTTGAAGGGGATGCCCTTAAAATTTTACTTATGAGATTTGCTGAATTATGGACAGAAGATAGGAAGGCTGGTAAAGCGACACTGGAAATTTTGCGAATCCCTAAACCACCATAACGGATAGGTAGGGATGCTTGGGTCCAAGAAAGCTCGTTTAGGTTTTTTTACCCACCTCCCGCTCGTTTACCCACCCATTTTCCATAAAATCTTGAGGAAGATGGCCAAGCGCTATGCATCTTTTGACATGAGATCTTAACTTTTTTTGTTAGTAATTTTTGAGCATTTCGCCACAATGCCCTTGCAAAATGGAAAAGACAACCCTGTATTTTCGTTAAGGGGAAAACGTCTGAGAGAGCCTGCATTGCACTAGCCTCAAAATCTGTAGTAAATGTGTCTGGGTAGAAATCCGGAATAAGACTCTTTATGAGCCGAAGCATGATCTGATATGTATCTTTTTTTTATCCGAAAGCAGGCAATATCAACATGAATTGTTTATATTCCAATATCAACATGAATTGTTTATATTCCAATATCAACATGAATTGTTTATATTCATTTTAATACAATTCTAAAGGGCAGCGTGGCACTTTTAAACGTGCCATTAACAAACACATGCTTGGCACTTTTAAAATATGATGGAGCTGTTAAAGGGACTAAAAACCTCATTTCATAGACGTCTGTACTCCTCCAAGAATGACCTAATTCGCACGGTATTCACAAATGTTTATGAAAACGATATCTGCCATATTAAATATTAGCTGACAATACCTACATAGGTAGGAAATAAAGGACAATGTATTAAATTGATGAGACTACTCAGTCCCCGAATTTTTATGTTTTATTTTTGTATTATGAAATAAGTTAATTTATTGATTACAATTATGCATTGAATTAATTATAATGATACATTTTAAAAATACAATTACAATTAAAGTATGTTAATTTAGTATTATAATTATTTTGATTATATTATATTTTATGACGATCTACAATGTAATGAAAATATGGGATTTAATTGCCTGAATTAAACGTTTATTATTATTATTAAAAGTTTATTTGCATCAGGATTTGCGAAGAGAAGTAGTCTACACTAGACTTGCAACGAATATTCGGTTACTATTCGGTATTCGGCCTATTCGGCTGCTTTTATTATATTCGGCCGAATACCGAATATCTACATATTATTCGGCCGAATACCGAACATTTAAATAATATATTTTGTCATAGAGAAATAATTGGTAAAATCAAATGAAAAATTAAAATCGATTGATTACGTATATATTTTTAAACTTTCGCGGTTTATACTCATATTTTATATACTACTCGGGACTTCACGCGAAACCATTTTGTACTTACATTCATCGACGTTTCGAGCGCGTTGCAGCGCCCGTGGTCGCGGCTGGACGTGGGCGCTGCAACGCGCTCCAACCGGGACTAGCAACCGGGACCAACGGCTTAACGTGCCTTCCGAAGCACGGAACTGGGGTGGTTCTAAAGGGCCGAATAAATTTAATAAAATAAAATGTGTCTATTTTAGATGTCAAATTCGGAAGAAATTTTGAACCCGTTGCCTTTTTAGTGAGGTGGTAACAAAAAGGCTAAAAGGTCCTAGACACTAATTAACACGACCAATTAAAGTCCTGGTAGCCTCGGACTTTTTTTTAAAGGCCATCATAATCGATGTTTTATTATTAAAGTATGTTCGTAATTATTTAATAGTTTATTTGTTAAATTTCACACTATCACACTTACAAACAGATCACAACTAAGAGAGAACAATAAACTGTACTTAACGTAATACGATATCCACGAAATGAACTTGTCGAAACATGCAGTGCGTTAGCAATATACCGCGCAGAGCAAAAGCGGGCGCGCGGGCGATGAGTACATTAGAACAAATCATAGGAACGCGAAACAATCACGTCTGTACAAGTTTTTGGCGCTAAAATCCAGCCGAATACTTTTGACTAATAGGCTTGCTCCAGATCTTTCCAATATGCTCTGACCTGGGAAACTCAGGACCAGTAGGGTCCTAAAGTCAGACTGATGTCATCGTGCCAACCTGTTTTAGGGCAACGTGTATAATAAATAAAAAAATATATGTAAATATCGTTAGGACAACGCACACAACGCCATCTGATTTCAAACTTAACAGAGCTTGTTCTGTGGCATACTTATATATTTCTAATACCAATACCATCGTGCTCATCACACAAAGTTTTATCCTGGGTGGGAATTGAACCCACGACCTCTTACGTAGCAGTCGGATACACTCCCACCGCGCCACCGAGGCAGTCATGTGTTTAATAATATTTTTAATACAAGAATTAAAATTTTCCCGGGACTCTCTATCAATAGATGTAGAAACACAAGTTATATCCAAACAACCCACCCCATTTATCGACCAAATACAGGGTATATAAGGAGAACAATGCAATGCTCCTGTACCGAGTTGTACGCGACGGCCCGGTGCGGTTAGCCGTTACGTACAAACCTCGGTAAAAAGAACTCTGATATATCCACCCTAATAGGGTAAAAGCCTACACTTGGTATGAGGCTATGAAAGCTTGTTCTTTATATGCAAGTCCCAGGTCTCGCTCCAGTGCCTATTTCACGCCTTTTTCCCCGGGGGGTAGGCAGAGTTAGTATGTCCACATTTATACATGCTGCCTGCCTCAGTGGTGTAAGTGGTAGTGTATATGCCTGCAGTCGCATGGCCTGCAGCCCGCTGAGATCCCGAGTTTGATTTCTGGGTTGCAAAATATTTGAATGATCTGCAAATTGTGTTTATATTGGAGTTTGGGTGTTTGCCATGTATAATTGTATATTCATATTTAATTGATATAATATAATTGAAGCGCTCCTGGTCTCGAGGACTTAGTGTTCTGTAAACGATCACTGCGTCAAGCAACTTTCGCTATGGCTGGTCACGAATGGGTGACCACTTTTTGGCATTTACATTTGCGAGCGTTTCCGTGCTTCGGATGGCACGTTGGTCCCGGTTGCCAGTAACATGGCAGACGTTAAGTCAAGTTGAAGGCCTTATAGGCGGCTTGAATATTTTTGAACAGCAGGTAGCCACAACGTGCGTCTGTCTATTTCAACACGGCAATTGGCTCACCACCAATTACGTGGGACAGGAATACACTTGGTGAAAAGTGGGCATATAATATGCCTCTGCCACCCCTTCAGGGATAAGGTGTGATAGATAAAATAATAAAATAATATAATTCCTATGTATAACATCATTGTTCTCTGTGTCTAAAGTCTTCCAGATAGGGATTATAATTTATTAGAAACTGTAATGGAAAATGTATTGAAGTGTTTGTTCACTAGTAGAAAACATGTTGTGGTGTGTGGGGATTTTGACATACATGTGCAGTCTTCGAAATGTATAAATGTATATATGTCCAATGTCCAATGTCCAATATCCAATGTCCAATGTCCAATGTCCAATGTCCAATGTCCAATGTCCAATGTCCAATGTCCAATGTCCAATGTCCAATGTCCAATGTCCAATGTCCAATGTCCAATGTCCAATGTCCAATGTCCAATGTCCAATGTCCAATGTCCAATGTCCAATGTCCAATGTCCAATGTCCAATGTCCAATGTCCAATGTCCAATGTCCAATGTCCAATGTCCAATGTCCAGTGTCCAGTGTCCAATGTCCAATGTCCAATGTCCAATGTCCAATGTCCAATGTCCAATGTCCAATGTCCAATGCACAATGTCCAATGTACAATGTCCAATGTCCAAGTATGTCCAATGTCCAAGTATGTCTAATGTCGAATGTCGAATGTCGAATGTCTAATGTCTGGGGTTCCGGTCTGCGCTCCTCATAAATGTCCCTGTGGCAGGGATGTCGACAAGTTAGGACATCACGGACTGTCATGCCAAAAAAGTGCGGGCCGCTTCTCGAGACATGCCGCACTTAACGATATCTTACGCCGGTCCCTTGCCACCGTCAACGTGCCAAGTCTACTTGAGCCAACTGGTATTGCAAGAGACCGGACGGTATGAGTTTGATTCCATGGAAGATGGGCCAGGTGCTGGTATGGGATGCAACCTGTTCAGACACACTGACCCCATCCCATCTACATGGAACCAACAACAGAGCTGGTGCTGCTTGTGAAGCGGCTGAAAAAGCTAAAGCATTCAAATACAGGGGTCTTGGCTCCGAATATGATTTTGTCCCATTCGGTGTCGAGACTCTTGGTCCGTGGGGTCCTAGCGCTATAAGGCTTTTTAAGGAAATTGCGAAAAGGTTAGTCGACATCACAGGAGACCGAAAAGCTGGCAGCTACCTCGGACAAAGAATTAGTCTAGCTATTCAAAGGGGGAACGCTGCCAGTATCTTCGGAACCTTGCCTAAAGGGACCTTTTTAATAATATATTATAGTATCATATTTTTAAGGTTATATTTAATGTTAATATTAAGTTAAGTTAAGTTGATATTTATTAATAATGTCCAATTTCCGATGTCCGATGTCCGATGTCAGATGTCAAATGTCAAATGTCAAATGTCAAATGTCAAATGTCAAATGTCAAATGTCAAATGTCAAATGTCAAATGTCAAATGTCAAATGTCTAATGAAATCTGAATCTAAACCTGAATCTGAATCTGAAATGAACTGGGAAGACACTAAGATGAAGAAAGATCTAAAGAAACACGCAAACGGCACATATTACACCAAAAAAAAGTATTGCGTTAATGTTTAAAACACCTTATCTGTACGGAACCAAATAAATACATGCGTAAAAAATAAGTGTATATGTCCGATGTCCGATGTAAAAATATGATAAGATGTCAGATGTCAGATGTCAGATGTCAGATGTCAGATGTCAGATGTCAGATGTCAGATGTCAGATGTCAGATGTCAGATGTCAGATGTCAAATTTCAATTTCAAATGTCTTATGCCTAATGCCAAAGTCCAATGAAATCTAAACCTGAACCTGAATCTGAATCTGAAATGAACTGGGAAGACACTAAGATGAAGAAAGATGTAAAGAAACACGTATCCGGCAAATATTAAGCCAAAAAAAGTATTGCGGTAGTGTTTAAATAAAAATGTCAAATGTCAAATGTCAAATGTCATATGTCAAATGTTGTCAAATGTCAAATGTCATGTGTCATATGTCAAATGTCAATTGTTAAGCTGCTCAGATCAGTCTGATCTCATGTTTGATTTACATTAAGATACTCGTAGATACTCGTACTCATACTTGTACTCGTACTTGAACTCGTACTTGTACTTTATGAAGGCTTCCGGATTATGCCGAAATAATTTGTCAATCGATATCAACACTTGAGTATTTTTACGCAAGATCCCGTTTTTGTTAATAGTTTTACAATGTGAGTTTTAATAAAATTATGTATTTTTGTCAGTGCATATTATCACTATCATTGTAGCATTTATTGTAGTTATGTGAACTGATAACACGCCTTAGCTGATATACCAGAATGCCAGGTGGCACGGAAACACCAGACCGCAAATGCAAAGTTCTGACGCCACTGTGTCTGAATTGTATCGAGTAGGTAAATTACCAGGCGTACATAACTCTCACAGCTGAGCGCGGGTCAATGAACGTAATTGAAATTAGGTGTTTAGTTAGTGTTGCGACGTAAATATTTTATCATACTATCGAAAAAAAAAGGATTTGCTTAAATTTGTATGAAATTACCGAAGTCACGGCTTTATTGACATTTCGCAATCGTGGCGGAGCATAGGCTCTAGTTATCAGACATATGTACCGACGTTCAAATATGACTACACATTTCTGTAGCACGTTGTATATATGGTCACTTAAAAATAAGTTTATATTTAATACAAATAAAAATTTAAACCAAAGTATGGAAATGGGCGTGGCCTAAAAT
This sequence comes from Thumatha senex, assembly GCA_948477245.1. NCBI lineage: Eukaryota > Metazoa > Arthropoda > Insecta > Lepidoptera > Erebidae > Thumatha > Thumatha senex. Next base: position 11,801,057 of record OX419753.1, read on the forward strand.
GACAAATATTAAAGCAGTTGTCAGAGGCCTTAATAATATCTAAATTATATACAGACATACATTTAAACTATCTCTGAATTTTGTTAACACACAACACCGCTTCCTATCATCATCATACACTACAACATAACAAGGTAAAAATAAAGTTTCACATTGATATTCCTTTGTGATAATAAAAAGAATATAAAATATTTGTAACTGGAATGTCACATCGGTAGTCCAGTATATTAAAGTAGTTGAAATCTACATAGGCAACAGAGAAATGAATATTTAAAGTTAAAAGTTATTCCTTTTAAACTATCAACGTCAGTCGGCCTTTACCGGGTTATTATACAGAGAAACTAATTAAAGATTACTACATATCTGGATCTAAGCTTGAGGAACATCCAAGTCCATCACATCTCTTCCTATTCTAGAAGTCCAGGTAATAGGTAACCAGAGTAGAGAAAAATATCCTCTTAGCACATTGTCTCAGCTTACTTTAAGTCTTCTTACAGACATTCACAAGGGGTAACATAAATGTAGAATGCAGAGAACGTGAAACACGTTAAACTCAATTAATATGTAGATATAAAATAAAGAACCAAAACGAAAAACAACAAAAACGAAAACAAAAACCCCTGTAACAACAGAAAAGTTACAGACAAATATAATTAATTTGTAATAAAAATCACTTTCACCCTCAACATTCTGTTAAGGAATGCAGTCTAAGAGATTATATAGTTTTAACTTACCACTTATTTCAGTGGGGTTTAAACTAGATCCTTCTACCATCAATCTTTTTCATGTTATTTGCTAAGTCTCTTGAAAAGCATACTGAAATACAAAGTACAACCATCGTAAGAACATATTATTCGCAAACACCAAGTAATCTTACCGATTACGAAGAAACAAATATAAACAAATATTCTCACCTCAGCAACAACCATTATGTCTACATATTTGCTAAAAAGACTTCGGATATTAATCCGAATTAAATCACCATGACAGGCATATTCTCATGACGCCATGTCGTAGCCAAAAGGGAGGAGCTCAGCCTTTCTTTTCCTTCCGCTAGATTACGGCAGGCTAAAGTCATACGGCCTATACAGCCTTGACAAATAAACAAAAAATAAATAAACAAACCCAACATGAAAACCTTACTATTCCTGTTTGTCACACCTCACGCAGTACATTATGGGTGGATGTGAGTCAGGACAGCCAATCTATCTAAGTTCAATGTCCAGCACCAAACTGAAAGACACCATAGACGCACGCGTTAATTTTAGAACGCGCCAAAAGAGTTGAAACGACCGTGACAGTTTTGACAACGTCAAACTCATGTCGTTCAGAATATAAACAACTAGAATGAAATGTTTTAACATATTAAATAATTAGACAAACAAGTTTAGAGTTATAACTAAAGCATTGTGAAAATTGAGCTTGTTTCCACAAAAGGGATGTAAATAAAAATAAGGTTAGTAAATCAAATCTTATGAATATGTAACCGACACTCAGAAGTGTTACAAGATGTCAGATGTCAAATTTCAAATTTCATATTCAAATTTCAAATTCAAATGTCTTTTGCCTAATGCCAATGTCCCATGAAATCTGAACCTGCATCTGAAATGAACTGGGAAGATACTAAGATGAAGAAAGATCTAAAGAAATACGTATCCGGCAAATATTAAACCAAAAAAAGTATTGCGTTAGTGTTTTAAACAGCTTATCTGCAAATAAATTCATGCGAAAAAGATAAGTGTACTCCTGCTACATTAGGAGGTCTAGACGAGTCGTGCGCGGCGATACTTTGCAAAGGCGGTGGCTGTCGATTTACCTAAAATGTCCGATGTCAAATGTCAAATATCAAAAGTATAAAGTCAACTCGTATCTAATGTATATGTCTAATGTCTAATGTCTAATGTCTAATGTCTAATGTCTAATGTCTAATGTCTAATGTCTAATGTCTAATGTCTAATGTCTAATGTCTAATGTCTAATGTCTAATGTCTAATGTCTAATGTCTAATGTCTAATGTCTAATGTCTAATGTCTAATGTCTAATGTCTAATGTCTAATGTCTAATGTCTAATGTCTAATGTCTAATGTCTAATGTCTAATGTCTAATGTCTAATGTCGAATGTCGAATGTCAACTTACTCGTACTTGTACTCGCACTCTTACTTGTACTCGCACTCTTACTCGCACTCGTACTCGTACTCGTACTCGTACTCGTACTGGTACTCGTACTTGTACTCGTACTAGTACTCGTACTTTTACTCGTACTTGTACTCGTACTCGTACTTGTACTCGTACTTGTACTCGTACTTGTACTCGTACCCGTACTTGACATCTGAGATCTGACATCTGACTTTTGACAATAGACATTAGACATTTGACAGCTACCTCAGACAAAAATTTAGTCTAGCTATTCAAAGGGGGAACGCTGCCACTATCTTCGGAACCTTGCCTAAAGGGACGTTTTTTAAAAATATATTTTAGGTATCGGACATTGGGCATTGGACATTTTAGGTATACCTAAAATTCGACCGCCACCGCCTTTGCAAAGTACCGCCGCGCACGACTCTTTTAGACTTAATGTAGCAGGTGTACACTTATTTTTTATGGATGTATTTATTTGGTTCCGTACAGATAAGTTGTTTTAAACATTAACGCAATACTTTTTTTTGTTATAATATTTGCCGGATACGTGTTTCTTTAGATCTTTCTTCATCTTAGTGTCTTCCCAGTTCATTTCATATTCAGATTCAGATTCAGGTTCAGATTTCATTGGACATTGGCATTCGGCATAAGACATTTGAATTTGAAATTTGAATTTAAAATTTGAAATTTGAGACTATGAAATTTGAAATTTGAAATTTGAAATGTAAAATTTAAAATGTAAAATTTGAAATTTCAAATTTGAAATTTCAAATTTCAAATTTCAAATTTCAAATTTCAAATTTCATTCACACATTACATTGGACATTGGACATTGGACATTGGTTATTGGACATTGGACATTGGAAATCGGACATCGGACATCAGACATTGGACATTGGACATTGGACGTTGGACATTGGACATTTAACATTGGACATTGGTATTGTATATTTAATGTTATTATTAAGTTAAGTTAAGTTAATATTTATTAATATAGTCCGATGTCAGATGTCAGATGTCAGATGTCAGATGTCAGATGTCAGAGTCAGATGTCAGATGTCAGATGTCAGATGTCAGATGACAGATGTCAGATATCAGATGTCAGATGTCAGATGTCAGATGTCAGATGTCAGATGTCAGATGTCAAATTTCTAATGTCTAATGAAATCTGAATCTGAATCTGAAATGAACTGCAAAGACACTAAGATAAAGAAAGATCTAAAGAAACACGCATCCGGCAAATATTACAACAAAAAAGTATTGCGTTAATATTTAAAACAACTTATCTGTACGGAACCAAATAAATACATGCGTAAAAAATAAGTGTACACCTGCTACATTAGGTCTAGAAGAGTCGTGCGCGGTGGTACTTTGCAAAGGCGGTGGCGGTCACAAGTACAAGTACAAGTACGAGTTTAATTTCTTTAGATCATATGTCATATGTCAATTGTCATATGTCAAATGTCAAATGTCAAGTTACCTCAGTACCTTTATTTACAACAAATTATTAAATAACCTTAAAATATGAAAATTTAAAATATATTAATATAAGGAGTCCCTTTAGGCAAGGTTCCGAAGATACTGGCAGCGTTCCCCCTTTGAATAGCTAAACTAATTCTTTGGCCGAGGTAGCTGCCAGCTCTTCGGTCTCCTGTGATGTCGACTAACCTTTTTGCTATTTCTTTAAAAAGCCTTGTAGCCCTAGGACCCCACGGACCAAGGGTCTCGACACCGAATGGGACAAAATCATATTCGGAGCCTAGACTCCTGTATTTGCATGCTTTAGCTTTTTCAGCCGCTTCACAAGCCGCACCAGCTCTGTTGTTGGTTCCATGTAGATGGGAAGGGGCCAGCGTGTCTGAACAGGTTGCATCCCATACCAGCACCCGGCCCATCTTCCATGGAATCAAACTCATACCGTCCAGTCTCTTGCCATCGTCTCTTGCAATACCAGTCGGCTCAAGTAGACTTGGCACGTTGACAGTGGCAAGAGACCGGCGAATGATATCGTTTAGTGCGGCATGTCTCGAGAAGCGGCCTGCACATTTTTGGCATGACAGTCCGTGATGTCCAAGCTTGTCGACATCACTGCCACAGGGACATTTATGAGGAACGCAGACCGGAACCCCAAGCCGTAGACAGGTTGCGATTCGAAGCGTGTCAGGCTCAAGAAATGTTCCTGTATTTGACGAAGGGTACGCGTGAAGCCAGTAGCCGGCCTCATGCGCACCCACAGCCAAAAGCCTAGCACGCGCCGAACCTGTACTACAGCTCAAAAGATTGTTATAAATCAATTTACAATGTATGTCGTCCCAGCTCCTCTGTAAATTTGGAGAATCTGGAAAATTTTGACCTGGGCATGCAATTAAGAAAGCGTTTCTAGCTACTTCCAAGCCAGTAATCTCAAAGTTTGAAGGGGATGCCCTTAAAATTTTACTTATGAGATTTGCTGAATTATGGACAGAAGATAGGAAGGCTGGTAAAGCGACACTGGAAATTTTGCGAATCCCTAAACCACCATAACGGATAGGTAGGGATGCTTGGGTCCAAGAAAGCTCGTTTAGGTTTTTTTACCCACCTCCCGCTCGTTTACCCACCCATTTTCCATAAAATCTTGAGGAAGATGGCCAAGCGCTATGCATCTTTTGACATGAGATCTTAACTTTTTTTGTTAGTAATTTTTGAGCATTTCGCCACAATGCCCTTGCAAAATGGAAAAGACAACCCTGTATTTTCGTTAAGGGGAAAACGTCTGAGAGAGCCTGCATTGCACTAGCCTCAAAATCTGTAGTAAATGTGTCTGGGTAGAAATCCGGAATAAGACTCTTTATGAGCCGAAGCATGATCTGATATGTATCTTTTTTTTATCCGAAAGCAGGCAATATCAACATGAATTGTTTATATTCCAATATCAACATGAATTGTTTATATTCCAATATCAACATGAATTGTTTATATTCATTTTAATACAATTCTAAAGGGCAGCGTGGCACTTTTAAACGTGCCATTAACAAACACATGCTTGGCACTTTTAAAATATGATGGAGCTGTTAAAGGGACTAAAAACCTCATTTCATAGACGTCTGTACTCCTCCAAGAATGACCTAATTCGCACGGTATTCACAAATGTTTATGAAAACGATATCTGCCATATTAAATATTAGCTGACAATACCTACATAGGTAGGAAATAAAGGACAATGTATTAAATTGATGAGACTACTCAGTCCCCGAATTTTTATGTTTTATTTTTGTATTATGAAATAAGTTAATTTATTGATTACAATTATGCATTGAATTAATTATAATGATACATTTTAAAAATACAATTACAATTAAAGTATGTTAATTTAGTATTATAATTATTTTGATTATATTATATTTTATGACGATCTACAATGTAATGAAAATATGGGATTTAATTGCCTGAATTAAACGTTTATTATTATTATTAAAAGTTTATTTGCATCAGGATTTGCGAAGAGAAGTAGTCTACACTAGACTTGCAACGAATATTCGGTTACTATTCGGTATTCGGCCTATTCGGCTGCTTTTATTATATTCGGCCGAATACCGAATATCTACATATTATTCGGCCGAATACCGAACATTTAAATAATATATTTTGTCATAGAGAAATAATTGGTAAAATCAAATGAAAAATTAAAATCGATTGATTACGTATATATTTTTAAACTTTCGCGGTTTATACTCATATTTTATATACTACTCGGGACTTCACGCGAAACCATTTTGTACTTACATTCATCGACGTTTCGAGCGCGTTGCAGCGCCCGTGGTCGCGGCTGGACGTGGGCGCTGCAACGCGCTCCAACCGGGACTAGCAACCGGGACCAACGGCTTAACGTGCCTTCCGAAGCACGGAACTGGGGTGGTTCTAAAGGGCCGAATAAATTTAATAAAATAAAATGTGTCTATTTTAGATGTCAAATTCGGAAGAAATTTTGAACCCGTTGCCTTTTTAGTGAGGTGGTAACAAAAAGGCTAAAAGGTCCTAGACACTAATTAACACGACCAATTAAAGTCCTGGTAGCCTCGGACTTTTTTTTAAAGGCCATCATAATCGATGTTTTATTATTAAAGTATGTTCGTAATTATTTAATAGTTTATTTGTTAAATTTCACACTATCACACTTACAAACAGATCACAACTAAGAGAGAACAATAAACTGTACTTAACGTAATACGATATCCACGAAATGAACTTGTCGAAACATGCAGTGCGTTAGCAATATACCGCGCAGAGCAAAAGCGGGCGCGCGGGCGATGAGTACATTAGAACAAATCATAGGAACGCGAAACAATCACGTCTGTACAAGTTTTTGGCGCTAAAATCCAGCCGAATACTTTTGACTAATAGGCTTGCTCCAGATCTTTCCAATATGCTCTGACCTGGGAAACTCAGGACCAGTAGGGTCCTAAAGTCAGACTGATGTCATCGTGCCAACCTGTTTTAGGGCAACGTGTATAATAAATAAAAAAATATATGTAAATATCGTTAGGACAACGCACACAACGCCATCTGATTTCAAACTTAACAGAGCTTGTTCTGTGGCATACTTATATATTTCTAATACCAATACCATCGTGCTCATCACACAAAGTTTTATCCTGGGTGGGAATTGAACCCACGACCTCTTACGTAGCAGTCGGATACACTCCCACCGCGCCACCGAGGCAGTCATGTGTTTAATAATATTTTTAATACCAGAATTAAAATTTTCCCGGGACTCTCTATCAATAGATGTAGAAACACAAGTTATATCCAAACAACCCACCCCATTTATCGACCAAATACAGGGTATATAAGGAGAACAATGCAATGCTCCTGTACCGAGTTGTACGCGACGGCCCGGTGCGGTTAGCCGTTACGTACAAACCTCGGTAAAAAGAACTCTGATATATCCACCCTAATAGGGTAAAAGCCTACACTTGGTATGAGGCTATGAAAGCTTGTTCTTTATATGCAAGTCCCAGGTCTCGCTCCAGTGCCTATTTCACGCCTTTTTCCCCGGGGGGTAGGCAGAGTTAGTATGTCCACATTTATACATGCTGCCTGCCTCAGTGGTGTAAGTGGTAGTGTATATGCCTGCAGTCGCATGGCCTGCAGCCCGCTGAGATCCCGAGTTTGATTTCTGGGTTGCAAAATATTTGAATGATCTGCAAATTGTGTTTATATTGGAGTTTGGGTGTTTGCCATGTATAATTGTATATTCATATTTAATTGATATAATATAATTGAAGCGCTCCTGGTCTCGAGGACTTAGTGTTCTGTAAACGATCACTGCGTCAAGCAACTTTCGCTATGGCTGGTCACGAATGGGTGACCACTTTTTGGCATTTACATTTGCGAGCGTTTCCGTGCTTCGGATGGCACGTTGGTCCCGGTTGCCAGTAACATGGCAGACGTTAAGTCAAGTTGAAGGCCTTATAGGCGGCTTGAATATTTTTGAACAGCAGGTAGCCACAACGTGCGTCTGTCTATTTCAACACGGCAATTGGCTCACCACCAATTACGTGGGACAGGAATACACTTGGTGAAAAGTGGGCATATAATATGCCTCTGCCACCCCTTCAGGGATAAGGTGTGATAGATAAAATAATAAAATAATATAATTCCTATGTATAACATCATTGTTCTCTGTGTCTAAAGTCTTCCAGATAGGGATTATAATTTATTAGAAACTGTAATGGAAAATGTATTGAAGTGTTTGTTCACTAGTAGAAAACATGTTGTGGTGTGTGGGGATTTTGACATACATGTGCAGTCTTCGAAATGTATAAATGTATATATGTCCAATGTCCAGTATCCAATGTCCAATGTCCAATGTCCAATGTCCAATGTCCAATGTCCAATGTCCAATGTCCAATGTCCAATGTCCAATGTCCAATGTCCAATGTCCAATGTCCAATGTCCAATGTCCAATGTCCAATGTCCAATGTCCAATGTCCAATGTCCAATGTCCAATGTCCAATGTCCAATGTCCAATGTCCAATGTGCAATGTCCAATGTCCAATGTCCAATGTCCAAAGTCCAATGTCCAAAGTCCAATGTCCAATGTCCAATGTACAATGTCCAATGTCCAATTATGTCTAATGTCGAATGTCGAATGTCGAATGTCTAATGTCTGGGGTTCCGGTCTGCGCTCCTCATAAATGTCCCTGTGGCAGTGATGTCGACAAGTTAGGACATCACGGACTGTCATGCCAAAAAAGTGCGGGCCGCTTCTCGAGACATGCCGCACTTAACGATATCTTACGCCGGTCCCTTGCCACCGTCAACGTGCCAAGTCTACTTGAGCCAACTGGTATTGCAAGAGACGATGACAAGAGACCGGACGGTATGAGTTTGATTCCATGGAAGATGGGCCAGGTGCTGGTATGGGATGCAACCTGTTCAGACACACTGACCCCATCCCATCTACATGGAACCAACAACAGAGCTGGTGCTGCTTGTGAAGCGGCTGAAAAAACTAAAGCATTCAAATACAGGTCTTGGCTCCGAATATGATTTTGTCCCATTCGGTGTCGAGACTCTTGGTCCGTGGGGTCCTAGCGCTATAAGGCTTTTTAAGGAAATTGCGAAAAGGTTAGTCGACATCACAGGAGACCGAAAAGCTGGCAGCTACCTCGGACAAAGAATTAGTCTAGCTATTCAAAGGGGGAACGCTGCCAGTATCTTCGGAACCTTGCCTAAAGGGACCTTTTTAATAATATATTTTAGTTATGTATCATATTTTTAAGGTTTTATTTAATGTTAATATTAAGTTAAGTTAAGTTGATATTTATTAATAATGTCCAATTTCCGATGTCCGATGTCCGATGTCCGATGTCAGATGTCAAATGTCAAATGTCTAATGAAATCTGAATCTAAACCTGAATCTGAAATGAACTGGGAAGACACTAAGATGAAGAAAGATCTAAAGAAACACGCATCCGGCACATATTACACCAAAAAAAGTATTGCGTTAATGTTTAAAACACCTTATCTGTACGGAACCAAATAAATACATGCGTAAAAAATAAGTGTATATGTCCGATGTCCGATGTAAAAATATGATAAGATGTCAGATGTCAGATGTCAGATGTCAGATGTCAGATGTCAGATGTCAGATTTCAGATGTCAGATGTCAGATGTCAGATGTCAGATGTCAAATTTCAAATTTCATATTCAAATTTCAATTTCAAAAAAAAAAAAATGTTTAAAATGTCGGCGTGACGGAGTGATAAAATTTTATTCGCTCGTTAAAAGCTCGAATAATAAATTGAATTGTATTTATATCAATTTGTCAAATCCGTCTGTGTTCTACGACAGTGTCGAATTAGTTATTTAAATCAGATATGATAAAAGAAATAACTAAAAAATGTTGTGTAGACGTGTTTGTATAGACGTGAAACGCTGGATAGCTACGGCTATTTGACAAGAAACAACCAAGTACCTACAAAGACCTACAACGATTGTACTTACATCTTAGACAGAGTACGACTCACATATTTTTACGGATTAAACGTCGCGTCGCTGCGTCGTAAAGAAAATTTACTAGCGCATGCTGGGGGCGCAAGAAGCCATTCTGAAGTTTGACAGGAGCCTTATGTCATTTTATTTTTAGTGTTCTTTGAGATTGTGGTGCATTTTTTTTGCTAATTTAAGTATTTTTATTTAGTGTATGTTGTATATACCTACTCAGATGAACTCATGCATTGTCTGTGACAAAACATTTTCTTCGCTCAGAGGCTTACATATCCACCAGTCACGTACTCATCAGGTTCGTATATTACATTCACAATCCATTTCATCTTCAAACACAGGCTTTGTATCGCAACAACCAACTGTATCACATTATCCTATTAGCTTACACACTCTCCTCAGTCAGCTTAAACAGTCTACCCCATTAATAAAAAGGATACCGCGTGGAGCTAGATGTTCGGTTGCTGAGGCTTTAACCAACACAATCTCCAAATGTATTAAATTTAATGATACTCCATCCTGGCATAATTTGCTCACTTTCTCATACTCAAATCTACATGTGGTAAATGATTCCACCAATAACATTTCATTAACGCAAAAAATTAAAAATAATGTTGCAAATAATCCTTTGCTCTCTTCCGCTCCAGCTCCCAAATCACGAGGACAACTTTTTAACATTACACGAAAAATTGAAGAGACAATTTACGATGGCGATCTCAAAGGTGCTACGCGGCTTTTATTCTGTAATGATACATTAGCACCTGATACACCGGAGACCATAGCTGCACTGAGGTCCAAGCATCCACCAGGCCCTTCCACTCCACTTTTTGTTGACCCACCTTCTGATCCTCAGACTTGTATCCAGGCTTCGCAAAAAGACATTGTAGCAGCTCTTGCATCACTTCCTAAAGGGTCTGCTTCCGGTTTAGATGGCATCTCTCCGCAGCACCTTATAGACCTTACATGCCATGGCACTGGTATTGCTGGCGAACGTCTCGTTGTTGCCCTCACTAAATTGGTAAACCTTATGCTGCTGGGAGATGTCTGTCAAGACGTAACTGCTGTCTTATATGGAGCCAATCTAATAGCCCTCACAAAAAAAGATGGTGGTGTGCGCCCTATAGCGGTGGGTTCTACCTTTCGTCGTTTAGCTGCCAAAGTTTGTGTCCGACTATCTCGCTCCAAGTTGCAGACCCTCTTTGAACCCGTTCAGGTTGGCTTTGGCACCCGCGGAGGCTGTGAAGCGGCAGTTCATGCTGTTCGCACCTTTGCACAGACCGATGAATGCGAGGTTCTTTTAAAATTAGACGTTAAAAATGCCTTTAATTCGGTTAATCGGGACGACTTGCTAAACAAAATTAATTTACATGTTCCTGAAATCTATAATTTCTTACTTCAGTGTTACCACTGCCCTTCTAAATTAATTCACAAGAGTAACGAAATCCTTTCAGCCGTGGGTTGTCAGCAAGGTGATCCCCTTGGTCCAGCTATATTTAGTTTGGTTATAAATTCTATAATTCATAATTTAAATTCAAAATTAAATATTTGGTATCTCGATGATGGGACCTTAGGTGGTGATTCACAGACTGTTCTTGCAGATTTAACTTTAATAATAGACAAATTTAACACTATTGGTTTGCATTTAAATTTTAATAAATGTGAATTATTTATTTCAGACAAAATCAACACATCCTTAGTTTCTCAAATTCATCATAATTTTTACCAAGTTTGCCCAAATATTAAACTCTTATCTAAGAACAGCCTATATCTCCTGGGATCTCCCATTTTCGATGACGCCATTCCTCATCTCTTAGGAGAGTTGGTAACAAAATTCAATCAATATTCAGACCGCATTGTCAAAATTAGTAGTCACTGCGCTTTGTTTATCCTTAAATTCTGCTTATTTGTGCCCAAATTTACTTACTTGCTCCGTTGCTGCCCTATTTGGAAATTTCCTAATCTGATGTTACCCATTGAAAATGTTTTAAAAACCCAAATTGAAACTATTCTGAATATTCATCTCAATGAGCAAGCATGGTCCCAAGCTTCCTTACCTATAAGGTTCGGTGGTTTGGGGACCCGAAAAATTTCTAGTATAGCTTTACCAGCATTCCTGTCTTCGATTTTCAGCACTCGTGACCTCATAGGTAAAGTCTTAAAGGCTCCTACAGCCTCAAACTGTGAGATTGCGAGTCTGGACGAAGCTTTGAATGCTTGGCTAGCTGGACCAAGTCCAAATTTACCCCCGACGCTACACACAATAGCTTCTTCTGCTTTTCTCAATACTCTTATTGAAAACTCTTCCGGTACTAATCGAGCAAGGCTTTTATCTGTATCTCGATCAGAGTCTGGGCAATGGCTTCACGCCTTTCCTTCTCCGAACACTGGCACCTTCATTGATCCCACTACACACCGCATAGCAGTTTGTCTCCGGTTGGGTGCTGATGTGTGCATTGAACACTCTTGTGTTTCGTGCGGAGCTTATGTGAGCCACCTCGGACATCATGGGCTTGCCCGTTCTTTTGCCGCTGGCCGTCACTCCCGTCACGCTGCACTAAATGATATCCTGAGACGAGCCCTTGTCAGTATAAATGTCCCCGCGGTCTTAGAACCGCAAATTATACGAGATGATGGTAAGCGGCCCGACGGGATGTCTTTAGTACCCTGGAGAATGGGACGTGCACTAGTATGGGATGCCACTTGCACCGATACTCTTGCAACGTCCTATCTCCCGGCTACTAGCAAAAAAGCAAGCGCTGCGGCAAATCTTCGCGAGCGGCTGAAGGTTGGCAAGTACAGTTGTCTCGGTACCCAATATGAATTCATTCCATTTGGTGTCGAGACACTAGGTCCATGGGGTCGCGGCGCACATGGTCTTTTTACGGCTTTAAGTAAGCGTCTGAGGGAAGAAACTGGCGATCCTCGTGCAGGTAGTTTTCTCGCGCAAAGGCTTTCCATAGCTATTCAGCGTGGGAATGCTGCCTGCGTCATGGGTACCCTACCGAGGGGACCCAGTCTAAATTATAATAAATAGGTTAGGTAGTTTTTTTTTTTTATTTAGATATAGTTTTAATTGTTTTTTTAACTAAGATTAATGTTAAATCATATTATTAATAAATTTTTAATTTCAAATGTCTTATGCCTAATGCCAAAGTCCAATGAAATCTAAACCTGAACCTGAATCTGAATCTGAATCTGAATCTGAAATGAACTGGGAAGACACTAAGATGAAGAAAGATGTAAAGAAACACGTATCCGGCAAATATTAAGCCAAAAAAAGTATTGCGGTAGTGTTTAAATAAAAATGTAAAATGTAAAATGTCAAATGTCAAATGTCAAATGTCATGTGTCATATGTCATATGTCAAAAGCTGCTCAGATCAGTCTGATCTCATGTTTGATTTACATTAAGATACTCGTAGATACTCGTACTCATACTTGCACTCGTACTTGAGCTCGTACTTGAACTCGTACTTGTACTTTATGAAGGCTTCCGGATTAAGCCGAAATAATTTGTCAATCGATATCAACACTTGAGTATTTTTACGCAAGATCCCGTTTTTGTTAATAGTTTTACAATGTGAGTTTTAATAAAATTATGTATTTTTGTCAGTGCATATTATCACTATCATTGTAGCATTTATTGTAGTTATGTGAACTGATAACACGCCTTAGCTGATATACCAGAATGCCAGGTGGCACGGAAACACCAGACCGCAAATGCAAAGTTCTGACGCCACTGTGTCTGAATTGTATCGAGTAGGTAAATTACCAGGCGTACATAACTCTCACAGCTGAGCGCGGGTCAATGAACGTAATTAAAATTAGGTGTTTAGTTAGTGTTGCGACGTAAATATTTTATCATACTATCGAAAAAAAAAGGATTTGCTTAAATTTGTATGTAATTACCGAAGTCACGGCTTTATTGACATTTCGCAATCGTGGCGGAGCATAGGCTCTAGTTATCAGACATGTGTACCGACGTTCAAATATGACTACACATTTCTGTAGCACGTTGTATATATGGTCACTTAAAAATAAGTTTATATTTAGTACAAATAAAAATTTAAACCAAAGTATGGAAATGGGCGTGGCCTAAAATGACAAATATTAAAGCAGTTGTCAGAGGCCTTAATAATATCTAAATTATATACAGACATACATTTAAACTATCTCTGAATTTTGTTAACACACAACACCGCTTCCTATCATCATCATACACTACAACATAACAAGGTAAAAATAAAGTTTCACATTGATATTCCTTTGTGATAATAAAAAGAATATAAAATATGTGTAACTGGAATGTCACATCGGTAGTCCAGTATATTAAAGTAGTTGAAATCTACATAGGCAACAGAGAAATGAATATTTAAAGTTAAAAGTTATTCCTTTTAAACTATCAACGTCAGTCGGCCTTTACCGGGTTATTATACAAAGAAACTAATTAAAGATTACTACATATCTGGATCTAAGCTTGAGGAACATCCAAGTCCATCACATCTCTTCCTATTCTAGAAGTCCAGGTAATAGGTAACCAGAGTAGAGAAAAATATCCTCTTAGCACATTGTCTCAGCTTACTTTAAGTCTTCTTACAGACATTCACAAGGGGTAACATAAATGTAGAATGCAGAGAACGTGAAACACGTTAAACTCAATTAATATGTAGATATAAAATAAAGAACCAAAACGAAAAACAACAAAAACGAAAACAAAAACCCCTGTAACAACAGAAAAGTTACAGACAAATATAATTAATTTGTAATAAAAATCACTTTCACCCTCAACATTCTGTTAAGGAATGCAGTCTAAGAGATTATATAGTTTTAACTTACCACTTATTTCAGTGGGGTTTTAACTAGATCCTTCTACCATCAATCTTTTTCATGTTATTTGCTAAGTCTCTTGAAAAGCATACTGAAATACAAAGTACAACCATCGTAAGAACATATTATTCGCAAACACCAAGTAATCTTACCGATTACGAAGAAACAAATATAAACAAATATTCTCACCTCAGCAACAACCATTGTCTACATATTTGCTAAAAAGACTTCGGATATTAATCCGAATTAAATCACCATGACAGGCATATTCTCATGACGCCATGTCGTAGCCAAAAGGGAGGAGCTCAGCCCTTCTTTTCCTTCCGCTAGATTACGGCAGGCTAAAGTCATACGGCCTATACAGCCTTGACAAATAAACAAAAAATAAATAAACAAACCCAACATGAAAACCTTACTATTCCTGTTTGTCACACCTCACGCAGTACATTATGGGTGGATGTGAGTCAGGACAGCCAATCTATCTAAGTTCAATGTCCAGCACCAAACTGAAAGACACCATAGACGCACGCGTTAATTTTAGAACGCGCCAAAAGAGTTGAAACGACCGTGACAGTTTTGACAACGTCAAACTCATGTCGTTCAGAATATAAACAACTAGAATGAAATGTTTTAACATATTAAATAATTAGACAAACAAGTTTAGAGTTATAACTAAAGCATTGTGAAAATTGAGCTTGTTTACACAAAAGGGATGTAAATAAAAATAAGGTTAGTAAATCAAATCTTATGAATATGTAACCGACATTCAGAAGTGTTACAAGATGTCAGATGTCAGATGTCAAATTTCAAATTTCATATTCAAATTTCAAATTCAAATGTCTTTTGCCTAATGCCAATGTCCCATGAAATCTGAACCTGCATCTGAAATGAACTGGGAAGATACTAAGATGAAGAAAGATCTAAAGAAATACGTATCCGGCAAATATTAAACCAAAAAAAGTATTGCGTTAGTGTTTTAAACAGCTTATTTGCAAATAAATTCATGCGAAAAAGATAAGTGTACTCCTGCTACATTAGGAGGTCTAGACGAGTCGTGCGCCGCGATACTTTGCAAAGGCGGTGGCGGTCGATTTACCTAAAATGTCCGATGTCAAATGTCAAATATCAAAAGTCAAGAGTCAACTCGTATCTAATGTATATGTCTAATGTCTAATGTCTAATGTCTAATGTCTAATGTCTAATGTCTAATGTCTAATGTCTAATGTCTAATGTCTAATGTCTAATGTCTAATGTCTAATGTCTAATGTCTAATGTCTAATGTCTAATGTCTAATGTCTAATGTCTAATGTCTAATGTCTAATGTCTAATGTCTAATGTCTAATGTCTAATGTCTAATGTCTAATGTCTAATGTCTAATGTCTAATGTCTAATGTCTAATGTCTAATGTCTAATGTCTAATGTCTAATGTCTAATGTCTAATGTCTAATGTCTAATGTCTAATGTCTAATGTCTAATGTCTAATGTCTAATGTCTAATGTCTAATGTCTAATGTCGAATGTCGAATGTCAACTTACTCGTACTTGTACTCGCACTCTTACTTGTACTCGCACTCTTACTCGCACTCGTACTCGTACTCGTACTCGTACTCGTACTGGTACTCGTACTTGTACTCGTACCCGTACTTGACATCTGAGATCTGACATCTGACTTTTGACAATAGACATTAGACATTTGACAGCTACCTCAGACAAAAATTTAGTCTAGCTATTCAAAGGGGGAACGCTGCCACTATCTTCGGAACCTTGCCTAAAGGGACGTTTTTTAATAATATATTTTAGTTATCGGACATCGGACATCGGACATTGGGCATTGGACATTTTAGGTATACCTAAAATTCGACCGCCACCGCCTTTGCACAGTACTGCCGCGCACGACTCTTTTAGACTTAATGTAGCAGGTGTACACTTATTTTTTATGGATGTATTTATTTGGTTCCGTACAGATAAGTTGTTTTAAACATTAACGCAATACTTTTTTTTGTTATAATATTCACATTTCAGATTCAGATTCAGATTTCATTGGACATTGGCATTCGGCATAAGACATTTGAATTCGAAATTTGAAATTAGAAATTAGAATTTTTTTTTTTTTTTTTTTTTTTTAAGTTTATTGGCATATATAATATGATTTAACATAAATCTTAGTTAAAAAAACAATTAAAACTATACCTAAATAAAAAAAAAAAAACTACCTAACCTATTTATTAAAATTTAGACTGGGTCCCCTCGGTAGGGTACCCATGATGCAGGCAGCATTCCCACGCTGAATAGCTATGGAAAGCCTTTGCGCGAGAAAACTACCTGCACGAGGATCGCCAGTTTCTTCCCTCAGACGCTTACTTAAAGCCGTAAAAAGACCATGTGCGCCGCGACCCCATGGACCTAGTGTCTCGACACCAAATGGAATGAATTCATATTGGGTACCGAGACAACTGTAATTGCCAACCTTCAGCCGCTCGCGAAGATTTGCCGCAGCGCTTGCTTTTTTGCTAGTAGCCGGGAGATAGGACGTTGCAAGAGTATCGGTGCAAGTGGCATCCCATACTAGTGCACGTTCCATTCTCCAGGGTACTAAAGACATCCCGTCGGGCCGCTTACCATCATCTCGTATAATTTGCGGTTCTAAGACCGCGGGGACATTTATACTGACAAGGGCTCGTCTCAGGATATCATTTAGTGCAGCGTGACGGGAGTGACGGCCAGCGGCAAAAGAACAGGCAAGCCCATGATGTCCAAGGTGGCTCACATAAGCTCCGCACGATACACAAGAGTGTTCAATGCACACATCAGCACCCAACCGGAGACAAACTGCTATGCGGAGTGTAGTGGGATCAATGAAGGTGCCAGTGTTCGGAGAAGGAAAGGCGTGAAGCCATTGCCCAGACTCTGATCGAGATACAGATAAAAGCCTTGCTCGATTAGTACCGGAAGAGTTTTCAATAAGAGTATTGAGAAAAGCAGAAGAAGCTATTGTGTGTAGCGTCGGGGGTAAATTTGGACTTGGTCCAGCTAGCCAAGCATTCAAAGCTTCGTCCAGACTCGCAATCTCACAGTTTGAGGCTGTAGGAGCCTTTAAGACTTTACCTATGAGGTCACGAGTGCTGAAAATCGAAGACAGGAATGCTGGTAAAGCTATACTAGAAATTTTTCGGGTCCCCAAACCACCGAACCTTATAGGTAAGGAAGCTTGGGACCATGCTTGCTCATTGAGATGAATATTCAGAATAGTTTCAATTTGGGATTTTAAAACATTTTCAATGGGTAACATCAGATTAGGAAATTTCCAAATAGGGCAGCAACGGAGCAAGTAAGTAAATTTGGGCACAAATAAGCAGAATTTAAGGATAAACAAAGTGCAGTGACTACTAATTTTGACAATGCGGTCTGAATATTGATTGAATTTTGTTACCAACTCTCCTAAGAGATGAGGAATGGCGTCATCGAAAATGGGAGATCCCAGGAGATATAGGCTGTTCTTAGATAAGTGTTTAATATTTGGGCAAACTTGGGTAAAATTTTGATGAATTTGAGAAACTAAGGATGTGTTGATTTTGTCTGAAATAAATAATTCACATTTATTAAAATTTAAATGCAAACCAATAGTGTTAAATTTGTCTATTATTAAAGTTAAATCTGCAAGAACAGTCTGTGAATCACCACCTAAGGTCCCATCATCGAGATACCAAATATTTAATTTTGAATTTAAATTATGAATTATAGAATTTATAACCAAACTAAATATAGCTGGACCAAGGGGATCACCTTGCTGACAACCCACGGCTGAAAGGATTTCGTTACTCTTGTGAATTAATTTAGAAGGGCAGTGGTAACACTGAAGTAAGAAATTATAGATTTCAGGAACATGTAAATTAATTTTATTTAGCAAGGCGTCCCGATTAACCGAATTAAAGGCATTTCTAACGTCTAATTTTAAAAGAACCTCGCATTCATCGGTCTGTGCAAAGGTGCGAACAGCATGAACTGCCGCTTCACAGCCTCCGCGGGTGCCAAAGCCAACCTGAACGGGTTCAAAGAGGGTCTGCAACTTGGAGCGAGATAGTCGGACACAAACTTTGGCAGCTAAACGACGAAAGGTAGAACCCACCGCTATAGGGCGCACACCACCATCTTTTTTTGTGAGGGCTATTAGATTGGCTCCATATAAGACAGCAGTTACGTCTTGACAGACATCTCCCAGAAATTATTAAAAATAATTATTAATAATTATTAAATTATTATTAATTTAGAAATTAGAAATTTGAAATTTGAAATTTGAAATTTCCCAATGTCCGATGTCCGATAACTAAAATATATTATTAAAGAAGGTCCCTTTAGGCAAGGTTCGGAATATACTGGCAGCGTTCCCCCTTTGAATAGCTAGACTAATTCTTTGTCCGAGGTAGCTGCCAAAGGTCAAATATGAGATGTCAGATGTCAGATGTCAGATGTCAGATGTCAGATGTCAGATGTCAGATGTCAGATGTCAGATGTCAGATGTCAGATGTCAGATGTCAGATGTCAGATGTCAGATGTCAGATGTCAGATGTCAGATGTCAGATGTCAGATGTCAGATGTCAGATGTCAGATGTCAGAGTTCAGATGTCAGATGCCAGATGTCAGATGTCAGAGGTCAGATGTCAGATGTCAGATGTCAGATGTCAGGTGACAGATGTCAGATGTCAGATTTCAGATGTCACATTTACATTTACATTTACATTTACATTTACATTTACATTTACATTTACATTTACATTTACATTTACATTTACATTTACATTTACATTTACATTTACATTTACATTTACATTTACATTTACATTTACATTTACATTTACATTTACATTTACATTTACATTTACATTTACATTTACATTTACATTTACATTTACATTTACATTTACATTTACATTTACATTTACATTTACATTTACATTTACATTTACATTTACATTTACATTTACATTTACATTTACATTTACATTTACATTTACATTTACATTTACATTTACATTTACATTTACATTTACATTTACATTTACATTTACATTTACATTTACATTTACATTTACATTTACATTTACATTTACATTTACATTTACATTTACATTTACATTTACATTTACATTTACATTTACATTTACATTTACATTTACATTTACATTTACATTTACATTTACATTTACATTTACATTTACATTTACATTTACATTTACATTTACATTTACATTTACATTTACATTTACATTTACATTTACATTTACATTTACATTTACATTTACATTTACATTTACATTTACATTTACATTTACATTTACATTTACATTTACATTTACATTTACATTTACATTTACATTTACATTTACATTTACATTTACATTTACATTTACATTTCACATTTCACATTTCACATTTCACATTCACATCACGTTCCGCGATTTATTTTGTATTTTGTTGGAAAAATCGTTTGAATTTTCATATAAATATTTTTGAAGTGTTGAGCAATTTTAGTGTGTGCTCCACTATTATTATATTTGTATTGATCCCCTAATAAAGTCAACAAAAGTGAAATTTAAAGAGTGGATCAATAAGAACGTCTAGAGCAAGTGAATGAAATTGTGTATTTAGGAAGTATGTTTAGAGCGGATGGAAGATGTGATTCGGATGTAGAACGGCGAGTAGCTGCCGGAAACAAAGTTAACGGTGCTTTGTCCCAGTTAGTAAAGCGACAAAGCATCGTAAAAGAAGCACGAATGGCGATTCATAACGCAGTGCTAGTGCCAACTTTGCTTTACGGTAGTGAAACCTGGGTATGTCAGCAGATGCATGAAAGTAAATTGAATGCTGTGGAGATGCGATCACTTCGAAAATTGTGCGGCGTTACCTTGGCCGACCGAATACGTAACGAAGTGATACGCAATATGGCAGGTTTGAATGAAAGTGTCAGCGTTAAGCTGGAAAAGGGCGTGCTCCGTTGGTTTGGACACGTCCAACGAATGAGTGAGGAACGATTGACGAAGAATATATATTGTTTAAAAGTAGAGGGTAGAAGGAGTCAGGGAAGGCCGAGACTTACATATGAAGACCACGTGAGCAGATTGCTCAAAAACGGAAAGGTCAAAAGTACTCGGATACCCAGACGTGCGTGTATGAAGCGATTGATGAATCTCGAAGAAGCGAAAGAAGTATGCATGGATCGCGAAGCCTGGCGATCTGTCCTCTCTGACTACCCCGTCAGGGATACAGCGTGAAGATAGTTAGTTAGTTTAGATCAATAAGAAATAATTTGCTGTCAATAAATAACAAAAGTGACAAGCGGGCTCAGACGCTGTTGCTAAGGCCGCCATCGGTTGTCCTAGCGACGACATGCGTCGCTAGGTCTCTTCCACTGCAAGACCATCCTGTGACGCACCTACGTAACGACGCATGCGTCTTGTTTCCGCAACAAGCAGCCTTCATATTTTGACATTAACTTGTTTATGTTTTCAGTGTATATTTTAAGTTACTTTATTGTGTTTTTAAATTTGTTTTAAGTTATTCTTTTTTGTGAATGTATTTATCTGTTGTGAATGCAGTCCGTGACCCAATCTTGTGATGGCACGTCGAACGCGACCCATACCTGTACACAGTGCAACAAGTCTTTCAAATCTTTGAAAGGCCTCAATATACACACCACTAAAACTCACAGGAGATGTATCAGCCAAAACAGTTCACCTTTAGACTTCCATCCCATTATTCCGAGTGCGCCTACTTCTGTACCTACCGATCCAACTCCTTTCCACACATATTTAAGCCATTTGAAAAATAGTATACCAATAGTTAAAAGAATCCCTCGAGGAGCTCGAATTACCGTTGCTAAACATTTGTCACAATTAATTCAGAAATGTTACAAAAGCAATTGTACTCAAGACTGGCAGAACCTATTTTTATTTTCATACAGCACACTACGTATAATAAAAACTGATGAACCGAATTTATCCTTGACACAAAAGATTAAGAATAACTGTACTGTAAGCTCCTCGCCTTCTCCTGCCCCTCAAATGAAACATGATACCCCTCATAATCGCAACAAACTCATTGAAAACAAAATCTGTGACGGAGATCTCAAAGGTGCCGCTCGCCTTTTGTTCTCCAACGACGTGCTATCACCAGACACTCTTGACACCCTTCAGGCCTTACGGACAAAACATCCTCCAGCTCCAGTAAACCCATATTTTCTCGACCCACCAA
This sequence comes from Thumatha senex, assembly GCA_948477245.1. Lineage (NCBI taxonomy): Eukaryota > Metazoa > Arthropoda > Insecta > Lepidoptera > Erebidae > Thumatha > Thumatha senex. Next base: position 11,822,757 of record OX419753.1, read on the forward strand.
CAGCAGGGCATGCATGCCTTCAAATTCTAAACAAAGATGTTACGAATGCCATTTTATCTTTTAAACCAGGTTCGGCTGCAGGTTTGGATAGAATCTCACCCCAACATTTGAAAGACTTAACATCGCATTCTGTGGGTGATGCAGGCGAGCAACTTGTAAATTCGATCACTAAATTAATAAACTTTATGTATTCCGGTAATGTCAATCCAGAAATTGTTCCCATTCTTTTCGGCGCGAACCTCATTGCCCTAACCAAAAAGGACGGAGGGGTGAGACCAATTGCTGTTGGATCAACACTACGACGTCTGGCCTCCAAAATTGCTGTTCGACATATTTTACCAAAATTAATTTCGGAATTTGAACCCGTACAGTTAGGCTTCGGTGTAAAAGGAGGGTGCGAGGCAGCCGTCCATGCCTTACGCTCGTTCCTAACTTACGGACAGCCTGACGTTTTGCTCAAAATTGATGTCAAAAATGCATTCAATTCGGTAAATAGGGATACCCTGCTAACGGAAATAAAACAACATATACCGGAAATTTACAATTATCTTCTTCTCAGTTACGCTGACCCAACTAAATTGTTATATCGTTCTAATGAACTGTCTTCGGAAGTAGGTTGTCAACAGGGTGATCCCCTTGGGCCTGCAATTTTTAGTTTGGCTATAAATCCGATAATCAAAAATTTAAATTCAAAATTCAACGTTTGGTATCTGGATGACGGAACCCTAGGAGGTGATGTGGATACTGTATTTTCGGACCTTTTTTTAATCAAAAATAAATTTGAAGCCATTGGTTTGGAGCTTAATTTTAGCAAATGCGAACTTTTTATAAATAACTGCGACTTAAATTTTAATGACATTGAACAAAAATTTAATATTTTGGCTCCAAATATTAAAATAGTTAATAGTAATTCCCTTTACCTTTTAGGTTCTCCGATTTTTGATGGATCTATTTCTGAATATATTAATAATTCAATAACTAAATTTCAAAATACTGCTGACCGTCTCCTTGAAATTAGTCCACATTATGCACTCTGCATCTTAAAATTCTGTCTTTTCGTCCCAAAATTTACATATGTGCTCCGTTGCTGCTCTTTTTGGAATCACCCAGATCTTTTGACACAAGTAGACGACATAATCAAAATTAGCTTAGAATCGATTCTCAATATGCAACTAAACGAGCTTTCTTGGACCCAAGCATCCCTACCTATCCGTTATGGTGGTTTAGGGATTCGCAAAATTTCCAGTGTCGCTTTACCAGCCTTCCTATCTTCTGTCCATAGTTCAGCAAATCTCATAAGTAAAATTTTAAGGGCATCCCCTTCAAACTTTGAGATTGCTGGCTTGGAAGAAGCTAGAAACGCTTTCTTAATTGCATGCCCAGGTCAAAATTTTCCAGATTCTCCAAATTTACAGAGGAGCTGGGACGACATACATTGTAAATTGATTTATAACAATCTTTTGAGCTGTAGTACAGGTTCGGCGCGTGCTAGGCTTTTGGCTGTGGGTGCGCATGAGGCCGGCTACTGGCTTCACGCGTACCCTTCGTCAAATACAGGAACATTTCTTGAGCCTGACACGCTTCGAATCGCAACCTGTCTACGGCTTGGGGTTCCGGTCTGCGTTCCTCATAAATGTCCCTGTGGCAGTGATGTCGACAAGCTTGGACATCACGGACTGTCATGCCAAAAAAGTGCAGGCCGCTTCTCGAGACATGCCGCACTAAACGATATCATTCGCCGGTCTCTTGCCACTGTCAACGTGCCAAGTCTACTTGAGCCGACTGGTATTGCAAGAGACGATGGCAAGAGACCGGACGGTATGAGTTTGATTCCATGGAAGATGGGCCGGGTGCTGGTATGGGATGCAACCTGTTCAGACACGCTGGCCCTTTCCCATCTACATGGAACCAACAACAGAGCTGGTGCGGCTTGTGAAGCGGCTGAAAAAGCTAAAGCATGCAAATACAGGAGTCTAGGCTCCGAATATGATTTTGTCCCATTCGGTGTCGAGACCCTTGGTCCGTGGGGTCCTAGGGCTACAAGGCTTTTTAAAGAAATAGCAAAAAGGTTAGTCGACATCACAGGAGACCGAAGAGCTGGCAGCTACCTCGGCCAAAGAATAAGTTTAGCTATTCAAAGGGGGAACGCTGCCAGTATCTTCGGAACCTTGCCTAAAGGGACTCCTTATATTAATATATTTTAAATTTTCATATTTTAAGATAAAAGTTACATTAAATGTTATGTTTAGACATTTGACATTTGACATTTGACATTAGACATTAGACATTAGACATTTGACATTTGACATTTGACATTTGACATTTGACATTAGACATTAGACATTTGACATTTGACATTTGACATTTGACATTAGACATTAGACATTAGACATTTGACATTTGACATTTGAAATTTGACATTTGACATTTGACATTTGACATTTGACATTTGACATTTGACATTTGACATTTGACATTTGACATTTGACATTTGACATGTGACATTTGACATTTGACATTTGACATTTGACATTTGACATTTGACATTTGACATTTGACATGTGACGTTTACGTTTACGTTTACGTTTACGTTTACGTTTACGTTTACGTTTACGTTTACGTTTACGTTTACGTTTACGTTTACGTTTACGTTTACGTTTACGTTTACGTTTACGTTTACGTTTACGTTTACGTTTACGTTTACGTTTACGTTTACGTTTACGTTTACGTTTACGTTTACATTTACATTTACATTTACATTTACATTTACATTTACATTTACATTTACATTTACATTTACATTTACATTTACATTTACATTTACATTTACATTTACATTTACATTTACATTTACATTTACATTTACATTTACATTTACATTTACATTTACATTTACATTTACATTTACATTTACATTTACATTTACATTTACATTTACATTGTAACACTTTTTTTTGGGTGCTACCACCAGCTTCACTCCGGGCAGAGCAATTAAGAGACTCTAAAAAGAAATGATCCCAGGGCGCCTTGATGAAGAGTGTGTGTAGTTGGGAGATAAATAATATGCTTGCACAATGTTATTTACAAGGTTTATCAAAAGGGTTCGATTATTTAAAAAAAAATCTACCTCACAATAAAAAACAACAACACAATATAAATATTTAGCAATACAAGTTCATTACAGATATTAATTATTATATTAATGCAATGCTAAGGGTATAAAGTTCATAGATAGGTATTCTTCACACACACACAAGAAAATATGCAGCAGATACAGGAGAAGAGAAATAAAAAGTACTCAGCTTTTGTACTGGAGTGCGAGACTTCTGGAGCGAGCTGACAAGTACGCTCACTCCAAGCCTCTGTGCGTCGACTCGCCGATGCCCAAAACTGAGGGAGACCGCCCGAGGACCAGGATTGCCCTCAAGAGCAGATGTAGTTGTCGATGACGGCCCACAGAGACCGTGAGCAGCGGCCCTTTGTGAGTGCAACTCACAAACATGTGGCAGAATCTTACGAAGCCTCCGCGCCTTTCCTCCAAGGGAAACCAAAACGCTTCCAGCAATTACGTGGATAGCGGGGTTTCTTATACACTCGTACGTAATTATGACTATGACGGCTATAGAATTAGGCTGGGTTGACCAAAACTTGCACAAGAAAAATCACTATTTACGAATTTTGGAGAATATCTCAGAAATCTGGAGAACTTCGGGTATTCTTTAACTATCTCAGGTCGATAATCGATCTAGATCCTTCCTCACACCACCTATTTATCCTTTTTTCACTACCAACCCGTTCAGTAATCAACATACTAATTTCTATCCCCATAGACCAAGTTAAAGTTATTTTATATTTTTTTTTATTTGAATTATTGATTTAAATACTAGTATTCCTTAAAAAAAACTGTTTAAACATTTTAATGTTATATATTTTAATTAAAATGGGATCTTTAATTTTTTTTTACATGGACATTTACATTTACATTTTACATTTTACATTTTACATTTTACATTTTACATTTTCCATTTTCCATTTTCCATTTTCCATTTTACATTTTTATTTAAATACTAACGCAATACTTTTTTTGGTTTAATATTTGCCGGATACGTGTTTCTTTAGATCTTTCTTCATCTTAGTTTCTTCGAAGTTCACAATGTCCAATGTCCAAAGTCCAATGTCCAATGTCCAATGTCCCATGTCCCATGTCCCATGTCCTATGTCCTATGTCCTATGTCCAATGTCCAATGTCTCTGACATCTTACATTTTAGGTAAATCGACCGCCACCGCCTTTGCAAACTATCGCCGCGCACGACTCGTCTAGACCTTCTTATGTAGCAGGAGTACAATTATCTTTTACGCATGAATTTATTTGGATCCGTACAGATAAGCTGTTTAAAACTAATGTTTTAAACAGTTTAATATGCGTTAATAGTGTCTTCCCAGTTCATTTCAGATTTAGATTCAGATTCAGGTTCAGGTTCAGATTTCATTTGACATTGGACAATAGGACATTTGAATTTGAAATTTGAATATCAAATTTGACATCTTACATCTGACATCCGACATCTGACATCTGACATCTGACATCAGACGTCTGACATCTGAATCCTGACATCTGACATCTGATACCTGACATCTGAAATCTGACGAGATGTCAGATATTTGGCAGCTACCTCGGACAAAGAATTAGTCTAGCTATTCAAAGGGGGAACGCTGCCAGTATATTCCAAACCTTGCCTAAAGGGACTCCTTATATTAATATATTTTAAATTATCATATTTTTAAGGTTATTTACTTATTAATTTTAAAATGTCTAATGTCTAATGTCTAATGTCTAATGTCTAATGTCTAATGTCTAATGTCTAATGTCTAATGTCTAATGTCTAATGTCTAATGTCTAATGTCTAATGTCTAATGTCTAATGTCTAATGTCTAATGTCTAATGTCTAATGTCTAATGTCTAATGTCTAATGACATCCGACATCCGACATCCGACATCCGACATCCGACATCCGACATCCGACATCCGACATCCGACATCCGACATCCGACATCCGACATCCGACATCCGACATCCGACATCCGACATCCGACATCCGACATCCGACATACGACATCCGACATCCGACATCCGACATCCGACATCCGACATCCGACATCCGACATTCGACATCCGACATCCGACATCTGACATCTGACACCTGACACCTGACATCTGACGTCTGACGTCTGACGTCTGACGTCTGACGTCTGACGTCTGACGTCTGACGTCTGACGTCTGACGTCTGACGTCTGACGTCTGACGTCTGACATCTGACATCTGGGGGCCTAAAAAGGCAACATTGTATGTTTCATATTTTGATCATCAAATGTTTCATTTCGCAGTTTGTAAAATGACAAGTTATTTGATGAATCACAAAATGAAGGTCAAATGTTTCATATTTGTAAATCTTATTTGACAGTTTTGTATGGAAATGCGTAAAATGGTCCATTTAAATGAATCATCATTTATGTCAAATTGGTGAAATTTTAGATGTAACTAGGTGACTAACATTTTACGTTCATATTTAGTAATTTCACTGTCGTTATTGAATTTTAAGAGCTAACACTGTTAAATTTATACATTTTTGGGGCAATGGCAAACTTGGTACAGTAAAGAAACTTTTTAGAGCATGCTAGTCTTGAAGAAACTTGTATGTATAGAAGACGTATTGTAGAGCTAAGGAACTTAGAGTTGGCTTTTAAGATGCATGACCATGCTGTGGCGTTTATTGGTTTGTTTAGTTTAAATAATTGTTTGACTTTAATATTTATAGAATTAGAGCCTTATTTAGGTTGTATTCATGGAACACTTTGCCACTGTCAGGCCATTTGAGTATGAGGAAAGGTATTTGAACCGAATGTGGTGAAAACTCAAACTGAGCTTGGAACTTTAGGTCCTCCTTTATTGTCTGCTAGGACCAGCTTAGGTATGGCTTTCATTCTATAATTGCATAAATTACAAGTATATTTATAACTAGATGACCCCCACAGCTTCGCCCGTGCAAAATTTCGAGCTCCCGTCGTACCTATTTAATCCCGTCGCGTATAAATTCTACAATGATGCATAAAAATTTGCCCGATTTGTCGACATTTATGACTACTGCTCTGCTCCCCAGTGTTCGAAGTTCACAATGTCCAATGTCCAAAGTCCAATGTCCAATGTCCATGTCCCATGTCCCATGTCCTATGTCCTATGTCCTATGTCCTATGTCCTATGTCCTATGTCCTATGTCCTATGTCCTATGTCCTATGTCCTATGTCCTATGTCCTATGTCCTATGTCCTATGTCCTATGTCCTATGTCCTATGTCCTATGTCCTATGTCCTATGTCCTATGTCCTATGTCCTATGTCCTATGTCCTATGTCCTATGTCCTATGTCCTATGTCCTATGTCCTATGTCCTATGTCCTATGTCCAATGTCCAATGTCTCTGACATCTTACATTTTAGGTAAATCGACCGCCACCGCCTTTGCAAACTATCGCCGCGCACGACTCGTCTAGACCTTCTTATGTAGCAGGAGTACAATTATCTTTTACGCATGAATTTATTTGGATCCGTACAGATAAGCTGTTTAAAACTAATGTTTTAAACAGTTTAATATGCGTTAATAGTGTCTTCCCAGTTCATTTCAGATTTAGATTCAGATTCAGGTTCAGGTTCAGATTTCATTTGACATTGGACAATAGGACATTTGAATTTGAAATTTGAATATCAAATTTGACATCTTACATCTGACATCCGACATCTGACATCTGACATCTGACATCAGACGTCTGACATCTGAATCCTGACATCTGACATCTGATACCTGACATCTGAAATCTGACGAGATGTCAGATATTTGGCAGCTACCTCGGACAAAGAATTAGTCTAGCTATTCAAAGGGGGAACGCTGCCAGTATATTCCAAACCTTGCCTAAAGGGACTCCTTATATTAATATATTTTAAATTATCATATTTTTAAGGTTATTTACTAATTAATTTTAAAATGTAAAATGTCTAATGTCTAATGTCTAATGTCTAATGTCTAATGTCTAATGTCTAATGTCTAATGTCTAATGTCTAATGTCTAATGTCTAATGTCTAATGTCTAATGTCTAATGTCTAATGTCTAATGTCTAATGTCTAATGTCTAATGTCTAATGTCTAATGTCTAATGTCTAATGTCTAATGTCTAATGTCTAATGTCTAATGTCTAATGTCTAATGTCTAATGTCTAATGTCTAATGTCTAATGTCTAATGTCTAATGTCTAATGTCTAATGTCTAATGTCTAATGTCTAATGTCTAATGTCTAATGTCTAATGACATCCGACATCCGACATCCGACATCCGACATCCGACATCCGACATCCGACATCCGACATCCGACATATGACATCTGACATCTGACATCTGACATCTGACATCTGACATCTGACATCTGACATCTGACATCTGACGTCTGACGTCTGACGTCTGACGTCTGACGTCTGACGTCTGACGTCTGACGTCTGACATCTGACATCTGGGGGCCTAAAAAGGCAACATTGTATGTTTCATATTTTGATCATCAAATGTTTCATTTCGCAGTTTGTAAAATGACAAGTTATTTGATGAATCACAAAATGAAGGTCAAATGTTTCATATTTGTAAATCTTATTTGACAGTTTTGTATGGAAATGCGTAAAATGGTCCATTTAAATGAATCATCATTTATGTCAAATTGGTGAAATTTTAGATGTTACTAGGTGACTAACATTTTACGTTCATATTTAGTAATTTCACTGTCGTTATTGAATTTTAAGAGCTAACACTGTTAAATTTATACATTTTTGGGGCAATGGCAAACTTGGTACAGTAAAGAACCTTTTTAGAGCATGCTAGTCTTGAAAAAACTTGTATGTATAGAAGACGTATTGTAGAGCTAAGGAACTTAGAGTTGGCTTTTAAGATGCATGACCATGCTGTGGCGTTTATTGGTTTGTTTAGTTTAAATAATTGTTTGACTTTAATATTTATAGAATTAGAGCCTTATTTAGGTTGTATTCATGGAACACTTTGCCACTGTCAGGCCATTTGAGTATGAGGAAAGGTATTTGAACCGAATGTGGTGAAAACTCAAACTGAGCTTGGAACTTTAGGTCCTCCTTTATTGTCTGCTAGGACCAGCTTAGGTATGGCTTTCATTCTATAATTGCATAAATTACAAGTATATTTATAACTAGATGACCCCCACAGCTTCGCCCGTGCAAAATTTCGAGCTCCCGTCGTACCTATTTAATCCCGTCGCGTATAAATTCTACAATGATGCATAAAAATTTGCCCGATTTGTCGACATTTATGACTACTGCTCTGCTCCCCAGTGTTCGAAGTTCACAATGTCCAATGTCCAAAGTCCAATGTCCAATGTCCAATGTCCCATGTCCCATGTCCTATGTCCTATGTCCTATGTCCAATGTCCAATGTCCAATGTCTCTGACATCTTACATTTTAGGTAAATCGACCGCCACCGCCTTTGCAAACTATCGCCGCGCACGACTCGTCTAGACCTTCTTATGTAGCAGGAGTACAATTATCTTTTACGCATGAATTTATTTGGATCCGTACAGATAAGCTGTTTAAAACTAATGTTTTAAACAGTTTAATATGCGTTAATAGTGTCTTCCCAGTTCATTTCAGATTTAGATTCAGGTTCAGGTTCAGATTTCATTTGACATTGGACAATAGGACATTTGAATTTGAAATTTGAATATCAAATTTGACATCTTACATCTGACATCCGACATCTGACATCTGACATCTGACATCAGACGTCTGACATCTGAATCCTGACATCTGACATCTGATACCTGACATCTGAAATCTGACGAGATGTCAGATATTTGGCAGCTACCTCGGACAAAGAATTAGTCTAGCTATTCAAAGGGGGAACGCTGCCAGTATATTCCAAACCTTGCCTAAAGGGACTCCTTATATTAAAATATTTTAAATTATCATATTTTTAAGGTTATTTACTTATTAATTTTAAAATGTAAAATGTCTAATGTCTAATGTCTAATGTCTAATGTCTAATGTCTAATGTCTAATGTCTAATGTCTAATGTCTAATGTCTAATGTCTAATGTCTAATGTCTAATGTCTAATGTCTAATGTCTAATGTCTAATGTCTAATGTCTAATGTCTAATGTCTAATGTCTAATGTCTAATGTCTAATGTCTAATGTCTAATGTCTAATGTCTAATGTCTAATGTCTAATGTCTAATGACATCCGACATCCGACATCCGACATCTGACATCTGACATCTGACATCTGACATCTGACACCTGACATCTGACATCTGACGTCTGACGTCTGACGTCTGACGTCTGACGTCTGACGTCTGACGTCTGACATCTGGGGGCCTAAAAAGGCAACATTGTATGTTTCATATTTTGATCATCAAATGTTTCATTTCGCAGTTTGTAAAATGACAAGTTATTTGATGAATCACAAAATGAAGGTCAAATGTTTCATATTTGTAAATCTTATTTGACAGTTTTGTATGGAAATGCGTAAAATGGTCCATTTAAATGAATCATCATTTATGTCAAATTGGTGAAATTTTAGATGTAACTAGGTGACTAACATTTTACGTTCATATTTAGTAATTTCACTGTCGTTATTGAATTTTAAGAGCTAACACTGTTAAATTTATACATTTTTGGGGCAATGGCAAACTTGGTACAGTAAAGAAACTTTTTAGAGCATGCTAGTCTTGAAGAAACTTGTATGTATAGAAGACGTATTGTAGAGCTAAGGAACTTAGAGTTGGCTTTTAAGATGCATGACCATGCTGTGGCGTTTATTGGTTTGTTTAGTTTAAATAATTGTTTGACTTTAATATTTATAGAATTAGAGCCTTATTTAGGTTGTATTCATGGAACACTTTGCCACTGTCAGGCCATTTGAGTATGAGGAAAGGTATTTGAACCGAATGTGGTGAAAACTCAAACTGAGCTTGGAACTTTAGGTCCTCCTTTATTGTCTGCTAGGACCAGCTTAGGTATGGCTTTCATTCTATAATTGCATAAATTACAAGTATATTTATAACTAGATGACCCCCACAGCTTCGCCCGTGCAAAATTTCGAGCTCCCGTCGTACCTATTTAATCCCGTCGCGTATAAATTCTACAATGATGCATAAAAATTTGCCCGATTTGTCGACATTTATGACTACTGCTCTGCTCCCCAGTGTTCGAAGTTCACAATGTCCAATGTCCAAAGTCCAATGTCCAATGTCCAATGTCCAATGTCCCATGTCCTATGTCCTATGTCCTATGTCCTATGTCCTATGTCCTATGTCCTATGTCCTATGTCCTATGTCCTATGTCCTATGTCCTATGTCCTATGTCCTATGTCCTATGTCCTATGTCCTATGTCCTATGTCCTATGTCCTATGTCCTATGTCCTATGTCCTATGTCCTATGTCCTATGTCCTATGTCCTATGTCCTATGTCCTATGTCCTATGTCCTATGTCCTATGTCCTATGTCCAATGTCCAATGTCCAATGTCCAATGTCTCTGACATCTTACATTTTAGGTAAATCGACCGCCACCGCCTTTGCAAACTATCGCCGCGCACGACTCGTCTAGACCTTCTTATGTAGCAGGAGTACAATTATCTTTTACGCATGAATTTATTTGGATCCGTACAGATAAGCTGTTTAAAACTAATGTTTTAAACAGTTTAATATGCGTTAATAGTGTCTTCCCAGTTCATTTCAGATTTAGATTCAGATTCAGGTTCAGGTTCAGATTTCATTTGACATTGGACAATAGGACATTTGAATTTGAAATTTGAATATCAAATTTGACATCTTACATCTGACATCCGACATCTGACATCTGACATCTGACATCAGACGTCTGACATCTGAATCCTGACATCTGACATCTGATACCTGACATCTGAAATCTGACGAGATGTCAGATATTTGGCAGCTACCTCGGACAAAGAATTAGTCTAGCTATTCAAAGGGGGAACGCTGCCAGTATATTCCAAACCTTGCCTAAAGGGACTCCTTATATTAATATATTTTAAATTATCATATTTTTAAGGTTATTTACTAATTAATTTTAAAATGTAAAATGTCTAATGTCTAATGTCTAATGTCTAATGTCTAATGTCTAATGTCTAATGTCTAATGTCTAATGTCTAATGTCTAATGTCTAATGTCTAATGTCTAATGTCTAATGTCTAATGTCTAATGTCTAATGTCTAATGTCTAATGTCTAATGTCTAATGTCTAATGTCTAATGTCTAATGTCTAATGTCTAATGTCTAATGTCTAATGTCTAATGTCTAATGTCTAATGTCTAATGTCTAATGTCTAATGACATCCGACATCCGACATCCGACATCCGACATCCGACATCCGACATCCGACATCCGACATCTGACATCTGACATCTGACATCTGACATCTGACATCTGACGTCTGACGTCTGACGTCTGACGTCTGACGTCTGACGTCTGACGTCTGACGTCTGACGTCTGACGTCTGACGTCTGACATCTGGGGGCCTAAAAAGGCAACATTGTATGTTTCATATTTTGATCATCAAATGTTTCATTTCGCAGTTTGTAAAATGACAAGTTATTTGATGAATCACAAAATGAAGGTCAAATGTTTCATATTTGTAAATCTTATTTGACAGTTTTGTATGGAAATGCGTAAAATGGTCCATTTAAATGAATCATCACTTATGTCAAATTGGTGAAATTTTAGATGTTACTAGGTGACTAACATTTTACGTTCATATTTAGTAATTTCACTGTCGTTATTGAATTTTAAGAGCTAACACTGTTAAATTTATACATTTTTGGGGCAATGGCAAACTTGGTACAGTAAAGAAACTTTTTAGAGCATGCTAGTCTTGAAAAAACTTGTATGTATAGAAGACGTATTGTAGAGCTAAGGAACTTAGAGTTGGCTTTTAAGATGCATGACCATGCTGTGGCGTTTATTGGTTTGTTTAGTTTAAATAATTGTTTGACTTTAATATTTATAGAATTAGAGCCTTATTTAGGTTGTATTCATGGAACACTTTGCCACTGTCAGGCCATTTGAGTATGAGGAAAGGTATTTGAACCGAATGTGGTGAAAACTCAAACTGAGCTTGGAACTTTAGGTCCTCCTTTATTGTCTGCTAGGACCAGCTTAGGTATGGCTTTCATTCTATAATTGCATAAATTACAAGTATATTTATAACTAGATGACCCCCACAGCTTCGCCCGTGCAAAATTTCGAGCTCCCGTCGTACCTATTTAATCCCGTCGCGTATAAATTCTACAATGATGCATAAAAATTTGCCCGATTTGTCGACATTTATGACTACTGCTCTGCTCCCCAGTGTTCGAAGTTCACAATGTCCAATGTCCAAAGTCCAATGTCCAATGTCCAATGTCCCATGTCCCATGTCCTATGTCCTATGTCCAATGTCCAATGTCCAATGTCCAATGTCCAATGTCTCTGACATCTTACATTTTAGGTAAATCGACCGCCACCGCCTTTGCAAACTATCGCCGCGCACGACTCGTCTAGACCTTCTTATGTAGCAGGAGTACAATTATCTTTTACGCATGAATTTATTTGGATCCGTACAGATAAGCTGTTTAAAACTAATGTTTTAAACAGTTTAATATGCGTTAATAGTGTCTTCCCAGTTCATTTCAGATTTAGATTCAGATTCAGGTTCAGGTTCAGATTTCATTTGACATTGGACAATAGGACATTTGAATTTGAAATTTGAATATCAAATTTGACATCTTACATCTGACATCCGACATCTGACATCTGACATCAGACGTCTGACATCTGAATCCTGACATCTGACATCTGATACCTGACATCTGAAATCTGACGAGATGTCAGATATTTGGCAGCTACCTCGGACAAAGAATTAGTCTAGCTATTCAAAGGGGGAACGCTGCCAGTATATTCCAAACCTTGCCTAAAGGGACTCCTTATATTAATATATTTTAAATTATCATATTTTTAAGGTTATTTACTAATTAATTTTAAAATGTAAAATGTCTAATGTCTAATGTCTAATGTCTAATGTCTAATGTCTAATGTCTAATGTCTAATGTCTAATGTCTAATGTCTAATGTCTAATGTCTAATGTCTAATGTCTAATGTCTAATGTCTAATGTCTAATGTCTAATGTCTAATGTCTAATGTCTAATGTCTAATGTCTAATGTCTAATGTCTAATGTCTAATGTCTAATGTCTAATGTCTAATGACATCCGACATCCGACATCCGACATCCGACATCTGACATCTGACATCTGACATCTGACACCTGACACCTGACATCTGACATCTGACATCTGACATCTGACATCTGACGTCTGACGTCTGACGTCTGACGTCTGACGTCTGACATCTGGGGGCCTAAAAAGGCAACATTGTATGTTTCATATTTTGATCATCAAATGTTTCATTTCGCAGTTTGTAAAATGACAAGTTATTTGATGAATCACAAAATGAAGGTCAAATGTTTCATATTTGTAAATCTTATTTGACAGTTTTGTATGGAAATGCGTAAAATGGTCCATTTAAATGAATCATCACTTATGTCAAATTGGTGAAATTTTAGATGTTACTAGGTGACTAACATTTTACGTTCATATTTAGTAATTTCACTGTCGTTATTGAATTTTAAGAGCTAACACTGTTAAATTTATACATTTTTGGGGCAATGGTAAACTTGGTACAGTAAAGAAACTTTTTAGAGCATGCTAGTCTTGAAGAAACTTGTATGTATAGAAGACGTATTGTAGAGCTAAGGAACTTAGAGTTGGCTTTTAAGATGCATGACCATGCCGTGGCGTTTATTGGTTTGTTTAGTTTAAATAATTGTTTGACTTTAATATTTATAGAATTAGAGCCTTATTTAGGTTGTATTCATGGAACACTTTGCCACTGTCAGGCCATTTGAGTATGAGGAAAGGTATTTGAACCGAATGTGGTGAAAACTCAAACTGAGCTTGGAACTTTAGGTCCTCCTTTATTGTCTGCTAGGACCAGCTTAGGTATGGCTTTCATTCTATAATTGCATAAATTACAAGTATATTTATAACTAGATGACCCCCACAGCTTCGCCCGTGCAAAATTTCGAGCTCCCGTCGTACCTATTTAATCCCGTCGCGTATAAATTCTACAATGATGCATAAAAATTTGCCCGATTTGTCGACATTTATGACTACTGCTCTGCTCCCCAGTGTAGTAGCGTAATGATGTGTAGCCTATAGCCTTCCTCGATAAATGGGCTATCTAACACAAAAATATTTTTTCAAATCCCACCAGTAGTTCCTAAGATTAGCGCGTTCAACCAAACAAACAAATTAACAAACTCTTCAGCTTTATAATATTAGTATAGATATCAATGCAAGTGGCTTATTAACGCTATGCATATTGGCATATAAGAATTAAGGCATTTTCAAGATTAGCATTTCAACACAAAAGGCCTACCAACATTTAAAGCCCAAGCCAATCCCGTGCCTGCTTTCTTAGATTGAGACAGCAGAGATCAGTCGCTCCCGCAGTGGTTATGGTATGATAATGGTAATTCCAATTGAAGTAACCAAATCTGTTATCCTCAGACTTCAATGTGAAAAGCTTTAGATACAACCATGGTCAACGCTCGGATGATAATAATGGTGAAGGTGAAAAAAGATATGTAAAGAGATAAAAAAAATATAATACAGCTTTTGCATCATTTATTTATAACAAAACTAACATGTTCCAGTTGATTCACTGCTATGGATCCTTTTATGGTCACTACTCCACTTCTAGACTAAATTAAATTATCTTGACATTGTACTTTTATATATTGTAATAGTATTGACATATAATTTAATAGAGACAGATATAAGTTTTTGCAAGTTGGACATAGTTCCGACGAGGTATGTGAGACACATACCTCGACACAAATATACTATTATACCAACTTATCATACCATACTGAAGGCAAAGCAAATAAATTTCATTTCATTTCATTTCTTCCCACAGTCAGTGAGTGAGTACCCTATAACAGTTCCTGATTAAACGCAGAAAGATCCAGTGAAGAGCGCGTTCAAACAAAAAGTCTTCAGCTTTAGAAGATCAAAGAAGCAATATTTTATTAGTCGATATTTTCACATAGCTGAGACCATTTCACTTAAAGATTTGTCGTGATTTAGATTAAAATATTTTAATGCAAGCCAAAAAGGAACTAATTATTCTTCTTATGTGTCAATTGTCTTGAATCTGAAAAGAAAAAAAATTTGGTTATTAGATGTGCATTTAAATATAGTAAGGAAAAAAAATTTTTGTATAAAAATTCTAAATCATTTTATGACATTTTCCATTGATTCAGGCTGTCCCCGACACTCAACTTAAATGACTCCAATACTGCGCACTCAACCTGATACCCCTAAATCTTGTAATAAAAAATTGATACATAGATTTATTTACCTTTTATTTATTCCAATTTCGATACATGTCTATGAATCTTTTGGCTAGCCATTCCAAATTATGGCCTATCGAATTACTATGTCCTAGCTAAGGTCCGAAGCTTGTTCTACATCTACTGCAACAAACAAAAGATTTCACAAATGAACTTTTAAAACTGGGTTACTTTAAACCACTTATTGATAAATCTTGAGTACTTCACAGTGTAAGTTAACATTTAATCTTATGTCACAATAAGCAAGTTCCTAAATTCAACTCAACCCATTCTATCTAAATAGTTGAATCTTTCTGTAGAAACACATCATAGCTACAATGTTTACACAAAATAATAAATAAATTCACTTGACAGTCGAAGTCGGCTGACATGTACGCATCAAGGTCATGTATCAATAATTACAAGCAGCAACACTAGAAATAAAATATACATTATAGATTTTTGCTTCGCTTTTTATTTATTTTATATTTATTAGATAGGAATAACGAACTATTGTTAAATGGAACATTATAACTACCATTTCACATCGTGGTAAAGGCAAAATACTTGTTTAAACAATAACCGTATAATTACGATTCGGTGTGACTCTTTATTTTTTTCTGTGTAACAACATTTATGTCAAATATGATTGGGATGTGAAATTAATTGCAGATGATTCATTTTACGTACGAGTACAAGTACTCGTACTTGTACTCGTACTTGTACTCGTACTTGTACTCGTACTTGTACTCGTACTTGTACTCGTACTTGTACTCGTACTTGTACTCGTACTTGTACTCGTACTCGTACTCGTACTTGTACTCGTACTCGTACTCGTACTTGTACTCGTACTCGTACTCGTACTCGTACTCGTACTTGTACTCGTACTTGTACTCGTACTTGTACTCGTACTTGTACTCGTACTTGTACTCGTACTTGTACTTGTACTTGTGACATCTGAGATCTGACATCTGACTTTTGACAATAGACATTAGACATTTGACAGCTACCTCAGACAAAAATTTAGTCTAGCTATTCAAAGGGGGAACGCTGCCACTATCTTCGGAACCTTGCCTAAAGGGACGTTTTTTAAAAATATATTTTAGTTAACGGACATCGGACATTGGGCATTGGACATTGGACATTTTAGGTATACCTAAATTATTAGTTAAAAATTATTCCTTTTAAACTATCAACGTCAGTCGGCCTTTACCGGGTTAATATACAGAGAAACTAATTAAAGATTACTACATATCTGGATCTAAGGTTGAGGAACATCCAAGTCCATCACATCTCTTCCTATTCTAGAAGTCCAGGTAATAGGTAACCAGAGTAGAGAAAAATATCCTCTTAGTACATTGTCTCAGCTTACTTTAAGTCTTCTTACAGACATTCACAAGGAGTAACATAAATGTAGAATGCAGAGAACGTGAAACACGTTAAACTCAATTATTATGTAGATATAAAATAAAGTACCAAAACGAAAAAGAACAAAAACGAAAACAAAAACCCCTGTAACAACAGAAAAGTTACAGACAAATATAATTAATTTGTAATAAAAATCACTTTCACCCTCAACATTCTGTTAAGGAATGCAGTCTAAGAGATTATATAGTTTTAACTTAGCACTTATTTCAGTGGGGTTTTAACTAGATCCTTCTACCATCAATCTTTTTCATGTTATTTGCTTAGTCTTTTGAAAAGTCAAATGTCAAATGTCAAATGTCAAATGTCAAATGTCAAATGTCAAATGTCAAATGTCAAATGTCAAATGTCAAATGTCAAATGTCAAATGTCAAATGTCAAATGTCAAATGTCAAATGTCAAATGTCAAATGTCTTGTACTCGCACTTGTACTCGCACTTGTGCTCGTACTCGTACTCGTACTCGTACTCGTACTCGTAAGTTTATAGTTATAACTAAAGTATTGTGAAAATTGAGTTTGTTTCCACAAAAGGGATGTATATAAAAATAAGGTTAGTAAATCAAATCTTATGAATATGTAACCGACACTCAGAAGTGTTACAAGATGTCAGATGTCAAATTTCAAATTTCATATTCAAATTTCAAATTCAAATGTTATATGCCTAATGCCAATGTCCCATGAAATCTGAACCTGCATCTGAAATGAACTGGGAAGACACTAAGATGAAGAAAGATCTAAAGAAACACGTATCCGGCAAATATTAAACCAAAAAAAGTATTGCATTAGTGTTTTAAACAGCTTATCTGCAAATAAATTCATGCGAAAAAGATAAGTGTACTCCTGCTACATTAGGAGGTCTAGACGAGTCGTGCGCGGCGAAACTTGGCAAAGGCAGTATTATCAAAAGTCAAAAGTCAAAAGTCAAAAGTCAAAAGTCAAAAGTCAAAAGTCAAAAGTCAAAAGTCAAAAGTCAAAAGTCAAAAGTCAAAAGTCAAAAGTCAAAAGTCAAAAGTCAAAAGTCAAAAGTCAAAAGTCAAAAGTCAAAAGTCAAAAGTCAAAAGTCAAAAGTCAAAAGTCAAAAGTCAAAAGTCAAAAGTCAAAAGTCAAAAGTCAAAAGTCAAAAGTCAAAAGTCAAAAGTCAAAAGTCAAAAGTCAAAAGTCAAAAGTCAAAAGTCAAAAGTCAAAAGTCAAAAGTCAAAAGTCAAAAGTCAAAAGTCAAAAGTCAAAAGTCAAAAAACAAAAGTCAAAAGTCAACTCGTATCTAATGTATATGTCTAATGTCTAATCTCTAATGTCGAATGTCGAATGTCGAATGTCGAATGTCGAATGTCGAATGTCGAATGTCGAATGTCGAATGTCGAATGTCGAATGTCGAATGTCGAATGTCGAATTTCGAATGTCGAATGTCGAATGTCGAATGTCGAATGTCGAATGTCGAAATTAGAAATTAGAAATTAGAAAATTAAAATTATTTGTGCGGCGTTACCTTGGCTGGCCGAATACGTAACGAAGTGATACGCAATTTGAAAGGTTTGAATGAAAGTGTCAGCGTTAAGCTGGAAAAGGGCGTGCTCCGTTGGTTTGGACACGTCCAACGAATGAGTGAGGAACGATTGACGAAGAATATATATTGTTAAAAAGTAGAGGGTAGAAGGAGTCAGGGTAGGCCGAGACTTACATATTGATCGATCGAGATTGATGAATCTCGAAGAAGCGAAGGAAGTATGCATGGATCGCGAAGCCAGGCGATCTGTCCTCTCTGACTACCCCGTCAGGGATACAGCGTGAAGATAGTTAGTTAGTTAGTTAGTTAGTTAGAAATTAGAAATTAGAAATTAGAAATTAGAAATTAGAAATTAGAAATTAGAAATTAGAAATTAGAAATTAGAAATTAGAAATTAGAAATTAGAAATTAGAAATTAGAAAAAAGAAATTAGAAAATTATTTGTGCGGCGTTACCTTGGCTGGCCGAATACGTAACGAAGTGATACGCAATTTGAAAGGTTTGAATGAAAGTGTCAGCGTTAAGCTGGAAAAGGGCGTGCTCCGTTGGTTTGGACACGTCCAACGAATGAGTGAGGAACGATTGACGAAGAATATATATTGTTAAAAAGTAGAGGGTAGAAGGAGTCAGGGTAGGCCGAGACTTACATATTGATCGATCGAGATTGATGAATCTCGAAGAAGCGAAAGAAGTATGCATGGATCGCGAAGCCTGGCGATCTGTCCTCTCTGACTACCCCGTCAGGGATACAGCGTGAAGATAGTTAGTTAGATAGTTAGTTAGTTAGAAATTAGAAATTAGAAATTAGAAATTAGAAATTTTAATTTGAAATTTGAAATTTGAAATTTGAAATTTGAAATTTGAAATTTGAAATTTTAAAATTTGAAATTTGAAATTTGAAATTTGAAATTTGAAATTTGAAATTTGAAATTTCGTCAATCGTTCCTCACTCATTCGTTGGACGTGTCCAAACCAACGGAGCACGCCCTTTTCCAGCTTAACGCTGTCTTTCAAATCTTTGAAAGGCCTCAATATACACACCACTAAAACTCACAGGAGATGTATCAGCCAAAACAGTTCACCTTTAGACTTCCATCCCATTATTCCGAGTGCGCCTACTTCTGTACCTAACGATCCAACTCCTTTCCACACATATTTAAGCCATTTGAAAAATAGTGTACCAATAGTTAAAAGAATCCCTCGAGGAGCTCGAATAACCGTTGCTAAACATTTGTCACAATTAATTCAGAAATGTTACAAAAGCAATTGTACTCAAGACTGGCAGAACCTATTTTTATTTTCATACAGCACACTACATATAATAAAAACTGATGAACCGAATTTATCCTTGACACAAAAGATTAAGAATAACTGTACTGTAAGCTCCTCGCCTTCTCCTGCCCCTCAAATGAAACATGATACCCCTCATAATCGCAACAAACTCATTGAAAACAAAATCTGTGACGGAGATCTCAAAGGTGCCGCTCGCCTTTTGTTCTCCAACGACGTGCTATCACCAGACACTCTTGACACCCTTCAGGCCTTACGGACAAAACATCCTCCAGCTCCAGTAAACCCATATTTTCTCGACCCACCAACAGCAGGGCATGCATGCCTTCAAATATAAAACAAAGATGTAACGAATGCCATTTTATCTTTTAAACCAGGTTCGGCTGCAGGTTTGGATGGAATCTCACCCCAACATTTGAAAGACTTAACATCGCATTCTGTGGGTGATGCAGGCGAGCAACTTGTAAATTCGATCACTAAATTAATAAACTTTATGTATTCCGGTAATGTCAATCCAGAAATTGTTCCCATTCTTTTCGGCGCGAACCTCATTGCCCTAACCAAAAAGGACGGAGGGGTGAGACCAATTGCTGTTGGATCAACACTACGACGTCTGGCCTCCAAAATTGCTGTTCGACATATTTTACCAAAATTAATTTCGGAATTTGAACCCGTACAGTTAGGCTTCGGTGTAAAAGGAGGGTGCGAGGCAGCAGTCCATGCCTTACGCTCGTTCCTAACTTACGGACAGCCTGACGTTTTGCTCAAAATTGATGTCAAAAATGCATTCAATTCGGTAAATAGGGATACCCTGCTAACGGAAATAAAACAACATATACCGGAAATTTACAATTATCTTCTCAGTTACGCTGACCCAACTAAATTGTTATATCGTTCTAATGAACTGTCTTCGGAAGTAGGTTGTCAACAGGGTGATCCCCTTGGGCCTGCAATTTTTAGTTTGGCTATAAATCCGATAATCAAAAATTTAAATTCTAAATTCAACGTTTGGTATCTGAATGACGGAACCCTAGGAGGTGATGTGGATACTGTATTTTCGGACCTTTTTTTAATCAAAAATAAATTTGAAGCCATTGGTTTGGAGCTTAATTTTAGCAAATGCGAACTTTTTATAAATAACTGCGACTTAAATTTTAATGACATTGAACAAAAATTTAATATTTTGGCTCCAAATATTAAAATAGTTAATAGTAATTCCCTTTACCTTTTAGGTTCTCCGATTTTTGATGGATCTATTTCTGAATATATTAATAATTCAATAACTAAATTTCAAAATACTGCTGACCGTCTCCTTGAAATTAGTCCACATTATGTACTCTGCATCTTAAAATTCTGTCTTTTCGTCCCAAAATTTACATATGTGCTCCGTTGCTGCTCTTTTTGGAATCATCCAGATCTTTTGACACAAGTAGACGACATTATTAAAATTAGCTTAGAATCGATTCTCAATATGCAGCTAAACGAGCTTTCTTGGACCCAAGCATCCCTACCTATCCGTTATGGTGGTTTAGGGATTCGCAAAATTTCAAATTTGAAATTTGAAATTTGAAATTTGAAATTTGAAATTTGAAATTTGAAATTTGAAATTTGAAATTAGAAATTAGACATTAGACATTAGACATTAAACATTATGACATTATGACATTATGACATGTGACATGTGTCATGTGACTGATTTAAATTTACATTTACATTTACATTTACATTTACATTTACATTTACATTTACATTTACATTTACATTTACATTTACATTTACATTTACATTTACATTTACATTTACATTTACATTTACATTTACATTTACATTTACATTTACATTTACATTTACATTTACATTTACATTTACATTTACATTTACATTTACATTTACATTTACATTTACATTTACATTTACATTTACATTTACATTTACATTTACATTTACATTTACATTTACATTTACATTTACATTTACATTTACATTTACATTTACATTTACATTTACATTTACATTTACATTTACATTTACATTTACATTTACATTTACATTTACATTTACATTTACATTTACATTTACATTTACATTTACATTTACATTTACATTTACATTTACATTTACATTTACATTTACATTTACATTTACATTTACATTTACATTTACATTTACATTTACATTTACATTTACATTTACATTTACATTTACATTTACATTTACATTTTCCATTTTCCATTTTACATTTTTATTTAAATACTAACGCAATACTTTTTTTGGTTTAATATTTGCCGGATACGTGTTTCTTTAGATCTTTCTTCATCTTAGTGTCTTCCAAGTTCAAAATGTCCAATGTCCAATGTCCAATGTCCAATGTCCAATGTCCAATGTCCAATGTCCAATGTCCAATGTCCAATGTCCAATGTCCAATGTCCAATGTCCAATGTCCAATGTCCAATGTCCAATGTCCAATGTCCAATGTCCAATGTCCAATGTCCAATGTCCAATGTCCAATGTCCAATGTCCAATGTCCAATGTCCAATGTCCAATGTCCAATGTCCAATGTCCAATGTCCAATGTCCAATGTCCAATGTCCAATGTCCAATGTCCAATGTCCAATGTCCAATGTCCAATGTCCAATGTCCAATGTCCAATGTCCAATGTCCAATGTCCAATGTCCAATGTCCAATGTCCAATGTCCAATGTCTAATGTCTAATGTCCAATGCCCAATGTCCAATGTCTCTGACATCGGACATTTTAGGTAAATCGACCGCCACCGCCTTTGCAAAGTATCGCCGCGCTCGACTCGTCTAGACCTTCTTATGCAGCAGGAGTACACTTATCTTTTACGCATGAATTTATTTGGATCCGTACAGATAAGCTGTTTAAAACTAATGTTTTAAACAGTTTAATATGCGTTAATAGTGTCTTTCCAGTTTATTTCAGATTTAGATTTAGATTCAGGTTCAGGTTCAGGTTCAGATTTCATTTGACATTGGACAATAGGACATTTGAATTTGAAATTTGAATATAAAATTTGACAATTTACATCTGACATCCGACATCTGACATCTGACATCTGACATCTGACATCTGACATCTGACATCTGACATCTGAAATCTGACATCTGACATCTGACATCTGACATCTGATAACTGACATCTGACATCTGACATCTGACATCTGAGTCCTGACATCTGGCATCTGACATCTGACATCTGACATCTGACATCTGACATCTGACATCTGACATCTGACATCTGACATCTGACATCCGACATCCGACATCTGACATCCTACATCATATATTCCGTACAGATAAGTTGTTTTAAACATTAACGCAATACTTTTTTTTGTTATAATATTTGCCGGATACGTGTTTCTTTAGATCTTTCTTCATCTTAGTGTCTCTCCAGTTCATTTCAGATTCAGATTCAGGTTCAGATTTCATTTAACATTGGCATTAGGCATAAGACATTTTAATTTGAAATTTGAATATAAAATTTGAAATTTGAAATTTGACATCTGATATCTGGCTATTGACAATAAATGACATTTGACATTTGACATCTGATATTTGACTTTTGATATTTGACATTTGACATCGGACCATACGGAACCATATAAATACATGCGTAAAAAATAAGTGTACACCTGCTATATTAGGTCTAGAAGAGTCGTGCGCGGCGGTACTTTGCAAAGGCGGTGGCGGTCAAATTTTAGGTATACCTAAAATGTCCAATCTCCAATGCCCAATGTCCGATGTCCGATAACTAAAATATATTATTAAAGAAGGTCCCTTTAGGCAAGGTTCGGAATATACTGGCAGCGTTCCCCCTTTGAATAGCTAGACTAATTCTTTGTTCGAGGTAGCTGCCAAAGGTCAAATGTGAGATGTCAGATATCAGATGTCAGATGTCGGATGTCAGATGTAAGATGTCAAATTTGATATTCAAATTTCAAATTCAAATGTCCTATTGTCCAATGTCCAATGAAATCTTAACCTGAACCTGAACCTGAATCTGAATCTAAATCTGAAATGAACTGGGAAGACACTATTAAAGCATATTAAACTGTTTAAAACATTAGTTTTAAACAGCTTATCTGTACGGATCCAAATAAATTCATGCGTAAAAGATAAGTGTACTCCTGCTACATAAGAAGGTATAGACGAGTCGTGCGCGGCGATACTTTGCAAAGGCGGTTGCGGTCGATTTACCTAAAATGTCCGATGTCAGAGACATTGGACATTGGACATTGTACATTGGACATTGGACATTGGACATTGGACATTGGACATTGGACATTGGACATTGGACATTGGACATTGGACATTGGACATTGGACATTGGACATTGGACATTGGACATTGGACAATGGACATTGGACATTGGACATTGGACATTGGACATTGGACATTGGACATTGGACATTGGACATTGGACATTGGACATTGGACATTGGACATTGGACATTGGACATTGGACATTGGACATTGGACATTGGACATTGGACATTGGACATTGGACATTGGACATTGGACATTGGACATTGGACATTGGACATTTGTTGTTGGACATTGGACATTAGACATTGTGAACTTGGAAGACACTAAGATGAATAAAGATCTAAAGAAACACGTATCCGGCAAATATTAAACCAAAAAATGTAAAATGTAAAATGTAAAATGTAAAATGTAAAATGTAAAATGTAAAATGTAAAATGTAAAATGTAAAATGTAAAATGTAAAATGTAAAATGTAAAATGTAAAATGTAAAATGTAAAATGTAAAATGTAAAATGTAAAATGTAAAATGTAAAATGTAAAATGTAAAATGTAAAATGTAAACGTCACATGTCACATGTCACATGTCACATGTCACATGTCACATGTCATAATGTCTAATGTCCAAAAAATTGAAAACTGTCAAACATCTACGATCGCGTTCCGCGATTTTTTTTTGTATTTTGTTGGAAAAATCGTTTGAAATTTCATATAAATATTTTTGAAGTGTTGAGCAATTTTAGTGTGTGCTCCACTATTATTATATTTGTATTAATCCCCTAATAAAGTCAACAAAAGTGAAATTTAAAGAGTGGATCAATAAGAAATAATTTGCTGTCAATAAATAACAAAAGTGACAAGCGGGCTCAGACGCTGTTGCTAAGGCCGACATCGGTTGTCCTAGCGACGACATGCGTCTCTAGGTCTCTTCCACTGCAAGACCATCCTGTGACGCACCTACGTAACGACGCATGCGTCTTGTTTCCACAACAAGCAGCCTTCATATTTTGACATTGACTTGTTTATGTTTTCAGTGTATATTTTAAGTTACTTTATTGTGTTTTTAAATTTGTTTTAAGTTATTCTTTTTTGTGAACGTATTTATCTGTTGTGAATGCAGTCCGTGACCCAATCTTGTGATGGCACGTCGAACGCGACCCATACCTGTACACAGTGCAACAAGTCTTTCAAATCTTTGAAAGGCCTCAATATACACACCACTAAAACTCACAGGAGATGTATCAGCCAAAACAGTTCACCTTTAGACTTCCATCCCATTATTCCGAGTGCGCCTACTTCTGTACCTAACGATCCAACTCCTTTCCAGTTAAAAGAATCCCTCGAGGAGCTCGAATAACCGTTGCTAAACATTTGTCACAATTAATTCAGAAATGTTACAAAAGCAATTGTACTCAAGACTGGCAGAACCTATTTTTATTTTCATACAGCACACTACGTATAATAAAAACTGATGAACCGAATTTATCCTTGACACAAAAGATTAAGAATAACTGTACTGTAAGCTCCTCGCCTTCTCCTGCCCCTCAAATGAAACATGATACCCCTCATAATCGCAACAAACTCATTGAAAACAAAATCTGTGACGGAGATCTCAAAGGTGCCGCTCGCCTTTTGTTCTCCAACGACGTGCTATCACCAGACACTCTTGACACCCTTCAGGCCTTACGGACAAAACATCCTCCAGCTCCAGTAAACCCATATTTTCTCGACCCACCAACAGCAGGGCATGCATGCCTTCAAATTCTAAACAAAGATGTTACGAATGCCATTTTATCTTTTAAACCAGGTTCGGCTGCAGGTTTGGATAGAATCTCACCCCAACATTTGAAAGACTTAACATCGCATTCTGTGGGTGATGCAGGCGAGCAACTTGTAAATTCGATCACTAAATTAATAAACTTTATGTATTCCGGTAATGTCAATCCAGAAATTGTTCCCATTCTTTTCGGCGCGAACCTCATTGCCCTAACCAAAAAGGACGGAGGGGTGAGACCAATTGCTGTTGGATCAACACTACGACGTCTGGCCTCCAAAATTGCTGTTCGACATATTTTACCAAAATTAATTTCGGAATTTGAACCCGTACAGTTAGGCTTCGGTGTAAAAGGAGGGTGCGAGGCAGCCGTCCATGCCTTACGCTCGTTCCTAACTTACGGACAGCCTGACGTTTTGCTCAAAATTGATGTCAAAAATGCATTCAATTCGGTAAATAGGGATACCCTGCTAACGGAAATAAAACAACATATACCGGAAATTTACAATTATCTTCTTCTCAGTTACGCTGACCCAACTAAATTGTTATATCGTTCTAATGAACTGTCTTTGGAAGTAGGTTGTCAACAGGGTGATCCCCTTGGGCCTGCAATTTTTAGTTTGGCTATAAATCCGATAATCAAAAATTTAAATTCTAAATTCAACGTTTGGTATCTGGATGACGGAACCCTAGGAGGTGATGTGGATACTGTATTTTCGGACCTTTTTTTAATCAAAAATAAATTTGAAGCCATTGGTTTGGAGCTTAATTTTAGCAAATGCGAACTTTTTATAAATAACTGCGACTTAAATTTTAATGACATTGAACAAAAATTTAATATTTTGGCTCCAAATATTAAAATAGTTAATAGTAATTCCCTTTACCTTTTAGGTTCTCCGATTTTTGATGGATCTATTTCTGAATATATTAATAATTCAATAACTAAATTTCAAAATACTGCTGACCGTCTCCTTGAAATTAGTCCACATTATGCACTCTGCATCTTAAAATTCTGTCTTTTCGTCCCAAAATTTACATATGTGCTCCGATGCTGCTCTTTTTGGAATCACCCAGATCTTTTGACACAAGTAGACGACATAATCAAAATTAGCTTAGAATCGATTCTCAATATGCAGCTAAACGAGCTTTCTTGGACCCAAGCATCCCTACCTATCCGTTATGGTGGTTTAGGGATTCGCAAAATTTCCAGTGTCGCTTTACCAGCCTTCCTATCTTCTGTCCATAGTTCAGCAAATCTCATAAGTAAAATTTTAAGGGCATCCCCTTCAAACTTTGAGATTGCTGGCTTGGAAGAAGCTAGAAACGCTTTCTTAATTGCATGCCCAGGTCAAAATTTTCCAGATTCTCCAAATTTACAGAGGAGCTGGGACGACATACATTGTAAATTGATTTATAACAATCTTTTGAGCTGTAGTACAGGTTCGGCGCGTGCTAGGCTTTTGGCTGTGGGTGCGCATGAGGCCGGCTACTGGCTTCACGCGTACCCTTCGTCAAATACAGGAACATTTCTTGAGCCTGACACGCTTCGAATCGCAACCTGTCTACGGCTTGGGGTTCCGGTCTGCGTTCCTCATAAATGTCCCTGTGGCAGTGATGTCGACAAGCTTGGACATCACGGACTGTCATGCCAAAAAAGTGCAGGCCGCTTCTCGAGACATGCCGCACTAAACGATATCATTCGCCGGTCTCTTGCCACTGTCAACGTGCCAAGTCTACTTGAGCCGTCTGGTATTGCAAGAGACGATGGCAAGAGACCGGACGGTATGAGTTTGATTCCATGGAAGATGGGCCGGGTGCTGGTATGGGATGCAACCTGTTCAGACACGCTGGCCCCTTCCCATCTACATGGAACCAACAACAGAGCTGGTGCGGCTTGTGAAGCGGCTGAAAAAGCTAAAGCATGCAAATACAGGAGTCTAGGCTCCGAATATGATTTTGTCCCATTCGGTGTCGAGATCCTTGGTCCGTGGGGTCCTAGGGCTACAAGGCTTTTTAAAGAAATAGCAAAAAGGTTAGTCGACATCACAGGAGACCGAAGAGCTGGCAGCTACCTCGGCCAAAGAATTAGTTTAGCTATTCAAAGGGGGAACGCTGCCAGTATCTTCGGAACCTTGCCTAAAGGGACTCCTTATATTAATATATTTTAAATTTTCATATTTTAAGGTTATTTAATAATTTTTTTTTTCACATTTCACATTTCACATTTCACATGTCACATGTCACATTTCACATTTCACATTTCACATTTCACATTTCACATTTCACATTTCACATTTCACATTTCACATTTCACATTTCACATTTCACATTTCACATTTCACATTTCACATTTCACATTTCACATTTCACATTTCACATTTCACATTTCACATTTCACATTTCACATTTCACATTTCACATTTCACATTTCACATTTCACATTTCACATTTCACATTTCACATTTCACATTTCACATTTCACATTTCACATTTCACATTTCACATTTCACATTTCACATTTCACATTTCACATTTCACATTTCACATTTCACATTTCACATTTCACATTTTACATTTTACAGTTTATAGTTATAACTAAAGTATTGTGAAAATTGAGTTTGTTTCCACAAAAGGGATGTATATAAAAATAAGGTTAGTAAATCAAATCTTATGAATATGTAACCGACACTCAGAAGTGTTACAAGATGTCAGATGTCAAATTTCAAATTTCATATTCAAATTTCAAATTCAAATGTCTTATGCCTAATGCCAATGTCCCATGAAATCTGAACCTGCATCTGAAATGAACTGGGAAGACACTAAGATGAAGAAAGATCTAAAGAAACACGTATCCGGCAAATATTAAACCAAAAAAAGTATTGCGTTAGTGTTTTAAACAGCTTATCTGCAAATAAATTCATGCGAAAAAGATAAGTGTACTCCTGCTACATTAGGAGGTCTAGACGAGTCGTGCGCGGCGATACTTTGCAAAGGCAGTGGCGGTCGATTTACCTAAAATGTCCGATGTCAAATGTCAAATATCAAAAGTCAAAAGTCCACTAATGTCTAATGTCTAATGTCTAATGTCTAATGTCTAATGTCTAATGTCTAATGTCTAATGTCTAATGTCTAATGTCTAATGTCTAATGTCTAATGTCTAATGTCTAATGTCTAATGTCTAATGTCTAATGTCTAATGTCTAATGTCTAATGTCTAATGTCTAATGTCTAATGTCTAATGTCTAATGTCTAATGTCTAATGTCTAATGTCTAGACATTAGTCTAATTTTAAATGTCGAATGTCGAATGTCGAATGTCGAATGTCGAATGTCGAATGTCGAATGTCGAATGTCGAATGTCGAATGTCGAATGTCGAATGTCGAATGTCGAATGTCGAATGTCGAATGTCGAATGTCGAATGTCGAATGTCGAATGTCGAATGTCGAATGTCGAATGTCGAATGTCGAATGTCGAATGTCGAATGTCGAATGTCGAATGTCGAATATCGAATGTCGAATGTCGAATGTCGATGTCGAATGTCGAATGTCAACTTACTCTTTTACCTTACTTGTACTCGCACTCTTACTTGTACTCGCACTCGTACTCGTACTTGTTACATCTGGGATCTGACTTTTGACAATAGACATTTGACAGCTACCTCAGACAAAAATTTAGTCTAGCTATTCAAAGGGGGAACGCTGCCACTATCTTCGGAACCTTGCCTAAAGGGACGTTTTTTAAAAATATATTTTAGTTATCGGACATCGGACATTGGGCATTGGACATTTTAGGTATACCTAAAATTCGACCGCCACCGCCTTTGCAATGTACCGCCGCGCACGACTCTTTTAGACTTAATGTAGCAGGTGTACACCTATTTTTATGGATGTATTTATTTGGTTCCGTACAGATAAGTTGATTAAAACATTAACGCAATACTTTTTTGTTATAATATTTGCCGGATACGTGTTTCTTTAGATCTTTCTTCATCTTAGTGTCTTCCCAGTTCATTTCAGATTCAGATTCAGATTCAGGTTCAGATTTCATTGGACATTGGCATTCGGCATAAGACATTTGAATTTGAAATTTGAATATAAAATATGAGATTATGAAATTTGAAATTTAAAGTTTGAAATTTGATTTGTCAGATGTCAGATGTCAGATGTCAGATGTCAGATGTCAGATGTCAGATGTCATTAGACATTAGACATTAGACATTAGACATTAGACATTAGACATTAGACATTAGACATTAGACATTAGACATTAGACATTAGACATTAGACATTAGACATTAGACATTAGACATTAGACATTAGACATTAGACATTAGACATTAGACATTAGACATTAGACATTAGACATTAGACATTAGACATTAGACATTAGACATTAGACATTAGTCATCAGACATCAGACATTAGACATTAGACATTAGACATTAGACATTAGACATTAGACATTAGACATTTGACATTTGACATTTGACATTTGACATTGACATGTGACGTTTACGTTTACGTTTACGTTTACGTTTACGTTTACGTTTACGTTTACGTTTACATTTACATTTACATTTACATTTACATTTACGTTTACGTTTACGTTTACGTTTACGTTTACGTTTACGTTTACGTTTACGTTTACGTTTACGTTTACGTTTACGTTTACGTTTACGTTTACGTTTACGTTTACGTTTACGTTTACGTTTACGTTTACGTTTACGTTTACGTTTACGTTTACGTTTACGTTTACGTTTACGTTTACGTTTACGTTTACGTTTACGTTTACGTTTACGTTTACGTTTACGTTTACGTTTACGTTTACGTTTACATTTACATTTACATTTACATTTACATTTACATTTACATTTACATTTACATTTACATTTACATTTACATTTACATTTACATTTACATTTACATTTACATTTACATTTACATTTACATTTACATTTACATTTACATTTACATTTACATTTACATTTACATTTACATTTACATTTACATTTACATTTACATTTACATTTACATTTACATTTACATTTACATTTACATTTACATTTACATGTACATTTACATTTACAGTTACATTTACATTTACATTTACATTTACATTTACATTTACATTTACATTTACATTTACATTTACATTTACATTTACATTTACATTTACATTTACATTTACATTTACATTTACATTTACATTTACATTTACATTTACATTTACATTTACATTTACATTTACATTTACATTTACATTTACATTTACATTTACATTTACATTTACATTTACATTTACATTTACATTTACATTTACATTTACATTTACATTTACATTGTAACACTTTTTTTTGGGTGCTACCACCAGCTTCACTCCGGGCAGAGTAATTAAGAGACTCTAAAAAGAAATGATCCCAGGGCGCCTTGATGAAGAGTGTGTGTAGTTGGGAGATAAATAATATGCTTGCACAATGTTATTTACAAGGTTTATCAAAAGGGTTCGATTATTTAAAAAAAAATCTACCTCACAATAAAAAACAACAACACAATATAAATATTTAGCAATACAAGTTCATTACAGATATTAATTATTATATTAATGCAATGCTAAGGGTATAAAGTTCATAGATAGGTATTCTTCACACACACACAAGAAAATATGCAGCAGATACAGGAGAAGAGAAATAAAAAGTACTCAGCTTTTGTACTGGAGTGCGAGACTTCTGGAGCGAGCTGACAAGTACGCTCACTCCAAGCCTCTGTGCGTCGACTCGCCGATGCCCAAAACTGAGGGAGACCGCCCGAGGACCAGGATTGCCCTCAAGAGCAGATGTAGTTGTCGATGACGGCCCACAGAGACCGTGAGCAGCGGCCCTTTGTGAGTGCAACTCACAAACATGTGGCAGAATCTTACGAAGCCTCCGCGCCTTTCCTCCAAGGGAAACCAAAACGCTTCCAGCAATTACGTGGATAGCGGGGTTTCTTATACACTCGTACGTAATTATGACTATGACGGCTATAGAATTAGGCTGGGTTGACCAAAACTTGCACAAGAAAAATCACTATTTACGAATTTTGGAGAATATCTCAGAAATCTGGAGAACTTCGGGTATTCTTTAACTATCTCAGGTCGATAATCGATCTAGATCCTTCCTCACACCACCTATTTATCCTTTTTTCACTACCAACCCGTTCAGTAATCAACATACTAATTTCTATCCCCATAGACCAAGTTAAAGTTATTTTATATTTTTTTTTATTTGAATTTTTGATTTAAATACTAGTATTCCTTAAAAAAAACTGTTTAAACATTTTAATGTTATATATTTTAATTAAAATGGGATCTTTAATTTTTTTTTACATGGACATTTACATTTACATTTACATTTTACATTTTACATTTTACATTTTACATTTTACATTTTACATTTTCCATTTTCCATTTTCCATTTTCCATTTTCCATTTTCCATTTTCCATTTTCCATTTTCCATTTTACATTTTACATTTTTATTTAAATACTAACGCAATACTTTTTTTGGTTTAATATTTGCCGGATACGTGTTTCTTTAGATCTTTCTTCATCTTAGTTTCTTCGAAGTTCACAATGTCCAATGTCCAAAGTCCAATGTCCAATGTCCAATGTCCAATGTCCCATGTCCCATGTCCCATGTCCTATGTCCTATGTCCTATGTCCTATGTCCAATGTCCAATGTCTCTGACATCTTACATTTTAGGTAAATCGACCGCCACCGCCTTTGCAAACTATCGCCGCGCACGACTCGTCTAGACCTTCTTATGTAGCAGGAGTACAATTATCTTTTACGCATGAATTTATTTGGATCCGTACAGATAAGCTGTTTAAAACTAATGTTTTAAACAGTTTAATATGCGTTAATAGTGTCTTCCCAGTTCATTTCAGATTTAGATTCAGATTCAGGTTCAGGTTCAGATTTCATTTGACATTGGACAATAGGACATTTGAATTTGAAATTTGAATATCAAATTTGACATCTTACATCTGACATCCGACATCTGACATCTGACATCTGACATCAGACGTCTGACATCTGAATCCTGACATCTGACATCTGATACCTGACATCTGAAATCTGACGAGATGTCAGATATTTGGCAGCTACCTCGGACAAAGAATTAGTCTAGCTATTCAAAGGGGGAACGCTGCCAGTATATTCCAAACCTTGCCTAAAGGGACTCCTTATATTAATATATTTTAAATTATCATATTTTTAAGGTTATTTACTTATTAATTTTAAAATGTAAAATGTCTAATGTCTAATGTCTAATGTCTAATGTCTAATGTCTAATGTCTAATGTCTAATGTCTAATGTCTAATGTCTAATGTCTAATGTCCAATGTCCAATGTCCAATGTCCAATGTCCAATGTCCAATGTCCAATGTCCAATGTCCAATGTCCAATGTCCAATGTCCAATGTCCAATGTCCAATGTCCAATGTCCAATGTCCAATGTCCAATGTCCAATGTCCAATGTCCAATGTCCAATGTCCAATGTCCAATGTCCAATGTCCAATGTCCAATGTCCAATGTCCAATGTCCAATGTCCAATGTCCAATGTCCAATGTCCAATGTCCAATGTCCAATGTCCAATGTCCAATGTCCAATGTCCAATGTCCAATGTCCAATGTCCAATGTCCAATGTCCAATGTCTAATGTCCAATGCCCAATGTCTAATGTCTCTGACATCGGACATTTTAGGTAAATCGACCGCCACCGCCTTTGCAAAGTATCGCCGCGCTCGACTCGTCTAGACCTTCTTATGTAGCAGGAGTACACTTATCTTTTACGCATGAATTTATTTGGATCCGTACAGATAAGCTGTTTAAAACTAATGTTTTAAACAGTTTAATATGCGTTAATAGTGTCTTTCCAGTTTATTTCAGATTTAGATTTAGATTCAGGTTCAGGTTCAGGTTCAGATTTCATTTGACATTGGACAATAGGACATTTGAATTTGAAATTTGAATATAAAATTTGACAATTTACATCTGACATCCTACATCTGACATCTGACATCTGACATCTGACATCTGACGTCTGACATCTGACATTTGACATCTGAAATCTGACATCTGACATCTGACATCTGACATCTGACATCTGACATCTGACATCTGACATCTGACATCTGACATCTGATAACTGACATCTGACATCTGACATCTGACATCTGACATCTGACATCTGACATCTGAGTCCTGACATCTGGCATCTGACATCTGACATCTGACATCTGACATCTGACATCTGACATCTGACATCTGACATCTGACATCTGACATCCGACATCCGACATCTGACATCCTACATCATATATTCCGTACAGATAAGTTGTTTTAAACATTAACGCAATACTTTTTTTTGTTATAATATTTGCCGGATACGTGTTTCTTTAGATCTTTCTTCATCTTAGTGTCTCTCCAGTTCATTTCAGATTCAGATTCAGGTTCAGATTTCATTTAACATTGGCATTAGGCATAAGACATTTTAATTTGAAATTTGAATATAAAATTTGAAATTTGAAATTTGAAATTTGACATCTGATATCTGGCGATTGACAATAAATGACATTTGACATTTGACATCTGATATTTGACTTTTGATATTTGACATTTGACATCGGACCATATGGAACCATATAAATACATGCGTAAAAAATAAGTGTACACCTGCTATATTAGGTCTAGAAGAGTCGTGCGCGGCGGTACTTTGCAAAGGCGGTGGCGGTCAAATTTTAGGTATACCTAAAATGTCCAATCTCCAATGCCCAATGTCCGATGTCCGATAACTAAAATATATTATTAAAGAAGGTCCCTTTAGGCAAGGTTCGGAATATACTGGCAGCGTTCCCCCTTTGAATAGCTAGACTAATTCTTTGTTCGAGGTAGCTGCCAAAGGTCAAATGTGAGATGTCAGATATCAGATGTCAGATGTCGGATGTCAGATGTAAGATGTCAAATTTGATATTCAAATTTCAAATTCAAATGTCCTATTGTCCAATGTCCAATGAAATCTTAACCTGAACCTGAACCTGAATCTGAATCTAAATCTGA
Source organism: Thumatha senex (assembly GCA_948477245.1). Taxonomy (NCBI): domain Eukaryota; kingdom Metazoa; phylum Arthropoda; class Insecta; order Lepidoptera; family Erebidae; genus Thumatha; species Thumatha senex. The sequence continues at coordinate 11,857,619 of OX419753.1, forward strand.
AATGAACTGGGAAGACACTATTAAAGCATATTAAACTGTTTAAAACATTAGTTTTAAACAGCTTATCTGTACGGATCCAAATAAATTCATGCGTAAAAGATAAGTGTACTCCTGCTACATAAGAAGGTATAGACGAGTCGTGCGCAGCGATACTTTGCAAAGGCGGTTGCGGTCGATTTACCTAAAATGTCCGATGTCAGAGACATTGGACATTGGACATTGTACATTGGACATTGGACATTGGACATTGGACATTGGACATTGGACATTGGACATTGGACATTGGACATTGGACATTGGACATTGGACATTGGACATTGGACATTGGACATTGGACATTGGACATTGGACATTGGACATTGGACATTGGACATTGGACATTGGACATTGGACATTGGACATTGGACATTGGACATTGGACATTGGACATTGGACATTGGACATTGGACATTGGACATTGCACATTGGACATTGGACATTGGACATTGGACATTGGACATTGGACATTGGACATTGGACATTTGTTGTTGGACATTGGACATTGGACATTAGACATTGTGAACTTGGAAGACACTAAGATGAATAAAGATCTAAAGAAACACGTATCCGGCAAATATTAAACCAAAAAATGTAAAATGTAGAATGTAAAATGTAAAATGTAAAATGTAAAATGTAAAATGTAAAATGTAAAATGTAAAATGTAAAATGTAAAATGTACATTTACATTTACATTTACATTTACATTTACATTTACATTTACATTTACATTTACATTTACATTTACATTTACATTTACATTTACATTTACATTTACATTTACATTTACATTTACATTTACATTTACATTTACATTTACATTTACATTTACATTTACATTTACATTTACATTTACATTTACATTTACATTTACATTTACATTTACATTTACATTTACATTTACATTTACATTTACATTTACATTTACATTTACATTTACATTTACATTTACATTTACATTTACATTTACATTTACATTTACATTTACATTTACATTTACATTTACATTTACATTTACATTTACATTTACATTTACATTTACATTTACATTTACATTTACATTTACATTTACATTTACATTTACATTTACATTTACATTTACATTTACATTTACATTTACATTTACATTTACATTTACATTTACATTTACATTTACATTTACATTTACATTTACATTTACATTTACATTTACATTTACATTTACATTTACATTTACATTTACATTGTAACACTTTTTTTTGGGTGCTACCACCAGCTTCACTCCGGGCAGAGCAATTAAGAGACTCTAAAAAGAAATGATCCCAGGGCGCCTTGATGAAGAGTGTGTGTAGTTGGGAGATAAATAATATGCTTGCACAATGTTATTTACAAGGTTTATCAAAAGGGTTCGATTATTTAAAAAAAAATCTACCTCACAATAAAAAACAACAACACAATATAAATATTTAGCAATACAAGTTCATTACAGATATTAATTATTATATTAATGCAATGCTAAGGGTATAAAGTTCATAGATAGGTATTCTTCACACACACACAAGAAAATATGCAGCAGATACAGGAGAAGAGAAATAAAAAGTACTCAGCTTTTGTACTGGAGTGCGAGACTTCTGGAGCGAGCTGACAAGTACGCTCACTCCAAGCCTCTGTGCGTCGACTCGCCGATGCCCAAAACTGAGGGAGACCGCCCGAGGACCAGGATTGCCCTCAAGAGCAGATGTAGTTGTCGATGACGGCCCACAGAGACCGTGAGCAGCGGCCCTTTGTGAGTGCAACTCACAAACATGTGGCAGAATCTTACGAAGCCTCCGCGCCTTTCCTCCAAGGGAAACCAAAACGCTTCCAGCAATTACGTGGATAGCGGGGTTTCTTATACACTCGTACGTAATTATGACTATGACGGCTATAGAATTAGGCTGGGTTGACCAAAACTTGCACAAGAAAAATCACTATTTACGAATTTTGGAGAATATCTCAGAAATCTGGAGAACTTCGGGTATTCTTAAACTATCTCAGGTCGATAATCGATCTAGATCCTTCATCACACCACCTATTTATCCTTTTTTCACTACCAACCCGTTCAGTAATCAACATACTAATTTCTATCCCCATAGACCAAGTTAAAGTTATTTTATATTTTTTTTTATTTGAATTATTGATTTAAATACTAGTATTCCTTAAAAAAAACTGTTTAAACATTTTAATGTTATATATTTTAATTAAAATGGGATCTTTAATTTTTTTTTACATGGACATTTACATTTACATTTACATTTTACATTTTACATTTTACATTTTACATTTTACATTTTACATTTTACATTTTACATTTTACATTTTCCATTTTCCATTTTCCATTTTACATTTTACATTTTTATTTAAATACTAACGCAATACTTTTTTTGGTTTAATATTTGCCGGATACGTGTTTCTTTAGATCTTTCTTCATCTTAGTTTCTTCGAAGTTCACAATGTCCAATGTCCAAAGTCCAATGTCCAATGTCCAATGTCCCATGTCCCATGTCCCATGTCCTATGTCCTATGTCCTATGTCCTATGTCCAATGTCCAATGTCTCTGACATCTTACATTTTAGGTAAATCGACCGCCACCGCCTTTGCAAACTATCGCCGCGCACGACTCGTCTAGACCTTCTTATGTAGCAGGAGTACAATTATCTTTTACGCATGAATTTATTTGGATCCGTACAGATAAGCTGTTTAAAACTAATGTTTTAAACAGTTTAATATGCGTTAATAGTGTCTTCCCAGTTCATTTCAGATTTAGATTCAGATTCAGGTTCAGGTTCAGATTTCATTTGACATTGGACAATAGGACATTTGAATTTGAAATTTGAATATCAAATTTGACATCTTACATCTGACATCCGACATCTGACATCTGACATCTGACATCAGACGTCTGACATCTGAATCCTGACATCTGACATCTGATACCTGACATCTGAAATCTGACGAGATGTCAGATATTTGGCAGCTACCTCGGACAAAGAATTAGTCTAGCTATTCAAAGGGGGAACGCTGCCAGTATATTCCAAACCTTGCCTAAAGGGACTCCTTATATTAATATATTTTAAATTATCATATTTTTAAGGTTATTTACTTATTAATTTTAAAATGTAAAATGTCTAATGTCCAATGTCCAATGTCCAATGTCCAATGTCCAATGTCCAATGTCCAATGTCCAATGTCCAATGTCCAATGTCCAATGTCCAATGTCCAATGTCCAATGTCCAATGTCCAATGTCCAATGTCCAATGTCCAATGTCCAATGTCCAATGTCCAATGTCCAATGTCCAATGTCCAATGTCCAATGTCCAATGTCCAATGTCCAATGTCCAATGTCCAATGTCCAATGTCCAATGTCCAATGTCCAATGTCCAATGTCCAATGTCCAATGTCCAATGTCTAATGTCCAATGCCCAATGTCTAATGTCTCTGACATCGGACATTTTAGGTAAATCGACCGCCACCGCCTTTGCAAAGTATCGCCGCGCTCGACTCGTCTAGACCTTCTTATGTAGCAGGAGTACACTTATCTTTTACGCATGAATTTATTTGGATCCGTACAGATAAGCTGTTTAAAACTAATGTTTTAAACAGTTTAATATGCGTTAATAGTGTCTTTCCAGTTTATTTCAGATTTAGATTTAGATTCAGGTTCAGGTTCAGGTTCAGATTTCATATGACATTGGACAATAGGACATTTGAATTTGAAATTTGAATATAAAATTTGACAATTTACATCTGACATCCTACATCTGACATCTGACATCTGACATCTGACGTCTGACATCTGACATTTGACATCTGAAATCTGACATCTGACATCTGACATCTGACATCTGACATCTGACATCTGACATCTGACATCTGACATATGACATCTGACATCTGACATCTGACATCTGACATCTGACATCTGACATCTGACATCTGACATCTGACATCTGACATCTGACATCTGACATCTGACATCTGACATCTGACATCTGATAACTGACATCTGACATCTGACATCTGACATCTGAGTCCTGACATCTGGCATCTGACATCTGACATCTGACATCTGACATCCGACATCCGACATCTGACATCCTACATCATATATTCCGTACAGATAAGTTGTTTTAAACATTAACGCAATACTTTTTTTTGTTATAATATTTGCCGGATACGTGTTTCTTTAGATCTTTCTTCATCTTAGTGTCTCTCCAGTTCATTTCAGATTCAGATTCAGGTTCAGATTTCATTTAACATTGGCATTAGGCATAAGACATTTTAATTTGAAATTTGAATATAAAATTTGAAATTTGAAATTTGAAATTTGACATCTGATATCTGGCGATTGACAATAAATGACATTTGACATTTGACATCTGATATTTGACTTTTGATATTTGACATTTGACATCGGACCATACGGAACCATATAAATACATGCGTAAAAAATAAGTGTACACCTGCTATTATAGGTCTAGAAGAGTCGTGCGCGGCGGTACTTTGCAAAGGCGGTGGCGGTCAAATTTTAGGTATACCTAAAATGTCCAATCTCCAATGCCCAATGTCCGATGTCCGATAACTAAAATATATTATTAAAGAAGGTCCCTTTAGGCAAGGTTCGGAATATACTGGCAGCGTTCCCCCTTTGAATAGCTAGACTAATTCTTTGTTCGAGGTAGCTGCCAAAGGTCAAATGTGAGATGTCAGATATCAGTTGTCAGATGTCGGATGTCAGATGTAAGATGTCAAATTTGATATTCAAATTTCAAATTCAAATGTCCTATTGTCCAATGTCCAATGAAATCTTAACCTGAACCTGAACCTGAATCTGAATCTAAATCTGAAATGAACTGGGAAGACACTATTAAAGCATATTAAACTGTTTAAAACATTAGTTTTAAACAGCTTATCTGTACGGATCCAAATAAATTCATGCGTAAAAGATAAGTGTACTCCTGCTACATAAGAAGGTATAGACGAGTCGTGCGCGGCGATACTTTGCAAAGGCGGTTGCGGTCGATTTACCTAAAATGTCCGATGTCAGAGACATTGGACATTGGACATTGTACATTGTACATTGGACATTGGACATTGGACATTGGACATTGGACATTGGACATTGGACATTGGACATTGGACATTGGACATTGGACATTGGACATTGGACATTGGACATTGGACATTGGACATTGGACATTGGACATTGGACATTGGACATTGGACATTGGACATTGGACATTGGACATTGGACATTGGACATTGGACATTGGACATTGGACATTGGACATTGGACATTGGACATTGGACATTTGTTGTTGGACATTGGACATTAGACATTGTGAACTTGGAAGACACTAAGATGAATAAAGATCTAAAGAAACACGTATCCGGCAAATATTAAACCAAAAAATGTAAAATGTAGAATGTAAAATGTAAAATGTAAAATGTATAATGTAAAATGTAAAATGTAAAATGTAAAATGTACATTTACATTTACATTTACATTTACATTTACATTTACATTTACATTTACATTTACATTTACATTTACATTTACATTTACATTTACATTTACATTTACATTTACATTTACATTTACATTTACATTTACATTTACATTTACATTTACATTTACATTTACATTTACATTTACATTTACATTTACATTTACATTTACATTTACATTTACATTTACATTTACATTTACATTTACATTTACATTTACATTTACATTTACATTTACATTTACATTTACATTTACATTTACATTTACATTTACATTTACATTTACATTTACATTTACATTTACATTTACATTTACATTTACATTTACATTTACATTTACATTTACATTTACATTTACATTTACATTTACATTTACATTTACATTTACATTTACATTTACATTTACATTTACATTTACATTTACATTTACATTTACATTTACATTTACATTTACATTTACATTTACATTTACATTTACATTTACATTTACATTTACATTTACATTTACATTTACATTTACATTTACATTTACATTTACATTTACATTTACATTTACATTTACATTTACATTTACATTTACATTTACATTTACATTTACATTTACATTTACATTTACATTTACATTTACATTTACATTTACATTTACATTTACATTTACATTTACATTTACATTTACATTTACATTTACATTTACATTTACATTTACATTTACATTTACATTGTAACACTTTTTTTTGGGTGCTACCACCAGCTTCACTCCGGGCAGAGCAATTAAGAGACTAAAAAGAAATGATCCCAGGGCGCCTTGATGAAGAGTGTGTGTAGTTGGGAGATAAATAATATGCTTGCACAATGTTATTTACAAGGTTTATCAAAAGGGTTCGATTATTTAAAAAAAAATCTACCTCACAATAAAAAACAACAACACAATATAAATATTTAGCAATACAAGTTCATTACAGATATTAATTATTATATTAATGCAATGCTAAGGGTATAAAGTTCATAGATAGGTATTCTTCACACACACACAAGAAAATATGCAGCAGATACAGGAGAAGAGAAATAAAAAGTACTCAGCTTTTGTACTGGAGTGCGAGACTTCTGGAGCGAGCTGACAAGTACGCTCACTCCAAGCCTCTGTGCGTCGACTCGCCGATGCCCAAAACTGAGGGAGACCGCCCGAGGACCAGGATTGCCCTCAAGAGCAGATGTAGTTGTCGATGACGGCCCACAGAGACCGTGAGCAGCGGCCCTTTGTGAGTGCAACTCACAAACATGTGGCAGAATCTTACGAAGCCTCCGCGCCTTTCCTCCAAGGGAAACCAAAACGCTTCCAGCAATTACGTGGATAGCGGGGTTTCTTATACACTCGTACGTAATTATGACTATGACGGCTATAGAATTAGGCTGGGTTGACCAAAACTTGCACAAGAAAAATCACTATTTACGAATTTTGGAGAATATCTCAGAAATCTGGAGAACTTCGGGTATTCTTTAACTATCTCAGGTCGATAATCGATCTAGATCCTTCCTCACACCACCTATTTATCCTTTTTTCACTACCAACCCGTTCAGTAATCAACATACTAATTTCTATCCCCATAGACCAAGTTAAAGTTATTTTATATTTTTTTTTATTTGAATTATTGATTTAAATACTAGTATTCCTTAAAAAAAACTGTTTAAACATTTTAATGTTATATATTTTAATTAAAATGGGATCTTTAATTTTTTTTTACATGGACATTTACATTTACATTTTACATTTTACATTTTACATTTTACATTTTACATTTTACATTTTACATTTTACATTTTCCATTTTCCATTTTCCATTTTACATTTTACATTTTTATTTAAATACTAACGCAATACTTTTTTTGGTTTAATATTTGCCGGATACGTGTTTCTTTAGATCTTTCTTCATCTTAGTTTCTTCGAAGTTCACAATGTCCAATGTCCAAAGTCCAATGTCCAATGTCCAATGTCCCATGTCCCATGTCCCATGTCCTATGTCCTATGTCCTATGTCCAATGTCCAATGTCTCTGACATCTTACATTTTAGGTAAATCGACCGCCACCGCCTTTGCAAACTATCGCCGCGCACGACTCGTCTAGACCTTCTTATGTAGCAGGAGTACAATTATCTTTTACGCATGAATTTATTTGGATCCGTACAGATAAGCTGTTTAAAACTAATGTTTTAAACAGTTTAATATGCGTTAATAGTGTCTTCCCAGTTCATTTCAGATTTAGATTCAGATTCAGGTTCAGGTTCAGATTTCATTTGACATTGGACAATAGGACATTTGAATTTGAAATTTGAATATCAAATTTGACATCTTACATCTGACATCCGACATCTGACATCTGACATCTGACATCAGACGTCTGACATCTGAATCCTGACATCTGACATCTGATACCTGACATCTGAAATCTGACGAGATGTCAGATATTTGGCAGCTACCTCGGACAAAGAATTAGTCTAGCTATTCAAAGGGGGAACGCTGCCAGTATATTCCAAACCTTGCCTAAAGGGACTCCTTATATTAATATATTTTAAATTATCATATTTTTAAGGTTATTTACTTATTAATTTTAAAATGTAAAATGTCTAATGTCTAATGTCTAATGTCTAATGTCCAATGTCCAATGTCCAATGTCCAATGTCCAATGTCCAATGTCCAATGTCCAATGTCCAATGTCCAATGTCCAATGTCCAATGTCCAATGTCCAATGTCCAATGTCCAATGTCCAATGTCCAATGTCCAATGTCCAATGTCCAATGTCCAATGTCCAATGTCCAATGTCCAATGTCCAATGTCCAATGTCCAATGTCCAATGTCCAATGTCCAATGTCCAATGTCCAATGTCCAATGTCCAATGTTCAATGTCCAATGTCCAATGTCCAATGTCCAATGTCCAATGTCCAATGTCCAATGTCCAATGTCCAATGTCCAATGTCCAATGTCCAATGTCCAATGTCCAATGTCCAATGTCCAATGTCCAATGTCTAATGTCCAATGCCCAATGTCTAATGTCTCTGACATCGGACATTTTAGGTAAATCGACCGCCACCGCCTTTGCAAAGTATCGCCGCGCTCGACTCGTCTAGACCTTCTTATGTAGCAGGAGTACACTTATCTTTTACGCATGAATTTATTTGGATCCGTACAGATAAGCTGTTTAAAACTAATGTTTTAAACAGTTTAATATGCGTTAATAGTGTCTTTCCAGTTTATTTCAGATTTAGATTTAGATTCAGGTTCAGGTTCAGGTTCAGATTTCATATGACATTGGACAATAGGACATTTGAATTTGAAATTTGAATATAAAATTTGACAATTTACATCTGACATCCTACATCTGACATCTGACATCTGACATCTGACGTCTGACATCTGACATTTGACATCTGAAATCTGACATCTGACATCTGACATCTGACATCTGACATCTGACATCTGACATCTGACATCTGACATCTGACATCTGACATCTGATACCTGACATCTGACATCTGACATCTGACATCTGACATCTGAGTCCTGACATCTGGCATCTGACATCTGACATCTGACATCTGACATCTGACATCCGACATCCGACATCTGACATCCTACATCATATATTCCGTACAGATAAGTTGTTTTAAACATTAACGCAATACTTTTTTTTGTTATAATATTTGCCGGATACGTGTTTCTTTAGATCTTTCTTCATCTTAGTGTCTCTCCAGTTCATTTCAGATTCAGATTCAGGTTCAGATTTCATTTAACATTGGCATTAGGCATAAGACATTTTAATTTGAAATTTGAATATAAAATTTGAAATTTGAAATTTGAAATTTGACATCTGATATCTGGCGATTGACAATAAATGACATTTGACATTTGACATCTGATATTTGACTTTTGATATTTGACATTTGACATCGGACCATACGGAACCATATAAATACATGCGTAAAAAATAAGTGTACACCTGCTATATTAGGTCTAGAAGAGTCGTGCGCGGCGGTACTTTGCAAAGGCGGTGGCGGTCAAATTTTAGGTATACCTAAAATGTCCAATCTCCAATGCCCAATGTCCGATGTCCGATAACTAAAATATATTATTAAAGAAGGTCCCTTTAGGCAAGGTTCGGAATATACTGGCAGCGTTCCCCCTTTGAATAGCTAGACTAATTCTTTGTTCGAGGTAGCTGCCAAAGGTCAAATGTGAGATGTCAGATATCAGATGTCAGATGTCGGATGTCAGATGTAAGATGTCAAATTTGATATTCAAATTTCAAATTCAAATGTCCTATTGTCCAATGTCCAATGAAATCTTAACCTGAACCTGAACCTGAATCTGAATCTAAATCTGAAATGAACTGGGAAGACACTATTAAAGCATATTAAACTGTTTAAAACATTAGTTTTAAACAGCTTATCTGTACGGATCCAAATAAATTCATGCGTAAAAGATAAGTGTACTCCTGCTACATAAGAAGGTATAGACGAGTCGTGCGCGGCGATACTTTGCAAAGGCGGTTGCGGTCGATTTACCTAAAATGTCCGATGTCAGAGACATTGGACATTGGACATTGGACATTGGACATTGGACATTGGACATTGGACATTGGACATTGGACATTGGACATTGGACATTGGACATTGGACATTGGACATTGGACATTGGACATTGGACATTGGACATTGGACATTGGACATTGGACATTGGACATTGGACATTGGACATTGGACATTGGACATTGGACATTGGACATTGGACATTGGACATTGGACATTGGACATTGGACATTGGACATTGGACATTGGACATTGGACATTGGACATTGGACATTGGACATTGGACATTGGACATTGGACATTTGTTGTTGGACATTGGACATTGGACATTAGACATTGTGAACTTGGAAGACACTAAGATGAATAAAGATCTAAAGAAACACGTATCCGGCAAATATTAAACCAAAAAATGTAAAATGTAGAATGTAAAATGTAAAATGTAAAATGTAAAATGTATAATGTAAAATGTAAAATGTAAAATGTAAAATGTAAAATGTAAAATGTAAAATGTAAAATGTAAAATGTAAAATGTAAAATGTAAAATGGAAAATGTAAAATGTAAAATGTAAAATGTAAAATGTAAAATGTAAAATGTAAAATGTAAAATGTAAAATGTAAAATGTAAAATGTAAATGTAAACGTCACATGTCACATGTCACATGTCACATGTCATAATGTCTAATGTCCAAAAAATTGAAAACTGTCAAACATCTACGATCGCGTTCCGCGATTTTTTTTGTATTTTGTTGGAAAAATCGTTTGAATTTTCATATAAATATTTTTGAAGTGTTGAGCAATTTTAGTGTGTGCTCCACTATTATTATATTTGTATTAATCCCCTAATAAAGTCAACAAAAGTGAAATTTAAAGAGTGGATCAATAAGAAATAATTTGCTGTCAATAAATAACAAAAGTGACAAGCGGGCTCAGACGCTGTTGCTAAGGCCGACATCGGTTGTCCTAGCGACGACATGCGTCTCTAGGTCTCTTCCACTGCAAGACCATCCTGTGACGCACCTACGTAACGACGCATGCGTCTTGTTTCCACAACAAGCAGCCTTCATATTTTGACATTGACTTGTTTATGTTTTCAGTGTATATTTTAAGTTACTTTATTGTGTTTTTAAATTTGTTTTAAGTTATTCTTTTTTGTGAACGTATTTATCTGTTGTGAATGCAGTCCGTGACCCAATCTTGTGATGGCACGTCGAACGCGACCCATACCTGTACACAGTGCAACAAGTCTTTCAAATCTTTGAAAGGCCTCAATATACACACCACTAAAATTCACAGGAGATGTATCAGCCAAAACAGTTCACCTTTAGACTTCCATCCCATTATTCCGAGTGCGCCTACTTCTGTACCTAACGATCCAACTCCTTTCCAGTTAAAAGAATCCCTCGAGGAGCTCGAATAACCGTAGCTAAACATTTGTCACAATTAATTCAGAAATGTTACAAAAGCAATTGTACTCAAGACTGGCAGAACCTATTTTTATTTTCATACAGCACACTACATATAATAAAAACTGATGAACCGAATTTATCCTTGACACAAAAGATTAAGAATAACTGTACTGTAAGCTCCTCGCCTTCTCCTGCCCCTCAAATGAAACATGATACCCCTCATAATCGCAACAAACTCATTGAAAACAAAATCTGTGACGGAGATCTCAAAGGTGCCGCTCGCCTTTTGTTCTCCAACGACGTGCTATCACCAGACACTCTTGACACCCTTCAGGCCTTACGGACAAAACATCCTCCAGCTCCAGTAAACCCATATTTTCTCGACCCACCAACAGCAGGGCATGCATGCCTTCAAATTCAAAACAAAGATGTAACGAATGCCATTTTATCTTTTAAACCAGGTTCGACTGCAGGTTTGGATGGAATCTCACCCCAACATTTGAAAGACTTAACATCGCATTCTGTGGGTGATGCAGGCGAGCAACTTGTAAATTCGATCACTAAATTAATAAACTTTATGTATTCCGGTAATGTCAATCCAGAAATTGATCCCATTCTTTTCGGCGCGAACCTCATTGCCCTAACCAAAAAGGACGGAGAGGTGAGACCAATTGCTGTTGGATCAACACTACGACGTCTGGCCTCCAAAACTGCTGTTCGACATATTTTACCAAAATTAATTTCGGAATTTGAACCCGTACAGTTAGGCTTCGGTGTAAAAGGAGGGTGCGAGGCAGCAGTCCATGCCTTACGCTCGTTCCTAACTTACGGACAGCCTGACGTTTTGCTCAAAATTGATGTCAAAAATGCATTCAATTCGGTAAATAGGGATACCCTGCTAACGGAAATAAAACAACATATACCGGAAATTTACAATTATCTTCTCAGTTACGCTGACCCAACTAAATTGTTATATCGTTCTAATGAACTGTCTTCGGAAGTAGGTTGTCAACAGGGTGATCCCCTTGGGCCTGCAATTTTTAGTTTGGCTATAAATCCGATAATCAAAAATTTAAATTCTAAATTCAACGTTTGGTATCTGAATGACGGAACCCTAGGAGGTGATGTGGATACTGTATTTTCGGACCTTTTTTAATCAAAAATAAATTTGAAGCCATTGGTTTGGAGCTTAATTTTAGCAAATGCGAACTTTTTATAAATAACTGCGACTTAAATTTTAATGACATTGAACAAAAATTTAATATTTTGACTCCAAATATTAAAATAGTTAATAGTAATTCCCTTTACCTTTTAGGTTCTCCGATTTTTGATGGATCTATTTCTAACTAACTAACTAACTAACTATCTTCACGCTGTATCCCTGACGGGGTAGTCAGAGAGGACAGATCGCCAGGCTTCGCGATCCATGCATACTTCTTTCGCTTCTTCGAGATTCATCAATCGCTTCATACACGCACGTCTGGGTATCCGAGTACTTTTGACCTTTCCGTTTTTGAGCAATCTGCTCACGTGGTCTTCATATGTAAGTCTCGGCCTTCCCTGACTCCTTCTACCCTCTACTTTTGAACAATATATATTCTTCGTCAATCGTTCCTCACTCATTCGTTGGACGTGTCCAAACCAACGGAGCACGCCCTTTTCCAGCTTAACGCTGACACTTTCATTCAAACCTGCCATATTGCGTATCACTTCGTTACGTATTCGGTCGGCCAAGGTAACGCCGCACAATTTTCGAAGTGATCGCAGGATCTATTTCTGAATATATTAATAATTCAATAACTAAATTTCAAAATACTGCTGACCGTCTCCTTGAAATTAGTCCACATTATGACGTCCACAAATTTCAAATTTGAAATTTGAAATTTGAAATTTGAAATTTGAAATTTGAAATTTGAAATTTGAAATTTGAAATTTGAAATTTGAAATTTGAAATTTGAAATTTGAAATTTGAAATTTGAAATTTGAAATTTGAAATTTGAAATTTGAAATTTGAAATTTGAAATTAGAAATTAGAAATTAGAAATTAGAAATTAGACATTAGACATTAGACATTAGACATTAAACATTATGACATTATGACATTATGACATGTGACATGTGTCATGTGACTGATTTAAATTTACATTTACATTTACATTTACATTTACATTTACATTTACATTTACATTTACATTTACATTTACATTTACATTTACATTTACATTTACATTTACATTTACATTTACATTTACATTTACATTTACATTTACATTTACATTTACATTTACATTTACATTTACATTTACATTTACATTTACATTTACATTTACATTTACATTTACATTTACATTTACATTTACATTTACATTTACATTTACATTTACATTTACATTTACATTTACATTTACATTTACATTTACATTTACATTTACATTTACATTTACATTTACATTTACATTTACATTTACATTTACATTTACATTTACATTTACATTTACATTTACATTTACATTTACATTTACATTTACATTTACATTTACATTTACATTTACATTTACATTTACATTTACATTTACATTTACATTTACATTTACATTTAAAATAAATAAAATAAATATCCATCACGCCTTATCCCCGAAGGGGTGGCAGAGGCATATTATATGCCCACTTTTCACCGTGTGGATTCCTGTCCCACGTAATACACATTTACATTTACATTTACATTTACATTTACATTTACATTTACATTTACATTTACATTTACATTTACATTTACATTTACATTTACATTTACATTTACATTTACATTTACATTTACATTTACATTTACATTTACATTTACATTTACATTTACATTTACATTTACATTTACATTTACATTTACATTTACATTTACATTTACATTTACATTTACATTTACATTTACATTTACATTTACATTTACATTTACATTTACATTTACATTTACATTTACATTTACATTTACATTTACATTTACATTTACATTTACATTTACATTTACATTTACATTTACATTTACATTTACATTTACATTTACATTTACATTTACATTTACATTTACATTTACATTTACATTTACATTTACATTTACATTTACATTTACATTTACATTTACATTTACATTTACATTTACATTTACATTTACATTTACATTTACATTTACATTTACATTTACATTTTCCATTTTCCATTTTACATTTTTATTTAAATACTAACGCAATACTTTTTTTGGTTTAATATTTGCCGGATACGTGTTTCTTTAGATCTTTCCAATGTCCAATGTCCAATGTCCAATGTCCAATGTCCAATGTCCAATGTCCAATGTCCAATGTCCAATGTCCAATGTCCAATGTCCAATGTCCAATGTCCAATGTCCAATGTCCAATGTCCAATGTTCAAGGTCCAATGTCCAATGTCCAATGTCCAATGTACAATGTCCAATGTCCAATGTCCAATGTCCAATGTCCAATGTCCAATGTCCAATGTCCAATGTCCAATGTCCAATGTCCAATGTCCAATGTCCAATGTCCAATGTCCAATGTCCAATGTCCAATGTCCAATGTCCAATGTCCAATGTCCAATGTCCAATGCCCAATGTCCAATGTCTAATGTCTCTGACATCGGACATTTTAGGTAAATCGACCGCCACCGCCTTTGCAAAGTATCGCCGCGCTCGACTCGTCTAGACCTTCTTATGTAGCAGGAGTACACTTATCTTTTACGCATGAATTTATTTGGATCCGTACAGATAAGCTGTTTAAAACTAATGTTTTAAACAGTTTAATATGCGTTAATAGTGTCTTTCCAGTTTATTTCAGATTTAGATTTAGATTCAGGTTCAGGTTCAGGTTCAGATTTCATTTGACATTGGACAATAGGACATTTGAATTTGAAATTTGAATATAAAATTTGACAATTTACATCTGACATCCGACATCCGACATCTGACATCTGACATCTGACATCTGACATCTGACATCTGACATCTGACATCTGACATCTGACATCTGACATCTGACATCTGACATCTGACATCTGACATCTGACATCTGACATCTGACATCTGACATCTGACATCTGACATCTGACATCTGACATCGGAAATCTGACATCTGACGTCTGACATCTGACATCTGACATCTGACATCTGACATCTGACATCTGACATCTGACATCTGACATCTGACATCTGACATCTGACATCTGACATCTGACATCTGACATCTGACATCTGACATCTGAATCCTGACATCTGACATCTGACATCTGACATCTGACATCCGACATCTGACATCTGACATCATATATTCCGTACAGATAAGTTGTTTTAAACATTAACGCAATACTTTTTTTTGTTATAATATTTGCCGGATACGTGTTTCTTTAGATCTTTCTTCATCTTAGTGTCTCTCCAGTTCATTTCAGATTCAGATTCAGATTCAGGTTCAGATTTCATTTAACATTGGCATTAGGCATAAGACATTTTAATTTGAAGTTTGAATATAAAATTTGAAATTTGAAATTTGACATCTGATATCTGGCGATTGACAATAAATGACATTTGACATTTGACATTTGACATTTGACATTTGACATCTGATATTTGACTTTTGATATTTGACATTTGACATCGGACCATACGGAACCATATAAATACATGCGTAAAAAATAAGTGTACACCTGCTACATTAGGTCTAGAGGAGTCGTGCGCGGCGGTACTTTGCAAAGGCGGTGGCGGTCAAATTTTAGGTATACCAAAAATGTCCAATCTCCAATGCCCAATGTCCGATGTCCGATAACTAAAAGGTCAAATGTGAGATGTCAGATATCAGATGTCAGATGTCGGATGTCAGATGTAAGATGTCAAATTTGATATTCAAATTTCAAATTCAAATGTCCTATTGTCCAATGTCCAATGAAATCTCAACCTGAACCTGAACCTGAATCTGAATCTAAATCTGAAATGAACTGGGAAGACACTATTAAAGCATATTAAACTGTTTATAACATTAGTTTTAAACAGCTTATCTGTACGGATCCAAATAAATTCATGCGTAAAAGATAAGTGTACTCCTGCTACATAAGAAGGTCTAGACGAGTCGTGCGCGGCGATACTTTGCAAAGGCGGTTGCGGTCGATTTACCTAAAATGTCCGATGTCAGAGACATTAGACATTGGACATTGGACATTAATGTAAAATGTAAAATGTAAAATGTAAAATGTAAAATGAAAATGTAAAATGTAAAATCTAAAATCTAAAATCTAAAATCTAAAATCTAAAATCTAAAATATAAATCTAAAATCTAAAATCTAAAATCTAAAATCTAAAATGTAAAATGTAAAATGTAAAATGTAAAATGTAAAATGTAAAATGTAAAATGTAAAATGTAAAATGTAAAATGTAAAATGTAAAATGTAAAATGTAAAATGTAAAATGTAAAATGTAAAATGTAAAATGTAAAATGTAAAATGTAAAATGTAAAATGTAAAATGTAAAATGTAAAATGTAAAATGTAAAATGTAAAATGTAAAATGTAAAATGTAAAAAGTAAATGTAAATGTAAATGTTAACGTAAACGTCACATGTCACATGTCACATGTCACATGTCACATGTCACATGTCACATGTCACATGTCACATGTCACATGCCACATGTCACATGTCACATGTCACATGTCACATGTCACATGTCACATGTCATATGTCATAATGTCTAATGTCTAATGTCCAAAAAATTGAAAACTGTCAAACATCTACGATCGCGTTCCGCGATTTATTTTGTATTTTGTTGGAAAAATCGTTTGAATTTTCATATAAATATTTTTGAAGTGTTGAGCAATTTTAGTGTGTGCTCCACTATTATTATATTTGTATTGATCCCCTAATAAAGTCAACAAAAGTGAAATTTAAAGAGTGGATCAATAAGAAATAATTTGCTGTCAATAAATAACAAAAGTGACAAGCGGGCTCAGACGCTGTTGCTAAGGCCGACATCGGTTGTCCTAGCGACGACATGCGTCGCTAGGTCTCTTTCACTGCAAGACCATCCTGTGACGCACCTACGTAACGACGCATGCGTCTTGTTTCCACAACAAGCAGCCTTCATATTTTGACATTGACTTGTTTATGTTTTCAGTGTATATTTTAAGTTACTTTATTGTGTTTTTAAATTTGTTTTAAGTTATTCTTTTTTGTGAATGTATTTATCTGTTGTGAATGCAGTCCGTGACCCAATCTTGTGATGGCACGTCGAACGCGACCCATACCTGTACACAGTGCAACAAGTCTTTCAAATCTTTGAAAGGCCTCAATATACACACCACTAAAACTCACAGGAGATGTATCAGCCAAAACAGTTCACCTTTAGACTTCCATCCCATTATTCCGAGTGCGCCTACTTCTGTACCTAACGATCCAACTCCTTTCCACACATATTTAAGCCATTTGAAAAATAGTGTACCAATAGTTAAAAGAATCCCTCGAGGAGCTCGAATAACCGTTGCTAAACATTTGTCACAATTAATTCAGAAATGTTACAAAAGCAATTGTACTCAAGACTGGCAGAACCTATTTTTATTTTCATACAGCACACTACATATAATAAAAACTGATGAACCGAATTTATCCTTGACACAAAAGATTAAGAATAACTGTACTGTAAGCTCCTCGCCTTCTCCTGCCCCTCAAATGAAACATGATACCCCTCATAATCGCAACAAACTCATTGAAAACAAAATCTGTGACGGAGATCTCAAAGGTGCCGCTCGCCTTTTGTTCTCCAACGACGTGCTATCACCAGACACTCTTGACACCCTTCAGGCCTTACGGACAAAACATCCTCCAGCTCCAGTAAACCCATATTTTCTCGACCCACCAACAGCAGGGCATGCATGCCTTCAAATTCAAAACAAAGATGTAACGAATGCCATTTTATCTTTTAAACCAGGTTCGGCTGCAGGTTTGGATGGAATCTCACCCCAACATTTGAAAGACTTAACATCGCATTCTGTGGGTGATGCAGGCGAGCAACTTGTAAATTCGATCACTAAATTAATAAACTTTATGTATTCCGGTAATGTCAATCCAGAAATTGTTCCCATTCTTTTCGGCGCGAACCTCATTGCCCTAACCAAAAAGGACGGAGGGGTGAGACCAATTGCTGTTGGATCAACACTACGACGTCTGGCCTCCAAAATTGCTGTTCGACATATTTTACCAAAATTAATTTCGGAATTTGAACCCGTACAGTTAGGCTTCGGTGTAAAAGGAGGGTGCGAGGCAGCAGTCCATGCCTTACGCTCGTTCCTAACTTACGGACAGCCTGACGTTTTGCTCAAAATTGATGTCAAAAATGCATTCAATTCGGTAAATAGGGATACCCTGCTAACGGAAATAAACCAACATATACCGGAAATTTACAATTATCTTCTCAGTTACGCTGACCCAACTAAATTGTTATATCGTTCTAATGAACTGTCTTCGGAAGTAGGTTGTCAACAGGGTGATCCCCTTGGGCCTGCAATTTTTAGTTTGGCTATAAATCCGATAATCAAAAATTTAAATTCTAAATTCAACGTTTGGTATCTGGATGACGGAACCCTAGGAGGTGATGTGGATACTGTATTTTCGGACCTTTTTTTAATCAAAAATAAATTTGAAGCCATTGGTTTGGAGCTTAATTTTAGCAAATGCGAACTTTTTATAAATAACTGCGACTTAAATTTTAATGACATTGAACAAAAATTTAATATTTTGGCTCCAAATATTAAAATAGTTAATAGTAATTCCCTTTACCTTTTAGGTTCTCCGATTTTTGATGGATCTATTTCTGAATATATTAATAATTCAATAACTAAATTTCAAAATACTGCTGACCGCCTCCTTGAAATTAGTCCACATTATGCACTCTGCATCTTAAAATTCTGTCTTTTCGTCCCAAAATTTACATATGTGCTCCGTTGCTGCTCTTTTTGGAATCACCCAGATCTTTTGACACAAGTAGACGACATAATTAAAATTAGCTTAGAATCGATTCTCAATATGCAGCTAAACGAGCTTTCTTGGACCCAAGCATCCCTACCTATCCGTTATGGTGGTTTAGGGATTCGCAAAATTTCCAGTGTCGCTTTACCAGCCTTCCTATCTTCTGTCCATAGTTCAGCAAATCTCATAAGTAAAATTTTAAGGGCATCCCCTTCAAACTTTGAGATTGCTGGCTTGGAAGAAGCTAGAAACGCTTTCTTAATTGCATGCCCAGGTCAAAATTTTCCAGATTCTCCAAATTTACAGAGGAGCTGGGACGACATACATTGTAAATTGATTTATAACAATCTTTTGAGCTGTAGTACAGGTTCGGCGCGTGCTAGGCTTTTGGCTGTGGGTGCGCATGACGCCGGCTACTGGCTTCACGCGTACCCTTCGTCAAATACAGGAACATTTCTTGAGCCTGACACGCTTCGAATCGCAACCTGTCTACGGCTTGGGGTTCCGGTCTGCGTTCCTCATAAATGTCCCTGTGGCAGTGATGTCGACAAGCTTGGACATCACGGACTGTCATGCTAAAAAAGTGCAGGCCGCTTCTCGAGACATGCTGCACAAAACGATATCATTCGCCGGTCTCTTGCCACTGTCAACGTGCCAAGTCTACTTGAGCCGACTGGTATTGCAAGAGACGATGGCAAGAGACCGGACGGTATGAGTTTGATTCCATGGAAGATGGGCCGGGTGCTGGTATGGGATGCAACCTGTTCAGACACGCTGGCCCCTTCCCATCTACATGGAACCAACAACAGAGCTGGTGCGGCTTGTGAAGCGGCTGAAAAAGCTAAAGCATGCAAATACAGGAGTCTAGGCTCCGAATATGATTTTGTCCCATTCGGTGTCGAGACCCTTGGTCCGTGGGGTCCTAGGGCTACAAGGCTTTTTAAAGAAATAGCAAAAAGGTTAGTCGACATCACAGGAGACCGAAGAGCTGGCAGCTACCTCGGCCAAAGAATTAGTTTAGCTATTCAAAGGGGGAACGCTGCCAGTATCTTCGGAACCTTGCCTAAAGGGACTCCTTATATTAATATATTTTAAATTTTCATATTTTAAGGTTATTTAATAATTTGTTGTAAATACAGGTGTTAAAATCACATTGTTATATAGATTCCAATATTAATCATGTCCAATGTCCAATGTCCAATGTCCAATGTCCAATGTCCAATGTCCAATGTCCAATGTCCAATGTCCAACGTCCAATGTCCAATGTCCAATGTCCAATGTCCAATGTCCAATGTCCAATGTCCAATGTCCAATGTCCAATGTCCAATGTCCAATGTCTAATGTCTCTGACATCGGACATTTTAGGTAAATCGACCGCCACCGCCTTTGCAAAGTATCGCCGCGCTCGACTCGTCTAGACCTTCTTATGTAGCAGGAGTACACTTATCTTTTACGCATGAATTTATTTGGATCCGTACAGATAAGCTGTTTAAAACTAATGTTTTAAACAGTTTAATATGCGTTAATAGTGTCTTTCCAGTTTATTTCAGATTTAGATTTAGATTCAGGTTCAGGTTCAGGTTCAGATTTCATATGACATTGGACAATAGGACATTTGAATTTGAAATTTGAATATAAAATTTGACAATTTACATCTGACATCCTACATCTGACATCTGACATCTGACATCTGACGTCTGACATCTGACATTTGACATCTGAAATCTGACATCTGACATCTGACATCTGACATCTGATAACTGACATCTGACATCTGACATCTGACATCTGAGTCCTGACATCTGGCATCTGACATCTGACATCTGACATCTGACATCTGACATCAGACATCCGACATCTGACATCCTACATCATATATTCCGTACAGATAAGTTGTTTTAAACATTAACGCAATACTTTTTTTTGTTATAATATTTGCCGGATACGTGTTTCTTTAGATCTTTCTTCATCTTAGTGTCTCTCCAGTTCATTTCAGATTCAGATTCAGGTTCAGATTTCATTTAACATTGGCATTAGGCATAAGACATTTTAATTTGAAATTTGAATATAAAATTTGAAATTTGAAATTTGAAATTTGACATCTGATATCTGGCGATTGACAATAAATGACATTTGACATTTGACATCTGATATTTGACTTTTGATATTTGACATTTGACATCGGACCATACGGAACCATATAAATACATGCGTAAAAAATAAGTGTACACCTGCTATATTAGGTCTAGAAGAGTCGTGCGCGGCGGTACTTTGCAAAGGCGGTGGCGGTCAAATTTTAGGTATACCTAAAATGTCCAATCTCCAATGCCCAATGTCCGATGTCCGATAACTAAAATATATTATTAAAGAAGGTCCCTTTAGGCAAGGTTCGGAATATACTGGCAGCGTTCCCCCTTTGAATAGCTAGACTAATTCTTTGTTCGAGGTAGCTGCCAAAGGTCAAATGTGAGATGTCAGATATCAGATGTCAGATGTCGGATGTCAGATGTAAGATGTCAAATTTGATATTCAAATTTCAAATTCAAATGTCCTATTGTCCAATGTCCAATGAAATCTTAACCTGAACCTGAACCTGAATCTGAATCTAAATCTGAAATGAACTGGGAAGACACTATTAAAGCATATTAAACTGTTTAAAACATTAGTTTTAAACAGCTTATCTGTACGGATCCAAATAAATTCATGCGTAAAAGATAAGTGTACTCCTGCTACATAAGAAGGTATAGACGAGTCGTGCGCGGCGATACTTTGCAAAGGCGGTTGCGGTCGATTTACCTAAAATGTCCGATGTCAGAGACATTGGACATTGGACATTGGACATTGGACATTGGACATTGGACATTGGACATTGGACATTGGACATTGGACATTGGACATTGGACATTGGACATTGGACATTGGACATTGGACATTGGACATTGGACATTGGACATTGGACATTGGACATTGGACATTGGACATTGGACATTGGACATTGGACATTGGACATTGGACATTGGACATTGGACATTGGACATTGGACATTGGACATTGGACATTGGACATTGGACATTGGACATTGGACATTGGACATTGGACATTGGACATTGGACATTGGACATTGGACATTTGTTGTTGGACATTGGACATTGGACATTAGACATTGTGAACTTGGAAGACACTAAGATGAATAAAGATCTAAAGAAACACGTATCCGGCAAATATTAAACCAAAAAATGTAAAATGTAGAATGTAAAATGTAAAATGTAAAATGTATAATGTAAAATGTAAAATGTAAAATGTAAAATGTAAAATGTAAAATGTAAAATGTAAAATGTAAAATGTAAAATGGAAAATGTAAAATGTAAAATGTAAAATGTAAAATGTAAAATGTAAAATGTAAATGTAAACGTCACATGTCACATGTCACATGTCACATGTCATAATGTCTAATGTCCAAAAAATTGAAAACTGTCAAACATCTACGATCGCGTTCCGCGATTTTTTTTGTATTTTGTTGGAAAAATCGTTTGAATTTTCATATAAATATTTTTGAAGTGTTGAGCAATTTTAGTGTGTGCTCCACTATTATTATATTTGTATTAATCCCCTAATAAAGTCAACAAAAGTGAAATTTAAAGAGTGGATCAATAAGAAATAATTTGCTGTCAATAAATAACAAAAGTGACAAGCGGGCTCAGACGCTGTTGCTAAGGCCGACATCGGTTGTCCTAGCGACGACATGCGTCTCTAGGTCTCTTCCACTGCAAGACTATCCTGTGACGCACCTACGTAACGACGCATGCGTCTTGTTTCCACAACAAGCAGCCTTCATATTTTGACATTGACTTGTTTATGTTTTCAGTGTATATTTTAAGTTACTTTATTGTGTTTTTAAATTTGTTTTAAGTTATTCTTTTTTGTGAACGTATTTATCTGTTGTGAATGCAGTCCGTGACCCAATCTTGTGATGGCACGTCGAACGCGACCCATACCTGTACACAGTGCAACAAGTCTTTCAAATCTTTGAAAGGCCTCAATATACACACCACTAAAATTCACAGGAGATGTATCAGCCAAAACAGTTCACCTTTAGACTTCCATCCCATTATTCCGAGTGCGCCTACTTCTGTACCTAACGATCCAACTCCTTTCCAGTTAAAAGAATCCCTCGAGGAGCTCGAATAACCGTTGCTAAACATTTGTCACAATTAATTCAGAAATGTTACAAAAGCAATTGTACTCAAGACTGGCAGAACCTATTTTTATTTTCATACAGCACACTACATATAATAAAAACTGATGAACCGAATTTATCCTTGACACAAAAGATTAAGAATAACTGTACTGTAAGCTCCTCGCCTTCTCCTGCCCCTCAAATGAAACATGATACCCCTCATAATCGCAACAAACTCATTGAAAACAAAATCTGTGACGGAGATCTCAAAGGTGCCGCTCGCCTTTTGTTCTCCAACGACGTGCTATCACCAGACACTCTTGACACCCTTCAGGCCTTACGGACAAAACATCCTCCAGCTCCAGTAAACCCATATTTTCTCGACCCACCAACAGCAGGGCATGCATGCCTTCAAATTCAAAACAAAGATGTAACGAATGCCATTTTATCTTTTAAACCAGGTTCGACTGCAGGTTTGGATGGAATCTCACCCCAACATTTGAAAGACTTAACATCGCATTCTGTGGGTGATGCAGGCGAGCAACTTGTAAATTCGATCACTAAATTAATAAACTTTATGTATTCCGGTAATGTCAATCCAGAAATTGTTCCCATTCTTTTCGGCGCGAACCTCATTGCCCTAACCAAAAAGGACGGAGAGGTGAGACCAATTGCTGTTGGATCAACACTACGACGTCTGGCCTCCAAAACTGCTGTTCGACATATTTTACCAAAATTAATTTCGGAATTTGAACCCGTACAGTTAGGCTTCGGTGTAAAAGGAGGGTGCGAGGCAGCAGTCCATGCCTTACGCTCGTTCCTAACTTACGGACAGCCTGACGTTTTGCTCAAAATTGATGTCAAAAATGCATTCAATTCGGTAAATAGGGATACCCTGCTAACGGAAATAAAACAACATATACCGGAAATTTACAATTATCTTCTCAGTTACGCTGACCCAACTAAATTGTTATATCGTTCTAATGAACTGTCTTCGGAAGTAGGTTGTCAACAGGGTGATCCCCTTGGGCCTGCAATTTTTAGTTTGGCTATAAATCCGATAATCAAAAATTTAAATTCTAAATTCAACGTTTGGTATCTGAATGACGGAACCCTAGGAGGTGATGTGGATACTGTATTTTCGGACCTTATTTAATCAAAAATAAATTTGAAGCCATTGGTTTGGAGCTTAATTTTAGCAAATGCGAACTTTTTATAAATAACTGCGACTTAAATTTTAATGACATTGAACAAAAATTTAATATTTTGACTCCAAATATTAAAATAGTTAATAGTAATTCCCTTTACCTTTTAGGTTCTCCGATTTTTGATGGATCTATTTCTAACTAACTAACTAACTAACTATCTTCACGCTGTATCCCTGACGGGGTAGTCAGAGAGGACAGATCGCCAGGCTTCGCGATCCATGCATACTTCTTTCGCTTCTTCGAGATTCATCAATCGCTTCATACACGCACGTCTGGGTATCCGAGTACTTTTGACCTTTCCGTTTTTGAGCAATCTGCTCACGTGGTCTTCATATGTAAGTCTCGGCCTTCCCTGACTCCTTCTACCCTCTACTTTTGAACAATATATATTCTTCGTCAATCGTTCCTCACTCATTCGTTGGACGTGTCCAAACCAACGGAGCACGCCCTTTTCCAGCTTAACGCTGACACTTTCATTCAAACCTGCCATATTGCGTATCACTTCGTTACGTATTCGGTCGGCCAAGGTAACGCCGCACAATTTTCGAAGTGATCGCAGGATCTATTTCTGAATATATTAATAATTCAATAACTAAATTTCAAAATACTGCTGACCGTCTCCTTGAAATTAGTCCACATTATGACGTCCACAAATTTCAAATTTGAAATTTGAAATTTGAAATTTGAAATTTGAAATTTGAAATTTGAAATTTGAAATTTGAAATTTGAAATTTGAAATTTGAAATTTGAAATTTGAAATTTGAAATTTGAAATTTGAAATTAGAAATTAGAAATTAGAAATTAGAAATTAGAAATTAGACATTAGACATTAAACATTATGACATTATGACATTATGACATGTGACATGTGTCATGTGACTGATTTAAATTTACATTTACATTTATATTTACATTTACATTTACATTTACATTTACATTTACATTTACATTTACATTTACATTTACATTTACATTTACATTTACATTTACATTTACATTTACATTTACATTTACATTTACATTTACATTTACATTTACATTTACATTTACATTTACATTTACATTTACATTTACATTTACATTTACATTTACATTTACATTTACATTTACATTTACATTTACATTTACATTTACATTTACATTTACATTTACATTTACATTTACATTTACATTTACATTTACATTTACATTTACATTTACATTTACATTTACATTTACATTTACATTTACATTTACATTTACATTTACATTTACATTTACATTTACATTTACATTTACATTTACATTTACATTTACATTTACATTTACATTTACATTTACATTTACATTTACATTTACATTTACATTTACATTTACATTTACATTTACATTTACATTTACATTTACATTTACATTTACATTTACATTTACATTTACATTTACATTTACATTTACATTTACATTTACATTTACATTTACATTTACATTTACATTTACATTTACATTTACATTTACATTTACATTTACATTTACATTTACATTTACATTTACATTTACATTTACATTTACATTTACATTTACATTTACATTTACATTTACATTTACATTTACATTTACATTTACATTGTAACACTTTTTTTTGGGTGCTACCACCAGCTTCACTCCGGGCAGAGCAATTAAGAGACTAAAAAGAAATGATCCCAGGGCGCCTTGATGAAGAGTGTGTGTAGTTGGGAGATAAATAATATGCTTGCACAATGTTATTTACAAGGTTTATCAAAAGGGTTCGATTATTTAAAAAAAAATCTACCTCACAATAAAAAACAACAACACAATATAAATATTTAGCAATACAAGTTCATTACAGATATTAATTATTATATTAATGCAATGCTAAGGGTATAAAGTTCATAGATAGGTATTCTTCACACACACACAAGAAAATATGCAGCAGATACAGGAGAAGAGAAATAAAAAGTACTCAGCTTTTGTACTGGAGTGCGAGACTTCTGGAGCGAGCTGACAAGTACGCTCACTCCAAGCCTCTGTGCGTCGACTCGCCGATGCCCAAAACTGAGGGAGACCGCCCGAGGACCAGGATTGCCCTCAAGAGCAGATGTAGTTGTCGATGACGGCCCACAGAGACCGTGAGCAGCGGCCCTTTGTGAGTGCAACTCACAAACATGTGGCAGAATCTTACGAAGCCTCCGCGCCTTTCCTCCAAGGGAAACCAAAACGCTTCCAGCAATTACGTGGATAGCGGGGTTTCTTATACACTCGTACGTAATTATGACTATGACGGCTATAGAATTAGGCTGGGTTGACCAAAACTTGCACAAGAAAAATCACTATTTACGAATTTTGGAGAATATCTCAGAAATCTGGAGAACTTCGGGTATTCTTTAACTATCTCAGGTCGATAATCGATCTAGATCCTTCCTCACACCACCTATTTATCCTTTTTTCACTACCAACCCGTTCAGTAATCAACATACTAATTTCTATCCCCATAGACCAAGTTAAAGTTATTTTATATTTTTTTTTATTTGAATTATTGATTTAAATACTAGTATTCCTTAAAAAAAACTGTTTAAACATTTTAATGTTATATATTTTAATTAAAATGGGATCTTTAATTTTTTTTTACATGGACATTTACATTTACATTTTACATTTTACATTTTACATTTTACATTTTACATTTTACATTTTACATTTTACATTTTCCATTTTCCATTTTCCATTTTACATTTTACATTTTTATTTAAATACTAACGCAATACTTTTTTTGGTTTAATATTTGCCGGATACGTGTTTCTTTAGATCTTTCTTCATCTTAGTTTCTTCGAAGTTCACAATGTCCAATGTCCAAAGTCCAATGTCCAATGTCCAATGTCCCATGTCCCATGTCCCATGTCCTATGTCCTATGTCCTATGTCCAATGTCCAATGTCTCTGACATCTTACATTTTAGGTAAATCGACCGCCACCGCCTTTGCAAACTATCGCCGCGCACGACTCGTCTAGACCTTCTTATGTAGCAGGAGTACAATTATCTTTTACGCATGAATTTATTTGGATCCGTACAGATAAGCTGTTTAAAACTAATGTTTTAAACAGTTTAATATGCGTTAATAGTGTCTTCCCAGTTCATTTCAGATTTAGATTCAGATTCAGGTTCAGGTTCAGATTTCATTTGACATTGGACAATAGGACATTTGAATTTGAAATTTGAATATCAAATTTGACATCTTACATCTGACATCCGACATCTGACATCTGACATCTGACATCAGACGTCTGACATCTGAATCCTGACATCTGACATCTGATACCTGACATCTGAAATCTGACGAGATGTCAGATATTTGGCAGCTACCTCGGACAAAGAATTAGTCTAGCTATTCAAAGGGGGAACGCTGCCAGTATATTCCAAACCTTGCCTAAAGGGACTCCTTATATTAATATATTTTAAATTATCATATTTTTAAGGTTATTTACTTATTAATTTTAAAATGTAAAATGTCTAATGTCTAATGTCTAATGTCCAATGTCCAATGTCCAATGTCCAATGTCCAATGTCCAATGTCCAATGTCCAATGTCCAATGTCCAATGTCCAATGTCCAATGTCCAATGTCCAATGTCCAATGTCCAATGTCCAATGTCCAATGTCCAATGTCCAATGTCCAATGTCCAATGTCCAATGTCCAATGTCCAATGTCCAATGTCCAATGTTCAATGTCCAATGTCCAATGTCCAATGTCCAATGTCCAATGTCCAATGTCCAATGTCCAATGTCCAATGTCCAATGTCCAATGTCCAATGTCCAATGTCCAATGTCCAATGTCCAATGTCCAATGTCTAATGTCCAATGCCCAATGTCTAATGTCTCTGACATCGGACATTTTAGGTAAATCGACCGCCACCGCCTTTGCAAAGTATCGCCGCGCTCGACTCGTCTAGACCTTCTTATGTAGCAGGAGTACACTTATCTTTTACGCATGAATTTATTTGGATCCGTACAGATAAGCTGTTTAAAACTAATGTTTTAAACAGTTTAATATGCGTTAATAGTGTCTTTCCAGTTTATTTCAGATTTAGATTTAGATTCAGGTTCAGGTTCAGGTTCAGATTTCATATGACATTGGACAATAGGACATTTGAATTTGAAATTTGAATATAAAATTTGACAATTTACATCTGACATCCTACATCTGACATCTGACATCTGACATCTGACGTCTGACATCTGACATTTGACATCTGAAATCTGACATCTGACATCTGACATCTGACATCTGACATCTGACATCTGACATCTGACATCTGACATCTGACATCTGATACCTGACATCTGACATCTGACATCTGACATCTGACATCTGAGTCCTGACATCTGGCATCTGACATCTGACATCTGACATCTGACATCTGACATCCGACATCCGACATCTGACATCCTACATCATATATTCCGTACAGATAAGTTGTTTTAAACATTAACGCAATACTTTTTTTTGTTATAATATTTGCCGGATACGTGTTTCTTTAGATCTTTCTTCATCTTAGTGTCTCTCCAGTTCATTTCAGATTCAGATTCAGGTTCAGATTTCATTTAACATTGGCATTAGGCATAAGACATTTTAATTTGAAATTTGAATATAAAATTTGAAATTTGAAATTTGAAATTTGACATCTGATATCTGGCGATTGACAATAAATGACATTTGACATTTGACATCTGATATTTGACTTTTGATATTTGACATTTGACATCGGACCATACGGAACCATATAAATACATGCGTAAAAAATAAGTGTACACCTGCTATATTAGGTCTAGAAGAGTCGTGCGCGGCGGTACTTTGCAAAGGCGGTGGCGGTCAAATTTTAGGTATACCTAAAATGTCCAATCTCCAATGCCCAATGTCCGATGTCCGATAACTAAAATATATTATTAAAGAAGGTCCCTTTAGGCAAGGTTCGGAATATACTGGCAGCGTTCCCCCTTTGAATAGCTAGACTAATTCTTTGTTCGAGGTAGCTGCCAAAGGTCAAATGTGAGATGTCAGATATCAGATGTCAGATGTCGGATGTCAGATGTAAGATGTCAAATTTGATATTCAAATTTCAAATTCAAATGTCCTATTGTCCAATGTCCAATGAAATCTTAACCTGAACCTGAACCTGAATCTGAATCTAAATCTGAAATGAACTGGGAAGACACTATTAAAGCATATTAAACTGTTTAAAACATTAGTTTTAAACAGCTTATCTGTACGGATCCAAATAAATTCATGCGTAAAAGATAAGTGTACTCCTGCTACATAAGAAGGTATAGACGAGTCGTGCGCGGCGATACTTTGCAAAGGCGGTTGCGGTCGATTTACCTAAAATGTCCGATGTCAGAGACATTGGACATTGGACATTGGACATTGGACATTGGACATTGGACATTGGACATTGGACATTGGACATTGGACATTGGACATTGGACATTGGACATTGGACATTGGACATTGGACATTGGACATTGGACATTGGACATTGGACATTGGACATTGGACATTGGACATTGGACATTGGACATTGGACATTGGACATTGGACATTGGACATTGGACATTGGACATTGGACATTGGACATTGGACATTGGACATTGGACATTGGACATTGGACATTGGACATTGGACATTGGACATTGGACATTGGACATTGGACATTGGACATTTGTTGTTGGACATTGGACATTGGACATTAGACATTGTGAACTTGGAAGACACTAAGATGAATAAAGATCTAAAGAAACACGTATCCGGCAAATATTAAACCAAAAAATGTAAAATGTAGAATGTAAAATGTAAAATGTAAAATGTAAAATGTATAATGTAAAATGTAAAATGTAAAATGTAAAATGTAAAATGTAAAATGTAAAATGTAAAATGTAAAATGTAAAATGGAAAATGTAAAATGTAAAATGTAAAATGTAAAATGTAAAATGTAAAATGTAAAATGTAAAATGTAAAATGTAAAATGTAAAATGTAAATGTAAACGTCACATGTCACATGTCACATGTCACATGTCATAATGTCTAATGTCCAAAAAATTGAAAACTGTCAAACATCTACGATCGCGTTCCGCGATTTTTTTTGTATTTTGTTGGAAAAATCGTTTGAATTTTCATATAAATATTTTTGAAGTGTTGAGCAATTTTAGTGTGTGCTCCACTATTATTATATTTGTATTAATCCCCTAATAAAGTCAACAAAAGTGAAATTTAAAGAGTGGATCAATAAGAAATAATTTGCTGTCAATAAATAACAAAAGTGACAAGCGGGCTCAGACGCTGTTGCTAAGGCCGACATCGGTTGTCCTAGCGACGACATGCGTCTCTAGGTCTCTTCCACTGCAAGACCATCCTGTGACGCACCTACGTAACGACGCATGCGTCTTGTTTCCACAACAAGCAGCCTTCATATTTTGACATTGACTTGTTTATGTTTTCAGTGTATATTTTAAGTTACTTTATTGTGTTTTTAAATTTGTTTTAAGTTATTCTTTTTTGTGAACGTATTTATCTGTTGTGAATGCAGTCCGTGACCCAATCTTGTGATGGCACGTCGAACGCGACCCATACCTGTACACAGTGCAACAAGTCTTTCAAATCTTTGAAAGGCCTCAATATACACACCACTAAAATTCACAGGAGATGTATCAGCCAAAACAGTTCACCTTTAGACTTCCATCCCATTATTCCGAGTGCGCCTACTTCTGTACCTAACGATCCAACTCCTTTCCAGTTAAAAGAATCCCTCGAGGAGCTCGAATAACCGTAGCTAAACATTTGTCACAATTAATTCAGAAATGTTACAAAAGCAATTGTACTCAAGACTGGCAGAACCTATTTTTATTTTCATACAGCACACTACATATAATAAAAACTGATGAACCGAATTTATCCTTGACACAAAAGATTAAGAATAACTGTACTGTAAGCTCCTCGCCTTCTCCTGCCCCTCAAATGAAACATGATACCCCTCATAATCGCAACAAACTCATTGAAAACAAAATCTGTGACGGAGATCTCAAAGGTGCCGCTCGCCTTTTGTTCTCCAACGACGTGCTATCACCAGACACTCTTGACACCCTTCAGGCCTTACGGACAAAACATCCTCCAGCTCCAGTAAACCCATATTTTCTCGACCCACCAACAGCAGGGCATGCATGCCTTCAAATTCAAAACAAAGATGTAACGAATGCCATTTTATCTTTTAAACCAGGTTCGACTGCAGGTTTGGATGGAATCTCACCCCAACATTTGAAAGACTTAACATCGCATTCTGTGGGTGATGCAGGCGAGCAACTTGTAAATTCGATCACTAAATTAATAAACTTTATGTATTCCGGTAATGTCAATCCAGAAATTGATCCCATTCTTTTCGGCGCGAACCTCATTGCCCTAACCAAAAAGGACGGAGAGGTGAGACCAATTGCTGTTGGATCAACACTACGACGTCTGGCCTCCAAAACTGCTGTTCGACATATTTTACCAAAATTAATTTCGGAATTTGAACCCGTACAGTTAGGCTTCGGTGTAAAAGGAGGGTGCGAGGCAGCAGTCCATGCCTTACGCTCGTTCCTAACTTACGGACAGCCTGACGTTTTGCTCAAAATTGATGTCAAAAATGCATTCAATTCGGTAAATAGGGATACCCTGCTAACGGAAATAAAACAACATATACCGGAAATTTACAATTATCTTCTCAGTTACGCTGACCCAACTAAATTGTTATATCGTTCTAATGAACTGTCTTCGGAAGTAGGTTGTCAACAGGGTGATCCCCTTGGGCCTGCAATTTTTAGTTTGGCTATAAATCCGATAATCAAAAATTTAAATTCTAAATTCAACGTTTGGTATCTGAATGACGGAACCCTAGGAGGTGATGTGGATACTGTATTTTCGGACCTTTTTTAATCAAAAATAAATTTGAAGCCATTGGTTTGGAGCTTAATTTTAGCAAATGCGAACTTTTTATAAATAACTGCGACTTAAATTTTAATGACATTGAACAAAAATTTAATATTTTGACTCCAAATATTAAAATAGTTAATAGTAATTCCCTTTACCTTTTAGGTTCTCCGATTTTTGATGGATCTATTTCTAACTAACTAACTAACTAACTATCTTCACGCTGTATCCCTGACGGGGTAGTCAGAGAGGACAGATCGCCAGGCTTCGCGATCCATGCATACTTCTTTCGCTTCTTCGAGATTCATCAATCGCTTCATACACGCACGTCTGGGTATCCGAGTACTTTTGACCTTTCCGTTTTTGAGCAATCTGCTCACGTGGTCTTCATATGTAAGTCTCGGCCTTCCCTGACTCCTTCTACCCTCTACTTTTGAACAATATATATTCTTCGTCAATCGTTCCTCACTCATTCGTTGGACGTGTCCAAACCAACGGAGCACGCCCTTTTCCAGCTTAACGCTGACACTTTCATTCAAACCTGCCATATTGCGTATCACTTCGTTACGTATTCGGTCGGCCAAGGTAACGCCGCACAATTTTCGAAGTGATCGCAGGATCTATTTCTGAATATATTAATAATTCAATAACTAAATTTCAAAATACTGCTGACCGTCTCCTTGAAATTAGTCCACATTATGACGTCCACAAATTTCAAATTTGAAATTTGAAATTTGAAATTTGAAATTTGAAATTTGAAATTTGAAATTTGAAATTTGAAATTTGAAATTTGAAATTTGAAATTTGAAATTTGAAATTTGAAATTTGAAATTTGAAATTTGAAATTTGAAATTTGAAATTTGAAATTAGAAATTAGAAATTAGAAATTAGAAATTAGAAATTAGAAATTAGAAATTAGAAATTAGACATTAGACATTAGACATTAGACATTAAACATTATGACATTATGACATTATGACATGTGACATGTGTCATGTGACTGATTTAAATTTACATTTACATTTACATTTACATTTACATTTACATTTACATTTACATTTACATTTACATTTACATTTACATTTACATTTACATTTACATTTACATTTACATTTACATTTACATTTACATTTACATTTACATTTACATTTACATTTACATTTACATTTACATTTACATTTACATTTACATTTACATTTACATTTACATTTACATTTACATTTACATTTACATTTACATTTACATTTACATTTACATTTACATTTACATTTACATTTACATTTACATTTACATTTACATTTACATTTACATTTACATTTACATTTACATTTACATTTACATTTACATTTACATTTACATTTACATTTACATTTACATTTACATTTACATTTACATTTACATTTACATTTACATTTACATTTACATTTACATTTACATTTACATTTACATTTACATTTACATTTACATTTACATTTACATTTACATTTACATTTACATTTACATTTACATTTACATTTACATTTACATTTACATTTTCCATTTTCCATTTTACATTTTTATTTAAATACTAACGCAATACTTTTTTTGGTTTAATATTTGCCGGATACGTGTTTCTTTAGATCTTTCCAATGTCCAATGTCCAATGTCCAATGTCCAATGTCCAATGTCCAATGTCCAATGTCCAATGTCCAATGTCCAATGTCCAATGTCCAATGTCCAATGTCCAATGTCCAATGTCCAATGTCCAATGTCCAATGTCCAATGTCCAATGTTCAAGGTCCAATGTCCAATGTCCAATGTCCAATGTACAATGTCCAATGTCCAATGTCCAATGTCCAATGTCCAATGTCCAATGTCCAATGTCCAATGTCCAATGTCCAATGTCCAATGTCCAATGTCCAATGTCCAATGTCCAATGTCCAATGTCCAATGTCCAATGCCCAATGTCCAATGTCTAATGTCTCTGACATCGGACATTTTAGGTAAATCGACCGCCACCGCCTTTGCAAAGTATCGCCGCGCTCGACTCGTCTAGACCTTCTTATGTAGCAGGAGTACACTTATCTTTTACGCATGAATTTATTTGGATCCGTACAGATAAGCTGTTTAAAACTAATGTTTTAAACAGTTTAATATGCGTTAATAGTGTCTTTCCAGTTTATTTCAGATTTAGATTTAGATTCAGGTTCAGGTTCAGGTTCAGATTTCATTTGACATTGGACAATAGGACATTTGAATTTGAAATTTGAATATAAAATTTGACAATTTACATCTGACATCCGACATCCGACATCTGACATCTGACATCTGACATCTGACATCTGACATCTGACATCTGACATCTGACATCTGACATCTGACATCTGACATCTGACATCTGACATCTGACATCTGACATCTGACATCTGACATCTGACATCTGACATCTGACATCTGACATCTGACATCGGAAATCTGACATCTGACGTCTGACATCTGACATCTGACATCTGACATCTGACATCTGACATCTGACATCTGACATCTGACATCTGACATCTGACATCTGACATCTGACATCTGACATCTGACATCTGACATCTGACATCTGACATCTGACATCTGACATCTGACATCTGACATCTGAATCCTGACATCTGACATCTGACATCTGACATCTGACATCCGACATCTGACATCTGACATCATATATTCCGTACAGATAAGTTGTTTTAAACATTAACGCAATACTTTTTTTTGTTATAATATTTGCCGGATACGTGTTTCTTTAGATCTTTCTTCATCTTAGTGTCTCTCCAGTTCATTTCAGATTCAGATTCAGATTCAGGTTCAGATTTCATTTAACATTGGCATTAGGCATAAGACATTTTAATTTGAAGTTTGAATATAAAATTTGAAATTTGAAATTTGAAATTTGACATCTGATATCTGGCGATTGACAATAAATGACATTTGACATTTGACATTTGACATTTGACATTTGACATCTGATATTTGACTTTTGATATTTGACATTTGACATCGGACCATACGGAACCATATAAATACATGCGTAAAAAATAAGTGTACACCTGCTACATTAGGTCTAGAGGAGTCGTGCGCGGCGGTACTTTGCAAAGGCGGTGGCGGTCAAATTTTAGGTATACCAAAAATGTCCAATCTCCAATGCCCAATGTCCGATGTCCGATAACTAAAAGGTCAAATGTGAGATGTCAGATATCAGATGTCAGATGTCGGATGTCAGATGTAAGATGTCAAATTTGATATTCAAATTTCAAATTCAAATGTCCTATTGTCCAATGTCCAATGAAATCTCAACCTGAACCTGAACCTGAATCTGAATCTAAATCTGAAATGAACTGGGAAGACACTATTAAAGCATATTAAACTGTTTATAACATTAGTTTTAAACAGCTTATCTGTACGGATCCAAATAAATTCATGCGTAAAAGATAAGTGTACTCCTGCTACATAAGAAGGTCTAGACGAGTCGTGCGCGGCGATACTTTGCAAAGGCGGTTGCGGTCGATTTACCTAAAATGTCCGATGTCAGAGACATTAGACATTGGACATTGGACATTAATGTAAAATGTAAAATGTAAAATGTAAAATGTAAAATGAAA
The DNA here is from genome assembly GCA_948477245.1 of Thumatha senex. Lineage (NCBI taxonomy): Eukaryota > Metazoa > Arthropoda > Insecta > Lepidoptera > Erebidae > Thumatha > Thumatha senex. Next base: position 11,894,128 of record OX419753.1, read on the forward strand.
ATGTAAAATGTAAAATCTAAAATCTAAAATCTAAAATCTAAAATCTAAAATCTAAAATCTAAAATCTAAAATCTAAAATGTAAAATGTAAAATGTAAAATGTAAAATGTAAAATGTAAAATGTAAAATGTAAAATGTAAAATGTAAAATGTAAAATGTAAAATGTAAAATGTAAAATGTAAAATGTAAAATGTAAAATGTAAAATGTAAAATGTAAAATGTAAAATGTAAAATGTAAAATGTAAAATGTAAAATGTAAAATGTAAAATGTAAAATGTAAAATGTAAAATGTAAAATGTAAAATGTAAAAAGTAAATGTAAATGTAAATGTTAACGTAAACGTCACATGTCACATGTCACATGTCACATGTCACATGTCACATGTCACATGTCACATGTCACATGTCACATGCCACATGTCACATGTCACATGTCACATGTCACATGTCACATGTCATATGTCATAATGTCTAATGTCTAATGTCCAAAAAATTGAAAACTGTCAAACATCTACGATCGCGTTCCGCGATTTATTTTGTATTTTGTTGGAAAAATCGTTTGAATTTTCATATAAATATTTTTGAAGTGTTGAGCAATTTTAGTGTGTGCTCCACTATTATTATATTTGTATTGATCCCCTAATAAAGTCAACAAAAGTGAAATTTAAAGAGTGGATCAATAAGAAATAATTTGCTGTCAATAAATAACAAAAGTGACAAGCGGGCTCAGACGCTGTTGCTAAGGCCGACATCGGTTGTCCTAGCGACGACATGCGTCGCTAGGTCTCTTTCACTGCAAGACCATCCTGTGACGCACCTACGTAACGACGCATGCGTCTTGTTTCCACAACAAGCAGCCTTCATATTTTGACATTGACTTGTTTATGTTTTCAGTGTATATTTTAAGTTACTTTATTGTGTTTTTAAATTTGTTTTAAGTTATTCTTTTTTGTGAATGTATTTATCTGTTGTGAATGCAGTCCGTGACCCAATCTTGTGATGGCACGTCGAACGCGACCCATACCTGTACACAGTGCAACAAGTCTTTCAAATCTTTGAAAGGCCTCAATATACACACCACTAAAACTCACAGGAGATGTATCAGCCAAAACAGTTCACCTTTAGACTTCCATCCCATTATTCCGAGTGCGCCTACTTCTGTACCTAACGATCCAACTCCTTTCCACACATATTTAAGCCATTTGAAAAATAGTGTACCAATAGTTAAAAGAATCCCTCGAGGAGCTCGAATAACCGTTGCTAAACATTTGTCACAATTAATTCAGAAATGTTACAAAAGCAATTGTACTCAAGACTGGCAGAACCTATTTTTATTTTCATACAGCACACTACATATAATAAAAACTGATGAACCGAATTTATCCTTGACACAAAAGATTAAGAATAACTGTACTGTAAGCTCCTCGCCTTCTCCTGCCCCTCAAATGAAACATGATACCCCTCATAATCGCAACAAACTCATTGAAAACAAAATCTGTGACGGAGATCTCAAAGGTGCCGCTCGCCTTTTGTTCTCCAACGACGTGCTATCACCAGACACTCTTGACACCCTTCAGGCCTTACGGACAAAACATCCTCCAGCTCCAGTAAACCCATATTTTCTCGACCCACCAACAGCAGGGCATGCATGCCTTCAAATTCAAAACAAAGATGTAACGAATGCCATTTTATCTTTTAAACCAGGTTCGGCTGCAGGTTTGGATGGAATCTCACCCCAACATTTGAAAGACTTAACATCGCATTCTGTGGGTGATGCAGGCGAGCAACTTGTAAATTCGATCACTAAATTAATAAACTTTATGTATTCCGGTAATGTCAATCCAGAAATTGTTCCCATTCTTTTCGGCGCGAACCTCATTGCCCTAACCAAAAAGGACGGAGGGGTGAGACCAATTGCTGTTGGATCAACACTACGACGTCTGGCCTCCAAAATTGCTGTTCGACATATTTTACCAAAATTAATTTCGGAATTTGAACCCGTACAGTTAGGCTTCGGTGTAAAAGGAGGGTGCGAGGCAGCAGTCCATGCCTTACGCTCGTTCCTAACTTACGGACAGCCTGACGTTTTGCTCAAAATTGATGTCAAAAATGCATTCAATTCGGTAAATAGGGATACCCTGCTAACGGAAATAAACCAACATATACCGGAAATTTACAATTATCTTCTCAGTTACGCTGACCCAACTAAATTGTTATATCGTTCTAATGAACTGTCTTCGGAAGTAGGTTGTCAACAGGGTGATCCCCTTGGGCCTGCAATTTTTAGTTTGGCTATAAATCCGATAATCAAAAATTTAAATTCTAAATTCAACGTTTGGTATCTGGATGACGGAACCCTAGGAGGTGATGTGGATACTGTATTTTCGGACCTTTTTTTAATCAAAAATAAATTTGAAGCCATTGGTTTGGAGCTTAATTTTAGCAAATGCGAACTTTTTATAAATAACTGCGACTTAAATTTTAATGACATTGAACAAAAATTTAATATTTTGGCTCCAAATATTAAAATAGTTAATAGTAATTCCCTTTACCTTTTAGGTTCTCCGATTTTTGATGGATCTATTTCTGAATATATTAATAATTCAATAACTAAATTTCAAAATACTGCTGACCGCCTCCTTGAAATTAGTCCACATTATGCACTCTGCATCTTAAAATTCTGTCTTTTCGTCCCAAAATTTACATATGTGCTCCGTTGCTGCTCTTTTTGGAATCACCCAGATCTTTTGACACAAGTAGACGACATAATTAAAATTAGCTTAGAATCGATTCTCAATATGCAGCTAAACGAGCTTTCTTGGACCCAAGCATCCCTACCTATCCGTTATGGTGGTTTAGGGATTCGCAAAATTTCCAGTGTCGCTTTACCAGCCTTCCTATCTTCTGTCCATAGTTCAGCAAATCTCATAAGTAAAATTTTAAGGGCATCCCCTTCAAACTTTGAGATTGCTGGCTTGGAAGAAGCTAGAAACGCTTTCTTAATTGCATGCCCAGGTCAAAATTTTCCAGATTCTCCAAATTTACAGAGGAGCTGGGACGACATACATTGTAAATTGATTTATAACAATCTTTTGAGCTGTAGTACAGGTTCGGCGCGTGCTAGGCTTTTGGCTGTGGGTGCGCATGACGCCGGCTACTGGCTTCACGCGTACCCTTCGTCAAATACAGGAACATTTCTTGAGCCTGACACGCTTCGAATCGCAACCTGTCTACGGCTTGGGGTTCCGGTCTGCGTTCCTCATAAATGTCCCTGTGGCAGTGATGTCGACAAGCTTGGACATCACGGACTGTCATGCTAAAAAAGTGCAGGCCGCTTCTCGAGACATGCTGCACAAAACGATATCATTCGCCGGTCTCTTGCCACTGTCAACGTGCCAAGTCTACTTGAGCCGACTGGTATTGCAAGAGACGATGGCAAGAGACCGGACGGTATGAGTTTGATTCCATGGAAGATGGGCCGGGTGCTGGTATGGGATGCAACCTGTTCAGACACGCTGGCCCCTTCCCATCTACATGGAACCAACAACAGAGCTGGTGCGGCTTGTGAAGCGGCTGAAAAAGCTAAAGCATGCAAATACAGGAGTCTAGGCTCCGAATATGATTTTGTCCCATTCGGTGTCGAGACCCTTGGTCCGTGGGGTCCTAGGGCTACAAGGCTTTTTAAAGAAATAGCAAAAAGGTTAGTCGACATCACAGGAGACCGAAGAGCTGGCAGCTACCTCGGCCAAAGAATTAGTTTAGCTATTCAAAGGGGGAACGCTGCCAGTATCTTCGGAACCTTGCCTAAAGGGACTCCTTATATTAATATATTTTAAATTTTCATATTTTAAGGTTATTTAATAATTTGTTGTAAATACAGGTGTTAAAATCACATTGTTATATAGATTCCAATATTAATCATGTCCAATGTCCAATGTCCAATGTCCAATGTCCAATGTCCAATGTCCAATGTCCAATGTCCAATGTCCAACGTCCAATGTCCAATGTCCAATGTCCAATGTCCAATGTCCAATGTCCAATGTCCAATGTCCAATGTCCAATGTCCAATGTCCAATGTCTAATGTCTCTGACATCGGACATTTTAGGTAAATCGACCGCCACCGCCTTTGCAAAGTATCGCCGCGCAAGACTCGTCTAAACCTTCTTATGTAGCAGGAGTACACTTATGTTTTATGCATGAATTTATTTGGATAAACTATATCACCGCTCCAAGGATGGCCGCCTGAACTTTGAGAGTCCAAAGGGGTTCCAGAGGTCTATATTGACACTATCCGGGACATGTACTGTGACTCCGATTCAATGGTTCGGACTGCTGTTGGCGACACGAAACCCTTCCCCATCACCGTCGGGGTACACCAGGGTTCGGTCCTTAGTCCGCTTCTGTTTAGTGTAATATTAGACGAACTGTCGGACAGCATCAGAAACCCACATGAGCAGCCTCCATGGTTGCTCATGTATGCTGACGATATTGCGCTGGCAGACGCGGACAGGGGCAGATTGGTGCGACGTGTAAAGGCGTGGAAGGAGACGCTTGAGAACGGCGGTCTGAAACTAAATGTGGCGAAGACCGAGTACTTGGCACTAAACTCGACAGATCCCACATCCGTCCCCATAGGCGGTGATTTGGTCGAGCGCACGAACCAGGTTAAATACCTGGGATCTGTTTTTCACACGTACAGTGACATCGATTGCGACGTCAAGTCACGCATTGCTGCCGCGTGGGCCAAATGGCGGGAGATGACCGGTGTCATTTGTGACCCTAAAATGCCGATCCGGTTGAAGGGACAGGTCTACAAAACCATTATTAGACCTGTCCTTTTACATGGCAGTGAGACGTGGCCGATGTTGGAGCGACACAAGCAGGAGCTGCGTGTCACGGAAATGAAGATGCTGCGGTGGATGTGTGGGGTCACGCGGATGGACCGCGTGAGAAACTCTCGCATCCGCGGCAGCCTTCACGTCCGTGACATTGCAGACAAGTTGCAAGAGTGTCGCCTTCGTTGGTATGGTCACGTCTTGCGGCAACCGCCGGGCTACATAGGTAACAAATGTCTGGCCATGTCAGCCCCGCCGGGTCCCGGTAAGAGGGGAAGACCCAAGAAGTGCTGGCTTGACGTCGTAAGGGATGACATGCGTGCCAATGGTCTCACTACAGGGGATGCCGAAGACCGTGCGAAGTGGAGGAGAAAATGTAGGAAAGCGGACCCCGGGCGTCGCGAGTCGCAACTGGGACAGACGCTCGGATGATGATGATGATAGCTATTCTTTTAGCTGCCATGGCGGGTAAGTAACGAATGAAATGTTCGTAAATAAGAATTATAATGAAAGATTAAAATACCTATCGAAACAAGTGCAAAATGTAATCTCTGTTTACCCTATTGGAAAATAGCGTTAATGTAACCTAAATAAAGCGTTTAGGTAGCAGAAAAGTTGTTCTACAACCCCGAAGCAAGGGCTTCAGATGCAACTGGGAATACTCTAAGATGACATAATTTATTTCTTATGCGGTAGAATGTATGCATAGGTGAGTTTGGTAATGCTCCATAAAAGGGGTATTCTTAACACGGAATGGTTATACCAATACAGACACAGTTATCAAGACCCTAATTTTACTTTTGCATACAAGGTAGGTACCTGGAAAAAGTGTATACTCGTAGACCTAATATTTTATGTAAATGCGGTAAAGATTTCTTATACAAGATGCATATAATGTTTTCAACACGATTAGCGTAATAAAACTAATTAATATATAAGTTATTTAGCGGTGAAAGAATAATATTACGTATGTTGGTAACCAAGTAGGTACTATAGTTACGTTGTATCGCGGGTAAGTATAACACTTTGAGAGAAAAAGAATTACGATTTGCGGAAATTAATACGTGTAACTATAAGAGATTACACACAAATGGTAAATATCCGGTTCGAAAAGGACCAGAAGAATGATTATGCGGTTTGTAGTTATTGCGGTAGTGGACTGTATTATGCGGGGGGACAAAGAAGTAATCCTAGGAACATGTCAAATAAGAAAATAAGGTGACTCACCCTTGCCTCAGCTATGCACGCGCTTGATGGGGCGCGTATCACCGCTCCTTGCAGGGCTGGCCAGCACCTACCTTTTCTATTCCCAAAATATATCTTCTCGATCCTTGGTAATGATAGGTCTTCTCGGAGACACGGTGGCGGAAATTCATAAAGCGGAGCGGCGCGGCGCGGTACGTCTCGATCGACGTAGGTTATAAATCGAAGTGCGCTGTCAAAAAAGTATCTTGACATGCGGGTGCGCCAGTAGCGCGCGGTGCGAGATTATGTCCTTTCCCGCTCGTGGCTGTAGACGTCGAGTGAGTGGGAGTAGGACAGCGGTATATTAGGGCTAGGAATGTAGTAGGACACATAATACGTTTAAATAAAAAGGTCCAACCTTAAACAACGTAGAAACGGCCTAAACATAGGGTATGGACGGATGCCTCACACCCTCCTTTTACACCGAATCCTAACTGTACGGGTTGAAATTCCGAATTTAATTTTGGTAAAATATGTCGAACAGCAATTTTAGAGGCCAGACGTCATAGTGTTGAGCCAACAGCAATTGGTCTCACCCCTCCGTCCTTTTTGGTGAGGGCAATGAGGTTCGCGCCGACAAGGATGGGAACAATTTCTGGATTGACATTACCGGAATACATAAAGTTGATTAATTTAGTGATTGAATTTACAAGTTGCTCGCCTGCATCACCCACAGAATGCGATGTTTAGACATTAGACAATCGACATTCGACATACGAGTACAAGTACGAGTACAAGTACTAGTACAAGTACTAGTACAAGTACGAGTACAAGTACGAGTACAAGTACAAGTACTAGTACAAGTACGAGTACAAGTACTAGTACAAGTACTAGTACAAGTACGAGTACAAGTACGAGTACAAGTACAAGTACAAGTACTAGTACAAGTACGAGTACAAGTACGAGTACAAGTACGAGTACTTGTACTCGTACTTGTACTCGTACTTGTACTCGTACTTGTACTCGTATGTCGAATGTCGATTGTACTCGTACTTGTACTCGTTTACGTACATCGAATGTCTTATGTCTTTTGTCTTAGTCCTATGTCCTATGTCCTATGTCCTATGTACTATGTCCTATGTCCTATTTCCTATTTCCTATGTCCTATGTCCTATGTCCTATGTCATATGTCCTATGTCCTATGTCCTATGTCCTATGTCCTATGTCTTATGTCCTATGTCATATGTCCTATGTCCTATGTCTTTTGTCTTATGTCTTATGTCTTAGTCCTATGTCCTATGTCCTATGTACTATGTCCTACGTACTATGTCCTATGTCCTATGTCCTATGCCCTATGTCCTATGTCCTATTTCCTATGTCCTATGTCCAATGTCCAATGTCCAATGTCCATTTTTTTTCCTTGTGGCAACCCTAGGCATAACAGCTGATTTGAATTGGCTCCGTATTTTATATTGTAATATTACAAAAATAATTATAATTTTAAGTAAAAACCAATTCCTCATTGCCTAATAATAGTATATTAAGTGTCACATAAACTATTTGTGATAAAAGTAGATAAATATAAACTTTAAAATTGTACCGGTGCAGTGACAGTTATACATCGGAAAATTTTTCAATATTTAAAATAAGTACTTGGATTTGGCAAGATTTTTGAAACTTATAGTTGTTTAAATCAAGGTTTGTTTGTTTATTTACTTTTACATCCTCACATGTCCAGTAATAGATTGATTTTACTGACTGATTATAGAATACTGATTTTAGAACATAACCTTGTTTTTGTTTCGCCTTTCTTACTATTTTTTGCTAATAATCACTGATTCTGTAGTACGTAATTATAATCAAAAATGTCGAATACTGTTAATATGATAATGACGCGTAAAGCTTTAGCTAATCAGCAAGAGACGAGGGCTCCAATTAACGTTGAAAGAGTTACAAATTATGAGGGAGAAATGCGATAAACTAAACAAGGAAAGGGACGAAAATGAGTTAGAACTGCTTGTTATTTTAAGTAAGAACGGACAGCTCAAGAAAGAACTTGCACAGTTGCATTCACTGTATACTGATACCTTACAGGATCGGGATAGGCTACAACTTATAGTTGACAGTTTTGACTCTTGTAGGGATCATTATGAACAAACTTTGAACCAAATTGCATTACTTAAGGAGGAGCTACAACGATCAGAGATCAAAATATCATAACTTGAAACTGAGAAACAGAGCACCGTGGTTCAATCTAATCAGAGTTTGTTCGATGAACTGATGGCTACAAGCATAGATACTGCTAAAGCTCACCCATTCCATTATCTTAGACCTCACCTCTGATGATGAATCCGGGGGCTGTTCTAAGTCATTGAAAATTATTAAATGTAGTAAAAATAGGTTAAAGAAATATTTAAAAATTAAAAAGTTTATCACTAAATAAAAAAAAATGATACATAAATATAAGTTTTTTATAAATACTATGTCACTTAATAAACAGAGATTGCAACTGATTGACCAGGTGAATATGTATATGTTAGAACTGTCGCACTACCGTACAAAACTGATACACGGGCCCTTCAATATCAGATTGACCGGCTCCAAGACTCTTTAAAATCAATTACATATAAATATGAAACGGCAGAGAAACAGAGTAGGGAACAGGTGTTAGCCATAGGTAAATTAGTAAACTCATGTCATTGTCAAAATGACCAATTGATATGCGGCCATGTTCCCTCCTCACCCTTGAATTGTAAAAAAATTATATGCAGTGATGGAATTGGTGAGCCAACAACTTCTTCAATCCTAAGTGAAAATATGTGCGGTGGTACATTGCATAGTAATATATCACTGCAGCCACATTCAATAACATATGGTGATAAACTCACTTCATCACCAGTTAAAACTGTGTGCAGTGTGGATACTAGTATATTAAGTTCAAGCAGTACCTGCGAGGTATCTGTAATAGAAAAGTTGCAAATAAAAAATAATGAAAAAAATCTTAGTATATTGCGATGAAATAGGTAAAAATTTTGGACATCATTTATCACAGTTAGGTCATTCTGTAATAAATCATACATATACAGGTCCTTCTTACTCTAAAATTATAGATTTTATTTTGACTGGTACTCACTGCATGCAGTCCACTATAGTGGTGCTGGTTGGTAGAAGTGGCAATATTGATAGTGACAAACTTACAAAAAATTTTTAATAAGTTATCAAGTCTAAATGTAAAACAAGTCATTTTGTCCACCTTGCCATACAGCACTGCTATGAGCCACAAGAAAAACAACTTAAGATACAAATTAAATATGAAGCTACATACCATGGTATCATATTCCAAAAAAATTGAATTGTTAGATTGGAATATTATTTTCAATAATAATAGTCTGTTGACATTAGATAGATATTTTCTATCAAAAACTTTACAACGAAAGGTAGCTCTGTTGCTATCTATTTTTTTAATTTTTCAAGCCAATTATTGGCAAGTACAACTGCTTTTATTGAGCAGGATAATTTTGACACTTTACATTTGGAAAATGAAATTCCAAAAAACTAGTTTGTAGGACAACAGATAATAAATCTGGCCAGTTTTGTCAGACTTTGGCCCCTGAGAATAATCATAATAAAAATATTGTTTTTATAAACCTGGTGCACCATAACATTAAAGGTTTAATAAATGGTAAAGATTTAGAGTTGGAGCTATACATTAATGCAAATTCTATTAATATTTTTTGTGCTACAGAGCACTGGTTAAAAGATCATGAAATCACATTGTTGAAATTCATAAATCACCAGGTTGCTAGCTCGTTCAATAGAAAAAATTCTAAACGTGGAGGCTCTTTAATATTAATTAATAAAAACTTAAAATTTAAAGAACGTAAGGATTTAGTAGCCCTCTCCATTGAGCGAGTTATTGAGATTGCCAGTATTGAGTTTGAGCATTTCATCTTGTTAAGCATATACAGTCCCCCTAAAGCTCCGTACATTAAATTTGAAGAAAAGCTTAAAGAAGCACTGTTCAAATGCCAATGTTCTAAGAAATCTATAATAGTTTGTAGAGATTTTAATGTTGATATACTAGATACATCATTAACTCCATCAGAGAGAAATAAAATGAAAAATTTATTTAAATCCTTTAATTTGAATAGTACTTTCTTAGAACCTACTCGTATTACAGCCACCAGTGCAAAATGTATTGATAATATTTTTACTAATATTAAACCAATAAATAAAGGTATTCTGGATCCTGTAGAGTCAGATCATCGTGGCCAATGGATAAAGTTTCCTAAAATTTGTAATAAAATCTGCAAAAACAAATTAAATATGTACCAATTAACCAAAGTCGTATGAATATTTTTAAAGAAAATATGGTAAAGAGATTGCCATATCTACCTGACTTTACTAGTGTAGACCAGTCATATACAAACTTATTTAATTTGATTAATGATGAGTTTGGCAAAGTTTTTACCTCAAAAACTCTACAGATTGGTGGTTGTTCTGTTTTCAGTGATTGGGCTACACCAAGTATTTTCAAAAGTAGAAACAAATTATTTGAATTATATTCAGAAAAATCATATAATTTTAACGAAACCTTTCAGGAATATGTTAAAAATTATTCTAAGATATTTAAACAAACATGTTATCTTGCAAAGTCAATATTTATTAAAAAATAAAATTTCTAATTCTGTAAATAAAATAAAAATGACTTGGAATATCATTAACTCTGAATGCGGTAGAACTACGGTGACAGAAAGGGATTTCCACTTAAAAGTAAATGATTGTCATGTTACAGGGGACCTGGAAGTGGCGACGGAATTTGAACATTTTTTCGAAAATGTATCTATTTTGACGACTAAATCTCTGCAAGCGTCTTCCAGTTCCTCTGAACATTTATTAGAAGAATCTGTTCCTTATTGCAGGGATGCATTTGTATTCACAGATATTTGCGCTCAGGATATAATAAAAACTTTTAAATGTATTGAAATTAAGAAAACCGCGGACCTTTGGGGATTATTAGTCAAAACTGCATCATGTATCATTGAGGTCATTGCGCCGCATCGAGCAAATGTGTTTAATGACTGTGTTTCCAGTGGTATATTTCCTGATTTAATGAAACACAGCAAAGTCATACCCTTGTTCAAGGCTGGCAGCGCTACAGACCCGTCTAATTTCCGACCAGTGTCAGTGCTGCCAACTTTGAGCAAAGTATTTGAAAAAATAATTTTGAATCAATTGCTATCCCATTTTGATATTCATAAAATATTTCATACAAAACAGTTTGGTTTTACGAATGGCCGCTCAACTTTCGATGCTGGTGTTGAGTTATTAAAATGTATTCATGAAGCCTGGGAAGACAAGCAAGATGCATTAGGTACATTCTGCGATCTATCCAAGGCTTATGATTGCGTTCAACATGAAACATTGTGCAAAAAATTACATCACTATGGAATAAGAGGCAAATCTCTCGACCTTCTGTCTTCATATTTGAACAATAGAATACAAAGGGTCGATATTAATGGTACACGTTATGTAGGATCCATGGTTACAATGGGTGTGCCACAAGGCTCGATACTTGAGCCATTCTTGTTCCTCATTTATATTAATGATTTACCATTTTATGTAGGGGACAGGAATAGGATTGTTTTGTTTGCAGATGATACCTCATTGATTTTTAAAATTAGAAGACAATTAGATAATTATGACGATGTAAACAATGCAATCACGAGAGTAGTTGGTTCAGCTCAAATAATCTTTGCCTAAATGAAAACAAAACTAAATGTATTAAATTTACTCTACCAAATGTAAAACAAGTTACGGCCAAAGTTCAACTTAATGGACAAGTGTTAGAGTTTGTGGAATCAACTGTGTTCCTTGGTATAACTGTTGATGCCAATTTGCAGGGCCTGCACATAGAAAAGACGGCTGCATACGCTTATCTGTACGGAACCAAATAAATTCATGCGTAAAAGATAAGTGTACTCCTGCTACATTAGGAGGTCTAGAGGAGTCGTGCGCGGCGGTACTTTGCAAAAGCGGTGGCGGTCGATTTTAGGTATACCTAAAATGCATCTGACATCTGACATCTGACATCTGACATCTGACTTCTGACATCTGACATCTGACATCTGACATCTGACATCTGACATCTGACATCTGACATCTGACATCTGACATCTGACATCTGACATCTGACATCTGACATCTGACTTTTGACATTTGACCTTTGACAGCAACCTCGGACATCGGGCATTTTAGGTATACCTAAAATCGACCGCCACCGCTTTTGCAAAGTACCGCCGCGCACGACTCCTCTAGACCTCCTAATGTAGCAGGAGTACACTTATCTTTTACGCATGAATTTATTTGGTTCCGTACAGATAAGCGGTTTAAAACATTAATGCAATACTTTTTTCTGGTGTAATATTTGCCGGATACGTGTTTCTTTAGATCTTCCTTCATCTTAGTGTCTTGCCAGTTCATTTCAGATTCAGATTCAGATTCAGGTTCAGGTTCAGGTTCAGGTTCATATTTCATTGGCCATTGGCATTAGGCATAGGACATTTGAATTTGAAATTTGAAACTTGAAATTTGAAATTTGACATATTACATCTGACATCTGACATCTGACATCTGACATCTGACATCTGACATCTGACATCTGACATCTGACATCTGACATCTGACATCTGACATCTGACATCTGACATCTGACATCTGACATCTGACATCTGACATCTGACATCTGACATCTGACATCTGACACCTGACATCTGACATCTGACATCTGACATCTGACATCTGACATCTGACATCTGACATCTGACATCTGACATCTGACATCTGACATCTTATCATATTTTATTTACATTACATAAATTTGGCAAATATATATATATAAATACATATATATTTTTACATCGGACATCGGACATATACACTTATTTTTTACGCATGTATTTATTTGGTTCCGTACAGATAAGGTGTTTTAAACATTAACGCAATACTTTTTTTTGGTGTAATATGTGCCGGATGCGTGTTTCTTTAGATCTTTCTTCATCTTAGTGTCTTCCCAGTTCATTTCAGATTCAGATTCAGGTTTAGATTCAGATTTCATTAGACATTTGACATTTGACATTTGACATTTGACATTTGACATTTGACATTTGACATTTGACATCTGACATCTGACATCGGACATCGGAAATTGGACATTATTAATAAATATCAACTTAACTTAACTTAATATTAACATTAAATATAACCTTAAAAATATGATACATAACTAAAATATATTATTAAAAAGGTCCCTTTAGGCAAGGTTCCGAAGATACTGGCAGCGTTCCCCCTTTGAATAGCTAGACTAATTCTTTGTCCGAGGTAGCTGCCAGCTTTTCGGTCTCCTGTGATGTCGACTAACCTTTTCGCAATTTCCTTACAAAGCCTTATAGCGCTAGGACCCCACGGACCAAGAGTCTCGACACCGAATGGGACAAAATCATATTCGGAGCCAAGACCCCTGTATTTGAATGCTTTAGCTTTTTCAGCCGCTTCACAAGCAGCACCAGCTCTGTTGTTGGTTCCATGTAGATGGGATGGGGTCAGTGTGTCTGAACAGGTTGCATCCCATACCAGCACCTGGCCCATCTTCCATGGAATCAAACTCATACCGTCCGGTCTCTTGCCATCGTCTCTTGCAATACCAGTTGGCTCAAGTAGACTTGGCACGTTGACGGTGGCAAGGGCCACGGCCAAAAGCCTAGCACGTGCCGAACCTGTACTACAGCTCAAAAGATTGTCATAAGTCAATTTGCAGTTTATGTCGTCCCAGCTCCTCTATGAATTTGGAGAAACTGGAAAATTTTGACCTGGGCAAGAAATTAAGAAAGCGTTTCTAGCTTCTTCCAAGCCAGCAATCTCAAAGTTTGAATGGGGATGCCCTTAAAATTTTACTTATGAGATTTGCTGAACTATGGACAGAAGATAGAAAGGCTGGTAAAGCGACACTGGAAATTTTTCGAATCCCTAAACCACCATAACGGATTGGTAGGGATGATTGGGTTCAAGAATGCTCGTTCAGCTGCATATTAAGAATTGATTCTAAGCTAATTTTGATTAAGTCGTCTACTTGTGTCAAAGATCTGGGTGATTCCAAAAGGAGCAGCAACGGAGCACATAAGTAAATTTTGGGACGAAAAGACAAAATTTTAAGATGCAAAGTGCATAATGTGGACTAATTTCAAGAAGATGGTCAGCAGAATTTTGAAATTTAGTTATTGAATTATTAATATATTCAGAAATAGATTCATTAAAGATTGGAGAGCCTAAAAGGTAAAGGGATTTACTGTTAACTATTTTAATATTTAGAGCCAAAATATTGAATTTTTGTTTAACGTCATTGAAATTTAAATCGCAGTTATTTATAAAAAGTTCGCATTTGCTAAAATTAAGCTCCAAACCAATGGTTTCAAATTTATTTTTGATTAAAATAGGTCCGAAAACACAGTATCCACATCTCCTCCTAGGGTTCCGTCGTCCAAATAGAAGCACCAACAAAGGTGGTGCCATTGTCGCTACATAACCTAGCGCAGTGACCTCGTCTAGAAACGAATCGTCTAAACGCCGCTAAGAATGCCTGTGTACTCATGTCGCTTACATCTTCGAGGTGGAGTGCACGTGTGGACATGCAAACAACTAAACAAATGTAGCCTTTTCAAGAGTGATGTCCACGTCCTTTTGTCTAGCATAATCTACTCCGCTATTGTAGAACGGTCTTGCTGGTGTACAACGCACGGACGGGAGATGGCCCATTATTTGAGGTTTAATAACGGCTCTTTGCTTGGCACAATTGACACATTTCCGAACGTATTGTTTTACTAAATTTCGAACACTTAGTATCCAATAGCCTCTTCTCAAATAGTTAAGCATAAGCTGCAGTCCTCCGTGCAAGGTCTTATTGTGTGCATCTGCAACTATAAGGTAAGTGAGGTGAGCGTTGCTTGGCAGAACTATCGGATGTTTCATGTGATGATTTAATGTAGATTTGTCTATTCGACCTCGTACTCTAATCAAACCATTCTCGTCTAGATAGGGATTTAATGATTTTAATTTACTTGAACGTAGTTGTAAGAATCATTTGTTCTGTACTTGTTAATATTCTTCTGTAAATATACCTTTGTTTAATTCTAATACAACATTCTAATTTTATCTATTTCCTTTACTTGTAAATATTTTGTCCTGCTCATACCTTGGTGCAGAAATCTCTGACAATATGCAATGGCTCTAATAAGCCTCGGCAAAGAAGAAAATCTTTTAAATAGTTCTAACGATTCTGGAATCACCGCAACATGAGATTTAATAGACAGTTCTATGTCTACATCTAAATTATTTGGTCTATTATACCTTGTTATTGATTTATCTCTTAAAAAGGCTGCTCCATTAAACCATAAACTGTTTTCCAAGAATAATTTAGGTAAGATTCCCCTAGATGCACAGTCAGCGGGATTTTCTTTGGTCGATACGTGATACCATTGAGATAGTTGCATAGATGCTAAGACTTCTGAAGTTCGATTAGCCACAAACGTTTTCCATTTGCTTGGATGGCTATTTAACCAAGCTATAATAATAGCGGAGTCGGTCCAAGCCTTAAGTTTCTCTTTTGAGATATTCATTACCTCTGCTGTTTCTACTAAGAGTTTCAAAAGCAGTACCACTCCACACAGCTCCAAACGCGGGATGCTAATCTGCTTTATTGGAGCAACCCTGGTTTTAGCAACTACCAAAGCAACCTTGACTCTACCTAAAACGTCAACCATTCGCAAGTATACTACCGCTGAGTAGGCCGCTTTGGAAGTGTCACAAAAACCGTGAAGCTCTACTGCATCGTCCAAGTTAGCACCGAGCCTTTAGTAAGTAGGAATAATTCTTGCCGGTAAGTACTACATTCCAGATTTAATTCATCATTTAATTTCTCATCCCAGCTGATGCCTGATAACCATAATTTTTGTATAAATATCTTAGCTAGGACCACACTTGGAGCTAACCATCCAAGAGCATCGTCAAATCGCGCGATATCCGAAATTGCTGTCCTTTTTGTTACAGGTGCACAGGTCAGCGTGGGGATGTTCACTTTGTATTGAAAGGACTCCTTGCTGCGGTTCCAAGTAAGTCCTAAAATTTTAGTTAATCTATCTATGTTGATCTCTTCTTCCTTATTTTCTATGACCTTTTCTTTACTTATATTTACAGTTTTATACTGGTTGCACATTGCGTTTTTATACTTATCTCATTTTTGCTCTAGTGAATTTATTATATCCAAAATTTCTTGATTATTGCTGTTCCATTTTTGTAAAATAAAACCTCCCTTTGCTAATAAATCAGTAATTTCTTTATATATTTTTATACCTTCTTCTATGTTGTAGCACCCAGTCATTAAGTCGTCCATGTAGATGCAGTTTAACACTTTATCCATGGCATGATGGTATTTAGCGCCTTCATCATGTGCAATTTGATGAAGGGTTCTAATTGCCAAGTACGGTGCTGATGCAGTACCGAACGTAACTGTTAACAACTCGTTATCTTTTATTTTATTTTCAGGGCTGTCACGCCAAAGGATACGTTGGTACTTCGTGTCTTCTTCAGCTATCCGTATCTGCCGATACATCTTTATAATATCGGCTACAAGACCGATAGGGTGAACTCTCCATCTCATCACTATGTGTCTTTAATCAGCTTGTAGTGATGGACCAATCATTAAAGTATCATTTAAGGAAATATCTTTTTTATATCTTTGAGATGCATTGAACACTACCCGTACTATATAAATATCCATCACGCCTTATCCCCGAAGGGGTGGCAGAGGCATATTACATGCCCACTTTTTCAAGAGAGGTTTCAGTAACTTTGGTCGTCGATTTGTCGTTTCGTATAACGGCATGATGAGTTAAGTAAGCTGCTATTTCCTTTTTACATGAGAGCTATAAGAGAAGATGACGATCTTCTCTTATAGCTCTCATGTGATTTAATTGTAAGTATTCGTTGATCACTTCGTGGTACTGTTCTTTAAGTTCTTTGTTCTTCTCCAACCTTTTTTCTAAGGACTTAAATCTGAGTTCAGCTATCGAGCGAGAATCTTCAAACTGGGGATCTTTAACGCTGAAAGGTAATCTAACAACATACCTTCCGTCTTTTTGTCTACGGGTGGTTGCACTATAAAATTCTTCACATTTTTGTTCGTCTGGGGTAAGGATCCGTTTACTGCTAATTAATTCTTCGATTTCCCAGAAACGCTTAAGAAGATCGTTTTCTTTAATTTGTGTATGCATCACTGTAATAGTTTTGTGTGTGAGTGGTGAACTATCATTTGACCCACTCACTGAACCTGACAATACCCATCCCAAGGTAGTACTTTGTGCAATAAGAGTACCATATGGACTGCGCATGATGCCCTCCTTCAAGATACAGCTATAGACATCAGCGCCTAATAATATATCAATCTTGTTACATCGGTTGAACTGGGGATCGGCAAGTTCAAGAGTAGTTATATCAAACCATTCAAGCACACCATTACTAATACTCTTTTCAGGTAAATAGGATGTGATTTTGCTCAAAACAAAAGCAGTTATTGTTAATTTGAACTGGGGATCTATACGTGACTGGATATTTAAATGTACCATGGATTTTGCCGTGGTTGATCTATTACCTAAACCTAATACAACTCCTTGAATAGGAATTTTAGGTAGCAGTAAGTATTGTACTGAAGCTTCTGTAATAAAGCATGCTTGAGAACCCTGATCCAGCAATGCCCTAAGGACCTGTAATTCAATCGTTTTCGACTCGGCATTTATTAGCGCTGTGGCTAGTAAAACCTGTCTAGGAATTGTCGATATATTGGAAGTTACATAATTACTACTAACTGTAGGGTTAGTAATAACAGTCGATAAATTAGCTGAAGGAGCCTTATCTTCATTCGTCGTATCGATTCTTAGGTGGAGCTGAGTATGATGTCTTTTTTTGCACAATTTACATTTCGTTGTCTTTTTACAATTGTATACGCTATGATTGCCACCCAAGCAATGGAAACAAAGTTTTTGTTTTGCAACAAATTCGCGCCTAGCTTCTGTTACTTGTTTTGCAAACTGTTTGCAAAAACAAAGCTTGTGAAGCTCGCTGCAGAATTCACAACGCATAGGATTTGAGCTTGTCGCTACCATGACCCTGGGTATGTGTGTACTTTTGACCTGATTTCTTTTAGGTTCGATACGTTCCAATGCACGAAAACGGTTCTCTAAAAATGTTGCAAATTGTTCATAGGTAGAGGGTATGAATACTATTAGCATTTAATTCCCATTGCTTTCGCGTTTCAGGATCTAATTTAAAAGAAACGATATGGATGATGATAATGTCCCAGGTAGATACGTCAACATGTAAATTTTTAAGTGCACTCAGACAATCGTTAGTTGTATCTAGCAACTCCTTAATGCCGATGGCTGACTCTACTAACATACGTTTTTGATTAAAAAGTCTTTTCAGTATACAATTCGACATATATTTTTTATTACTATATCTCTTTTTTAAATTAGCCCAACACTCGGTATAATTTAATTCAGAAATTTCTTTGTGACGCACAAACTGTGCTGCTTCACCCGTAAGATGTAATTTTAAATAATGCATCTTTTGCACTTTGTCTAAATTCGAATTTTTATCTATTAATGACAAAAACAAATTGCGAAACGTAGTCCATTCATCATAATATCCGCTAAAAGTGGGAATGACAATTTTTGGTAGTTTCTCAGTTGAATTTTAAGATTTGGACACATCTTTAGAAATAGCTGAAACAGATACACTTTCTGACTTACATTTATTTAACGATGTCTTTACTAAACTTTTAAAATATAAAATAAAAATGTCTTTATTTTGCATAGACCATTTCAACGGCGCTTACAAAATGTCATACACTAAAACTAAAGAAAAAAATTGTATATTTAAAGTGACCACCGGTTCGGAACGCGGAACTTTGACATTTGACATTAGGCATTTGACATTTGTTAGCAAGAGTTCAGCAGGGAGGTTTTTGCTTCTGCAAGATCAATTTGGAGACTGCAGTGTTTCCTTCCCACAGCCACAAAAATTGCACTTGTAAACTCTTTGCTTCTTCCAATCCTTGATTATGCAGATGGCAGATTGGAGAAAATTGGGCGTCTTCACAACGTTTGTATACGATTTATATTTGACTTGCGCAAGTATGATCACGCTTCACAGTTTCGAACACAGCTTAAGTGGATACCTGTACGACTTCGCAGGAATACTCATATCTATCCGTGTTATATAATATATTGTTTAACACATCTACACCTTCCGATTTAAAGGAACGTTTTAAGTTACTTCATGATACGCATGACAGATGTTTGAGATCATCGGCAAAACTTAGAATTAAGCCTGCTAAGTACTGGCTGCTAAGGGACGATAGCCGGTCTCGTAAACTTTTATCTACTTTGTCATCTTATAATCTTACTTCTCTACCTCTTTCGGCCACTCATCACTTTCCCAATTGCACTCCCAATTATTGTCTCGTCCCCTGGCGACGTTGACACTCACGGCCAGCTTTTTCCTATAAATAAATATCCATCACGCCTTATCCCCGAAGGGGTGGCAGAGGCATATTATATGCCCACTTTTCACCGTGTGGATTCCTGTCCCACGTAATAGGTGGTGAGCCCATTGCCGTGTTGAAATAGACAGACGCAGGTTGTGGCTACCTGCTGTTGAAATTTTCAAGCCGCCCATAAGGCCTTCAACCAGGCTTAACGACTGCCATTTTACTGGCAACCGGGACCAGCGGCTTAACGTGCCTTCCGAAGCACGGAAATGCTCGCAAATGTAAATGCCACAAAGTGGTCACCCATCCGAGGACCAGCCATAGTGAAAGTTGCGTAACTCAGTGATCGTTTACAGAACACTGAGACCGCGAGGCCACGAGCGCTTCCTATCATGATCTTATTTACCTATCATATCGTATTCGTCCTCCAAAGCGCGTGGCGCAAATCCGCCTTCTTCGTAACTTCAAGGCCATGAACCTGGACGCCTTGCGGGGGGGATGCTGGCCTCATTGATTGGGCACCGGTGTTCGGTTCGAATGATATCAACGAGATGGTCTCCATATTTACATCGAAAATAATTCAGTTATTCGACCGACATGCCCCAGTCAGAAAAGTCAAAGTCAAACATAACCCTGCACCTTGGCTAAATGATAACATTAAATACCTCATAGCATGCAGGGATAAAGCCAAAAGGAGTTATAAGTACTGTCCGTCAGAGCAAAATCTTTTATCTTTTAAGACATTGCGTAATCGCTGCAGTCGTATGTGTAGAGATGCTAAGAGGCACCATTTTCATAAACCCCCTTTCCAATCATAGCTCTGCTGATACCTGGAGATTTCTTAAGTCTGTCGGAATAGGTAAAGCACCTGTGGTCATATCAATATCATTATCATTGGATAATGATATTGATATATGTGCATTAAATAGTCCCTTTGCTCTGCCACCAGTTTCCTTAGATGCAGATGCTAAAAGCGCTTTTCTATTGACCCAGTCGGCTAAGCCTGTTCTCTCAATTTCAATTAAATCTAGTTTCTACTTCTGATGTCAAGAAATCTCTTCTGTCCATTTCTTCCACTGCTATTGGTAACGACAATTTATGCTCAAGAATAATCCTACCTATACTCCCTGCTAACATCCCGGTTTTAAAGCATATTTTTAATCACTCTCTTTTCTCTGGCTCCTTCCCGGATTCTTGGAAGCTGGCATATGTTATTCCTCTACCAAAAACTTCTAAACCGTCTTCGTTTACTGATTTTCGTCCAATTTCCATTCTCCCATGTCTATCTAAAGTTCTTGAGCATATTGTTCATAAACAACTCTCCTTATTCCTCTCAAGAAACAATCTTCTTAGCTCATGCCAATCAGATTTCCGTGCGGGACATAGCACAGTTACAACTCTCATCAAAGTTACAGACGATATTCGCTGGGCCATGGAAAAGAAAGACTTAACCTTATTAACATTGATGGACTTCAGTAGCGCTTTCACTTCAGTTGATTTTGATAATCTGCTGAGTGCACTGAGGTCTATCAATACTTCTTCTTCTTTTTTATCTTGGTTCGATTCCTATCTTCGAGGGCGCTCGCAATGTGTTCATTTTGATCAGAGGTCTTCAGACAGGTGTCAACTCGACGTATGCGTAGTACTCTCGATCTAGAGGTGCTGCCGCCTGTTCTCTTAGATGGAACTCGTATTCCCTACGTGCAGAAAGTTAAGAATCTGGGGGCAGTAATGGAGGATAGTCTATCCTGGAATTCCCAAGTCAATGAGGTTAGCAAAAAGGTATACTACACCTTTTAATCTTTGAAGTGCCTCTAGGCCTTCCTGCCCTTGAAGACTAAAATCACTTTAGCCCAGACACTAATTCAGCCCATTATAGACTATGCTGATGCCTGCTACTTAGATGCCACAGAGCAGCTGTTAGACAAGCTTGAGAGGCTGCAAAATTTATGCATTCGTTTCATATATAATCTCAAAAAGTATGATCACGTTTCACATTCCCGCCAAGAGCTCAAGTGGCTCCCGATCGATTGGCCTTTACAGGAACACTCGGATACTCTGTCTCCTCTTCAATATACTGTACAACCCAAATTCCCCGTCCTACCTGAAGGAGCGGTTCTCATTTGTGCGCTCTCCTGATGCTCCTTGTAGGACACATTTTCGTTCCCTTCTTAAATTCCTATTCCACAAATCTGACCTCTATTCCTATTCCTTCTCAGTTCATGCGGTTAGGTTGTGGAACTCTCTGCCGCCAAACATCAGAGACACTGACTCTTTGATGAAGTTCAAATCCAAAGTCCGTGAATACTATCTCTCTTCCACTCATAACTTCTAATGTCCTTATTTTTCTTACTATTTTACTGCTACGATGTACAAGTATTTACATGTAGGTATTTTGTATGTATATATGTATTTGTATGTATGTATGCATTTTTTTGTACGTATGTATTAGTTTGTAAAGTATGTATAAACACTTGATTCTACCTAGTTCTTTTTCACACACTACCTTTTTCAATTATTTTAATTCTTACTCTCCTCTCGCCGGCCTGCTGGAAGAGATTTCTTTTAGAAATAAGCAGTGCCATTTTACTCTTTTTTCCTATATAGTTTTGTTGTAATGTGTATGTGTACATAAACTATTAAATAAATAAAATAAATTAATTAAAAATTTCTCTAAAATATTCTTATTTTAATTAAGAGATTGCCAAATGCTAGTCTGTTATTAAGTCGAATTAAACTTAGTGATATCATAAACAGCACTAAATTTGTATCGGACTTTACTGAAATTTATTTTATGTGATAAAATTCAACAATACATGTATTTGCATGCTGACTTACTTAGTAAATGAACTGTCTATGTACATTTTTCACGTTACAACGTTATACACGTTTTCACGTTTCAAACGATGACTAAAATTTTTTTTTTTCTTTTAATCTCAATAAAATTAGTTAAAACGTCAAATTTTTGTGTGACGTTAAATTTGTATCTGACATCACAAAAATTCATTTTATGTGATAAAATTCAACCAAAAGTGTAAAATGTACTTAGACAGTTCAATCACTAAGTTAGTCAGCATGTATTTACATGCCGACAAACGTTTTGTTGAATTTCATCATATAAAATGAATTTTAGCGATGTCAGATAAAAATTTAGTGCTGTTTATGATATCACTAAGTTTAAATGAAAAGGGGATAAAGAGTTGAAGCGTGCACGTCACCATCCCTGCCCGCTACGGCTGCAATTCTACTCCAATACGAGTGCCACCAGGGCGAATACTGCTAGGGCGTGCCCCCGAGGCGACGCGCACCAGTTCGTCCCCGCTGGTGCGAAAAGTGTGAGCCAGAGCGGCGTAGGGGACCGCCACCCTACACCCGCGGCCCGACACGGCGGGAAGTGGAGGATGGAGTGCAGGGTAGCTGCGTGGAATGTTAGGGTAGGAATGACAGATAAGATGAATAAGTTGATGGATGTTATGATTGACAGTAAGTTAGATGCAGTGTGCTTGACAGAGACCAAGCGCAAGGGCAGCGAAGTCTTGGAGCTCCCAGGTGGGATGCTCGCGCTTTGGTCTGGAGTACCAGAGAGCGAGCATGGCAGTCGGAGGGTTGGAATTTTGCTGTCCTCGCGATTGGCCTCCGGTATGTATGAGTACAAACTGGTAAGTCCTAAAATCCTCTGGATCCGTGTAAAACTTGGTTTGACGAAGATTTTCCTGGTAGCTGCCAGTATCTTTGTCGAACGCGAGTGAGCTAGAGGATTTCTGGGAGAGTATGAGATAAGCTCTAAATGTGATAGAAGGAAATGAAAGACTTATAGTATGTGGAGACTTGAATGGATGGGTGGGTACCGCTCGCGATAGTTTTGAGTCGGTACTCGGGAAGTATGGGGATAAAAGAGTGAACGACGCTGGCAAGCTAATACTGGCATTTTGTAAGGAAAAGGGTTTGTTTGTGGCGAACACAATGTTCAACCACAAACAAATTCATATGTATACGAGGAGATGTAAGTCAAAGAAAAGCATGATAGATCTATTCCTAATGGATAGTCGGCTCCGTAAACAGGTGATGGAAACAAGGGTTTATCGAGGCGCTGAGCTGGGATCAGACCACTACCTAGTCATAACTAGGATTAGGGGTCTGTTCGCGGGTTGGCGTCATCGTACCGAGTGTCCTGAACTTGAGCCGACTTATAGCATCAAAAGCTGGAAGCTGCAGGATGCATCCATTAGGGATAAATATAATGAAAGGGTAGCCGAAAAGCTTGGCGACGTCAATGTAAGCAGTGAGAATGTGGAAAGTGTATGGCAGAACCTTAGGGATAGTATGATAAATGCCGCTGTGGAAGAAAAGAGGCAGTAGTAATAAGCGTGATGCATGGTGGAATGAGAAAGTGAAAGAAGCAGTTCGAATGAAGAAGAAAGCATGGCTAGACTACTTAGCCTCGCGAAATGATTTTAATATGAAAGAGAGATGCAAGCTGCAAAAAGTTAACACGAAGGCACTGATAGAAGAAGCTCGTGAAAGGTGCAGAATGAAAGCGGATGAAAGGTGGTCGTCCAATTTCCGGGATAATGCCAAGCTCTTCTGGAAAGAGGTAGGCAAGACCCGGAGTTGTTCGGCAATCTGCAGTATGAATAAAGTGTTTAGTGTTAACAATGACGTCCTAACAGACCAAACTGACGTCCTGCAGAGATGGAGTGAATATTATGGAAAGATGTATGCAAGAAAAGACAGAGATGCCACATCGGGAAGTGGAGCTCACTTCGATGCTCCGGATCCCGATGTCATTGAAGTCATTAGTATGAAAGAAATAGAACAAGCGATAAGAAGTATGAAATGTGGTAAGGCTGCGGGAAAAGACAGAGTTACTGCTGAGATGATCAAGTACGGTGGGTCGCGTGTCTGGGACAAAGGGAAAGGCTCGCGCCTAAACTGCTTCAGCTACAGGGTGATCAGCTTGGTCAGCTTAGCTAGTAAGGTGTATGCAAAGGTTATAACGGCACGAATACAAGAAAAGTCTGAAAGGTATTTATGGGAGGCTCAATGCGGATTCCGACGAGGAAGAGGTTGCATGGATCAAGTGTTTTCTCTCCGCATGATCGCGGAAAAGTTTCTGGCTGTTAGCCAGAAGGTTTTCTGCGCTTTTGTGGGTCTAGAGAAAGCATTTGATAACGTTGTGAGAGAAACGCTGTGGGACTTGCTGCCCGGATATGGTGTGGACGGCTCGCTACTGCGGGCAATACAGTCGTTTTATAGGGACTGTAAGGCTTGCGTGCGAGTAGGGGGGGATGTGTCACCTCTTTTTGATGTCTGTACAGGCGTCAAACAGGGATGTGTCATGTCCGCCTGGCTGTTCATAGTGTATCTGGACAGTTGCCTGCAGAAGTTGAAAGATTTTAACGTGGGTGTGAATTTGGGTGACTTTACAGTAAACTGTCTGCTGTACGCTGATGATGCGGTGCTCATGGCCTCATCAGAAGCCGACCTTCAGGCATTAGTCACTAATATGAAAGAGGAGTGTGAAAGTAAGGGTCTTCGGTTGAATGCAAGTAAAACTAAGGTTCTAGTATTTGAAAGAGGTGACGTAAGAACTAAATGCGAGATAAGGGTAAACCAGGAATGTCTAGAGCAAGTGAATGAAATTGTGTATTTAGGAAGTATGTTTAGCGCGGATGGAAGATGTGATTCGGATGTAGAACGGCGAGTAGCTGCCGGAAACAAAGTTAACGGTGCTTTGTCCCAGTTAGTAAAGCGACAAAGCATCGTAAAAGAAGCACGCATGGCGATTCATAACGCAGTGCTAGTGCCAACTTTGCTTTACGGTAGCGAAACCTGTAAATTTAATGCTGTGGAGATGCGATCACTTCGAAAATTGTGAGGCGTTACCTTGGCCGACCGAATACGTAACGAAGTGATACGCAGTATGGCAGGTTTGAATGCAATTGTCAGCGTTAAGCTGGAAAAGGGCGTGCTCCGTTGGTTTGGACACGTCCAACGAATGAGTGAGGAACGATTGACGAAGAATATATATTGTTCAAAAGTAGAGGGTAGAAGGAGTCAGGGTAGGCCGAGACTTACATATGAAGACCACGTGAGCAGATTGCTCAAAAACGGAAAGGTCAAAAGTACTCGGATACCCAGACATGCGTGTATGAAGCGATTGATGAATCTCAAAGAAGCGAAAGAAGTATGTATGGATCGCGAAGCCTGGCGATCTGTCCTCTCTGACTACCCCGTCAGGGATACAGCGTGAAGATAGTTAGTTAGTTAAATGAATCATGTAGGTCATAAAGTAACACTTATGAATGTCAAGATTATTGCTTCTACATTTACATTTACTGCCAGATTCACAAAGCAATAGGTAGAGCCTGAGGAAGAACCTGGCAATAAAACTCATGGCTAATCTTTTCTAACCGCCGGTAATTACATTAGTTTTACATACTAGTAATGAGTCTCTACAAAAGAAACAAAATCAAATCTAAATGAGAGCGTTTTTAGTAGCCAGTTCTAAGGGCAACCCAACCTTATGACAAACAATCTGGCAAGAAACTCAAAGGCTGCTATTTTAAAATGTAGGTATGGCTTACAATATTTTTAATTCGACTTAATAATAGAATAGCATTTGGCAATCTCTTAATAAAAATAAGAACATTGTAGATAAATTTTAGTTTAGTGGTCTCAACAACAGAATTAGCACCAGTATCCAACTAGAGACGCCTTATATCATACTAGAGACACCCTACAGTATCAAACTAGAGATGCCTTACAGTATCATATCATATTTTAAATACTCAACAAATTAATTGAGATTGAGATTTTGTTTTATATTTCTGTTCCTAGGCAAAGGCGTTACTGTCGTAATGCCAATAATGATGTCATTTATTGACGTTTAATTTATGAAGGTTGTTCACATTTTGTCTGAACTACTAATAATTATTTTAAGTGTTCCATTTCTAAGTCATAAGTATTGATCAGTAACCCTATTCCTCGAAGCAGTTTTTGATCTCTTACTTACACATTTTTTAATTTAACAATTAAAAAAGTAACAATGCTAATTGTGTAAAAAAAAAATAACAAGTAGGGCAGTCCCTTTCATTAAAGTGGTTTAAGTAACAACACAATGAAAACAACAACAAATGAAATTTTTTGTGTGTTTTAGCACTGAAAATCAGTAAATAGTTTAGTTTAAATTTATGCGTACATTTTCATTTTGGTTGATCTCTGAATTGTATATGTATAAAATATACGTGATGTAAGTGTATAATAAAAACTACCTCAGTTTCCGACAGATGGAGTTGTGCTATTTATTAAAACCTGTTATGGTTTCGTTACCAAAGATAATATATATAGAGCAGAAAATTATTTATTATCAATCCCCCGAAACCAGAAGTGGGGTGGTAGCTTATAAGACAGGAAGACCTTCCTGAGTGAGTTTTATTTAATACCCCCCGAAAGATTGTGTTAATAAAAAGTGGCAACGTGTCACATTCATCGTGTTTATCTGAGCAAGAAAGGAAAGAGAGATATTTAGTATCCCTCTTCCTTAATTATTACAACCTCAACCTAATTCGAATGAAAATAGCTGCAATTATTTCACTTAAGAATCTTATGGTTATGTATGGGAGGTCTATGCCTCTCCAAAGGGCCAATTCCAAACAATTAAAATAAAACTGAGTTACAGTATTTAGACGGTAGTGTCGGTGACATTAGATATTGTTAATTATAATAAATATACCGCACATTACGATTTAATTATTAAAGACACCTATATATTCAAATTGTACTTAACATTTGAAAAGATATTCTAATATTTAGATTGTTAATTTAATATATAAAAGTTACCTAGTATAAGAAAATATTTCTTTAATATCTTAAAATTTAAGCTCCCACTACTGGAGTCTTACGTTGGGCGCCACTGTAAACCTTTTGCGGCAGATAAGTAAAATATGATAGGTGACTAACCTAACCCCTTTTATTTTAAATATTACTGATATATTTTCCAAGTTCATGGAAGATTTATGAGATGGGGCAGTAAGGTACCTTAAACGTTATAGTTACAGGAAAACGTTCCTAGAAGATCATTTATAATTTTTTTCCAAAGATTTTGGAAAAAAGCTGCAATTATTAACCAAAATTGTAAATTTATCATAAAACGATAATAAAGGCCATTTATTATATATATTATAAGAATTATCTATACCTACTTAATATATAAAGCGAGTTTGTTTGTTTAATTGAATGCGCTAATCTCAGGAACTACTGATCCAAATTGTAAAATTCTTTTAGTGATGGAAATGCCATTCATCTAGAAAGGCTATAGGCTACATGATATCATGCTACTATCCAGGAGACCAGAGCAATAATCGTAAATGTCGACAAATAGATCATGGGCGAGGCCGTGGGGATCAGCTAGTTACTTCAACGATAAAAGAAAAAAACTTACCAAGTGGAGTCACACGTTGGGCGCCACTTTAAAATTTATCTACAGGACCCCGCGAGAGATAAATCAAAGGGAGTAGGAGACTACTCACTCTCTTTTCTCTCTGTAAATTTATGAGACGGGGTAATAATAATATAATAAATAAATATTACAGGCCATTTTTTTACACAGCGCCGTCTAGCCCAAAGTAAGCTTAATTAATAAATAGCTTAATTATACATAAGAAACACCCAAACTACGAAACATACATTTGTGTATCACAAAAATATTTGATCCGACCCGGCAATCGAATTTCGGAACCCATTCACGGCACTCTCATGCACTACCACTGCACATCCGAGGCAGTCATAATTGCAAGTACGTTAATTGCTATAGCAAAACGCTCCCAGGAGATTCTATAACTATTAAAATATTCTAAATATTAACAAATTTCGGATTAAAAAACAAAAGAGAAAACTCGTCGTAATTCCCTTATTACTTAAACAATAAAAGAGAAAACTTCACTAGTAGGAGTCCCACGTTGGGCGCCACTGTAAACTTTACTATTGGAGTCCCACGTTGGGCGTCACTGTAAACATTATTATATTGAAGCTAATGTAAGCATTGGAACAATTGAATATATTGTAAACACGGTTTTTATATTGAATTCGTGCTTCATCGCAACCACGTTTCGC
The DNA here is from genome assembly GCA_948477245.1 of Thumatha senex. Classification (NCBI taxonomy): domain Eukaryota; kingdom Metazoa; phylum Arthropoda; class Insecta; order Lepidoptera; family Erebidae; genus Thumatha; species Thumatha senex. Next base: position 11,922,858 of record OX419753.1, read on the forward strand.
AATCAGTTCCCAATTGTATTATATTTTTTATAAATATATTTATCAACAGAGCCAAAAATTAAAAGGAGGTCAGATTAGATATATAGAGCGGACTTTTGAGACGGACCAGTAAAGGTACCACAGATTATGGAAAAGGAGAAGTTAGCAAACAAATTCAAAAATCCATCGTAAAAAGATAAGAATAAGAGCAGAAAAGGGTCTTTTTAATACTTAACATGTGACCCCTTCGGCTTCGCCCGTGACGTACTTCGAACTCCCGTCACACCTATTTAATCCCGTCGCTTATAAATTCTACAATAATGCATAAAAATTTGCTCGATTTGTTGACATTTATGACTACTGCTCCGCTCTCCAGGGTAGTAGCGTATTAAAAAAAAAAAAACTTTATTTTGCATAGACCATTTTAACGGCGCTTACAAAATGTCATACACTATTTAAAATATTTAAAGCGACCACCGGTTCGGAACGCGGCCCACCTGAGAAGAACCGGCAAGAAACTTAGGAAGGCTTTTTTTTGATGGCCTATTTACAATTTAACATTATTTCACTTTGCCAGCAGATCATTTCCAGGCGTCCCTGTCCTGCAAATAGTCTGTAACGGAGTAAAAACCTTTTTCACAAAGCTTGTTTTTAATAAACTTTTTAAATTTATTTAAAGGTAAATTTCTCAGGTCACAGGGAAGCTTGTTGTAAAAGCGTATACAGTTACCCTGGAAAGAATCGCCAATCTTATGTAGTCGACTGTGGTGGACTGAAAGATTATTTTTATTTCTAGTGTTTATATTATGGTTATCACAGAGTTTAGAAAACTGTGATAGATTTTTCTGGACATACATAAGATTGGCAAAAATGTATTGTGATGGTACGGTTAGAATATTTACTTCTTTGAATTTTTCTCGGAGAGAAACTCTGGGGCCCAAATTATAAATAGCGCGTACAGCCCGCTTTTGTAGAACAAAAATAATATTTTAATCTGCAGCACTCCCCCAAAGGAGAATACCGTAAGACATAATACTATGAAAATAGCTGAAGTAAACCATTCTAGCCGCATCCACATCTGTTAGAGTCCTGATCTTTTTTACAGCGTATGCAGCCGAACTTAATCTAGAGGCTGTCTTTTCTATGTGTGGGCCCCACTGCAAATTGGCATCAATAGTTATACCTAGGAACACAGTTGATTCTACAAACTCTAACACTTGTCCATTCAGTTGAACATTGGCCGCAACTTGTTTTACATTTGGTAGAGTAAATTTTATACATTTAGTTTTATTTTCATTAAGGCAAAGATTATTTGAGCTGAACCAATGAACTACTCTTGCAATTGCATTGTTTACATCGTCATAGTTATCTAATTGTCTTTTATTTTAAAAATTAATGAGGTGTCATCTGCAAACAAAACAATCCTATTCCTCTCCCCTACATAAAATGGTAAATCATTAATATAAATGAGGAACAAGAATGGCCCAAGTATCGAGCCTTGCGGCACACCCATTGTAACCATGGATCCTACAGAACGTGTATCATTAATATCGACCCTCTGTATTCTATTGTTCAAATATGAAGACAGAAGGTCGAGAGCTTTACCTCTTATTCCATAGTGGTGTAATTTTTTGCACAGCGTTTCATGTTGAACGCAATCAAAAGCCTTTGATAGATCGCAAAATATACCTAATGCATCGTGCTTATTTTCCCAAGCTTCATGAATACATTTTAATAACTCAACACCAGCATCGGAAGTTGAGCGCCCTTTCGTAAACCCAAATTGATTCGCATGGAGTATTTTATGACTATTAAAATGGGATAGCATTTGATTCAAGATAATTTTTTCGAATACTTTGCTCAAAGTTGGCAGCACTGACACTGGTCGGAAATTTGAAGGCTCTGTAGCGCTGCCAGCCTTGAACAAGGGAACGACTTTGCTGTGTTTCATTAAATCAGGAAATGTACCACTAGAAACACAGTCATTAAACACAGTTGCTAGATGGGGCGCAATTACCTCAATTATACATGATGCAGTTTTAACCGATAATAATAATAATCTCAACTCTGGCTTGCCTTAATTGGCCGGTTAGAGGGAGGGAGCCAGAGCTATATGCTCGGGGGTGGAAGTGTCATTTTCAAGGGCATAACTACGGGGAAGCCCGCTCCGGGCCTGTCCCGCGAAGGTGAAACCGGCGCCGCACCGCTCGACACCCCAAGCCGCTCACACCGGTATTGCCTCCTGTCGCCTTACAGGCTTATCTTGCCTATGGCGATTGTATAGGGGGCCCATCTAATGAGTTGGCGAGTCACCGTCTGCCAATATTTTGATGATATTATATTAAAATGGCAGACGCAGTTTTCATCCATAGTTCAAGTCACCCAGTACATTTAACCTCCAACTCAATAGCCCAATAGTAGTTAGCATATTGTACAATAGTTTAACTCCCATTGGAGATGGTCCATTACCGTTCTTCTACATAAGGCGGACATGGATTGCCTGCAGTGGGGGTCCCATTCCCTGTTACATTAAAATTCTCAAAGGGCCTCTGCGTGTTGGACCACTATGTCTCCATGTAAGCCTACCAAAAGACCGGGTATCTTCGTAAGAAAAAAAAAAGGAGATACCCGAGAAGAAGAGACAAATAATAATACTTTTATTTGCATAAAATGTGGTGGAACAAAGATGTTAATGAGTTATCTGGGGCTTACACATTTTGCCATATCTCCATAGCATGCAAATGTTTAACTTATATCTATTAACTTATTTAGTCTATAACTGGCTCAATATTTAACAAATAGGTTTTATAAAAGCATAGTACAAGCTTTAAAAAAAAAATTTCATTTTTAAAAATTAACTCACTATGTCAAGGTTAAACGAAGGTGCTTAACAATTAATTAATCATTGATAAAACTTAAACAACCAATAAAAATAGATTGACAGAATTGATTGATAAAAAATACATTAAATAGTCCATCTCAAAGCGTAAGACAAGCTTTAAAAAAAAAAATATCATTTTTAAAAATTAATTCACTATGTCAAGGTTAAACGAAGGTGCTTAACAATTAATTAATCATTGATAAAACTTAAACAACCAATAAAAATAGATTGACAGAATTGATTGATAAAAAATATATTAAATAGTCCATCTCAATTTAAAACTTATGTAACAAGATTAAAAAATTCAAAACAAAACAAACAATTAAAACCTAGTCAATTAATATTTCAAGTCCCAATGCATTCCTGAAATGATAAGAACGCGAACATTTTTGTAGAAATTCGTTTACACTATAGAAACTTTCTTGAACTAACCAATTTTGCAAAGCGATACAGAATTTATGGAACGGCTGATCTGTTATGAATTTAGGTAAAGCATTATAGATTAGCGGTGCCATGTAAACACAGCTTACTCTAAACATTTCAAGTCGAGGTACCGGCAATTCCAAGTCCATATGAGTCACTTTTCGCTTGTTTTGTTTGTCTTTTTTTTTGAACAAACTAATATTATATTTGACAAACTTTGCCACTTCGTATATATATATACACGGTACAGTTAATAAATTTTGAGATTTAAAGACAGGTCTACACGACTCATTCCATTCCATATGAAATATAGCACGAATACATTGCTTTTGAGCCAAGAATACTCGCATCACAGTAGATGAGTAGCCCCAGACTAATATACCAAAGCGGATTTGGGAGCACACATGTGCATGGTACACCATTAAAGCCGTTTGCTTAGAAGCCACTACTCTAATTTTCTTTAATGCGAAGACAAATTTAATTATTTTGTTGTAAACACTATCGACATGATCTTTCCATGTAAGGTGATCATCAATTGTGATACCTAAGAATTTTGTACAATGAACATTTTCTATCTGTTTGTTGTGGAAGTTGATATAAAGGTTATTGAATTTGGTTTTAACTGACCGAAATTGGATAATTTTTGTTTTTTCTATATTTATTTTTAAAGCATTAATTTCTAACCATTGTATAATATTAGATAGTGTTTTGTTGATTTCTATCTCATAGGCGTCATCGTATTCCCAATTCATAACCACTGTAGTATCGTCCGCAAATAAAACGCAATCGTGGCCATGTATGGCTTGAGGAAGGTCGTTTATGTAAATGAGAAAGAGCAAGGGACCCAATATACTCCCCTGCGGCACACCATGACAATTGTATTTAATCTTAGAATTAGTACTTTCTATATAGTTCGTATTATCATTAAACTTGGTTATGCGAGTTATTTGTCTTCTATTACCTAAATAAGATCGGAACCATTTAAGTGCTACTCCTCTTATACCATACCTTTCCAACTTATCAATAAGTCTATTATGATTCACGTAATCAAATGCCCTACTTAAATCCAAGAAAATTACATTCGAAGGTCTTTTCTTATTAATATTGCTTATAATAAGTTTAACAAGATGAAAAGTGGCAAGTTGAGTTGATCTGCCTTTTCTAAATCCGAATTGTTCTTTGGCTAATATATTGTATTTTTCAAAAAAGCTTAGGATTCGTCTATAAATAACCTTTTCAAAAATCTTAGAAATGATAGGAACTAATGCTATCGGCCTATAATTATTTTTATCTGTTCTAGAACCCCTTTTAAACAATGGTTTTATTACAGATAGTTTTAAAATATCAGGAAAGCAGCCTTGCTCTAATGATAGATTTATAACATGAGACAAAGGCTCGGCTATAAATCCAGATGTACGCTTAATAATATCCGTTGTTAGATTGTCAAAGCCTGGGGATGGGGTATTTTTAAGTGACCGTATTATACTAAGTATTTCTATTGGGTTCGTAGGTTCCAGAAACATGCTATGATTATTGTAATTTATGTAATTATTATTGGTAGTTCTATTGTCAATATTAAAATTTTGATTACTGTCAATAATGTCAATAAAGAAATCATTAAATATATTTGCTATCTCACGTCCAGACGTTTTAACGATGTTTTTGTCAGTAAGTTTGTCAATGTAATTTCTTTTTGGTTCATTGCCCATGTTGCGCCTTACTATTTCCCAAGCTGCTTTACATTTGTTATTAGAACAGGCAATATACTTTTGATTATTGTTTGATTGCAGGCTATTTATACACTTGCGCAACATATAGGAATATTTTTTAAATGACAGTTTATTTTCGGGAGTTTTATTATTATAATATTTAAACCGCAACGTCCTTTTATTCCTATAACTATTTGGTTATCCACTTTAATTTAGAGGTTTTGTATTTCTTTTTTACTCTGACTGTAGGAAAACATAACTTATAGAATAATGTCAAAATGTTATGAAACTTATCAAAAGCATCGTTAGCCTCAGATATTTCATAAACTTCCGAAAAAGACAGCCCACTGATACATTCCAAATATTTATTTATGTTCACCCTACTGTGATCAGTTTTTGTTTCATAATAGTATCCCACTATATTCTTATCCTTGCTACCACATTCAAACTCCAAAACTTGGGCAGTGTTGTGGTCGGATAGACAAAAATTGAGAGTTTTACCTATTGCGTGTGTTATATTGCTGATTATATTGTCAATGCATCTGAGGAGCCTTGTAGGTACATGTATGTGACACTGTAATCCATGCCTAAACAAAATTTCATTAAAGTTTGAGGTAGTTTTATCTTTATCTAATATATTTATATTGAAATCGCCGGCTAATATAATTTTACTTTTCGTGTGCTCATATTGTCTTAACAAGTTATTAAGATTCTCAAAGAAAACATTTACATTTGAATTTGGAGTTCTATACAAGCAAAATATTATTAAATTATGTTTTTTTATCTCAGTACCACAAACCTCGAATTCCTTTTCTATACTCATGTTTTTTATTTTGGTTAATTCAATACATTCAAATTTATTTGTAACCAGAATGCAAGTGCCACCACGACATTTTTTATTTTTATTTTTTTTCCGTGAGCAAATAGCGGCTAACTTAAATCCGTTTAGTTGCATATACTTTTCTTGGTCTTTGGGTATAAAATGCTCAGTCAGACAAACAACATCGATGTTTGTATTAGAACTTTGTATATCATATAAGGCCAATTCAAGATCTGGAATTTTATTAATGGCACCAGCTATATTTTGGTGTAACAAAGAAAATGTACTTGAAGCAATGCTGTTATTTACGTTATTTACGAAAAAAGGGTATTTGCGTTGTATGGCGAATGGAATTATCTACAATTCTAAAATAGTATGGAATAGTACCCTTCTGTGCAAGTGAGTTCTTCCCAATAGACGGCATCTTATTTAACATTTTAATACCTTGCGTTGAGGAAATGACAAGATTAGTTTTATTATTATGACAAATAAATGTATTATAGTATTGCTTAGAATTGATTTGATATATTAATTGCTCATCGCGTCTATATGCCTCCACGAATGAGCAGTTTCGAAAATTCTGTACTAAAAGTCTAAGATTTGTGTTTAATTTATTCTGATTCAAAAATGCATTATAAAGAACATTTACCACAAAAACGTTACAGTTCCTAAGTAACTTAAGCGCTGCAGACATTTCTGCCAAGAATTTTATCGGATTACAATCATTACTCCCGGTAAGAATTATCACACTGTCTTTATCAGTGAGCTGATTCGATAAAGATCCGCAGCTGGATAACACATCTTCAGTAGTTGCGGAAGGTTTTGTAATTGAAGAAACTTTGTAGTTATTGAGAATAAGCTTATTTTGTTCTCGCATAATTTTTTGTACCAATCCTTTCCCTTGGTTATCTGATAATATTATTATTTTACTACTCTCGTGCATTTGTTGCTGATTGCTAGATACTTTAGGCCTACGCTCGTTTATTGCACTGAACTGCGTTGCGACGCTACTCGATGCTGGCATTTGATTTGCAGGCGTTTTACTTAAATAATAATAATCCCCAAATGTCCGCGGTTTTCTTAATTTCGATACATTTAAATGTTTTTACAATGTCCTGAGCACAAATATCTGTGAATACAAATGCATCCCTGCAACAAAGAACAGATTCTTCTAATAAAAGTTCAGCGGAAATGGAAGATGCTTGGAGAGATTTTGTTGTCAATATAGGTACATTTTTGAAAAAATGTTCAAACTCCGTAGCCACTTCCAGGTTCCCTGTAACATGGCAACCATTTACTTTAAGTGGAAATCCCTTTCAGTCACTAAAGATCTACCGCATTCAGAGTTAATGATGTTCAAAGTCATTTTTATTTTATTTACAGAATTAGAAATTTTATTTTTAATGAAGTTTGACTTAGCAAGATGACACGTTTGTTTAAATATCTTTGAATAATTTTTAACATATTCCAGAAAGGTTTGCCTAAAATTATATGATTTTTCTGAATATAATTCAAATAATTTATTTCTACTTTTAAAGATACCTGGTGTTGCCCAGTCACTGAAAACAGGACGACCACCAATCTGTAGAGTTTTTGAGGTAAAAACTTTGCCAAACTCATCATTAATCAAATTAAATAAGTGTTTATATGACTGGTCTACACAAGTGAAGTTAGGTAGATATGGTAATCTCTTTAATACATTTTCTTTAAAATTATTCAAACGACTTTGGTTAATTGGTACATATTTAATTTGTTTTTTGCTGACTTTGTTACTACTTTTAGGAAATTTTATACATTGGCCACGATGATCTGACTCCACAGGATCCACAATACCTTTATCTATAGGTTTAATATCAGTAAAAATATTATCAATACATTTTGCACTGGTGGCTGTAATACGAGTGGGTTCTACGAATGTACTATGCAGATTAAAGGATTTAAATAAATTTTTCATTTTATTTCTCTCTGATGGAGTTAATGATGTATCTAATATATCAACATTAAAATCTCCACAAACTATTATAGATTTCTTAGAACATTGGCATTTGAACAGTGCTTCTTCAAGCTTTTCTTCAAATTTAATGTAAGAAGCATCAGGGGGACTGTATACGCTTAACAAGATGAAATGCTCAAACTCAATACTGGCAATCTCAATAACTCGCTCAATGGAGAGGGCTACTAAATCCTTACGTTCTTTAAATTTTAAGTTTTTATTAATTAATATTAAAGAGCCTCCACGTTTAGAATGTTTTCTATTGAACGAGCTAGCAACCTGGTGATTTACGAAGTTCAACAATGTGATTTGATGATCTTTTAACCAGTGCTCTGTAGCACAAAAAATATTAATAGAATTTGCATTAATGTATAGCTCTAACTCTAAATCTTTACCATTTATTAAACCTCTAATATTATGGTGCACCGGTTTATAAAAACAATAATAATGGGGATGAAGAGTAGAAGCGTGCACGTCGCCATCCCTGCCAGCTACGGCTGCAATTCTACTCCAACACGAGTGCCACCAGGGCGAACTATGCTAGGGCGTGCCCCCGAGGCGACGCGCACCAGTTCGTCCCTGCTGGTGCGAAAAGTGTGAGCCAGAGCGGCGTAGGGGACCGCCACCCTACACGCGCGGCCCGACACGGCGGGAAGTGGAGGATGGAGTGCAGGGTAGCTGCGTGGAATGTTAGGGGAGGAATGCAAGATAAGATGAATGAGTTGATGGATGTTATGAATGAGAGAAAGTTAGATGCAGTGTGCTTGCCAGAGACCAAGCGCAAGGGCAGCGAAGTCTTGGAGCACCCGGGTAGGATGCTCGCGCTTTGGTCTGGAGTACCAGAGAGCGAGCATGGCAGTCGGGGGGTTGGAATTTTGCTGTCCTCGCGATTGGCCTCCGGTATGTATGAGTACAAACTGGTAGGTCCTAGAATCCTCTGGATCCGTGTAAAACTTGGTTTGACGAAGATTTTCCTGGTAGCTGCTTACGCGCCAGTATCTTCGTCGAACGCGAGTGAGCTAGAGGACTTCTGGGAGAGTATGAGAGAAGCTCTAAATGTGATAGAAGGAAATGAAAGACTTATAGTATGTGGAGACTTGAATGGATGGGTGGGTACCGCTCGCAATGGTTTTGAGTCGGTACTCGGGAAGTATGGGGATAAAAGGGTGAACGACGCTGGCAAGCTAATACTGGCATTTTGTAAGGAGAAGGATTTGTTTGTGGCGAACACAATGTTCAACCACAAACAAATTCATGTGTATACGAGGAGATGTAAGTCAAAGAGAAGCATGATAGATCTATTCCTAATGGATAGTCGGCTCCGTAAACAGGTGATAGACACGAGGGTTTATCGAGGCGCTGAGCTGGGATCAGACCACTACCTAGTCATAACTAGGATTAGGGGTCTGTTCGCGGGTTGGCGTCATCGTACCGAGTGTCCTGAACCTGGGCCGACTTATAGCATCAAAAGCTGGAAGCTGCAGGATGCATCCATTAGGGATAAATATAATGAAAGGGTAGCCGAAAAGCTTGGCGACGTCAATGTAAGCAGTGAGAATGTGGAAAGTGTATGGCAGAACCTTAGGGACAGTATGATAAATGCCGCTGTGGAAGTGTGTGGAGAAACGAAAAGAGGCAGTAGTAATAAGCGTGATGCATGGTGGAATGAGGAAGTGAAAGAAGCAGTTCGAATGAAGAAGAAAGCACGGCTAGACTACTTAGCCTCGCGGAATGATTTTAATATGAAAGAGAGATACAAGCTGCAGAAAGTTAACACGAAGGCACTGATAGAAGAAGCTCGTGAAAGGTGCAGAATGAAAGCGGATGAAAGGTTGTCGTCCAATTTCCGGGATAATGCCAAGCTCTTCTGGAAAGAGGTAGGCAAGACCCGGAGTTGTTCGGCAATCTGCAGTATGAATAAAGTGCTTAGTGTTAACAATAACGTCCTAACAGACCAAAGTGACGTCCTGCAGAGATGGAGTGAATATTATGGAAAGATGTATGCAAGAAAAGACAGAGATGCCACATCGGGAAGTGGAGCTCACTTCGATGCTCCGGATCCCGATGTCATTGAAGTCATTAGTATGAAAGAAATAGAACAAGCGATAAGAAGTATGAAATGTGGTAAGGCTGCGGGAAAAGACAGAGTTACTGCTGAGATGATCAAGTACGGTGGGTCGCGTGTCTGGGACACACTTTGTCTGTTATGCAACTTGTGCTGGCGGACGGGTGAGGTCCCAGATGACTGGCGAGTAGCAGTTGTAGTACCTATTTACAAAGGGAAAGGCTCGCGCCTAAACTGCTCCAGCTACAGGGCGATCAGCTTGGTCAGCTTAGCTAGTAAGGTGTATGCAAAGGTTATAACGGCACGAATGCAAGAAAAGTCTGAAAGGTATTTATGGGAGGCTCAATGCGGATTCCGACGTGGAAGAGGTTGCATGGATCATGTGTTTTCTCTCCGCATGATCGCGGAAAAGTTTCTGGCTCTTAGCCAGAAGGTTTTCTGCGCTTTTGTGGATCTAGAGAAAGCATTTGATAACGTTGTGAGAGAAACGCTGTGGGACTTGCTGCCAGGATATGGTGTGGACGGCTTGCTACTGCGGGCAATACAGTCGCTTTATAGGGACTGTAAGGCTTGCGTGCGAGTAGGGGGGGATGTGTCACCTCTTTTTGATGTCTGTACAGGCGTCAAACAGGGATGTGTCATGTCCGCCTGGCTGTTCATAGTGTATCTGGACAGTTGCCTGCAGAAGTTGAAAGATTTTAATATGGGTGTGAATTTGGGTGACTTTACAGTAAACTGTCTGCTGTACGCTGATGATGCGGTGCTCATGGCCTCATCAGAAGCCGACCTACAGGCATTAGTCACTAATATGAAAGAGGGGTGTGAAAGTAAGGGTCTCCGCATGAATGCAAGTAAAACTAAGGTTCTAGTATTTGAAAGAGGTGACGTAAGAACTAAATGCGAGATAAGGGTAAACCAAGAACGTCTAGAGCAAGTGAATGAAATTGTGTATTTAGGAAGTATGTTTAGCGCGGATGGAAGATGTGATTCGGATGTAGAACGGCGAGTAGCTGCCGGAAACAAAGTTAACGGTGCTGTGTCCCAGTTAGTAAAGCGACAAAGCATCGTAAAAGAAGCACGAATGGCGATTCATAACGCAGTGCTAGTGCCAACTTTGCTTTACGGTAGTGAAACCTGGGTATGTCAGCAGATGCATGAAAGTAAATTGAATGCTGTGGAGATGCGATCACTTCGAAAATTGTGCGGCGTTACCTTGGCCGACCGAATACGTAACGAAGTGATACGCAATATGGCAGGTTTGAATGAAAGTGTCAGCGTTAAGCTGGAAAAGGGCGTGCTCCGTTGGTTTGGACACGTCCAACGAATGAGTGAGGAACGATTGACGAAGAATATATATTGTTCAAAAGTAGAGGGTAGAAGGAGTCAGGGAAGGCCGAGACTTACATATGAAGACCACGTGAGCAGATTGCTCAAAAACGGAAAGGTCAAAAGTACTCGGATACCCAGACGTGCGTGTATGAAGCGATTGATGAATCTCGAAGAAGCGAAAGAAGTATGCATGGATCGCGAAGCCTGGCGATCTGTTCTCTCTGAGTACCCCGTCAGGGATACAGCGTGAAGATAGTTAGTTTAGTTAGTTAGTATATTTTTACTAAGATTATTCTCAGGGGCCAAAGTCAACTGGCCAGATTTATTATCTGTTGTCCTATAAACTAGTTTTTTGGAATTTCATTTTCCAAATGTGAAGTATCAAAACTATCCTGCTTAATAAAAGCAGTTGTACTTGCCAATAATTTGACTTGAAAAATTAAAAAATTAGATAGCAACAGAGCTACCTTTCGTTGTAAAAATTTTGATAGAGAACATCTATCTAATGTCAACAAACTATTATTATTGAAAATTATGTTCCAATCGAACAATTCAATTTTTTTGGAATATGATACCATGGTATGTAGTTTTATATTTAATTTGTATCTTAAGTGATTTTCCTTGTGGCTCATAGCAGTGCTGTATGGCAAGGTGGACAAAATTACTTGTTTTACTTGCAGACTTGATAACTTATCAAAAATTTTTAAAAGTTTGTCACTATTAATATTGCCTCTTCTGCCAACCAGCACCACTATAGTAGACTGCATGCAGTGTGTACCAGTCAATATAAAATCTATAATTTGAGAGTATGAAGCTCCTGGATATGTATGATTTATTACAGAATGACTTAACTGTGATAAATAATGTCCAAAATTTTTACCTATTTCATCGCAATAGACTATGGTCTTTGCATCACTTTTTATTTGCAACTTTTCTATTATACTCGTAGATGCCTCGCAATTACTACTTGAACTTAATATACTATATTATATTAAATATAGCTATATTGATATATAGCCTAAAGCCTTCCTCGATAAATGGACTATCTAACACAAAAAGAAACTTTCAAATCCAGCCAGTAGTGCCTGAGATTAGTGAGTTCAACCAAACATACAATCAAACTCTTCAGCTTTATAATATTAGTATAGATACGATAAAAGAGAAATCTTTAACACCCAGTAGTGGAGTCCCATGTTGGGCGCCACATTGTACCTTACCGTTCTACAGGACCCCGGGAAAGATAAATAAAAGGTAATCACCTACCTCCTTGTATGTCATATATAATTCAAATATATTTCCATATATGAATAAAAATTAAGAAAAGCTCAGTGTAACTGATATATAATTTACGATGTGCAACCGTAAGGTGGATGGACTCTGCTGCGAGAGTTCGCGGAATTTACAGATTTCGTAGTCTACTATTACAATAGCGCTTCAATAGAATTCTATCGACCGGCCGAGTAGTTTTTAATTTGCTTTTTTGGTAGTCTATATTAAAATGTTGATAGCTTAAAACTGCAGACTAGAGACAAAATAGCTATTTTGTCTCTATTCTGCAGCTTGAGAAGTGTGATTGTAAAATATTTATATGATAGTTTGAGTAGATTATTTAGTTTTGGACTAATCGCAATAGAACCGCTATAGAATATAACTAGAATATTTCTATTAGAAAATAGTAGACTTGGCCCCCAGGTGTTAAGCCCATTGTCGTAATGAAATGAATAGGCACAAGTTGTGGTGACCTTAAACGAATTTTAAGAATAAGCTTGATTTTATTAAATACTAGTTGACAACCGTGACTCTGCCCGTGTGGTGTAGCTTTCCCGTTCCCGTTTTCCACAGGAACTTGTTCCCGGATTAAAAGTAGCCTATGTGTTATTCTGATGTGCTAGCTATATTATCGTAAAGTACTATTAATATCTAAAAATCTAAGTATTTTTACGCTATATGCCTGACAAGGTAGTCAGAGAGGTCTTATCGTCTGGTTTCGCGATCCATACTTCTTTAACTCCCTGCAAATTCATTAATCGCTTCATACATGCACGTATAGGTATCCGAGTACTTTTGACCTTTTCGTTTTTGAGCAATCTGCTCACGTTCATATCCATTCAGTAGTTCTGCGTGAAAGAGTAACATACATTTACTTATTTATAAATGATTACAAACTGTCACATTTATAATATTTATAAGAATAGAATGAAATACAAAAAGCGACAGAAATAAAAATCATAATCATTTATTTATTATACATAGGTTAGTTACAAAAAAACAAACTTATCTATATACACGCTGTATCCCTGACGGGGACAGATCTTGAAAATAATTATTTATATAGTTCACTATGTCCTACCCCATTGCGTAGTATACAAATATTATAGAAATGAAAAAACAATTAAAAATAAAAAGAGTAAACATATTCATAAAGGATTTAAAAAAGTTTATAGAATACAGTAATATACGATATTTCTTATCGTCTTTGCGTATTAAAATTCATTGATTCAATTATTAATTAAACTTAAAAACTTAACTATCTTTACGCTGTATCCCTGACGAGGTAGTCAGAGAGGACAGATCGTCAGGCATCGTGATCCATGCATACTTCTTTAGCTTCCTGTAGGTTCATTAACCGCTTCATACATGCACGTCTAGGTATCCAAGTACTTTTGAGTTTCCGTTGTTGAGCAATCTGCTCACGTGGTCTTCATATGTAAGTCTCGTCCTACCCTGACTCCTTCTGCCCTCTACTTTCGCACATTATATATTCTTCGTAAAATGGTTCCAATTTTATATAAATAAAAAATAAAAAATAAATATCCATCACGCCTTATCCCCGAAGGGGTGGCAGAGGCATATCATATGCCCACTTTTCACCGTGTGGATTCCTGTCCCACGTAATAGGTGGTGAGCCCATTGCCGTGTTGAAATAGACAGACGCAGGTTGTGGCTACCTGCTGTTGAAATTTTCAAGCCGCCCATAAGGCCTTCAATCAGGCTTAACGACTGCCATTTTACTGGCTACCGGGACCAACGGCTTAACGTGCCTTCCGAAGCACGGAAACGCTCGCAAATGTAAATGCCACAAAGTGGTCACCCATCCGAGTACCAGCCATAGTGAAGGTTGCGTAACTCAGTGATCGTTTACAGAACACTGAGACCGCGGGGCCACGAGCGCTTCAATTTTTTACTTTTGCTTTTTTATTACCTATAAAAATACGCCATTTTGAATTAATTAGAGAAACAATATTCTGCAACAGTAACTTGAAGTTCCAGTTATCCCAATCCAAAGAAAGCTAAAAACAATACAAAATGACATACAAGTAACTGTTCAAAACATAGCGATAAATTAAAAACGTTTCTCCTAAATTCTGATACGCTTTCTAGGGAAAAAAATAAAAAGCAAAACGTCAAATATCGCGCCCATTTTTATGACACATACGCCATTTTGAAACCACAGATAATCAACGCGAAAAGTAGTATACCATTTTTTAAACCAGGTCAAAATTCTCTGCACACTTATAGGGAGTTAAAACGTCTTATCCTTTTGCTAAGTCTGTATATACTTATTACCTTTTGTAATTATAGTAAAACCATTCAAAAGTAGTATACTATATTCTACAGTCAAATGTTGAAACGACGTAAGTGCACTTCAAAAAGCGAGCCTCTTACTATTTTTTTAAATTGAGAAGCAAAGATCAAAGAATATGTATTCAACGTTCGTAGTATTTAAATAGGTGAACGAAAGAATTTGCTCGTGTTTTGAATTAATAGGAATATATTTGTTAAATATTTTGCTTTGGAAGTACACATTATTTTGTTTTAAGATTGCTAATGTATCATGCAGTGAATAAATCAAAAGTATTATGGTACGTAAAAAGGCGTTAGTAGATATAATAGTTATGAAGATTTAACATTGAAAAATGACTCAATTTTCTATATATATTTTTTTATAAACAATATGTTCTCTCTACCACGGAAACGGAATCCCGAGACGAGCCTCATATTGGGGCATTCCCTTAGTCGGTCGCCGTGAATAGCCCCCAGGCCCATCCTGCGAACCGGTTGGGAAGAATGTGGAACACTGCGAAGTTTAGTGGGTAGGACGGCCCCTAAGGACCGCGAGTCCCACACAGCGTTCCAGCTGCCCCTGCAGTAGGAGTGACGACGAGAAATGGAATAGGTTGTGCATCTCGTTCCAACTTCTTACTTTATGACAAGTTATTAAAAGTAATACCACGGATCATACGATCTTCGTCACATGGTGAAAAGTGGGCATATAATATGACTCTGCCACCCCTTCGGGGATAAGGGTTGTTTTGTTGAATTTTATCACTTAAAAAAAAATATTGATGTGAGATCCAAAATTTAGTGCTGTTGATAATATCACCAAGTTTAGTTCGAAGTAATAACAAAATAGCATTTGGCAATCTCTTAATAAAAATAAGATAATTTTAATGAAATTTAGTTTAGTGGTTTCAACAACAGAATTAGCACCATTGTAAACAAAATGAGTCATCTGTATAATGCTAATTTTTTAACTGTTGACATATATTAATAAATAGTAAATATCGTTGGGACAACTCACACAACGCCATCTGATTCCAAACTAAGCAGAGCTTGTACTATGATAACCAGATAACTGATAAACATACTTATATATTTTTAAATACATACTTATTATAGATAAATAACACCCAGACACAGAATAAACCATCGTGCTCATCACTGGTGGGAATCGAACCCACGACCTCTTGCGTAGCAGTCGGATACACTCCCACCGCGCCACCGAGGCAGTCAAAATAAAATATGGGTATTGCCTTAATTAAAGATTATATTATAAAATTATATTTCTTTTATTATTTTGTAGTGCAATTGTGGGAACAATATCCTCATTCTTGCTCACATTGCTGCAAGGGCTCTAAAGTCCAGGTTGCATTACATGTTGCCACAGAGCAAAAAATATTGCTCGCTCGCTCTCGTTTGCGTCTAAGGCCTATAACTATTACACTATCATAGAAATATGATCGTAGATGTGTGTCATTTTTAAATAAGGAACATTATGACGGTATAATAAGTACATGGGATTGGGATTCATTTTGTCTATGATCATTGTTATGGGACACTATTTGGCAGCTAGCGTACAAGTAGAATCAAATATATCCATCTACTTGTTATATGTCTGTGTCTACAAAATAATCTCAACAATTGTCTTCCAAATCAAAGAGTGGAATATCAAAACTACAAAAACATTAATTATTAGGTAGTAAAAATTAATCCGTGGATATAATTTGTAAGACTTTCTATCTCCCAATCTAAGTTGTTTGAGTAAGATGTTATAGACCCTCTCTCTGATCCTCCTTGCTACCCGTGATCTTACCCAAATTCGTCTTTTAGTTCTTGTTTTATTATTCATATATTTTCTTTCTTTTAGGACAATTAATAAAATGTTCATAATCAGTAATTTCCATTGCACCTAGGGCAACATGCACTTATGGCTAAATCGTGTTACATCTTTATGGTATACTAGTTGACGCAAGAGGCTTCGCCCACATAGAGAAGTTATCCCGTTCCCGTTTCCCACAGGAACTTGTTCCAGGGAACAAAAGTAGCCTATGTGTTATTCTGATGTAAAAGCTATATTATTGTAAAGTTTAATCAAAATCTATTCAGTAGTTTTTACGTGAAAGAGTCACAAACATCCACACATACTTTCGCATTTATAATATCATTAGGATTAAGATTATTAAGATGAAGTGGATTTGATCATGTGTGTAATATGTAAAAATGAAGAACCTTATCATTTAACTATGATCATAGACTTTGACAGGTACGAAATCATATTCAAATGATTTAAATATGATGATGATCATGTAATACAACAGGTCGCCGCAGCCTGCGCCTGTCCAGTTCAACACGGAAATCACCACTCACCACCCGTTACGTGGGACAAAAATGCATACCGTAAAATGTGGGCGTTTAATATGCCTCTACCTACTCCTTCGGGGATAGAGACGTGACAATATGTATGTATGTAATACAGGCCTAATAGAAACTACAGTTTATAACAGTATGCCAAAACCGCATTCGCTACCGTTTAATTGGATACCATTCGAAATTCACTATCACTTCTCTATGTATAATATGTTTAAATTTAGAAATATATAAGTATGTTTATCAGTCGTCTAGATCCCAAAACACAAGCTTATATTAGCTTACTTTGGGCTAGACGGCGATATGTAAAAAAATATCCCTCAATATTGTATATTATTATTTTATTATATACTATCGACGACTACAAACGACTTTTAAACCGAATCCAGTTTCAAAACTGCAAGTGGTATTTATTATTTTATATATCCTTATCCCCGAAGTAGTGGCAGAGTCATATTATATGCCCACTTTTCACCATGTGACGAAGATCGTATGATCCGTGGTATTACTTTTAATAAGTTGTCATAAAGTAAGAAGTTGGAACGAGATGCACAACCTATTCCATTTCTCGTCGTCATTCCTACTGCAGGGGCAGCTGGAACGCTGTGTGGGACTCGCGGTCCTTAGGGGCCGTCCTACCCACTAAACTCCGCAGTGTTCCGCATTCTTCCCAACCGGTTCGCAGGATGGGCCTGGGGGCTATTCACGGCGACCGGGCTAAGGGAATGCCCCAATATGAGGCTCGTCTCGGGATTCCGTTTCCGTGGTAGAGAGAACATAATGTTTATAAATTGGCATTAAACAGACGTCTCATTTTGTTTATAAATAAATAAATAAATATCCATCACGCCTTATCCCCGAAGGGGTGGCAGAGGCATATTATATGCCCACTTTTCACCGTGTGGATTCCTGTCCCACGTAATAGGTGGTGAGCCCATTGCCGTGTTGAAATAGACAGACGCAGGTTGTGGCTACCTGCTGTTGAAATTTTTTAAGCCGCCTATAAGGCCTTCAACCAGGCTTAACGACTGCTATTTTACTGGCAACCGGGACCAACGACTTAACGTGCCTTCCGAAGCACGGAAACGCTCGCAAATGTAAATGCAACAAAGTGGTCACCCATCCGACGACCAGCCATAGTGAAAGTTGCGTACCTCAGTGATCGTTTACCGAACACAGACCGCGGGGCCACGAGCGCTTCATTTTGTTTATAATGGTGCTAATTCTGTTGTTGAAACCACTAAACTAAACTTCTCTAAAATTATATTATTTTTATTAAGAGATTGCCAAATGCTATTTTGTTATTACTTCGAACTAAACTTAATGATATTATCAACAGCACTAAATTTGTATCTGACGTCAATATTTTTTTTTAAGTGATAAAATTCAACAAAACATGTATTTAAATGCCGACTAACTTAGTGATTGAACTGTCTATGAACATTTTTTACTTTTTGTTGAATTTTTTCACTTAAAATGAATTTTAGTGATGTCAGATACAAATTTAATGACACACAAAAGTTAGACGTTTTGACTAAAATTAGACGTCACCTATTTAGGTGACGTCTAATTTTAGTGGGACGTTTATTAATTTTAGTAACCGTTTGAAACGTGAATACTTTTAAAACGTTGTAACGTGAAAAATGTTCATAGGCAGTTCAATCACCAAGTTAGTCGGCATGTATTTACATTCGACTGTCTATGCACATTTTTCACGTTTTGTTCAATTTTATCACATAAAATGAATTTTAGTGACATCAGATACAAATTAAGTGCTATTTATAATATCACCAACTTTAGTTCGACTTAATAACAGAATAGCATTTGGCAATCTCTTAAGAAAAATTAGAAAATTTTAGAGAAATTTAGTTTAGTGATCTCAACAACAGAATTAGTCAATGTCAATTCTAATTTTAATACAGTTATGTCTAATTTTACTTTAAATAATTAACCACACAAAATAAAATGTCAAAAAATCTATTAATCAAGTTATATCTAAATTAACATTGTATCCAATTTAATTAAAATTCATAATTATTTAATGGCGCATGCAATTGATAACAATGATGCATATAAAAGCAGTCAAGTCTGTCTGCTATCATTGTCAGAACCCTATTGGTGCTTGCCCTGAGAAGTGGCTCTCTTACGAACTATCGAAAAAACAGTCAAAAATAAGTCTTTCATAGCCTCATACCAAGTGTAGGCTTTTACCCTATTAGGGTGGATTTATCAGAGTTCTTTTTTACCGAGGTTTGTACGTAACGGCTAACCGCACCGGGCCGTCGCGTACAACTCGGTACAGGAGCATCGCATTGTTCTCCTTATATACCCTGTATTTGGTCGATAAATGGGGTGGGTTGTTTGGATATACATTGTGTTGCTACATCAGTATGTAGAATATCCTTTGAAAAGTTTAAAATTTTAGAAACTAGAGGTACTAACCTACTTTTTGACTGCCTCTGCGGCGCGGTGGGAGCGTATCCGACTGCTACGCAAGAGGTCGTGAGTTCAATTCCCA
Organism: Thumatha senex; assembly: GCA_948477245.1. Taxonomy (NCBI): domain Eukaryota; kingdom Metazoa; phylum Arthropoda; class Insecta; order Lepidoptera; family Erebidae; genus Thumatha; species Thumatha senex. The sequence goes on from OX419753.1 coordinate 11,942,503, forward strand.
TCCAGGATAAAACTTTGTGCGATGAGCACAATGATTTATTCTGTGTGTGGGTGTTATTTATCTATAATATGTATGTATTTAGAAAAATATAAGTATGTTTATCAGTCATGTGGTTACCATTGTACAAGCTTTGGTTAGTTTGGAATCAGGTGGTGTTGTGTGAGTTGTCCCAACGATATTTATTTATTATTATTTATTACTGATAGCATCTAATCGTGGTGGCATACAAAAGCTGCTCATTAGCAGTCAATATGAGCAGATCCCAGATTCTAATTCCTAGTGGAGTTGGAAAGTAACTGGGAATACGCAAAGATGAAGAAGTAGGTGTCTCACTCTATAATATATTTAAACAGTCTGTACTAAACATAAACTAACAATCTAACAATCTTCACGCTGTATCCCTGACGGGGTAGTCAAGAGAGGACAGATCGCCAGGCTTCGCGATCCATGCATATTTCTTTTACTTTTTGCAGATTCATCAATCGCTTCATACATGCACGTCTAAGTATCCGAGTACTTTTTACTTAATTTTTTTTGTGTACTAAACATGACTGTTAAGTTATTGTCGAAGTATTCTTTTCAAGCTAAAGGAAAAAAGGCCTTACAAAATATTCAGCTGTGATACTCTATGTATATTTCCTCGATTGATGGGATTTTTTTTTGCACTTGCAACTCTGCTGGTCGAGGGACACTTCTGCGCACGTCGGTGAGTATTGACGCACGGCAGTACAGTTTCAGGAGTTTGTAAGCAACGTTCCTGTCGTGAAATCGTATGAACGTGGTGGCATCGGGGCGGGATACAACGAATTTACAAAATTTTTATTTTCTTTGTAATTACAATTCAGAGAGACACCGGTTAATTTATAATATTGTAGGTATTTGTGTATATGTATCTATATATTGTATATGTATATATTATTTATGTATTATATATGTCACTGAAAATATAAAAATTACCGAAGTGGTAATATTTTAATGTACTTGACACCATTCTGCCCCAAATTTAATTCTCATAATAATTCTCCATCTAAAGCTTGCCTGTAAGAAATTGCCTCTGTGCGATAAGACCGCCAATTGTAAAACCATTTTGTATTACATGGTAAATATGTTAAATGTATTTTAGGTGTTACAATAAAGAATAACTAACTAACTAACTACAATAGTAAATATATTGCATCCCGCCTGAAATACTTATTGTCACGCCTTTATCCCCGAAGGGGTAGGCAGTGACATACTAGACGCCCACGTTTCACCGTTATCATTTTTGACCACGTAACAGTGCATGAGCACGTTGTGGCGATTTGCTGTTGAAATTTTCAAGCTGCCCATAACGTCTTCAACGAGGCTTCGTTGAAGCCGTTGGTCCCGGTTGCCATTTTACTGGCAACCGGGACCAACGGCTTAACGTGACTTCCGAAGCACGGAATCGCTCGCAAATGTAAATTCCATAAAGTGGTCACCCACCCAAGGACCACCTATAGCGAATGTTGCTTAACGCAGTGATCGTTTACAGAACACCGAGCCAGCGGGGCCACGAGTGCTTCTGCCATATCAAATACTTATGAATATTTGATATAGTAGAAATTATCTGGTTTGCTTCAGCTACAAGGAGTAGGAAATTTGGCCGTGAGCTCACAGATTTAATTCTCAAGTTCATCAGCATCTTACGATAGGGACCCATCTCAGTGATTGTTTATGACACTTTACAAGGGTTAACGTACTTTAGAAGGCACGTTAACATGATAACCACCTTCGATCACTGTCATCTCAGTAATGTTGAAAACAATTCAGAAACCGCCACAAATTCACACAGTTTTCTTGTTAAATACGGTCATCATCATCATCATCCGAGCGTCTGTCCCAGTTGCGTCTCGCGACGCCCGGGGTCCGCTTTCCTACATTTTCTCCTCCACTTCGCACGGTCATCGGCATCCCCAGCACTTCTTGGGTCTTCCCCTCTTACAGGGACCCGGCGGGGCTGACATGGTCAGACATTTGTTACCTACGTAGCCCGGCGGTTGCCGCAAGACGTGACCGTACCAGCGAAGGCGACACTCTTGCAACTTGTCTGCAATGTCACGGACGTGAAGGCTGCCGCGGATGCGAGAGTTCCTCAGGCGGTCCATCCGCGTGACTCCACACATCCACCGCAGCATCTTCATTTCCGTGACACGCAGCTCCTGCTTGTGTCGCTCCAATATCGGCCACGTCTCACTGCCATGTAAAAGGACAGGTCTAATAATGGTTTTGTAGACCTGTCCTTTCAACCGGATCGGCATTTTAGGGTCACAAATGACACCGGTCATCTCCCACCATTTGGCCCACGCGGCAGCAATGCGTGACTTGACATCGCAATCGATGTCACTGGACGTGTGAAAAACAGATCTCAGGTATTTAACCTGGTCCGTGCGCTCGACCAAATCACCGCCTATGCGGACGGATGTGGGATCTGTCGAGTTTAGTGCCAAGTACTCGATCTTCGCCACATTTAGTTTCAGACCGCCGTTCTCAAGCGTCTCCTTCCACGCCTTTACACGTCGCACCAATCTGCCCCTGTCCGCGTCTGCCAGCGCAATATCGTCAGCATACATGAGCAACCATGGAGGCTGCTCATGCGGGTTTCTGATGCTGTCCGACAATTCGTCTAATATTACACTGAACAGAAGCGGACTAAGGACAGAACCCTGGTGTACCCCGACGGTGATGGGGAAGGGTTTCGTGTCGCCAACAGCAGTCCGAACCATTGAATCGGAGACACAGTACATGTCCCGGATAGTGTCAATATAGACCTCTGGAACCCCTTTGGACCGCAGTGCCCACCAGATCATCGCACGAGGAACACAGTCGAAGGCCTTCTGCATGTCTAGAAACAAACAGTGCAGAGGCGTGTTCTTCGACCTGTATTTCTCTGCGAAAACCCTCAGGGCAAAAACAGGGTCCGTGGTCCCATGACCAGGGCGAAACCCATATTGACATTCCGAGAGAGTACACTCCTGCCGGATCCGAGAGTCTATAATCCTCTCGAAGATCTTCATGGTGTGGGACATCACCTTTATACCGCGGTAGCTCACGCACTCCTGCACTGACCCCTTACCTTTGAAGACTGGAGTAATAATACTCAGTCTCCATTGGTTTGGGATCTGCCCGCTGAGGAGTATGCGGTTAAAAAGGTTTACTAAGATGCCCACACCGCGAGGACCCATCGCCTTCCAGGCTTCGATGGGGACTCCATCGGGTCCGACAGCTTTCCGATTCTTTATGCGGCGAAGCGCAGTCAGGACTTCTCCAGGCGTTACCGGTGGCACTAGTCCCTGATTCGGAGGGAGGTCCGGAGGCTGCACCTCTTTATGCTGTTTATTAAGCAGCTCGTGGAAGTACGAGCATCGAGTATCTCTCCTTTACCGCGAGGTCTTCGCTTAACAGGTTGCCCTCAGGGTCTTTTACACAGCGACACTTGGATATATCCTGTGCCGCTTGGCCCTGGAGCGCGCCAGCTTATAGATGAGCTTCTGCCCCTCAGACGATTCCAGCTTATCATACAAAGGTTGTAAGTGGTCTCGTCTGGCTCTGGCTACAGCTCTCTTTGTGGCGCGCTTGGCAGCCTTGTACGCGTCGCGGTCTTCGGGAGATCCGGTCGCTTGCCACTTTTTAAAGAGGGCTTTCTTCTCCTTGGTCTCCCTCAGGACTGCGTCGTTCCACCACCAAGTTTCCTTGTCACATTTGCGTCCACCCTTAGACTCACCGAGCACCACCCTCGCCGCTCCAAGGATGGCCGCCTGAACTTTGTCCCAGTAATCTTGAACTGGTTCGCCTTCAGTGTCGGTGCACTTGTCACCGACAGCTGAGACGAACTCCTGGGACCTAGTTTCATCAAGCAGCCACCATCTGATGCGGCGCTGGCACCGCTCGATGCGTTTGCCTTTAGGCTTCACGCAGAGGTCCATGACAAGGAGACGGTGTTGTGCAGTAAGACTCTCACAGGGTATGACCTTGCAGTTGGCCACCTTGCCGTTAAATACGGTATTGGCGCGGAACGCTAAACTTGTATGGTTGGCGATTATTATTTTTAAAAATAAGAGTATATGTTGTGTTCATATTTTATATACTACTCGGGACTTCACGCGAAACAATTTTGTACTTACATTCACCGACGTTTCGAGCACGTTGCAGCGCCCGTGGTCGCGGCTGGACTGATGGTGAGGACCGAGAGTATGCATGGGGTTACTTTTGTTTGTGGCTACCCTCCATTATTATTATAATGCAGGATAAGGCCGGCGACAAACTACACTCACTACGTCAGTCTTGTTTGGCACAGGTCTTCATGTTGTGTTTTTGTGTGTTTAAAAATGGTGGATTTTTGAATATACAGAGTTGAAAAACATTTGTGTGAATAGGGAAGTTATAATGTTGCAGTGAAAAGCGGCTTTTAAGAGTTATTCCCGAACCTCCATGGAAAGCCCCAGTAAGGTTTCAACCGTTTCATTGTAATAGGGACACAGGACTTAAGACTGCACTTAACGTCTATAAAGGACTGGACATGACGAATAATAATAATAATTGTTGGACATTTTTTTTTACACATCGCCGTCTAGCTCAAAGTAAGCTAATATAAGCTTGAGTTATGGGATCTAGACGACTGATAAACATACTTATATATTTCTAACTACATACTTATTTTACATAGAATACACCCAAACACCGAAACAAATCTTTATGGATCACACAAATATTTAATCTGACCCGGGAACCGAACCCGGGACCTCAGTCACGACAGTCGCAAGCACTACATGCTGCGCCATCGAGGCAGTCGGGTCAATAGGTACTAAGCAAAGTTGAATACCAAAGGCTACTTGCGTTTTCGCCCTTTCCGTTAGCCAGTAGGTGCACCGCTAACTGGTGAAGTCACGTAGGTCCCGAATATCTTAGTAGGGTCTCTTACAACCTCCCAATGAGGCTCTGCCACTTTTTAAAGAACTTAAAATCTGCTATTTTATGTCAACGTAAGCCTTATTTCAATATAAAACATAAAACTTAACTATCTTTACGCTGTATCCCTGAAGGGGTAGTCAGAGAGGGCAGATCACCAGGCTTTACGATCCATGCATACTCTTTCGCTTCCTGTAGATTCATTAATCGCTTCATACATGCATGTTTAGATATCCGGGTCGAGTACTTATGAATTCCAATATCAACCTAAATAATGGAAATACCCATAAGTTCTCAAAATAAATGTCACTGTTCTAGAGTCAAAAGTGGCAGAACAATGTCATTTATTTTAAGAATTTATTTGTATTTAGAAAAATTCATATAGAAAATGGCATATTTTTATTTTTTAAATAGTTGAATGACAGTGGCTTATGCTACCATAAAATAGCAAAATAAAAGCCTAGGAAGGTCTACTGCCACTCATCATCAACCGAGCCCCAGTTTCGTCTCGCGACGCCCGGGGTCCGCCCTCCTACATTTTTTCCTCCACTTCGCACGGTCGGGCTCAGAGCAAATATAATAAGTTCTACTGCCTCTAACTAATTGAAAATGGGCACGGTGTACCATGGACTTTGCAACACTGTAATAGTATTGCAAACGTCCCGAATATCTTACATATATATTGTCACGTCCATATTCCCGAAGGGGTAGGCAGAGGGATTCTTTACGCCCACATTTCATTGTATGCAATTTTTTTCCCACGTTACAGGTGGTGAGCCCATTACACTATTAATGTAAATAAAATCGCGTTGACAAAAATGTAAAGTCTTGTTAAGTCTGTATATCGGGTCGATAAGGATACGGTTTGTACGGAGAATGGAAATAGCCAGTGTTGCTATATCATAATTATGTATTACCCACTTATAGATTCATTTAGATCTATCAGATTCAACTAGCCTCACTGTCTTTGCCCAAGTGTAGGCTAGTCCCCAGTGGGATGGATACATCAGTTTTTTTTTACCGAGGTTTGTACGTAACGGCTAACCGCACCGGGCCGTCGCGTACAACTCGGTACTGAAGCCTCACATTGGTCTCCTTTTATACCCTGTATTGGGTCGATAAAGGGGTGGGTCGTCTAAAAATAGATTGTGTGCGATATCATTTTAAAGAATCTCCCTAAAAATAAGTAAAGAATAAATGTGAAAGTAAACGAAGGAGAGCCCACAGATCTAAGTAAAAGCTTTGGATGCCAAAATAATACACGATTGGTTAAAATTATTTTATAGTAAAATGCATTATATATTTAATTTGCATTTCGCTATAAATGGTCATTACATTTGAAAAATAAAATCTTTTCTTTACTTTTAAGTATAAGTACTCGGATACTCAGACGTGCATATATGAAGCGATTATTGAATCTACAGGAAGCGAAAGAAGTATGCGTAAATCGCGAAGTCTGTCCTCTCAGACTACCCTGTCAGGGATACAGCGTGGAGATAGGAAAGTTTTTTTTTTACCGTAGTTGTGCGCATATACAGCATTACGCTATAATTTTATCACTACTTAAAATAAATGCCTTTTAATCTCTAATATATTCTACTGACAATCTCCATAAAGCTTTTCATCAGTTAACCAATATCGCTTTTTTGGTAAAACATATGCGATGTATCTTCACTCCTTACATACTTTTCCTTAATTCTGGGAAAATGTATATTCTGGTATCACAAATGTCTGCGTGGCAACCCTGCGCACGGCAACTTTTATTGACGTACGGCAGTACAATTTCTGAGGTTTACGAGTACTCTCCTTGTCGTGACGGTTTATCAGCGAAAGTATGACGGGTAGGAAAATTTATATAAAAGAGAGTGGATATGAGTTTTATTGCCAGGTTCTTCCTCAGGCTCTACCTATTGCGTTCCGAATCTGGCAGTAAATGTAAATGTAGAAGCAGTAATGTTGACGTTCATAAGTGTTACTTTGTGATCTACATTTTCATTAAATTAGCATAAAACTTAGTTAAGATTTATTACGTTTAACTAGCATATTTATTTGTTAGATTAAAAAAATGCATTTAAAAGCGGTTAGCTCCTAAACGCTTTTAAATGCATTAATTCACTGACGTTTTGACCAGATTGCGCCGACCGTGGTCACCAACTAACACCCCGTGGCCCCATCTCCTCTGCAGCCGAATCCGTATGGTGCAAGATTCTTCATACAAAATAACACCGAAAATGTGAGCATATATATACAATACAATTACGACTATATTAGGTAGGCAGAAATAACGTAGTGAGAACGTTTTTTGGTCGCATGTAATAAGGGGCAAGTTTATTGCCGCCACCGGGCATTTCTACAGTGTTTATTTATTAATCTATCACGCCCGAAGGGGTTTCAAAGGCATATTATAAGTCCACTTTTCACGTAATAGGTGTTGAGCAGACGCAGGTTGTGACTACCTGCTGTTGAAATTTTTCAAACCGCCCATTAGGCCTTCAACTTGCCATGTTACTGGCAACGGCTTGCGCTGGCGGAAACTCTCGCAAATGTAAATGCCACAAAGTGATCACCTATCTGTGACCAGTGATAGCGAAAATAGCTTAACGCAGTGATTGTTTACGGAACACTAACTTACAACCTACGGAAAAATCTCGGTGCGGTGCGCCAAAAGAAGTTTTCACTTTAATAATAGCCTTCATTGAAACTCAATAACAAGAAACGGTTGCATAACCAGTAGATAGGATATAGTATCACAATGTTTACATTTAAATCCATCAATCTATCTTCCATTTAATATACACAACACGTAATATAATGAAAAACATGTTATCAAGTATGTTTCCGTACGTAATGATAATATTGCCTAAACAATAAGGGGTCACCCTTATTGTTTAAGGTCAGATTATGTTTCTGTCAAATCAGACAGTTGCTATAACAATAAAACTATATATTTCTACAGAACTATTACCCATTCTCTCCATATTTACATCATACTTGTTGAATTTATAGAAGTTTTGGAGCGAAACATTTTGGCATTAGTAATATAATAAAATAAATATAAATATTGTTGGGACTACTCACACAACGCCATCTGATTCCAAACTAAGCAGAGCTTGTACTATGATACCCAGATAACTGATAAACATACTTATATATTTCTAAATACATATATATTATAGATAAATAACACCCAGACACAGAATAAACCATCGTGCTCATCACACAAAGTCTTATCCTGAGTTGGAATCGAATCCACGACTTCTTGCGTAACAGTCGGATACACTCCCACCACATCGAATGAGTGAAGTGCAATACTTAAATAACAATGATTTTCACTCGTTTAACGTAAACATTGACAATTGAATTTTTCTTTTCTTTTTTCCTTTTTATGTAAGGCATAATAGTTTATAAATTATATCGCCTTTTTTTAAAAATTAAAAAACAGTTTTCCATAGATTATTACCTCCTTGATTAGTCCTCTCTTAAAAAGAACCTCCGTTAGCTCCCTAAATTCACACATCAGTATAACCGTTTAGTTTGTAATAATCAACATCGTTCACGAAAGTTATTATTTCCATAGATTGTCCACAAAAACTAAATTTGGCTTAAAAGTTCCATAGATTGACAATCTATGGAATGTTTAAGCCACATTTAGTTTTTGTTTTAGATTTATTTTCATTTGAACCTTTTATATTCTAGTACAATATTCTCGACTTCTATGTCTTTGTGAAGTAAAGTACCTAAAGTGGTAGAAGCGGTACTAAAGCATCTATGAAGTTTGTGAAGAGATATGTTAAATAACATTTTACTACCACATATCATATTATATTTCACTACTGCTTGATGTAAATTTTGTTTGGTCTAAGAATCCATCTTTTCTAAATATAAGACTTACTAGTTTTATATATTAATATACGACATAAGTCCTCAAACAAATATTCACAGTTTCAATTATTCATCATTATTATTCAATAACCTATGAACAACTTAATACTCAATAGGAAAGTCATAAAATGTAAGTATTTTTGCTAACACTCTATGATATAATTTATTTTAAAGTAGATAATTGTAAAGTTGATAAAGTGACTTATTTTTCTTCGTTTCGTGATTTTTGATTGAAATGGTAAAAATAGTGAAATGTCAAACTGATTGTGTCTCAAAAAACAAAAAAAAACTGTTTAAATAAAAAAATAAAATTCTTTAAAGCAGCATTGGCTGTGACCGTTGCCTGTTTCACCAGGTAAGAAAAAACAAAAAGTGTTTGTCAGCTAGGTTCTTTTGATGTGATTATTTTCTTAGACTTTTTTATGTGTGATATCCAAATATTATAGACATCACAGAAGCATTTACTGACGTGACGTAATTAGGTAAGTATATTACGTTTGTGGAGAATTTCTATATTGTAGGTAGGAAAAAATAACATAACCTCAAAAATTTACTCCATTTTTGAAATAATAATATTTTGAGTTCTCATATTTTTCAGCTTCAAAAGACTGTAGACTTGAGTAGGTGGTATGTTTATTACTCTTATACCTCTATACCGATACCTCTATTCGTGAGATAAAGGGTACTGACAGACGGGTTCCAAAGCGATGTAGACGGATGGACAAGAACCTATAAGGTAGGTATCTGTTTTCTTTTCTATTGAGATAGGGAGCCGGACTTTTTGGCGGGAGAGTGACGAGTGCGGACGCTTGCTGTATATTATTTTCTAAAACTAGTGCATTTATCTTGTTTTATGTGCGGGAGTGGTGATTTCTTGGACATAAAAGTTGTGTTAACGTGCTATAGTGATAGACAATGATATATATGCAGTGAAATGCTATTTTCTCTCTTGACGCGAAAAGTCCACTGAAAACCTCAGTATAAGAATCACCATTATACTGATGGTAAGGACAAGGACCTAGGACTGAGGACTCGACATCGACAAAGACTGGACAGGACGAATAAGAAGAAAAGATTGAAGAAATATGATATAATAAATAAGATTTGGCTAAAAGGTCTTTGTAACCAGGCCATAAAATAATTATTAAAAATAAAAAGATAGGGAACCCTAAAAATTACTTAAATGACATCCTGCGAAAAAGAAAATGACATTTTGTAAAATTGTCATCATACGAAAATGATGTTTTGTATAAGTGAAATTATGCGAAAGCGATTAAAATTATCACAATGAAATTTTAGGAAAGTGGAAAAGGGCGTTATTAGATGAGCGAGTTACTGGATACCTTATTATATAGATTTAGATGCCATCTCCAATTTTAATGCTCTTGGGAGGGCTATTTTTAAAGATGATCATGGTTCGGCGTATTTCTTCTCTCAGATAGTGTTTAGCAGACCAAAACAGTCCTTTTGAGGGTAAAGACTCGCCGTAATCGTCGTGACAAATATAGATTATGTGCACGTAGTGCTAAGACGGCTCTCATGGGAAATAGTATATTGTGCATGGCACCTAAGTTTTATAATAAGATTCCAAATATTTACAAAGATTTGAATATAAATATTTTTAAGAAAAAATTTAAAACGCTTTTAAGTTCCCGCAATATAATAGACCGCAATTTAATTTAATGAGATTTACTATTAATTTACTATTTATTTACTTTAAATAAATAATTATTTACTGTATTGAAATTGTTCTCTGACATACTACTCGTATAATCTATTTTGACATATATGCTTTTTATATTAACTTGTCTTAAACTGCAAAATATGTGAGTTTTATATGCGTGCAGATACACTCACGCTTATTAATATTTGTACATCTAAATATCATAAATAAATTAACTTTATGTTAACATTAAATATAACCTTAAAAATATGAATAAACATAAACAAACAAAAAAAACTTAACATCTAAATTGACGCTCGTGGCCCCGCGGTCTCAGTGTTCCGTAAACGATCACTGAGTTACGCAACTTTCACTATGGCTGGTCCTCGGATGGGTGACCGCTTAGTGGCATTTACATTTGCGAGCGTTTCCGTGCTTCGGAAGGCACGTTAAGCCGTTGGTCCCGGTTGCCAGTAAAATGGCAGTCGTTAAGCCTGGTTGAAGGCCTTATGGGCGGCTTGAAAAATTCAACAGCAGGTAGCCACAACCTGCGTCTGTCTATTTCAACACGGCAATGGGCTCGCCACCTATTACGTGGGACAGGAATCCACACGGTGAAAAGTGGGCATATAATATGCCTCTGCTACCCCTTCGGGGATAAGGCGTGATGGATATTTATTTATTTATTTTACTAAATTGACAGATCATGTTGATACTAATAGTATTATTTTGTAACACCCAATGTCAATCTTATCTTTTTGTATTTTATTTCCTTATTTCCAAAATGGTGAGCTTATAATACTTTGTTCATTGTAGTATTTTTCAAAGGGGTGTAAGGGGCCCCACCAAGATCTTCGGGGCCCAAGTCAACCTCCCGTGCCAGTGCGTGCACCTGCTGATTAACGGACGAGGCTCTTGCGCTGGCTTTCCCCTCTGGGGTTGGGATGTCTGAGGGCGTCGCTCCCATAAAAGCCACCCGCTGAAACAAAAATGAAAAGAAGTAAAAGGAATGCTGCTATTGATAGGGCGCCGCCGCAAAACGGCGCGCAGGAGCCCCGCCCGACTCCTGTGGCAAGTGGGCTAGGGCTGCCGTGTGTCGGGCCAGCACGGCTAAAGAAGTTAGCCCCAATCCGAATCCGCTTCGCATCTTGGAACATTGGCACGCTGACTGGGCGTGCGGTAGAGTTGGCCGAAGTACTCTCCAGGCGGAGGGTGGACGTGGCGTTCCTGCAGGAGACTCGGTGGAAGGGCAACAGAGCCCGGCCTTTGCAGAAAGGCTACAAGCTGTACTACACGGGTGCGCCTGGTGGGGAGAACGGGGTGGCCGTGGTGCTCTCCGAAGGGCTGCAGAGCGGCATCTTGGAGGTGAAACGCTGTAGCGACCGGCTTATGATCGTGAGGGTGCTTATCGATGGGATTATTACCCACCTGATAAGTGCCTACGCGCCACAGGCCGGTTGTAGCGACGCCGATAAGATGTCGTTTTGGGGCCAACTCGAGGGAGTGCTTCGGAGCATTCCGTTGTCACAGGGAATCGTTTTGGGCGGCGACCTAAATGGTCATGTGGGTGAGAGGTGTGAGGAGTTTGAACGTGTTCATGGTGGTTTTGGATACGGCACCCGCAACACTGAAGGAGGAACTATCCTCAGAACGTGTGCGGCTGCCGATCTGGCCATTGTGAACACGTATTTCAAAAAGAAATCCGAACATCTCATCACCTACAAGAGCGGGAGGCGTACAACTCAGATCGATTTCCTACTCACTAGGCGACACAGCATCGGCAAGGTGGCCAACTGCAAGGTCATACCCGGTGAGAGTCTTACTGCACAACACCGTCTCCTTGTCATGGACCTCTGCGTGAAGCCTAAAGGCAAACGCATCGAGCGGTGCCAGCGCCGCATCAGATGGTGGCTGCTTGATGAAACTAGGTCCCAGGAGTTCGTCTCAGCTGTCGGTGACAAGTGCACTGACATTGAAGCCGAACCAGTTCAAGATTACTGGGACAAAGTTCAGGCGGCCATCCTTGGAGCGGCGAAGGTGGTGCTCGGTGAGTCTAATGGTGGACGCAAATGTGACAAGGAAACTTGGTGGTGGAACGACGCAGTCCTGAGGGAGACCAGGGAGAAGAAAGCCCTCTTTAAAAAGTGGCAAGCGACCGGATCTCCCGAAGACCGCGACGCGTACAAGGCTGCCAAGCGCGCCACAAAGAGAGCTGTAGCCAGAGCCAGACGAGACCACTTACAACCTTTGTATGATAAGCTGGAATCGTCTGAGGGGCAGAAGCTCATCTATAAGCTGGCGCGCTCCAGGGTCAAAGCGGCACAGGATATATCCAAGTGTCGCTGTGTAAAAGACCCTGAGGGCAACCTGTTAAGCGAAGACCTCGCGGTAAAGGAGAGATGGCGCTCGTACTTCCACGAGCTGCTTAATAAGCAGCATAAAGAGGTGCAGCCTCCGGACCTCCCTCCGAATCAGGGACTAGTGCCACCGGTAACGCCTGGAGAAGTCCTGACTGCGCTTCGCCGCATGAAGAATCGGAAAGCTGTCGGACCCGATGGAGCCCCCATCGAAGCCTGGAAGGCGATGGGTCCTCGCGGGGTGGGCATCTTAGTAAACCTTTTTAACCGCATACTCCTCAGCGGGCAGATCCCAAACCAATGGAGACTGAGTATTATTACTCCAGTCTTCAAAGGTAAGGGGTCAGTGCAGGAGTGCGGGAGCTACCGCGATATTAAGGTGATGTCCCACACCATGAAGATCTTCGAGAGGATTATAGACTCTCGGATCCGGCAGGAGTGTACTCTCTCGGAGTGTCAATATGGGTTTCGCCCTGGTCATGGGACCACGGACCCTGTTTTTGCCCTGAGGGTTGTCGCAGAGAAATACAGGTCGAAGAACACGCCTCTGCACTGTTTGTTTCTAGATATGCAGAAGGCCTTCGACTGTGTTCCTCGTGCGATGATCTGGTGGGCACTGCGGTCCAAAGGGGTTCCAGAGGTCTATATTGACACTATCCGGGACATGTACTGTGACTCCGACTCAATGGTTCGGACTGCTGTTGGCGACACGAAACCTTTCCCCATCACCGTCGGGGTACACCAGGGTTCTGTCCTTAGTCCGCTTCTGTTCAGTGTAATATTAGACGAATTGTCGGACAGCATCAGAAACCCGCATGAGCAGCCTCCATGGTTGCTCATGTATGCTGACGATATTGCGCTGGCAGACGCGGACAGGGGCAGATTGGTGCGACGTGTAAAGGCGTGGAAGGAGACGCTTGAGAACGGCGGTCTGAAACTAAATGTGGCGAAGACCGAGTACTTGGCACTAAACTCGACAGATCCCACATCCGTCCGCATAGGCGGTGATTTGGTCGAGCGCACGGACCAGGTTAAATACTTGGGATTTGTTTTTCACACGTCCAGTGACATCGATTGCGATGTCAAGTCACGCATTGCTGCCGCGTGGGCCAAATGGCGGGAGATGACCGGTGTCATTTGTGACCCTAAAATGCCGATCCGGTTGAAGGGACAGGTCTACAAAACCATTATTAGACCTGTCCTTTTACATGGCAGTGAGACGTGGCCGATATTGGAGCGACACAAGCAGGAGCTGCGTGTCACGGAAATGAAGATGCTGCGGTGGATGTGTGGAGTCACGCGGATGGACCGCGTGAGGAACTCTCGCATCCGCGGCAGCCTTCACGTCCGTGACATTGCAGACAAGTTGCAAGAGTGTCGCCTTCGTTGGTATGGTCACGTCTTGCGGCAACCGCCGGGCTACGTAGGTAACAAATGTCTGGCCATGTCAGCCCCGCCGGGTCCCGGTAAGAGGGGAAGACCCAAGAAGTGCTGGCTTGACGTCGTAAGGGATGACATGCCTGCCAATGGTCTCACCACAGGGGATGCCGACGACCGTGCGAAGTGGAGGAGAAAATGTAGGAAAGCGGACCCCGGGCGTCGCGAGACGCAACTGGGACAGACGCTCGGATGATGATGATGAGTATTTTTCAAAGTGGTTTTTTATTTGAAACCCTTCATTTATGATAAAATGCGGCTCAGTATAAAAACATTTGCCAAATATTGTAACCAATGCAGGACGTAACGTTAGCGCTCAAACAAATACGAGTTCGCTTAAATATTAAGAAGCATCTCAGTGTGAGATGTCTGTTGGTTTCTCATCTTTCGCAGCCAGTCGCGTCACTAAGCAATACTATAACGTAAATTTATTATTTTTGTCACTTAAAATTTTAATTTACAGTTCGAGTGACTGTTTTAATACTACCCTTTTAAAAATTGTACTACAAAATAAATTAGAAACATTATGTGACGTGTTTGCTTTCTGTGAAATCATATTTTTACGCGTACACTATTTTTACAACAAAACCTATATACCTACTTGTACCAATATTTAATTAATTGCCATTTTGACTCCGAACGCACGCTAGCAAATTGCGTGTTTTGGTGAGTTTAACACGTCCCAAAACACCTCCATTAGGGCAGAAAGGTAGCCGAGGAGGTTTAGTGGGTATTCCCAGCACCACCACGATCAGGTGCTTGGGCGACCCCCACACAAGCCCATTGCTAGTCTTTAAGCGGATCTCTCCAAGTACAAAAAAAAAACGGTACAAAGTGCGTAAAGGCATTATACTGTGTTATCAAAAAAAAAAACAACAAAGCTTGCATTCGATTTAATTTGAATGTCAAGGTTGTCTAGTTCTGTTGGTTATATTAATTTCCCTGTTTGGAGCCAGTCAAATCACCATATGCACAAACAATAAAAAAAGGGAAAATATAGAGAATGGAGAGATGTAAGGGCCCTCTTGTCTAAAAAGAAAAAAGGCATAGAAAGAAGAATCATTTATGCATTACAATTGTTTGATAACCACTATTATAAAACACCTTAACACTGAAATACCTTAACACGGCAATGGGCTCACTACCTGTTACGTGGGACAAAAAGCATACGGTAAAATGTGGGCGTATAGTATGCCTCTGCCTACCCCTTCAGGACTAAAGGCGTGACAATATGTCTTTCTTCTATTACTGTACTCTGCGCTGATTCCTATTTATTATAAATAATATAAACAAATAAATTATAACAAATACAGAACACCAAGTCCGCCAACTTTGGAAATTGATGATACTGACACACCCCGCGGTACATATCAGAGGCCCAAGAAACCTCAACTGCATTTCGTGCTGTTAACTGACATCCGAAGTAACAACACAGGCGCCCTTACGGCCTGGGAGATTAAATGGCGATCAAAAGTCAAAAAATGCCGCGCTTAGCAGTGAAATAAAAGTAAACTTTACTTTATTTTCACTCTTACTTTATCTCCCCACTTGGAGCGGTCGTCAGCATCCACTGTAGTGAGACACTCACGCATATAATCTATTACGACGTCAATCCTGTACTTATCGGTAACCGGAGGACCGTAGAATAGAACCAAAATCGCTGTTGTTAGCTGTCAAAACGTTAGTAGACTATCAAAAATGCAACTGACTAGCCGCTACTGGCGAGTGTTTTTAGAATTTTATCGGCCATCCGATAGAAGTCTATTGGAGTACGATTGTAATAGTAGACTACGATATACTGTCAAAATTGTACCGGTGGCTTTCTATTGTGCAACGATTTCTATTCTCTTCTGACGCGATTGAATTAGTAGACTTTAATTGTTCCCCACATAGCTCGGCAGTTGTCGCAAGACCTGTTAAACCAGCAAAGGCGACCCTCGTGCAATTTATTTGCAATGCTGGCTTAACATGACTTCCGAAGCACGGAAACGCTCGCAAATGTAAATGCCACAAAGTGGTCACCTATCCCTGACCACGAGCGCTTCATATTTAATTAAAAAAATGTTGTGTACTCTTCGAATATTGTCAATAAAGACTTATGCATACTTCAGTCATGTGTACAATCTCTTTAAGAGTTGAACCAAACGTGATGGACACACGATAGATATTGTTCACACATTTCTTGTAAAGTGTGTTATTGGTGCGTGCGCGTGCGCGCATAAATATGCGCTCTGTTTGGCAACACGAGAGCGTAATAAACGCATTGGTGGTGTGATGTGATAAGTGACAGTTTTTGTATATTTATATACACCGAGCAATATACAAAAGTAATAATAACACCGCATGTCAAATTTAAGTCTGGCTGCTGGCGAAAATCGTATACGTGAACAGGGGTCGTGTCTGCAATTGAATCGTGTCGGAATAGAATCGAAATCGTCGCTCAATAGAAAGCCATCGGTACAATTATTACTTTTTTTCGTAGTCTACTACTACAATCGTACTCTAATAGAATTCTATCGGTCGGCCGCTGAGTTCTACTAAGACGTACCGCTCCAGTGGCCGCTAGTCAGTTGCATTTGTGATAGTCTACTAACATTTTGACAGCTAATAACAAAAATCGGAAGCGCTCGTGGCCTCGCGGACTCAGTGTTCTGTAAAGGATCACTGAGTTTCGCAACTTTCACTATGGCAGGTCCCCGGATGGGTGACCACATTGGCGAGCCTCTCCGTGCTGCGGAAGGCACGTTCAGCCGTTGGTCCTGGTTGCCAGTAACATGGCACTCGTTAAGTCAAATTAAGGCCTTATGAACGGCTTGAAAAATTTCAACATCAAGTAATTACAACCTGCGTCTGTCTATTTCAACGCGGCAATGGGCTCACCACCAATTGCGTGGGACAGGAATACACATGGTTAAAAAGTACACAAACAATATATATACCTCTGCCAACCCGTCGGGGATAAGGCGTGATAGATAAATTAATAAAAACAGCGATTCTGGTTCTATTCTACGGCTTGTCAATAGTAGACTTCACCCCCTGAACACATACGAATATGTTTTATAATATTACTAAGCTTGCTCCCCGTCTTCGCCCATGACATATTCGAACCCCCGTAGCACCCTTTGAATTTCGTCGTTTTTTTTTTACATTAATGTATTCAAAATTTGCCTGATATGTTAGAATTTTGGACTACTGCTTCGCTTTAGTAGCGTGATGATATAATAGCCTACAGTCTTCTTCGATAAATGATATTCGACCCAGTAGTTCCTGAGATTAGCTTGTTCTTGCAAGTATGTTGCAAATTACGAAACGCAAGAGGAAAGACAGACAAGGGAAGAGACCAGTAGAAAAGATTTTAAAAGTCAAACACAACCTAAGCAAGCAAGGCTCTCGTTACCAGGCAATTCATTTGTTCAATAAGTTACCTGTAGAGTTAAAGATTCTCCTGTACACAGGATTGATTAAAGTTAAACTTAAAAAAATATTAATTTCTAGATGTTTGTACAGTGTAAATGATCTCTAATTATTATCTTTGAAAACTCCACTTCAAAATGATTGATCTTTTTTGACATGTAATAATTTCAGGGATATCTGATAATTGACTAATATTAATGACATTGCAGGTTTATAAATGGTTTTTCTTTTTTATTGTAGTTGTATTTTGACTTATTGATGTACATGTATAATATGATGCATTTCTAACTAAGGTTAAGGAAATACAATGATTAAATATAGTGCCTATTCAATATTTATCAGTTTATTTGAAAGAAATCATAAATAATTCGTTTAGGAAAGAATAAGAGATAAGACTAGAATAAATATGTAATGAAAAAGAAGCAAATGTTATAAATGTTATAAACTATATATTCAATACAATGTAAATTGTTTTATGAATGAACAAATGAAAAAATGAAATAATCAACCAAACAAATAACAAACTCTTCAGCTTTAAAGGTATATTAGTATAGAGTATAGACTATACTTGCCACCCGTCTCCGTCCGCCCATGACATAGTTCGTACTCCCTGTTGTACCGCTCATATCCAATCCCTGCCCCTTACCTATTGTCAAATCCTACTAATCCTACTAATATTTAAACGCGAAAGTTTGTAAGTATGGATTGATGTTTGTTACTCTTTCACGCAAGATCCGTTAACGTTAAGTTAACAATATACCTGTTCACGCAAATAACTCAGTACCCGGTTTAGCGCTTTTTAGTACACACTATACCTGTTTACGTAAATAACTCAGTTCCCGAGTTAGCGCTTTTTTGTACACAGTATACCTGTTCACGCAAATAACTCAGTTCCCGGATAAGCGCTTTTTAGTATACAGTATAATACCTGTTCACGCAAATAACGGAGTTCCCGGATTAGCACTTTTTAGTACACAGTATACCTGTTCACGCAAATAACTCAGTTCCCGGATTAGCGCTTTTTAGTTAACAGTATACCTGTTCACGCAAATAACTCAGTTCTCGGATTAGAGCTTTTTTGTACACAGTATACCTATATTTTGTTTCTCAGTATTCCAATAAGTACGGCAAAACATAATGGTCCAGTGTAAATGCTCTCCTATAAAATTACTTTCGCTGTAAATAAAAGCCGGTACTCTAGACCGCATGCCATTGCATCTCCGGACGTCAACAAAGACGTTTGTGTCTGTAAAGAGTATAATTCAGATTTATTACGAGTTTGTGAAAAGTGTTAATTTTTATATCGTTGTGTGTGTGTGTTTTATTTATTTATTTTGGAAGTGTTTTGTGAAGTAAAAGGTTGGTGGTAAACTTTGTTTTTTTTTATATAATTTAGGTGGTGAACAAGCATACGGTTCCCCTGATAGATAGCGGTCATTGTGGCCTGTGGAAGTTTGGAAGATCAGGAGGTGTATGAATAAAAATAAGATTGGAGGATAACTGGAAACTTAAGGAATTGGGACGAGAAGTCTGAAAGAAACAGGAATAAAACGTAGATAAATTTAGCTCTGGCGACTTTTAAATTTCTATCTTCACGCAGTGTATGGACACTGCGTGAAGACCCGTCATGGGACGGGGTAGTCAGAGAGGACAGATCGCGATCCATGCATACTTCTTTCGCTTCCTGCAGATTCATTAATCGCTTCATGCATGTATGAAGGATCACTTCTGGGTATCCGAGTACTTTTGATCTTTCCGTTTCTAAGCAATTTGCTGACTAAGAATCTAAGATCGTATATAAAGAAATTCCTGTAGGAAATATAGGAACTTTTTTCTGTAATATAAAGTAACAGATGTATAAATGATATTACTGAAAAAAATATTCAGTAGTTTTTGCGTGAAAGAGTAACAAACATCTATACAACCATACAAACTTTCACAACTATAAAGATAAATAAAAATGTAAGTGTCTGCTTGTAATTTCAAAGTAACAGCTTTACATTCAATTCTTACAATAATATAAACAAGAATTTATAAAAAGAAATCTATTTTTAATATTATTGCTGTCTGTTTGTTTGTTCTGACTAATCTTTAAAACGGCTAGAACGATTGTAACGAGACTTTCAATGGCAGATAGCTGATATTATAACGAGTAACTTAGGCTACATTTTAGCCAATATTCTTGTAGTCCACTAGTTACACATAAAGTAAAAATTCCTTTTAACTACCTATTGATTTAAAATCCTTTCCGTAGTTATAAAGGTCTAAGCGTCCATACATTTTAATATATCAATGCATAATCACAATGAAGCGCTCGTGACCCGCTGACTTAGGGCCGAATTACAGAACGTTTCTCAATACTCAAGAAGCACTTGAGAGTGTATAATAAGGCGAAGCGGTTCTTGAGTATTGAATAAACAATCACTGCGTTAAACAACTTCGATGGGTGAGTCTTTTGTGGCATTTGCATTTGAGAGCGTTTCCGAGCTTCGGAAGGCACGTTAAGCAGTACTTTTCACCTTCATTTTCGGTACGGTCGTGGGCATCCTCAGTAGTAAGACGATTGGCACGCATTTCATTTATACGACATCAAACCAGCAGTGCTTTGTTTTTGCATGACATGACCATGTCATCGAAGGCAATGCTCTTGCAACTTAGCTGCAATGTAACTCTTGCAACTTATCTGCAACGTCACTTTTGCAACTTATCTGAGTTGCAACTTTCGCTATGTATAGATCTCGGAAAACAGGTTTTTTTAAATTATTTATTAATTAAAATCGCTGCTATCTGAACTAGGTTTTGTACCTGTATTTCAGATGTCAGTGTTCTCTGAAGGTAGGTACTTTAATTATTTATGTAGGTAAGTAGTATAGGTTCCATCAAATAATTATTTACGAGTCTTGGTTGAAATATTTATGTGTTACAAAAGGAAAGTTGAGTGAATGTGGTGTATGCTCCCACGTATGTGCGTGTGTGTGTGTTTTTGTGTGAGTGTGTGTGTAAGTGTGTGTGTGTGTGTGTGTGTATGGTTGTGTATGTTTAGAGGGGTGTGTGAGAGCGTTAATGGGTGTGCGTGGATACCCGCGTACGTGTTTAAAATTCAAATGCTGCTATTGAGCAAGGCTTCAGTGCTTTAAAATTTAGGGTTTTTAACCATTCCATTACCTTTGATTTTGTCTCACTGTAATGTAATGAATATATTTTAAGTGAATTTTGTACTTTATTATACAGACGAGCGTTCGGAACATAGTATTGGCGACTCGCAAAAGCTGTCCTATGCCGAACCACACCACAAACTGATGGACATCGCCTGCGTTTATATTCCAGAAGCTTCGGTGTAAATTTTAATGTCCTGTGTGTTTTCAATACAGTGCGCAAGATAAAAAGTTGCCTTACTGTGAGCACCCCACATTCTCTGTACAACTAGATAGTCGGGTATCTAAATGGTCTAGAAGTAATAACATTTAAAACTGCTCGTTTTTTTAGCAATATAATTGCTTTAAAAATTCATCGATTTAAGTGGTGTTGAGGTGTCCCTTGATATTACAGGTTGACTTACAGTATGCTGCAAAGATAGTATCTTGGTAGCTAAGGTTTCTCCAATTCCAGCAAAGAAAGTATTGACATGGTTTACTGAATGCTCTGGGCTACTACTAACTTGAAGTAGCTCCGATGGGTATATCTTTTGTTTCTGTGTATTTGTAAACCTACGAATTGTGTCCCAGGTAGATTTGGAGTTTTTTTTTTGAGAATACACATTGTTCATAAGCCCGTTTTAGTCTACGTAATAGCCCATTGCAAAATCTCGGTATCTATGGTAAGTAGTTTTCAAAACCATATTGTTTGGGGATTCACGTAGTTTACTGTGCATTCGATCCTTGTTATGTATACATCGCAATAGACCCTTCGTTATCCATGGCTTGAGAATACGACACCTAGAGGGTATTTTTACAGTTCTAGTGTTAAGTTTTATGATTGGCGAGAGAATATCAATAAAGCTATTGCATGCCTCGTTTGCATCCAAACACGACAAAACCGGACCGAAATCAGCCTCTGTAATGGCATCCTGTATCAGTTTGTAAACAATCCGTTTGGCACTGGCATCAATATTTAAATCTCCGCCTAGAATTATATTGGTGTTCGAATTTATTGATTTTAAAACTCTGTCAAGACTATTCAGGAACTTTTCTATATCTCGATAGGATGGTGCGATCACCATCCTATCGAGATATAGAAAATTTTATGAATAGTCTATTTATATATACCCACAAGTAGGTACTGTGTCATCATGTATTTTACAGATAAGACATGTTCCCTCGACGAATTCCGGTTTCCACAAGCCCATCGTTTTGGTGTTTCAACAATTTTGTATGAAATGTAGTATACCCATTCAATACTGGTATGGGATCATCTTGCTCTAACCAGCACTCGGATAGAAGAATAACGTCATATAGTAATTTCACTAGTAAAGTCTGAAAGCCATCAATGTTCTTATAAATACTACGTATGTTCATATGAATTAACCGTATCCTAAGCTCATTCTCGTTTTGTAACAAATGAGCGCAGCTTTTCGGTTCACATGTAAATGAGCATGAGATGTTAGTACACGGACTCAGTGTTCTGTAAACTATCACTCGGATAGGTGACCACATTGTGGCATTTACATTTGCGAGCGATTCCGTGCTTCGGAAGGCACGTTAAGCCGCTGGTCCCGGTTGCCAGTAACATGGCAGTATGGCAGTCGTTAAGTTAAGTTGAAAACCTTATGGGCGGCTTGAAAATTTTCAACAATAGGTAGCCACAACCTGCGTCTGTCTATTTTAACACGGCAATGGGCTCACCACCTAATACGTGGGACAGGAATACACTTGGTGAAAAGTGGGCATACAATATGTATACCTCTGCCACCCCTTCGAGGATAAGGCGTGATAGATAAATAATAAAAAATATAATAATATTGATGTTAAACGTCATGCTTGTTATTTTTTCCGAGTACTTTATGACGTGGCAATATGGTTATTCATTTATAGTGAACTAACTGTTGCCCGCAGCATAGTGAAGTTTCCATATTCGAGATTTCGTACGGAGGCCTATACTCTTAGATTATATAAACACCCAGATTACTAATGCGCGCGACGAAAATGCAGCCAAAAAATATACACTACTTCGGGTATGTCGGTCAATCCGCCCGCCAATGACCGTATTGAGTCATCGCGACGCAATACGGTCATTGGCGCACACGTGACGCACCATACGGTCATTGGCGCACACGTGACGCACACAAACGCAACGGCGTACGTAATATACTCGCGCCGGGCGTGGCTTACCCACACATGGCTAAAAAAGTGGCAGCAACTTTGACGACACACGTTGTACTGGACGTGGTATCTGGGTGTTTATATAATCTAAGCCTATACTGTTTAAATATCCAGTAAAGCCTATGTTACTCATAAAGAATGTAGCTTTCTAATGGTGAAAGAATTTTTAAAATCGATCCAATCAGTACAAACAAACTTACAAATGTTTCCTCTTTATAATATTAGAATAGATTAAACCTGCATAAAAACATATAATAACCGTCATAACATATATAACATATAAATAATAACCGTCAGGTAATTTATATTAATATAAATTTAAAAAAAAACCTTATGAATGCGACAGTGTTAGTATCAGTAATACTTTTAGTATACAGAAATAAAACAAAATATGAAGGTGAGTAGGTAGGATAAAAATAAAACTTTAAAAGAAATACATATCATTAATTCGATTCTACCACAGACGTACAAGAGTAAGCAGAGCAAACATATTCCTTTGCTTATGGAGCAATATTTCATACTTTTTACTCTTGCCATTTGTTGTAGAAAGCTATCTTTGTTATTCCTGTGTAGCTACATCTAACTCACACTTTGCCAGCGAACAGCGCGTAGCCAATTTTTCTACTACAACTAAGCTACAAACTTGTAATGACAACCGCCGCTGTCATCTTTAAATCTAAGATTTATGTGTCGAAGTGAAAATATTACATAAAATTATTGTAAACTGTTACAAAAGTAGACAAAAAATATTCAAAAAGGTATAATAAGGTATAATAAATGGTATATACATTGATGAAGTTTCATTATTAAGAAATCATCAGAAATAACTAAGCTAAGTTACTTGTCTATGTGTGTGTAATAGGCTACACTATTTTTCGCTAACGTTGGGTCTGCTTACTGTCTTATATGTCTGTGGATTCCACTAATAAACTGTCAATTATTTGGTAACCACCCTAGTGTTTAAAAATGAAAAAGGTTCAGTAAATTAAGGGTTATTTTCTAAAACTCATTTATCTTGTTTTATGTGCGGGAGTGATGGTTTCTTGGAGATAAAAGTTGTGTTAACGTGCTATAGTGAAAGACAGTGATATTTATGCAGTGAAATGCGATTTTCTATCTTGCCGCGTAAAATCCACTGAAAACCTTTGTATAACAACCACTAATATACTGGGATGAGACTGACCTTGACTTAAGACTAGACTTGACTAGTAAGGCGTAGAGGACGGGGACATTTTAGGTAATAAGAAGATTAAAGAAATATGATATATAAATAAGATTAGGCTAAAAGGTCTAAGGAATCAGACCATAAAAAATTCCAAAAAAAGGAAAAGGGTTCATTGGCGCAACGTTGTAACGACGGTCAGTCTTTTAGAACAGATTTTTTCATTGTTCTTTACAATGATTTGTAAATTAAAGTAAATGGGAAATTGCCTTCTTTGGTCATTAATACGATAAAACTATTAATTGAAACAGAATAGTTAAGCAATTGTTCTAACTTAGAAATATAAATAAAATTTTATGCCCACCGTGACAAGGTTAAGTTGGTGAATTTTGATGATGTGTCAAATGTGATCTGTTATAATGACCCAGGTATAGATGCTTTCATTTGTTTACTAGGTGATCCCCACGGCGTGGCCTGTGACATACTTCGACTTCCCGTCGCACCTATTAAATCCCCTCGTTTATAAATAAATCTGTGAGGAACGACTGACGAAGAATATAATATTGTGCGAAAGTAGAGGGTAGAAGGAGGTAGGCCGAGCCTTACATATGAAGATCACGTGAGCAGATTGCTCTAAAACGGGAAAGGTCAAAAATACTCGGATACCCAGACGTGCATGTATGAAGCGATTGATGAATCTTGAAGAAGTGAACGAAGTATGTATGCATGGATGGCAAAGCCTGGCGATCTGTCCTCTCTGACTCGGCAGGGATACAGTGTGAAAATTGTAAGAAAAAATCTGTTACTTTTTTAATAAAAAAATTAACCAAATACTTATTTAAACACTATCACACTTTGAAACACTATCATTATACTCATTTTGTGGCCCGTTTGAGTTTGATGCCCGGGTCAAAACAATTTTTTACGGTATGCAAATAACTCTTTGACAATAACTTAATATCGTGATATTTACAAAAGTATAACATTTACACTACAGCTCTACCTGCAATTGATGCACTTTCGGACTAACAGAGGACTTAATAATGAAGAGATGCAAAGCTGGAATAAAGCGCTTTTAGCCCCACTAACTCAGTGTTCTGAAAACGATCACTGCTTTAAGCAACTTTCGCTATGTCTGGTCCTCGGATGGGTGACCGTTTTGTGACAATTTCATTTAAGAGTTCTTCCGTGCTTCTGAAGGCACGTTAAGCCGTTGGTCCCGGTTGGCAGACGTTAAGTTATGTTGAAAACCTTATGGGTGGCTTGAAAATGTTCAGTAGCAGATCACCACAACCTGCGCCTTTCCATTTCTGAACGGCAATGGGTTCACTACCTGTTACGTGGAACAGAAATTCATACAATTAAATGTAGGCGTTTAGTATACCTATTCTGTCACTTGGATATAAAGGCGTGACAATGTACCTATGTATGTATGCGTAGTAGATTGTGTTATTTTGTACTTGTCTTGAATCTGCATATATATGTTGTATTTTTACATTTCTGCATATTGAATAATTTGAAACGTCTGACAACTAAAGGTTTTAAATTGGCTGCGTTTAGTCCCAGTAATAACTAATATAAAAATATGAAATTTGAGTTTGTGTGAGCACCAAGTAGACTTATTTATTATTTTGAAATTGACATGATAGTTGCTGTGCAGTTTTTGGGTATTTCATGCTCGCCTAAGTGTCCCGGCAGTGGTGGTGTATGTATCGGGTCGCCTTATTCCCTATAATACGGTTGAGTAGGGCGATGGCTGATATATTCGTCATACCCGTGAACGGCTGCCGTCTGTTAGGACTGGTCAGCTCATAGCTGTTATTGCAATTGCTACAAATAAAATTATTTAAATTTAAGGCAAACTAAGTTTAGTCGACCGTTCTCACATAAATCCAAAGGAACAATGTAAGTGTGATTTTAATGTTGTAAGCCACACCTACATTTTTGAAAAGAGCATCCATTGACTAGATTCTTCTTCCTAAAGTGTAGGCTGCCTTTAGAACTAGCAACTAGAATAGATCTAATTTTGATATGATTTTAAACACAACATTGATTTTGTTTTTTTTTGTTTTGTATATATTCATTTTACACACAACATTGATTTTGTTTTGTATAAATTCATTAGGTACTATATAATTGGTCAAATATCATGTAACTCAAACTAATGTAATTACCGGCAGTTAGAAAAGAGTGGCCATGAGTTTTATTGCCAGGTTCTTCCTCAGGCTCTACCTATTGCTGTGCGAATCTGGCAGTAAATGTAAATGTAGAAGCAATAATCTTGACGTTCATAAGTGTTACTTTGTGACCTACATGAATAAAGATTTTTCATTTCATATAAAAGCTATAAGTGTACATCAGGAAGCGACTTCACTTTTTACTATGTAATTTTTAAAAAATACATAGTTAAAAATCAAAATCAAAATCAAAAATATTTTTATTCATGAAGACCATTTTAGGCACTTATGAATAGTCATGACAATAATTAAAATGAGAGTGATGCTAGTTGCCAGATCCAATGGCAGCCTACCCTTCATGGAGAAGAATCTGGCAAGATACTCCATGGATGGTCTTTTAAAATGTATGAATGGCTTACAATAATTAATTTACATTCCTCTTTGGAGTTATGTGAGAACAGTTGACTACACTTAGTTTGCCTTAAATTTTAATAACGTAATAGAGTATTAAGATTTTTTTTTTTATTAAGTATTAAGATTAAGTATAAAGATAAAGAGTCTTGGCTAACTTACACCTTTACAACTCCTTGTTTGCAAATACAAAGTGAAAACCGTACAAATAAGGGACGGATTCACACGCAGAAGGTTCCGTACTATATAATCGTACTATATAAAATTTAAGTGTCCGTTTGTTATTCCAAATTAACCGTTTTCCACTAAATGCATATGAGTATATACGGTACTCGTATATACATAAAAAAATAAATTTTAAAATATTTCGTCTCTGTTCCGCGTAATCTTTGAAACGACTGGACAGATTTTAACAAGAGTCTTATTGGCAGATAGTTGATGTTATGAGGAGTAACTTAGGTTATATTTATCCCCGCATTTCCGCGGGAACGTGCTCTACGGTGGTTTAAGTGTGTTACGTTGTTGTTTAAAGTATACCTTAAATATATTTTATTTTGAATTAAGTCATTTATAATTTTTTTTATTGAATGTACAAATAAATATAATGTGTATATATTAAGCATCTGCCGGTTGCCATTAGGTTAGGTTAAAGATTTTGAGCATAAACGCCATAAATCCACGTTTGTTGTATGGGAACATCTATCATACTTTTTTTACCTATTACCTTGAAGCGCTCGCGGCCCCGCGGTCTCAGTGTTCTGTAAACGATCACTGAGTTACGCAACTTTCACTATGGCTGGTCCTTGGATGGGTGACCACTTTGTGGCATTTATATTTGCGAGCCTTTCCGTGCTTCGGAAGGCACGTTAAACCGTTGGTCCCGGTTGCCAGTAAAATGGCAGTCGTTAAGCCTGGTTGAAGGGCTTATGGGCTGCTTGAAAACCTTCAACAGCAGGTCGCCACAACCTGCGTCTGTCTATTTAAACACGGCAATGGGCTCACCACCTATTACGTGGGACAGTAATCCACACGGTGAAGAGTGGGCATATAATATGCCTCTGCCACCCCTTCGGGGATAAGGCGTGATGGAAATTTATTTATTTATTTACCTATTACCTATTTGTTATTACAGTGTCAATAGAAATACATCATCTGTGAAAATTTCAACTGAATAACACACCCACAGTTCATGAGATACAACCTGGTAACAAACAAACAGACAGACGAACAGTGGAGTCTTTGTTATAGGGTGTTGTTGTTTCCCTTTGTGTACAGAACCCTAAAAACGAGCTGAGTTAGGTCTTTTAATGACATGAGCAGGGTAAGGTTATCGGCCTATAGGAATGCAGTTCTCATCGATGCCTGTGAAAACCGGAAAGACGTTTAAGCTATAATAGGAGTTGATATTGATTACCAGGCCATAAAATAATGAACAAACTATCTTCACGCTGTATCCCTGATGGGGTAGTCAGAGAGGACAGATCGCCAGGTTTCTCGATTTATTTCTTTTGCTTCTTGAAGATTCATCAATCGCTTTATACATGCACGTCTGGGTATCCGAGTACTTTTGACCTTTCCGTTCTTGAGCAATTTGCTCACGTGGTCTTTATATATAAGTCTCGGCATACCCTTTTCTTTTCTTCTTTTTTTTTTTAATGTGTGGAAATCCTCATGGATGCTATGCCGGACTCTTACCGACTAAAACCACACGGCGCCCTTCCATTTTTCTATGGCCAGGAGTCCCGGGTAAGCCCTTCTGGAAGATAGCCCCCTGACTCCTTCTACCCTCTACTTTCGCACAATTATTCTTCGTCAATTGTTCCTCACTCACTCGTTAGACGTGTGCCAACCAATGGTGCACGCCCTTATAAAATAATGTAATGACAATAAAAAAATATTTCATGCGTGTTCTGTATCCTGTACAATACTATCGCTTCAAGCTATATTACTGATGGGGTAGTCAGAGACACACTACATATAGATGAGCTAAAGCCATAAAGAAATTAGACCTAAATCTAAAGCGTTAGGGTTGTCTCAGTAATCAATATAAAATTGAAAGGTTTTTTTTTTCAATTTAATATACTCTTCACAACTTCTACTATAATGATAGCTATATCTTTAGATTAGAGTTAGGATTGTGAGTCTCAATATAAAACAATAAGTATTAATATAGCAATTCTTACTAATATTATAACTGCGAAAGTACGCTATGACGTCAAAACTAATTAACCGATATAAATGAAATTTGGTGCAGAGATAGTCCAGATCGGGAGAAAGGGCATAGGCTACTTTTTGTCCCGGTTCAAGTTCCTATGTGGGAAATAGGAAACCTAAATAAACTAGTATTCAATAATTATAATATGAACGCTATGACAACCTTAACTGGTCAACTCGCGCAGTACTGCGATCTCCGTTTCTGGGGTGTGTAGATTCGTGCGTCTGTGTGAGTAGCCGTTTTGCATGTTTGTATGAAGTTTCTTTACTGCACAGTTCATACATACTCGCACATACATATTGTCAGAACTTTATAAATCCCCGAAGATGTAGGCAAAGGTATACTATATACATTTCACTGTATGCAGTTTTGTCCCACGTAACGGGAGCCCATTGCCGTGTTGAAATAGACGGGCTGTTACGGATATGTTACACAGTTGATACATGAATTAAAGCAATATGGAAACTATTCCTAAGTCTAAAATTAGGTACCTATTCTCTACTAAAGTGTTAGGGTTGTGTATTCGATTGATAATTGATAATTTGATTGATTGATAATTTCAAACCGAGTTATCAACCCTTGATAGCTCAGTTGGTAGAGCAGTTGACTGTGGATGGCTTTTTGTAATTATTTTCGGATTTAATTTTGTATTATTTCTTAAAATAATTGGGTATTAAAATAGTAAAGTTTTCATCATCATCATTAACATCGATCCCGGTAAATTTTTGAAGTGAAAACCGCAAACGCGTCCCGGGTATTTTTATATTTTATGCTAATATCGATGTTATGTTTTGTTATAGATTCGACGATGGACGTCGACAATGCAAACTGCAAGGTGAAGGTATCCCAGTGCGCGGACATGGAAATATTACCGATAGAAAAGCCTGTGAAAATTGATGTGTAAGTTTTAATTTTTATAAAAGTACATATAGACAAAATATATTTAGAAAGTTGATACAAACTTTCTAAAACATGTAGCCATGTCTATACCTACCTAGACCGAGGAACTCTCGCATCCGCGGCAGCCTTCACGTCCGTAACATTGCAGATAAATTGCAACAGTGTCACCTTCGCTAGTATAGTGGACAATCGCTGAGCTACGTGGCTTACGAATGAAGGGAAGACCCAAGAAGTGCTGGCTTGACGTCATAAGGGATGACATGCGTGCCAATGGTCTCACTACAGGCCATGCGCAGTAGAGGAGAAAATGTAGGAGAGCGGACACAACTGAGACAGAGGATTGGATGCTGATGATAGAGGTTTCTTTGAAATGGGTAGGCAGAAATAAATATTGATGTGTCATTACACATCAATATTTATTTATTTCTTCCACACCTTATGAGGTAAAATAAGGGTTAAAATTTATCGAAGTAAGTCAGAGGCTAAGATCATGTATATAACAGTCCACTGCTACTTGAGGGTACTTGAGGCTCTTGTGAGGAAGTTCACCAATAACCTTAAAATAAATATCCATCACGCCTTATCCCCGAAGGGGTGGCAGAGGCATATAATATGCCCACTTTTCACCGTGTGGATTTTACCTGTCCCACGTAATAGGTGGTGAGCCCAATGCCGTGTTGAAATAGACAGACGCAGGTTGTGGCTACCTGCTGTTGAAATTTTTCATGCCGCCCATAAGGCATTCAACCAGGCTTAACGACTGCCATTTTACTGGCAACCGGGACCAACGGCTTAACGTGCCTTCCGAAGCACGGAAACGCTCGCAAATGTAAATGCCACAAAGTGGTCACCCATCCGAGGACCAGCCATAGTGAAAGTTGCGTAACTCAGTGATCGTTTACAGAACACTGAGACCGCGGGGCCACGAGCGCTTCTTCGGGGCCCTTAGTAAATACATTGCTGGAGCGTATTTTTGAATTTGGTACATTAGAACGCTCCAATATATCTCACCACCTTAATAGGTGGGACAGGAATACACATAATGAAAAGAGGGCATATAATTTGCCTCTGCCACCCCTTCGGGGATAAGGCGTGATAGATAAATAAAACAATAATAAGATGCTGAACAAATTGAAAGGCGCTCGTGGCCCCGCGGTCTCAGTGTTCTGTAAACGATCACTGAGTTACGCAACTTTCACTATGGCTGGTACTCGGATGGGTGACCACTTTGTGGCATTTACATTTGCGAGCGTTTCCGTGCTTCGGAAGGCACGTTAAGCCGTTGGTCCCGGTTGCCAGTAAAATGGTAGTCGTTAAACCTGGTTGAAGGCCTTATGGGCGGCTTAAAAATTTCAACAGCAGGTAGCCACAACCTGCGTCTGTCTATTTCAATACGGCAATGGGCTCATTTTACGTGACAGGAATCCACACGGTGAAAAGTGGGCATATAATATGCCTCTGCCACCCCTTCGGGGATAAGGCGTGATGGATATATATATAACAAATTCAAGTAAGAAAGAGAGATTGGTTATAAGTATATACCAAATGTTTTAAAATTTCCATTCGTTCACAGTGAGATACAAGGCTTGCAGAGACTTATTGAGGAGCTGCACAGGGTGTTCTCTCGCGACTATGTAAATGTACAAGAGGTTCAAAGACTGATGTGTGGCTACAAATCTAATCCCAAAGACTGGAGCAAATTTGCGAAGTTTGATCGTTTTCGGTACGTTTTTTTAATAATATTAAAAATTTGAAAGTTTGTATGTAAAAATGTAAAAGTATGAATGGATGTTTGTTACTCTTTCACGCAAAACCACTAAATGGATTTGAATGTAACTTTACTGTAATATAGCATAATAGACTACTCCGTCAGGGATACAGCGTGAAGATGGTTAGTTAGTTCATGCTTACGGCTTCACCCGCGTTCCAGCGTTCCGGTACCCGTATCCCACAGTAACTTGTTCCCAAGACTAAAAGTAGCCTATGTCCTTTATCGGGATCTAGTCAATACCAAGTTTCATGTAAATTGGCTCAGTAGTTTTGGCGTGAAAGCGCGTCAGACAGACAGTTTCTTTTAAATCCATACTAATAATATTATAAAGCTGAAGAGTTTGTTTGTTCGGTTGAACGCGCTAATGTCAGGAACTACTGGTCGGATTTGGAAAATTCTTTTTGTGTTAGATAGCCCATTCATCGAGGAAGGGTATAGGCTATATATCATTACGATACTACACTGGGGAACAGAGCAGTAGTTATAAATATCGACAAATCGGTCAATTTTTTATGCGTTGTGTAGAATTTATAAGCGACTGGATTAAATAGGTGCGACGGGAAATCGAAATATTCCACGGGGAAGCTGTCGGAGTCATCTAGTTTATAATATTAGTAAGGATACGTCACAATAAGACATAGGCAAATTTTTATCTTGTGTATAAGTTAACATCCTTTTCTGTACATCCCAAGGTTTATTTATTTATTAAGAAACTTAATAGCTATGTTACATATCTCTTGGATGAAGTTAATCATTGCAATGGACTCTTAGCCTTTAATAAAGTGTTTTTTTTTGTAGTTTCTTTAGAATAAAACTTTTGTGCACCACTTAACACAAAAATAATATAATTTATATACAACTAAGTAAGTATAACCCTGACGGGGTAATAATTAATAATAATTAGTAAAATTTTTTTTTTTTTAGTATTACCCAAATTAGTAGTAGGTATGAATACTACAAAGAATACATACATATTACTAATTTCGGTATGTTGTACAGAGACCAAAATTTCTAATGGAACGTAGTTTAACAATCATGAAAAAGGATTTTAAATATTTTTCGTTTTTAAGAAATCATTTTTAGTTATCTGGAAGAAATTGCCTTTAGTGACAAGGCCGCCTATAGTATAATTATCTGATTAAATATTTGTAATCTTGCTTTGTGTACGAATAAAGTTTTATTTTATTTTAATTCTTAGCAGCGCTCAATTTATATATACTTACTAGCTGACCCGCCCGGCTTCGCTCGTGATATACTTTGAACTTCCCGTTCCCGTGGGAATATGGGAATAAAAAATAGATGTTGACCGTTTCTCAGACCTACCCGATATGCACACAAAATTTCATGAGAATCGGTCAAGCCGTTTCGGAGGAGTTTAACCACAAACACCGCGACACGAGAATTTTATATATTAGATATACCTACGTATATTAATTAATTAGATGAATAAATAACAGTGTTTCATGTCTGAGTTCTTGAACTTTTCCACCGCATTGTAAATTCCACGTACTCTTGGGTTGTGGAAGGAATGAGTCCCCGACCTAGTTTTTACAGTATGGGATTATTCAAAAGTGGTCTTAGAAGGTTTTAAAAGGGTACCACTTTTGGTGTTGCAAACGTCTATAGGCTACGGTGACCACTTTCCATCAAGTCGGCCGTATGCTTGTCTGCCACCTCAGTGGTATTTAAATATTCTGGTCAGTCTCATATTTAGGCGGGAGAAGAAAATATGATGTAATCTTAACAAATTCGTATTACCCTATTGAGGCACACGTTATTCAAACAAATTTCTCAATAGTTAAACAATAAATAGACAATTCTGTTTGTTTGTCAAATCGATTGTTTAGGTAGACAAGATGTTATTTTTAAACTTTCGCGGTTTATACTCATATTTTAAATACTACTTAAACTCCTTCTACCCTCTACTTTTGCACATTTTACCTTCTTCGTTAATCGTTACTCATTCATTCGTTGGACGTGTCCAAATCAACGGAGCACGCCTTTTTCCAGCTTAATGTTGACACTTTCATTCAAACCTGCCATATTGCGTATCACTTAGTTTAGTATTCGGTCGGCCAAAGTTAAGCCGCACATTTTTCGAAGTGATCCCATTTCCACATCTCCATCTTTTAACATACCCAGGTTTCATTACCAGGCGTTGCGTTCTTTTCCTACTTCCTCAAATTATCTTCTGATTAATTTCGTTGCGGGTTCCGAGACATGCTAACTTCTCCTGGGGCTTCACCGAGATCGAGCTCGGTGTAACTTTACTGGTGTTTTGGTCATTGCTGTAGATCCTGGTTAACAGGAGTCACAATAATGGGAATGCGGGTGAGATTAGTCCCAAATACCCAGGTTTCAAAGTTCACACTAGCACTGCGTTATGAATGTAGCAATGTTTTTGTGTTGGATAGCCTATTTATTCATCACGTATCTAGACAAGTGGAGCTAAATTGGAGTACAGTGTCAAAAATCGGGCAGATTCCATGCATTATGTATGTATTAACCAAGCCTATGCAGGTTACAGCAATTTGCCTTTTAAAATCAGTTCTAGCTTGTGTCAACAACTACGAGTACATTCTGAAAAATAAATTTCAAGTGTCTGTTTGTACATACATACATATTGTCACGCCTTTATCCCCGAAGGGGTTGGCAGAGGCATACTATACGCCCACATTTCACCGTGTGCATTTATGTCCCACGTAACAGGTGGTAAGTCCACTGTCGTGTTGAAATGGACGCAGGCGCGGGTTGTGGCGACCTGCTGCTGAAGTAATTCAAGCCGCCCATAAGGCCTTTAACTTGGCTTAATGACTGATTTTACTGGCAACCGAGACAAACGGCTAAACGTGCCTTCCGAAGCACGGAAACGCTTGCAAATATAAATGCCACAAAGTGGTCAGCCATCCAAGGACACATCAGACACATCGGACACGCAGAGATCGTTTACAGAACACTGATTTAGCGGGGCCACGAGTGCTTCTTTAACTAAATTTAGCTTTTCACTAAATGCATATGAAAGTATATAGGGTAACTACATAAACTAATCTCTGAAACGGCTTGATCAATACGAGCATAACTTTTACTAACAGATAGCTAATGGTATAGGGCCACCGTGAAAGTAGGCTTAAGAGTAACTTAGGCTATTATTTTATACCCCTTATTCTCACGGAAACGTACTTTAAGTGGACGTATTCGCGAGACGTCCACAGTTGATCAAGGGGCCAAATCTACTATTTCAATCGCGTCAGAAAAGAATCGTAATCGTCGCTCAATAGAAAGCCAGCGGTTCAATTTTGACTTTTGTTCATAGTCTACTATCACAATCGTACTCCAATAGATTTCTATCGGTCGGCCGATGAGTTCTACTACGTACCGCGCCAGTGGCCGATAGTCAGTTGCAAGTTTACTAACATTTTGACAGCTAAAAACAGCGATTCTGGTTCTGTTCTACGGCTTGTCAATAGTAGACTCGGCCCCCAGTAGGTACACCTCTTGCAGGTAAGGTTGACTTGGCGCTGAATATCTTGGGGAAGCTTTAGTACACTCTAACGTGGTTATAATTGGGACTAAAGCTCGGATTATGGTCGCTCTGTGGAGAGACCGCCGACATCGTGTAGGAATAATAGTTTTGTACGATAACTGCGTTAAGCACCATTCGCTATAGGTGGTCCTTGGATGGGTGACCATGGTGTGGAATTTACATTTGAGAGCATTTCCGTGCAAAGGAAGGCACGTTAAGCCATGACCGTGAGTCCCTGTTGCCATTGATAAGCCTGGTTAACGGCCAGGTGGCTTGAAAAGTTTCAACAGGAGGTCGCTACAACCTGCGCCTGTTCATTGCAACACGGCAATGGGCTCACCACCTGTTACGTGGGACAAAAATGCATACGGTGAAATTTGTGCTAAGGTAGTCCTCTGCCTACCTCTTCGGTGATAAAGGCGTGATAATATATATGTATGTTAAATACAACTGGGATTTGGATGATGTTATGTAAGCTCGTTTGCGTAAGTGGTAGTGTAGACGACTGTCGCGCTTAGGTCCTGAATTCGATTCCCGGGTCGGAATAAATATTTATATAATATATTTGTGTGGTTCACATATGTTTGTTTCGGAGTTTGGGTGTTTCCTATGTATAATATATATGTATTTAGAAATATGTAAGTATGCTTCTCAGTCGTCTAGATCCCATAGCTTGAAGCTTATTTTGGGCTAGGTGGTTCTGTGTGAAAAGTGTCGCACAATATTTATTTATATTTATCCGTCTCGGAAACTTAAATTTACATACTGCCTCGTGGCGCGGTGGGAGTGTTTCCGACTGCTACGCAAGAGGACGTGGGTTCGATTCCCACCCAGGATAAAACTTTGTGTGATGAGCACGATGGTTTATTCTGTGTCTGGGTGTTATTTATCTAGAATATGTATGTATTTAGAAATACATATGTATGTTTGTCAGTTATCTGGTTACCATAGTACAAGCTCTGCTTAGTTTGGAAACAGATGGCGTTATGTGAGTTGTCCCAACAATTTTTATTTTTTGTTTTTTTTTATTATCTCACCAGGAACCAATCTTCCATTCTAGGTACACCAGAAACCTCGTGGATTCTGGAAATGGTGCGTTTAACATCATGATCATATGCTGGGGACCAGGTCATGCGTCTTCCATCCACGACCACGCAGACTCACACTGTTTCATGAAACTCCTCAGCGGGAATCTGGACGAAGTCAGGTATGAAGACCCTTACTCGTTCAACATAGATCACCACGTGAGCAGACTGCTCAAAAACGGATAGCTCAAAAGTAATCGGAAACACAGACGTGCGTGTATGAAGCGATTAATGAATTTGCAGGAAGCGAAAGAATTATGTATTGATCGCGAAACTTGGCGATCTGTCCTCTCTGACTATCCCGTCAGAGGTACAGCGTAATAATAGTTAGAAATGATCACTGACCATCCTGTTACACGATTACTGTGTTGTTTATCTGCTTTTTTTTCATGTCTGAACCAATAGGTAAAAAAAAACTAAACTATCTTCACACTGTATCCCTGAGGGGGTAGTTAGTTTGTTAGTATCTGAACCAATAGGAACCTACACCACTTCGACCTATGTGGAAATCCTATACCGGTTTACTACTAAAACCAATTGGTGTCATTCCATCTACCTATGGCTAGGTATCCCGAGTGAGCCTTCGGAAGGATAACCCCTGGCCCAGGGCTCTTGACAGACTTTGTCCGCCACCGCAGCCTTGCCTTAGGGTGTTTAGGTGTTATCAGGCTTCTTTGGGGATGAAGGAGTGTGCGTGTAGCTCTCACGTCGTACATCCACGGCCTGCCTCTTTAAGAACGGCGAGCAGTCCACCCGCCGTCTTCAGGGGGTCCGTATAGGGTTGCATAAATTAAAGAGGCATAACTTAAAACTGCATAACGTTTTTTGCCATACTCTTCGTTTTGCATAACGTTCAAACAGAATAAATTATTAGGCATACTTTATTTTCCCATAACTTCTTTATAATAATGATATACCCGCATAAAATGTTTACACATATTTTTTTTACAATAACGTTTTAGTATTTTTATTTTATTTTTATATTTATTTTATGTAAAGTTGTTTGGTATCCTTTAAAAGTAAAGTTGGATAGATTTATTGTGATTTTGTGTGTTTGTTTGTTGTGTTGATAAAATTTTGTACTTGATGGTTGATAAGATAAGATAAGATAAGATAATTATTTATTTGCGTGAAACATGGTTATACATTGATCTTATATAGGTACATATTTATCCACAGCACATTTCGTCTAATTTAGACATGCAAATGCCAATTTTCCATTTATAATTTGATAGAAAATCAATCTCAACTATTATAAATTCGATCTCAATTTTACAATTCAATAAAATTAAATTAATTATATGTATTCCAACAAAAATTAAATCAATTACAACAAAAATAAAAAAAAAAAAAACAAAATAACAAATATCATCTAAAACATTGCCCACTTGCAGTTAAGAACTCCTCTATCGTATAAAAACATTTGTCCACTAACCACTGATAAAATTGTTTTTTAAATCTTTCCAATGTCAAATCTTTAAAATTATTAGGTATCTTATTATATATATTAATTGTCATAGGGTAACAATTTTCCCTGTAGTATGTGGTTTTTATTTTTGGTAGCACTAGTCTGTCTGGATATCTAGTATTGAAATTATAATGTTCTTTAAAAGTTTTATATAAACAATGATTCTTCTTTACAAATATGGCACATTCAAATATGTACATTGAAGGTACAGTTAATATATTCAAATTTCGAAATAGAGGTCTACATGAAGTTAAAGGCTTTGCATTGCATATCGCACGTATACATTGCTTTTGGGCTACAAATACTCTGTTTATATCGATGGAGTTCCCCCAAAGAGGCAAACAATACCTTATGTTGGAAGCGACATATCCATGGTACGCCTGTAAGGCAGCGTTTACGTTACATACTTTTGTAAGTCTCCAGAGTGCATATGCAAATCTATCAATCTTTGTACCAATTTTTTGAATATGCAGATTCCATTTGCATTGATTATCAACGTGAACTCCAAGAAAAACAATATTATCTGCTTCGCACAAAGCGTGACTATTATATGTTATATCCAAATCATTAGTTAATTTATAACGATTATAAAATTGTACATATTTTGTTTTTTGAATATTTACTTTTAATCCATTACTATGCATCCAATCAATCACTTTCGCTACGGTAAGGTTTATTTCCATATTGAAATTTAACACATCATCTTTGGATACAACTACAGCAATATCATCAGCAAACAAGCTACAAGGATACTTTATATGTTCTGGAAGATCATTTACATAAATTATAAAAAGTAGAGGTCCCAAAATACTGCCCTGCGGAACACCTACTCTATTATATGTTTTAGTGGATTTAAAAGCTTTATCCTCATTGTTGTCATCAACACCTCTTATTTCCGCATATTGCTGCCTGTTGCTTAAGTAAGTATACAACCATTTTTCAGCTATACCTCTAATCCCATACCCGTTGCATTTTTTAATTAATAAATTATGGTCTACAAAATCAAATGCCCGGGACATATCGAAGAAAATACCTATAGTTGGGACGTTTTTATCAATATTTTCAGTTATTTCACTTATGACTTTAAAAGCAGCTAATGTGGTAGACTTACCCTTTTGAAACCCATGCTGTTCTGATCTTATTACATTGTGTTTATTTAAAAAACTCGTGATTCTAGAATGCATAATCTTCTCGAATACTTTAGCAAGCACTGGTATTAATGTTACAGGTCTATAATTTTCAATACATTCCCTATTTCCTGTTTTAAATATTGGTTTAACGACTGATAATTTTAGTTTTTCTGGAAAGGTGCCTTCACTCAAGGATAGGTTTACTAAATGACATAGAACAGGTGTAATGGCTATGGCACTGCGTTTTAGTATTGCTGTAGGAAACTCGTCATACCCCACTGCTGTAGTATTTTTAATAGACATAATTGTTTTGTATATTTCATGGCAGTTTGTAGGCACTAAGAATATACTAGAATTTAGGCTATTTCTTTCATTTACCTTGCAAGATAAATTATTTACAAC
Organism: Thumatha senex; assembly: GCA_948477245.1. Lineage (NCBI taxonomy): Eukaryota > Metazoa > Arthropoda > Insecta > Lepidoptera > Erebidae > Thumatha > Thumatha senex. The sequence continues at coordinate 11,981,744 of OX419753.1, forward strand.
GGAATTTTTTGTAATTTCGACAAAATAATTATTGAAAACGTTAGCCATCACCATGCTATCAGTACTTGCTTTGTTATTGTGAATAATTTTTAGTATCCGGTTACTTTTGTCCTGGTGGTTTTTTTCACTTTGTTTTATGATATCCCAAGTAGCCTTACATACATTATTCGATACTTTAATTAACTTTTCATTTCTAATTTGTTGAGCTGTTGTAATACATTTTTTTAAAATTTTTGTGTATTATCTATATTTAATCTTACTGCAACTATTTTTTTCTTTTAAGTATACGTTTCTAAGTTTTCTTTTACCTACGCAAGATTTTTTAATTCCCTAAAGAATAATATAATCGTGAAATATGTTAAATGCGGAATTAACGTAACTTTGTTCATATACTTCAGACCATGTCAATGTTGATAAGCACTCAACATATCTACTTACATTACACTCATCAAAATTGCGCCTTCGAATAAAGTAAGCTTTTTTTGGGATTTCTACCTTTTCAATGGGAATGCTAATTGTTTGTCCAGTGTTATGGTCTGATAACCCCAGGTTGTGTACTTTACTTTCTGCTGTAGGAATTGTACTTATTATATGGTCCAAGCATGAATTTTCCCGCGTAGGTTGATTTATATGTAAGTGAAATCTATAGTTCTGTATTATTCTTAAGTATTCATTTAATTTTTAGATGGTTTTAAAGAGTTAATATTAAAATCACCACAAATTATAATATTCTTATTTTTACGCTTACGAATTTTATTTATTAATATTTCTATATTTTCTAGAAAAATATTAACATTTGAATTAGGAGTTCTATATATACATATAATAATACATTTATACATCGGAATTTCTATTCCAAAGCACTCAAATGTGAACTCACTTGCTAAATCCTTCATCCATGTTATTGGTTTAGTAAATATATTTTCTTTACATAGTATTGCAACACCACCCCGTTTCTTTTTTTCCCTTGAAAAGTAGCTTGCTAAATTAAAACCTTTTATATTCAAATTTGGTTCCCCCCCTGATTTAATGAATGTCTCACTAAAGCATAGTATGTCTATTTCTGTGTTGTTAGTTATAAATTCAATCAATGTTATTTTAAGTAAATCTAATTTTTTTAATACTCCAGCAATGTTTTGATGGAACAAAGTTAAGATGGAGTTCCTCTTTACTTTATTACTTACGAAAAAACTTATCACTGATAATTTGTAGTGGAGTTGCTAATGAGGAATGACATGGTTGGTGTTTTTTATAAAAATAATGTAATATAGTTTTCTGGGAGCATTTTACAACAGGTTTTTGTATGAACTCTTTATGTTGAGTATTTATGGTGTTATGGTACACTTATTAAGCGTATCCTTCCGGTTATAGTTATATTTATTTTTCAATGATAAGAATTGAACAGCATAATCCAAACCATCTATAAGGTAGCTTATTTTTTCAGATAAAATATATATACTTTTTTTACTGATATTTCTTGTATAATTAAGAAAATGACAGTTTGGAAAGTTATTACATACTAGCTTCAAATGACTATTCAGCAGATTCACGTTTAATGTTTTGTTATACTTAACTCGCAAAACTATCACCACTATGTTATATAAACGCTTTAAGATAGAAGACAATTCAATCATTAATTTCAATGGATTTTTGTCATTCTCCCCAATACCAATTACAATTTTGTCGTTAACATTTAAATTTAGGTTTTCACAATAATTTAAAACTTCTTCAGTTGAGGCAAATGGTTTTACGTGGCCCATTATGCGATATTTTTCATACTTCGTATTCATCCTAGTTTTTAATAAGGTCGTTGCCAGACCTACACATTGTTGACTCCCAAAGATAAATATCCTTTTTTCGCCTTGATACAGAGGTGCACATCGTTCTGATGTGCTGCAGAAAGACTCATTTATCCCTCTATTTGTCGCATAACTTTTTCCACATTGTTGAATATCTGATGTAGATTTTGGCGTCTGAAAATCTATATCTAAATTCAATTTTCTCCCGGAAATATTCGGGTTTGAAATAATACTCTTTTTCTTATCTTTTTTTGTTTTAATCGAAGATACGTGACTTTTGCTAATGTTTAGGGTGCTCCCGCACATAGTTTTAAGTTGTTCATTTCTATATGTTTGTTTCTCCAATTCTCGTTTTAAGTCTGTATTTTCAATATTTAGGTTTTCTATTTCTTTATTTGCACTCATTAACTGTTGGTTTAAATCTCTTATTGTTTGTTTCAAGGAACTTATTTCATCGGACATTACATGAGTAGATAAGTCTATTAAACTCCTAGCACCTGTAATACAACCGCCTGACGAAATTAAAGAATCATCTGACTCGTTAGATAAAGACCAGTTGTGGTTTCTTCGTGATTTTCTTAGAGTTATATTACTATATGAATCCATTTCAATGGGATAGTTATCACAATAATTTATAACTTTTATTAAATTTCAAAAAGTCAATGTTAGCGCCCTTGTAGGATACGAACTCGACACCACATCGTTACCACCGACACTTTCAAGCCTCCAAGCTACGCCGACAGTGTGATAGATGGTCAAATTTTTTGGTCACTATACTCAGTCAATTTATATCAAGTTTAGTATGCATGCAGGTACTTTGATAAAAATCTCTGTAGGTCTTGATTTGCACTTTTGTTTTTAGAATTACAATTTGAATTGTAACAATTGTCATTATTTAACATATGTTTATTCACTTTTCAATTATAAGTGCGATTTACTGTGTTATTTCATATATGATAGTTTCTTTTTTAATATTTTTATGGTATTGTGTACTCTTTGCTTGAAACCACTCTGCCAAAATATTATATCACTGTTTTATTATATTTTCACTTCATTTAAAGTTTCACTCTCATTGTATGATGACTATTTTCACTCAATCGATTCATTATTATTGTTAACACGTTTATAGATACCAATTTACTATTTTTCAAACTTTTAATAACACGGAGCCGATTTTACGTCAATACGTCACTTCTTGTAAATATTGTTTCCTTATTCATAGATGTGTTGTGTCATAGAGGCCATCGGAAGACCAGCGCGTCACGTAACAATATATCTACGTTGTTAAGTGACGCATTATGCTGAGATGGTGACCTTTTCAGGCCCATGATGTGAAAATGGGATTTAATTATTAACGTTTTTTTTTTTATATGGGCATGAATAAAATATTTATTTCTTTCTTTCTTTCTAATCATAACATTTATTGGCATAGAGGTTACAAGTTATACATATAGAATACCATAATGTTAACGGGTAGATATTTTTTTAATTTACATCTAAGCTTGAACTGTCTAAGGGCCGTATTTTAAAACGTTACTCAATACTCAAGAAACACTTGAGAGTAGTATTTGTATGGCAAAACTAGCCTCAAGCGCTTCTTGAGTATTGAGTCACGTTCTAAAATACGGCCCTAAGATTGAAATGCCGTCTGATACTACGAGAACACTTTCAAAATATCATTTCATATGTTACAGCTTACAAACTTGGCTATGAGTGAGATGATTATTTACAAATGTGTCTTATCATTTCTTAAATATTCTTAGTCCAAATTCATTTATGACTTAAACGGTTCTGCATACCTCCATTATGCGTTTTGTATTTTATGATAAATTATCTTTAGGCGTATAACAATTTATATGGGGCACCCGTATGGGCGGGGAACCTGACGGCCACCAACGTGGCTATTTTACATAGTCCGTTGAAGACAATGGCCGTCAGGGTGATTAGAGGTTACCGCACGATCTCAGTCGTGGCGGCATGTCTTCTAGCCGGGACCCCTCCATGGGACCTGGAAGCGAGAACCCTTGCGTCCTTGTATCAATGGCGCAAGGAGGCGCTAGAGCGGGACTACAGACCTGTGCCCCGAGAAATCGAGGCTCAGCGATCACTGCTCCGCCAGGAGCTCATGGAGACATGGAAGGTGCGACTTGAGCAACGTAAGTGGGGACACACCACTATCGAGGCGGTGAAGCCGGTCATAGAGGAGTGTCTGTAGAGGCAACACGGCAGCCTCACCTACCGGATGTCACAGATACTTACCGGGCACGGGTGCTTCGGTAAGTTTCTGTGGCGTATAAACCGGGAGGTAACACCAGAGTGCCAGCACTGTGCGAACTGCAGCGCTGCATACACTGGCGGAGTACTCAGCGTGGGACCTGCAGCGCCGGGACCTCGTTGTGGGTCTGGGCGTGGACATTCTCACACTGGAGTCCATGGTGAAAGCTATGGTCTCCAGCGGGAGCAAGTGGGACGCCGCTTCATCTTTTTGCGAGCATGTCATGCTTGCAAAGGAGGCGGCGGTGAGGGAGCGGGAGAGAACTCTCCCTCCCGAGTTCCACAGTCTGCGGCAAGGACGCCGCAGACTTGTCTTCGCCCAAGTCTACCGTCCTCCATGACCGGGGGCCTGAGGACGGCGGGTGGGCTGCTCGCCGTCCTTACAGAAGCAGGCACCGGTCGGTGACGTGGTGTGAGAGCTGCACGCACGCCCTTCACCCTCTCAAGGAAGTGGTATAAAACCTGATCCCCCCAAAGAAGCGAGATAACACTCGGGCCCGCCCTCGGAGCCCTGGGGCTATCCTTCCGAGGGCTCACCCGGGACTCCCGGCTATAGACAGATGGAAGGCATACGTGTCGTTTTAGTCGGAAAGAGTCCGGCATTGGTGCTATCCAATGAGGATTTCCACACGAAAAAAAGGCGTATAATAATTATATATACCCTTTACATGTATGCTGATTAAAATTATGATAAAAAAATTAGAGTAACTTAAAATTATGCCAATAAAACCATTTTGCGTTTATAACACTCTGCTTATCATAATTTATGCGCGAAAACTTTATGCTGAAACTGTTATGCCAAACTACATTATGCTGAAAAAGATTATGCGTTCGAAAGGGCTCCCTCTTCAGGCCCCTGGTCATGGAGGGGTTGAAATAGGGGCAAAGATGAAGCACTCATAGCCCAACTCTGTGTTCTGTAAACAATCACTGCGGAAGGCAAGGCAGACTGCCTAGCCTTGCATATAATTGCATCATGGCACGGATGTCGCTGTCGCACTCCAGTTGTCGAGAACATACCTCAAGTTTGACGCTTCAATTCCAAATTATCTCTCCGCCCCTCACTAAATGTAACTTATAAACTGCCCTCTTTTCAAGTTGTCAAGCAAGCAAATTAATTTGAGGTCTACAAAACAATCTCACGCGCAAATTATTTATGTTATTGTCCTGACGCAACTGTAGTTTAAAGTTTCTAGCAAAATATTATTCGCGAGATTGTACGTACGTCAGTAAAATGGGGATGCCTTTTGACCCAGATATGATAAACGAGCAACGAGCGCTGTTGGTTGGAACATTGATTGGAGACGCGACGCCTCTCTAGAGGTCAAGTTACATTGTTTTTGTTATTTATACTGGCTTATCATTTACGCATTTATTTCCAAAAGGGTGGCAGAGACATAATTATATAGGCCCACATTTTACTGTAAGCATTTTTGTCCGTGAACCGTGTTGAAATGGACTGGCGAAGGCTGTGGCGACCTGCTGCTGAAATTATTCAAGCCGCCCATAATGCCCTCAACTTGGCTTAACGACTGCCATGTTACTGGCAACTGAGACCAACGGCTAAATGTGCTTCCTGAAGCTCGGAAATGCTCGGCAATAGAGTAAAGACTAAAGCGCAGTGATCGTTTACAGAACACCCAGTTAGCGGAGTTATGAGCGCTTTAAGCGCTTCGCTTTTGTTATTTATAACGCGAATATAACTTCTTGAGTAGTCTTCTTTTAATAAATAAATAAATAATGTAGGACAAATATTGTAGGACCGTCTAGCCCATAGGAAACTAATATAAGCCTTGTGTTATGAGATCTAGACCTCTGATAAACATACTTATATATTTCTAAATACATACATATTATAGATAAATACACACACAGAAAAAACCATCGTGCTCATCACAATTCTATACATCCGTATTGTGTAACTTTGCTAAGTGTCGGTAGATGGCGTCTTAAGTAGCTTTTTGACGGAAGACGTGGATTAATTCATCAGTTTCGTTTAGGTCTCCGTAACTTAGATGAAGAAGCGTCTCACCCGGCAAGTGAGAAGACGCTGGTTCGAGTCCAACTCGAGACTGAAAATTATTTCCACTTTAAATTTGTCTGTCATCTTATTATTGGTATAAAAAATCTATTAAACACAGCCCTCGTTTGCCCCATGCAGTTAAACAAATCGGGTTCAGTCTTTAGTAAGAAGTATTTTGATATTTTGTCGCGATACACATGAGAACATTAATTTTATCATTATTATCATCGACTGTTGAAAACAGTTACGACCCACATCTATTTGACGTGAATAAACAAACAGAAATTTTGCTAAAAACAATCATCATAATACAGATAAATCTGGTGAGAGACACCAGATAATGGACAATATAAACATCGCAATTAGCGTCATCGACTAACCTACTATAGATTATAACTTATTGTTTATAAACATGGCGCTAATAACACACGAGTATATCGCTAAGCGCTTGTGTGTGTCGACTGTTTAAAAAACAGTTACCACCCACATTTATTTGACGTGAATAAACAAACAGAAATTTGCTAAAAACTGTCATCATATTACAGATAAATCTGATGAGAGACACCAGATAATGGACCATAAAAACATCGCAATTAGCGTCATCGACTTACTATTGATAAGTAATAACTTTGTTTATAAACATGGCGCTAATAACACATGAGTACATCGCTAAGCGCTTGTGTGTTTGACTGTTTAAAAAACAGTGACCACTCACAACTATTTGACGTAGTTAGACAAACAGAAATTTTGCTAAAACAATCATCATAATACAGATAAATCTGGTGAGAGACACCAGATAATCTTGATAATATTATAAATGCGAAAGTTTGTGTGGATGTTTGTTACTCTTTCACGTAAAAACTACTGACATCAGAATAACACATAGGCTACTTTTAACCTCGGGATCAAGTTTCTGTGGAAAACGGGAACGGGATAACTTCTGCTTCTTCTTCTTCTCCGGGCGAAGCCGCGGGCGTCAACTAGTGGACCCTAAAAACATCGTAATTAGCGTCATTGACTTACTATTGATAATAACTTTTTGTTTATAAACATGACGCTAATAACACACGTATACATCGCTTAGAAGCGCTCGTGTGTTATTAGCGCCATGCGCCCGCTGACTCAGTGTTCTGTAAACGAAAACTTAGTTCAGCAACTTTTGCTATGACTGGTCCTCAGATAAGTGACTGCTTTTTTCCGTACTTCAGAAGGCACATTAAGCCGTTGGTCTCGGTTGCTAGTAAAATGGCAGTCGTTAATCCAAGTTAAAGGACTTATGGGTGGTTTGAAAAATGCAACAGCAAATCGCCTCAACCTGTGTCTTTCAACAACACGGCTCTCCATTTGTTTCATGGGACAAAAATTATTACAGTGAAATTTGAACGTATATTTATATTTAGGTATAATAGTCCGAGACTACCAGGACTTTAATTGGTCGCGCTAATTAGTGTCTAGCACATAAGACAGACCTTGTAGCCTTTTTGTTACCACCTCACTAAAAAGGCAATGGGTTCAAAATTTCTTCCTAATTTAACATCTAATGTAGAATTATTTTATTAAATTTATTCGGCCCTTTAGACCCACCCTAGTTCCGTGCTTCGGAAGCTACGTTAAGCCGTTGGTACGGGTTGCCAATAAAATGGCAGTCGTTAAGCCAAGTGGAAGGCCTTATGAGCTTAAAAAATTCAACAGCGTCACAGTCTGCACCTGTCATTTCAACACGGCAATGGGCTCACCACCTGTTACGTGGGTCATAAATGCATACGGTGAAATATGGGCGTTTAATATGCCTCTGCCTACCCCTTCGGGGATAAAGGCGTGACAATATGTATGTATGTATGTATTTACAGTATGTCTCTACTACCCCTTCGGGGAAAAAGGCGTGTATGATAAATACATCGATATATAATAATTTTGTTTCGGAGTTTGGGTGTTATTAGTTATATGTATGTATTTAGAAATCTTATCAGTTGTCTAGACAACTATACAAACATACATATCATTACGCCTGTCTCCCATCGGGGTAGACTTTCCACTTGCTACGATTCTGGCATACAACTCTCGCTTCTTCTACTTTCATAAGTGTTTTCATACAAACTCGCCGGTTAAGGATACTCTTGACCTGGCCTTTTGTCAAAAGCTCTTCAATTTGATTAGTATGCGTACGCCGAGGTCGACCCCTACCAGTTTGCCCATTCAGTCTCACCGCATTAATCTGCTACTATAGCTAGATATTTAGGATATATAGATATATCATATACTAGATGACCCCCACAGCTTCCCCGTGGAATATTTCGACCTCCCGTCGCACCTATTTAATCCCGTCGCTTATAAATTCTACAATGATGCATAAAAATTTGCCCGATTTGTCGACGTATATTACTAGTGCTCTGCTCCCCAGTGTAGTAGCGTAATGATATATAGCCTTACTCGATAAATGGGCTATCTAACACAAAAATAATTTTTCAAATCCGACCAGTAGTTCCTGAGATTAGTTTAACCAAACAAACGAACTCTTCAGGTTTATACTCGTAATCTATAATTATAAAATTGTAAAAATAGCTGTGACGTACATTCAAGATAAATAAAATAAACTAATTGTAATCGATTAATTAAGGGATTCTGAGTCCGAAACCGTTTTTTTTTTTCTATGTGTCTGTTTGTTTGTTCGGGGTTGGAGCAAAACCCAGGCGGTAGATCACAAATATATTGTTAGAATATTGAGGTTAATTTTTCAGCTTAAATACTGCGCTATATTTTATCTAAATCGGTTCAGCACAAGTAATTATACAGGTTGAACTATATTTTACTAGACGCGCTATACATTGGAAAGGTCAAAGTATTTTTGTTAATACGATTGGCTTTCCTTAAAACTGAATTATTGATATTCTTGCTGGTTTTCTGTTATGCACATACTCATATCGAGTTGCAATCACTGATAACTAAGCGATCAGTGAAGTTAAGTATCTAAGTGCACTAAAATTTTGGATGGGTGACCGCTTCAAAAGTAGGTGCATCACATTTCCGCAGATATACGCTTCTTTCAGTTACAGTCTAATGGGTAAAGAATCAGTGAAGTTAAGCGCCCTATGCGCGTTCTACTTTTAGATGGGTAACCATTTTGAAAGAATGTGAATCACATTGCAGCAGACACTTTAATTTTATTTACGCACATAACAAGTTTCTGTTATTAATGTGTAAAAGATCAGTGAAGTAAAGTAATCCAAGCACAGTCAACTTATGGATGGATGACGATTTTGCGATATCTGCAGTTATCTAAGAACAACTTCAGTGATATTTTTTTTTTTGAGGTCGGTAGGCCAATGGCAGTCGCTACTAATTTTCGTTCTATAAACGTTCTATATACCATACATACATAAGGGGTAAGCAGAGGCATACTATACGCCCACATTTCACCGTATGCATTTTTGTCCCACGTAACTATGTTGCTGCAAGGAGTAGCAGAGCGGTTATGTGGGGAACTCCCAGTCGTGGAGAGTCACTTCCGAGACGCAAGATAAACGAGAAGTTAAGTCACTGCGATTCAAGGTGGTGGAAAGCGGTTGAACGTGCGCTAAAGTGCACGCCCGAAAGACGGGGTCCCGTATGAATTTTGCTGGACGGGGTACCACGGCCACTCCAGTCGTGATCGCACATACCAACTATAACAGTCCTCAAAACAGACGATTGTAGTGTTTTTCTCCTCGATGCCATCACCTGACCGGCGAACGAGGGCACCGTTACAAAACTTGCCGGCTAAGATACATCCAAACCAAAAAAATCTTTCGCTTCTACCAGTCAGGCCGGGAGCATCACACTTCGGCAGGCCTTGCAGGCCCACCCATACCATGATGCTATCATGCAATGGGGTGAGCTGGCAGAAATTTTAAAGATAATTTGCTTTAAGCTTTACAGCAGCAAGTGGGACGCCGCTGCATGGTTTTGCAAAGAGGCGGTGGTGAGGGAGCGGGAGAAAATTCTCCCTCTCGGGTTCCGCAGCTCTGGTGCCGCAGACTTTTTTACGCCCAGGACTAAAGGCCTTCATGACTGATGGCGTGAAGACGGTGGCGTGACTTACTGGTTAGTGGCTGCTCGCCGTCCTTACAGAAAACCCCAGTCGGTGGCGTGGCGTGATAACTAAACGCACATCTTTTACTCCTTTAAAGAAGTGGGATAAAACCCGAACACCCCGCAAACGACGCCGCAGTGGTCTGTCAGATGCCCTGGCGCTATCCTTTCGAAAGGTTACGCGGGGCTCCGGATCATAGGCAGATAGAAGGGCACTGTGCGATTTTAGTCGGTAGGATTTCGGCATAGCATCCATGAGGAATTCAACACGTAAAGTGCAAGTTACCGGATATGCATCTCTAATCTGAAAATGAGTTTTGAGAGGAGCCGAGACCAGTCAACGAACAACGAGCCTCTACCCTCAAAATATTCAACAAAACATATCCATCGCGCCTTACCCCCGAAGGGGTGGCAGAGGCATATTATATGCCCACTTTTCACCGTGTGGATTCCTGTCCCACGTAATAGGTGGTGAGCCCATTGTCGTGTTGAAATAGACAGACACAGGTTGAGTCCTCCTGCTGTTGAAATTTTTTTTAGCCGCTCAACCAGGCTTAACGACTGCCATTTTATTGGCAACCGGGACCAACTGCTTATCGTGGGTTTCCGAAGCACGGAAACGCTCGCAAATGTAAATGCCAAAAAGTTGCGTACCTCAGTGATCGAAAACGCATAACTTGGACCAAAGCAACGAGAAGGTTAACATTAGGATGCATAGGGGGCACTACAGAGAAATTTTGGGCCCAAGACTGCTTTATCTGGAAGTAATGTACCTACTGTCTGACAGATGAAGTCATGGCTAAAATAATATAAAACTTTAATCTACACCCTGTACCTACTTACTTATCTGGCTGGCTCGGATGGAGCATTAACCTTAAACACTTTCCAGATTACCTACTACAGGATAATATGTACCTATCAACGTACTCATGGAATCTATTAACAGTTGGTAACAATCGATGCCGACAACTTTTGAACTTAATGTTAAGTTACACACAAAACACGCGAGCGAAGCCGCGGGCAAAAGCTAGTATCCTATATAACTAAGATCTGGACTGGAAGATCCTATATACAAGCCATAAAGCTTAGTTTGTGCTAGATTGCAGTGTGTAAAAAGTGTCCAACAATATTTATTTATTTATTTGTATTAGCTCCTCGTCAACTTTTCTTGTAACAAATAAACCACTATTGTTAATCTTATATGCAAGGTAAATAACCTAGCCTGACATATCCAATCAAACAATTAATGTAAATAATGTTACTTGGTTACTTTTCCAACTTATTATGTTGAAGGTTATAAGTAAAGGGTTTTGCAGTTCAAGTACTTGCAATATTTTTAGGGTACCGTATCTCAAAATAAGAAAACCTTTTCAAAGAAAATGTCCATTTATTTAAAAAAAACACGTTTTCAGAATTTCCTTTTTATAATTTTTCCTTTATTTATTTTTCTAATATTTATTTATTTATCCCCGAAGGGGTGGCAGAGCCATACATATTGAATGCCCACTTTTCACCATGTGTATTCCTGTCCCACGTAATAGGTGGTGAGCCAATTAAAGTGTTGAGATAGAGAGACGCAGGTTGTGGCTACCTGCTGTTGAAATTTTTCAAGGCTTAACGACTGCCATGTTACTGGCAACCGGGACCAACGACTTAACGTGCGTTCCGAAGCACGGAAACGCTTACAAATGTAAATGCCACAAAGTGGTCACCCATCCGAAGACCAGCCATAGTGAAAGTTGCATAACTCAGTGATCGTTTACAGAACACTTATTCTGTTAATCAAAGTATGGACAAATCTTAAGTTAAAATTACCTTAACTATCTTCACGTTGTAGTCAAAGAGGACAGAAAGATCTCCAGGCACTCACAATTCATGAATTCCGCTTTCGCTTGCTGCAGATTCATTAATAGTTTCATACATGCACGTCTGGGTATCTGAGTACTTTTGACCTTTCCGTTTTCGAGCAATCTGCTCATGTGGTCTTCGTGTAAATATCGGTTTCGGTTTATTATTTGATTAGTTATAATAATGTATTATATTTGGTCAAGATAGATATGATATGAGATCACAATATCATATGATATATATGTAACCGGAAAATAACAACAACCGCAAATTTATAAATTTTCTAGGAAATTTATAAATAACCTAACCCAACCTAACCAAAAGTTTATATATTTCCTAGAAACTTTTTGTAAATTTATAAATTTGCAGTTCTTGTTATTTTCCGGTGACATAGCACGTATTGAACTTATTGATCCATATTATTATCAATATCAATTTTTTTTATACCACTGATGTGGCAGACAAGCGTACGGAAACCTACGTACCTTGTGGTTACCTACTGTTGAAATTTAAAAAAAAGAATATTAAAACTCGAATCAAAATCCTGTACCACATCGTATGGTCAACAGGTCAGCATGGTACAGTACGGTACAGGTACGTACCCTGATGGAAAGTGGTCACGGTAGCCTATGGACGTTTGCAACACCAGAGGTGCAGCACTAAGTTAAGTCCTTGTACGAGTGTGTAATATATTGTATCCATCAATGGTTAATCAATCAGACGAGGTATTCCTTCCTCGATCAATTTAGTGGGGGTCATTGTTGTTGCTGTACCATGCTGACCTGTTGACCATACGATGTGGTACAGGATTTTGATTCGAGTTTTAATATTCTTTTTTTTAAATTTCAACAGTAGGTAACCACAACCTAGGTCTGTCTATTTCAACACGGCAATGGACTCACCACCTATAACGTGGGACAGGAATCCACACGGTGAAAAGTGGGTATATAATATGCCTCTTATCCCCGAAGGGGTGGCCCTTCGGGGATAAGGCGTGATGGATATTTACTTATATTTTTCTAATTGATGTATGGTTTTAAATGAACACGTGTTGAACAAATACTATGTATCGAACGAGATTTCGTGCTGCACTATAATATAATGTGGAACTGAAATCTTTGGTACCCCGACCGCTGTACCGCTCACTGCGTACAATATACGCACCGATACCGATCAAGTCCACTCGAGATTTCATCAAACTACGATTAAGTCGTATCGGCAACCTAGTCATATCGAGTCGATGTCCTATAGAAACTAACCAGATGGGCAAGTTAGTGGGAATTGGTTATTAAATGCTCCACGCGTTTAAAATATTTTGTTTGTTCAAATATTTCTAATCAAACTTGATGCACGATTCATTCTCGGTCGTTGTGTATTTAGGACATTCCCAAGTGAGTAGGAGTTATCAGTAGCCACTTCTGTTGATCCTGGTGTAGAAGTGTTTTAGTAGTCAGAATGTAAAATAAATAAAAAAATAATGAATATTGTGGGACACAAAATAACAAATAAATGTGGGAAGTTTATACGTATTCTTCAAAGAGATTCAAATCACGACTTGTTCTATTTCCTAAAGTAGGTCTTTGGGCTATAAAATTCTATTTTCTCTTTACAGATACGAGTGGCCAGAGAATGTACAACCTGAAGTCATGAAAGTTTTAGAAAATAACAACAAAGTCCGAAGGAAATGCTGTTCCGAAAGTCAAGACGACATTATCGAGAAACTATCCTCACTCAATGTTAAATGTCAGATTAAAAACTGTCGAAACGGTGATTGTACGAACGGGATACATCAAAGTGATAGCTGTCAAAATAGCGATGAAAAAAAAGTCGATTGTCAAAATGACACATGCCAAAGTGACAGTCATGAGAATGAGAATGAAACCAATGAAGAAGATTGTGATAGTGAGAGTGAGGAATATAATGTTCATGATATGAAAGTCCGTGGAAGAACAAGAATGAAATTAAATGATGTATGTTATATTAATGGTGGGTATATTTATGTTCTTTTAACATAATGTTATTTAATGGAATTCAGGTTAGTTAAACAATACAAGAGGAAAGGGTATAATAAGGGAATCTCCACACGGTGCACCCTGGGAACTATAATGGCAACATCTATATTCAGTGTGGGATAGAATTGCCGCTTACAGCCAATACCACGGTGGAAGCGCACCATTTAATTAAAAACAAATAAAAAATTATTTTTAAACTATCGCGGTTTATACTCATATTTCATATACTACTCGGGTCTTCACGCGTTGCAGCGCCCGTGGTCGCGGCTGCAACGCGCTCGAAACGTCGGTGAATGTAAGTACAAAATTGTTTCGCGTGAAGTCCCGAGTAGTATATAAAATATAAATAAAAAATTGGTCAAGGCGACATATTAGTTTTTTATTTTTTTATTTTACAGTCTCTCTTTATCCAGACCCGAGATTTCTACATAAATCCACCCTGTTGCTCTCTCAAAAGGGTATAATAGAGTACTCTAACGCAAAAATATGAAATTTAAAATTTATTCAAGGATGATTGGCGTGAATTCTCACACCTTGTTACAGATGCTCTTGGCCTACATCGAGTAGAGAACCCATCACACGTAGACAGTGCTGTGTCTCTCCACCTCTACTGTCCACCCTTCGACAGCTGCCGAGTATTTGACGCCCGTACCGGCAAACCAGTCAATGTCAAAGTGACCTTCTGGTCCATGTATGGGAAGAAGATTAAAAGGGTTGGTATTTTCATATTTTTTTTAATAAATTGAAAAAAGATAACTCGCTATGGGATGGTACACGAACCCATGGCCTATACCTACCCATAGGACATTTGGTGGGAAGAGTGACAAGTGCGGACGCTTGCTGTATATTATTTTCTAAAACTAGTGCTTTTATCTTGTTTTATGTGCGGGAGTGGTGGTTTCTTGGACATAAAAGTTGTGTTAACGTGCTATAGTGAAAGACAATGATATATATGCAGTGAAATGCTATTTTCTCTCTTGCCGCGAAACGTCCACTGACAACCTTAGTATAAGAATCACCATTATACTGAGGGCAAGGACCAGGACGGACAATGAGGACACGACATCGACTGGACAGGACTAATTAGAAGATAAGATTGAAGAAATATGATATAAAAAATAAGATTTAGCTAAAAGGTCTTAGAAACCAGGCCATTAAATAATTATTAAAAAAAAATACCTACCCATATGAACCAACCGTACCGAAAGAAACTGTAATTCTTAACTGTATTGTAATCATCATTAAAGACTTAAATACAGCTCGGTCATTTCTGAAACTGGTGGGCAGAAAACATAGATAAAAAATAAATAAATATCGTTGGGACAACTCACACAACGCCATCTGATTACAAACTAAGCAGAGCTTGTACTATGGTAACCAAATAACTAATAAACATACTTAATTATTTCTAAATACATACATATTATAGATAAATAACATCCAGACACAGAATAAACCATCCTGCTCATCACACAAAGTATTATCCTGGGTGGGAATCGAACCCACGACCTCTTGCGTAGCAGTCGGATGGACTCCCACCGCGCCACAGAGGCAGTCAAAAATGTATTAGTTAATAATGTTTATTAGTGTTAGTAATGTTTATTTCCAAAGAGTTGGCAGATACAATTTATACGCGCACACATTACTGTGTTCATTTATGTCCCACATAACAGGTGGAGAGCCCATTACCATGTTGAAATGGACAGGCGCAGATTATGACGACACCTGCTGTTGAACAAAGCCTAACTTGGCTTGACGACTGCAATTTTTAACGGAATCAACAGCTTATCGTGCCTTCCGAAGCACGGAAACGCTAAATGCCACATGCTAAATGTAAATGCCACAAAGCGGCCGCCCATCTGAGGACTAGTCAAAGCGAAAGTTGCTTAACGCAGTGATCGTTTACAGTACACTGAGTCAGAGAGGTCACGAGCGTTTGTGTGGCATTTACATTTGCGAACGTTTTCGTGCTTCGGAAGGCACGTAAGGCTCTCTAAACGGCTTGAAAAATGTCAACAGCAGGTGCAACTATCAACACTGCAACGGGCTCACCTATAACGTTGGACAGGAATAAACGCGGTGAGAAGTGGGCGTAGTTATGCCCCTGCCACCCCTTCGGGAATAAGACGTAATTGATAGCAAAAATAGCCTGACATTAATTTTTTTGTTTTAATTTTCAGGTGATGGAAGCAAATTCTGTACCTACTGACAGTCAGTAAAATCTACAAGCATAAGAGCAATTCCAGCTTTTGAGATTTTTATAATTAAATCAAAGACTTAGGCCAGATTCGACCAAACACGAAGTTACACGAGTGTAACTTGTACGGAAATAATTTAATACTTTGAATTTACTATCTTCACGCTGTATCCCTGACGGGGTAGTCAGAGAGGACAGATCGCCAGGCTTCGCGATCCATGCATACTTTTTTCGCTTCTTCAAGATTCAACAATCGCTTCATACCGCACGTCTGGGTATCCGAGTACTTTTGACTTTACCGTTGTTGAGCAATCGTGGTCTTCATATGTAAGTCTCAGCCTACCCCAACTCCTTCTACCCTCTACTTACCCTTGGGATAACTTCATTTACGTTATTCCAAACTTGGTATTGTTATTCAGCAGTTTAAAAAAAAAATGATGGAATGTATAACCGGACAAAAATGTATGTACTACTATTTCTTTCACCTTGACTTGAAACGTTATAACAATTTAATTTTATAGGATAATATTGTAAAATGTCAGTTTTGACGTATTTGTCATATCATGTTTTGACGGCTGTTATTCTCAGCGGTGTAAATATCTACTTGAATATAGTTACCTTTTGCTTGGGTTAGTAGTTATTAAAATGGAAAATCAGTTTACTCTAAGAATAAGTGGAAGTTACTCTGGAATATAATCTTATTCTTGTTTGGTCAAATCCAACCTTACTCTTAACTATAAAAAAAAAATTATAGCCTTTTATACTTCTATTCATTTTCATTTTGAACGTAGTAAGAATAACATCATCTACAAACAGAGCCATCTAGTAATGAGTTGCCGAACTAACTACAAACTGAAACTGCATCGCGCTATGAAAGTGCCGTCAGTTCAATGTTAGCGTCTTCGTGGGTCCTCGTGATAACATATGTGCAGATTGATGGAAGGCTGCTTTCCTGTTTGAGATTTTTTTTTTAAACTGTGGACGACTCGAGTAATACCCGTGGTAATGCGAAAATAAAATGTGGCCTAAGTTACGCCTTCTAACATTTGCTATAGGTATACCAGTGAAAGCTCCGTTAAAATCGTTTTAGCCGTTTCAGAGATTTGTCTAGTCTCTGAAACGAAAACACCGATTTACGGCAAGTACAAACAGACAGACAGTCAGATAGACAGACTGCGTTTTTTGTTTATATATATTTAAAAACATAACGGAATCAATAAAATGAACATATGTGTGCAATAAATGTACATTCTTGGTGAATATTTATTTTTTCAACACGCTTGTACAGTGGATCTAATTTCACCGGTTTTAGATACATAAAGCACGCGTGCGTTATAAACCCAAATAGTGAAGTTATATTCCATAACCGCACTATTTTCTTTATTTTTTAATCAGCAGAGAATTGTCATAAAAACAGTATGTAAATATTTTTGTTAATAAATAAACTCTATTACTAAAATAATAATATAGCAAATAAACGTTTATTTTCATACCATCATTTACTTTTGTCTACAAATTAACAGTGATTAGTGTTAATTTAATAATAAAATTTGTATATCAAAAATCTAGGCTGTATGTTGAAGATTTTGCGTATGCAGATACGGCAGAAAATAATATGCGCACCATTTTTCTCTAATTTTCTAATTTTCTTTGAATTTATACATTATTTTGGATATCTAAAAATGTCAACTTCTAATAATTAATAATAATCGAGTGCTTGGACCTAGGTATGTAGGGCAAATTACTTAAAGTGGAAAAAAGTATTTTGTGTTATTCTGTTTCCTTCCATGTGTGTTGAAAAAATCGTACGATATTCGTGCGTTTATTGGTTTAACTCACTCGGCTTTATTAAAAACCGCCTTGTGCGTTATAACCACCATAACGCACTTATATCGTAACTTACAATTACTGTAAAGTTTGTTAAAATTTAAAGTTATCTAAGAAATCGTTTGATTATATTATATAAGTAAATATAATGATTATTAATACTGTTGATTGATGGCACTTGGTGGAGCTTGCTACACATATTAAATAACACCACTTGGACTGTTCCACAATATTTACTTTGTATACCTAACCGGTTTCGCTTCAAGGCATTCTCCACACACTATATAACCAATCAACTTGGTGGTCATATTGTGTACCTTTGAGAATGCTTTGAGGTGAAAAATAAATATAGAACGTATGAAATGAACAAACTTTTTTAATGAATGAAATTTTAGTTAGAAACGATTGACGAAGAATATATATTGTTCGAAAGTAGAGGGTAGAAGGAGTCAGGGTAGGCTGAGACTTACATATGAAGACCACGTAAGCAGATTGCTCAACAACGGCGAATTTAAAAGTACTCGGATACCCAGACGTGCGTGTATGAAGCGATTGATGAATCTACCAGAAGCGAAAGAAGTATGCATGGATCGCGAAGCCTGGCGATCTGTACTCTCTGACTACCCCGTCAGGGATACAGCGTGAATAGTTACTAAGTTTGAAATAAACATAATTATACAAAAAATAAACATTCCATTTATCGACTGTTTTGTACAATTTGTTATTACTTAATATGTCTATGATTAACATATTGTTTTATGTAATAAGAAAATATTATACATTTTAATATCTCTTATGTAATTTTATTTTCTCCGCAAATGTTAAACATGTATCCTATCATTAAAATTACAATAAAAATCAAAAAATGCAAAGAAACTGATACCCCGAGTTCGTTATATTTTTTTAGGATGCCTGAGTATGCGGAGATAAATTTGTAGCTTTTGCAACTCCTTATAACATGAACTATTTGCTAATGAAAGTCTCGTTAAAATCGGTCCAGCCGTTTTGGAAATTAGACAATAAAACATTATTTTTACTGATACAAACAGACACTTTTATTTTATTCATCTGCATAGATGTAGCGTGAAGTGGCCGTCTTTGGGCCATCAACTAGAGGGTTACTGTCTTTATCATAGATATCTGAACTAAAGAGATATAGCGAATGCAACGTTTACTAAGCAAACCTGTGTCGCCTACTTTCTCCCGCTCCCTGCAGTATTTCATATGAGTTTTATACAAATATTAGTTGAAGCCAAGTTTTCCCATTCCCGTTTCCCACAGAAACTTGTTCCCGGGATTTTATGTAGCCTATGTGTTATTCTGATGTGTAAGCTAAATTATTAAAAAGTTTCATCAAAATCCAATTGTGTAGGTTTTTGCGTGAAAGAGTAAAAAACATCCATTCTCACAAACTTTTGCATTTATAATACTAGTAGGATTATTTCGCAAATCTGCATCACACACTTGAAACTAATATCACTAACTGACTTTCACATATTAATAATTGACTGAAGTGAACGTACTGCTATATTGCAAGTTAATTATTCATGTACCTACATTAAAATTAAATATATGAACGTTCAATCTGAAAATGGAGATGGCGCAACGCGCCTGCGCTTGTTTTATATCTCTTTAGTTAACATATCTGTGGTCTTTATCAGTAGTTTTGGACTTTTTGGCGGGAAGAGTGACAAGTGTGGACACTTTTTGTATATTATTTTCTAAAACTAGTGCGTTTTTCTTGTTTTATGTGCAGGAGTGTTGGTTTCTCTAAAAGTTGTGTTAACGTGCTATAGTGATAGACAATGATATATAAGCATACATACTATGCCTCCAAATTTCACACCATTCTTGTCTACGTAACAGGTGGTGAGTCAATTGCCATGTAAAAACGGACAGGCGCAAGTTGTGCATGGCTTAACGATTGCCATTTTACTGGCAACCGGGACCAACGCAACGTAATATCATCCAGAGCATGTAAACGCTGCTTGTATTGGAAATTCCACTAAGCTGACATTTTAAGTTTGTAGAGCGCTTTATAATAACATTCTCGTACCATGGCGTAGGTGGTGACTGGCGCAAAGGAAATGTGGCCCAAGGGCGACTTTACTACATTTTGGACAAAGCCACTTAACTACTCCCAGAACAGGAAATGATCAAGGGGTATGAACTACTCCAAATTGTTGAAATCTTTAAATGTTGTCTCAATCAAACATTGTTGCGTTTATATTGTGTGTGCATGTTAGATGATCATGACATAAACATGAAATAAAAAAAGTGCCGACCGCACGGCAGAAGTGAAAACATCATTGGCAATCGCAATCAATTATTACGTTTGAATTCAATATACTAAACACGGCGACAGAACAGCGAAGAGCAGCTGGATACACTCGGCGTTTTCGAGTTCACCCGATCGAGCCTTTTACCTCAGAGCCTAACTTACTACATACGAAAAAATCTGTGTGCGGTGCGCCAAAAGTTTTCACTTCAAAAAGGCATTTACAGTTTTTTTTGTGTACAGTATACTATCAATTATGATAACTGATTGCAAAAAATCTAAATATAGTTTAAGTCAAAGTGTCCGAGTGAAGTTGATGGACTATGGCAGGCATTACAGCGTAATAAAGTGGCATTGCGGTATGCATGACAGAAGATGTTGTGACTAAGATGGAAAAACTGATGTTAAATGCTTCGGACACGTGGTGAGGATGAATGAAAATAGACTGACGAAGCAGATTTATGTGACGAGAGTGAGTGCGCATACTGGTAAAGGGGCGGTCAATCCTATCGAAGACCTTTTGGAAAAAGACCAGGTCAAGAGTAACCCTTAACCGGTAAGAGCTTATGAAATCACTTATATTAGAGGAATTAGTAGTATTAAGTTGTATGCCAGGATCGTAGTAAGAGTAAAGCCATAGTCTCAGCCTACTCCGATGGAAGACAGTCGTCATTATAAATAAGTATAATTTAATCCATTCAGTGTATGATTTCAATAATACCAAACCTTCTTTTATTTATTTATTCATTTATTGTACATACAATATAACACAGTGAAAAAGTAAAAGAAAAGAAGTACAAAGGGTCTGCTTATTTCTAAATAGAAATCTCTTCCAACAGACCCAAGAGAAGAGAAAGTTGTAAGTAGAAATAGAATAACAAAAGGTAGGTAACAAAACAAAACTTGCGTAAGAAGGCCAATAGAAACATCAGACATATAACATACGTACGTACATATTATTGCAAGATTATAGAATACATAAACAAAAACATATACACAAACATATACATAAACATACATATATAGATATAAATATATATATAAACACATAATCAAATAAACATTAAAATAAATAAACATATGAATATAAAAAGAAATATAAACAAGTAAATAGCCAAAAGCAAGAATAGATAAATGAGTCAACTACTGCAAGGTAAGGAAAGATAATAGAGTCTGAGTTTGTGTTTAAAACTGTTGATGGATTTGCAGTCTCTAATCACAGCTGGAAGTGAGTTCCAGAGCCTTACTGCATGGACGGAAATGGAGTAGGAATAGAAGTCAGTTTTATGATTTTGAAATTTGAGTAAGGTACGTAGATGAGACCTGCAGGGCTCATCCGGACAACGAGCGAAAGAAAATCGCTCCCGCAGGTAAGATGGAGAGGAAGGATTGTATAGAATGTTGAATAAAAGGCACAGTACCCGAGTGTTCCTGCGAAGGCGGATTGGGAGCCACTTGAGTTCTTTGCGAAAGTGAGATACATGATCATATTTTTTAAGATTAAAAATAAAACGAATGCTTAGGTTTTGCAATCTCTCAAGTTTGTCAAGGAGCTCCTCGGTGGCATCCAGATAGCAAGCGTCAGCATAATCAATGATGGGCTGTATAAGCGATTGAGCCAAATAAATTTTAGTTTTCAGGGGCAAGAAACATTGAAGAGTTCTCATTGTATGAAATGCAAAGTTCACCTTCTTACTGACCTCAGCAATTTGTTTACGCCAAGAGAGATAGGAATCCATATAGATTCCTAAATTTTTTGCTGAATCAGCAATAGGTATTTGTATACCATCAAGAAGCACTGGAGTAACCGACGAATTAATGATACCTCCACGAAAGTGTCTACTCCCTATTATTAAAGCCTGTGACTTAGTTGGGTTAACTAATAATCCAAAAGCCTTAGCCCAATTATTCAATCGCTCCAAATCGCGGTTCATGTCATCGATAGCTATCCTAATATCTGTTGCCGCAAAATGACGGTACAGCTGCAGGTCGTCTGCATAGAGATGGAAGTGAGAAGAAATAAATTTAGTGAGAGTATTGATAAAAATAGAAAAAAGCAAAGGAGAAAGAACGCCACCCTGAGGTACGCCCGCTGTGAGACTACACCACTCGGATGAAGTATCATCAATCTTAACACATTGCGAGCGTCCCCGAAGATATGAGTCAAACCAAGATATAGTTGGTGCAGAGAAGTTGATGGATTTCAAAATACCCAGAAGAATATCAAAATCTACGCAATTAAAGGCATTGCTGAAGTCTAATAGAATCAAAAGAGTAAGCTCTTTATTCTCCATAGCCCAGCGAATATCATCAGTAACTTTAAGGAGTGCTGTACTTGTACTATGTCCTGGGCGAAATCCAGATTGAAAATTACTAAGTAAATTATGACGTGTTAGAAAGCAGGTCAGCTGTCTGTGAACAATATGCTCTAGAACTTTAGAGAGAAATGGTAAGATAGATATAGGCCGGAAATGGGATAACATAGTAGGGTTTGGAATTTTAGGAAGAGGAATAATATGTGCCAACTTCCAAGAATTTGGGAAATTAGCTGAGTAAAAGGAGTAATTAAAAATGTATGTAAGAACATGTAAGATAGCAGGAAGAACAGGAAGAATCATCCTAGAGCTTATACCGTCATTGCCCACAGCTGTAGAGGAGATGGTAAGTAAAGCATTCTTAACGTCAACTTCCGACACAGGACTAAGATTAAATGAAGGGATATGTGGTATCGATAAATTCAAAAGCGACTGCAATGTATTCTGTTTAACACTTGATGTTAGTGATGTAGGAGGTGGGAGTGAGAAGCTTTTATTTAAAGCACACAAGTCTGTGAAATGTGTCACACAGTCAGTGGATCTACCAATTCCCACAGATCTAAGAAAACGCCAGATGTCGGAAGCAGTACGATTTTCAAGATTTTCGTGGTAATGGCGTCTTTTGGCATCTCTACACATTCTACTGCCGCGATTCCGAAGGGTTTTATAGCGATTCAGGTTATATTCCGATGGGTTGCGCTTGTATCTGCTTTTCGCCTTATCCCTACAAGCCTTATCTTTCAAAGTCGACAGCATGGTCGATATCAGCAGAAGAGAAATTGTTTGATATGATGCCCTCAGCTACTTTCTATCATCGCTCCGTTCGTCATAGATAGGATGTTCGCTTGAACACGGGTCTGACAGGGGCTTTCTTCTACGTACATTTTAATTGTGGAACAAACTCAAGTCACAAACAGCTTAGGCAAAGGTCACAAAAAAAATTTTGAAAAAATTTGGTTAGGAAAAGGTCACAGGTTCAATCCCTGTCTCGAATCGGATTGTCTTTTTCCACTTTATTAAAAATTTATGAGCTTTTACAGCGTCGGCAGCGTGTGTTCAGCTCCTCTGGTGTTGCAAACATTCATAGGCTATGATGACCACTTGCCTTCAGGTGGGACGTATGGCTGTCTACTTTCTCAGTAGTATAAACCTACGGACTAAGACTACATGGTGTCCTTCCATTTGTCTATGGCCGGATAATGGAGTCTCGGGTGAGCCCTCGTATGGATAGCCTCAGGGCTTCCGACTGTTCGCCACCGCGGCCTCGCGATAGTGTTTTCCCACTTCCTTGGGGTTGAAGGATCATCATCATCATCCGAGCTTCTGTCCCAGTTGCGTCTCGCGACGCCCGGGGTCCGCTTTCCTACATTTTCTCCTCCACTTCGCACGGTCTTCGGCATCCCCTGTAGTGAGACCATTGGCACGCATGTCATCCCTTACGACGTCAAGCCAGCACTTCTTGGGTCTTCCCCTCTTACCGGGACCCGGCGGGGCTGACATGGCCAGACATTTGTTACCTACGTAGCCCGGCGGTTGCGGCAAGACGTGACCATACCAACGAAGGCGACACTCTTGCAACTTGTCTGCAATGTCACGGACGTGAAGGCTGCCGCGGATGCGAGAGTTCCTCATGCGGTCCATCCGCGTGACCCCACACATCCACCGCAGCATCTTCATTTCCGTGACACGCAGCTCCTGCTTGTGTCGCTCCAATATCGGCCACGTCTCACTGCCATGTAAAAGGACAGGTCTAATAATGGTTTTGTAGACCTGTCACTTCAACCGGATCGGCATTTTAGGGTCACAAATGACACCGGTCATCTTCCGCCATTGGCCCACGCGGCAGCAATGCGTGACTTGACATCGCAATCGATGTCACTGGACGTGTGAAAAACAGATCCCAAGTATTTAACCTGGTCCGTGCGCTCGACCAAATCACCGCCTATGCGGACGGATGTAGGATCTGTCGAGTTTAGTGCCAAGTACTCGGTCTTCGCCACATTTAGTTTCAGACCGCCGTTCTCAAGCGTCTCCTTCCACGCCTTCACACGTCGCACCAATCTGCCCCTGTCCGCGTCTGCCAGCGCAATATCGTCAGCATACATGAGCAACCATGGAGGCTGCTCATGTGGGTTTCTGATGCTGTCCGACAATTCGTCTAATTTTACACTGAACAGAAGCGGACTAAGGACCGAACCCTGGTGTACCCTGACGGTGATGGGTTTCGTGTCGCCAACAGCAGTCCGAACCATTGAATCGGAGTCACAGTACATGTCCCGGATAGTGTCAATATAGACCTCTGGAACCACTTTGGACCGCAGTGCCCACCAGATCATCGCACGAGGAACACAGTCGAAGGCCTTCTGCATGTCTAGAAACAAACAGTGCAGAGGCGTGTTCTTCGACCTGTATTTCCCTGCGACAACCCTCAGGGCAAAAACAGGGTCCGTGGTCCCATAACCAGGGCGAAACCCATATTGACACCCCGAGAGAGTACACTCCTGCCGGATCCGAGAGTCTATAATCCTCTCGAAGATCTTCATGGTGTGGGACATCACCTTAATACCGCGGTAGCTCCCGCACTCCTGCACTGACCCCTTACCTTTGAAGACTGGAGTAATAATACTCAGTCTCCATTGGTTTGGGATCTGCCCGCTGAGGAGTATGCGGTTAAAAAGGTTTACGGTTAAAGGATGATGCGTGTATCTTCACGATGACATACTTTGCCCGTGACATACTTCAAACTACCGTCGCACCTATTTAATCCCGTCGCTTACAAATTCTACAATAAAGCATAAAATATGCCCGATTTGTCGAAATTCGTGACTACTGCTCCGCTCTCAAAAATAGTAGTGTGATGATATATAGCTTGTAGACTTCCTCGATAAATGGGCTATCGAAAACAAAAATATTTTTTCTAATCCGACCGACAGTAGTTCCTGAGATTAGCACGTTCAACTAATCAAACAAACAAACTCGTCGGCTTTGTAATATTAGTATAGATAGGGCCCTAATTCTCGATCATACGACTTGAATGCGTAGACGTAAATTTATTAACCACGAGTATTTTGTCTGATGTTTCGCCGTGTCTAAAATAAAAAATAAATATCCATCACGCCTTATCCCCGAAGGGGTGGCAGAGGCATATTATATGCCCACTTTTCACCGTGTGGATTCCTGTCCCACGTAATAGGTGGTGAGCCCATTGCCGTGTTGAAATAGACAGACGCAGGCTGTGGCTACCTGCTGTTGAAATTTTTTAAGCCGCCTATAAGGCCTTCAACCAAGCTTAACGACTGCCATTTTACTGGCAACCGGGACCAACGGCTTAACGTGCCTTCCGAAGCACGGAAACGCTCGCAAATGTAAATGCCACAAAGTGGTCACCCATCCGACGACCAGCCATAGTGAAAGATGCGTACCTCTATGATCGTTTACCGAACACTGAGACCACCACATTACATCAGCAAATTTACATCTACGTTTTCAAGGCGTATGCTTGAGAATTGGGCCCCAGCGGTGGTTTATTCAGATGTCACACCTTCTTCCCCTAAATTACAAATAGAGGTACACTATACGCCCATAGTTTCAATAATATTTGGATCACGTGATTGTTGGAAAAGTGTATTGCAGTATTAAAACGGAGAGGGGCAGGTTGTGGCTTAAGGTTAATGGAAATAAAATAAATATCGTTGGGACAATAAAAAAAAAAGGGACAACTTACAAAATGACATCTGATTCCAAACTAAGCAGAGCTTGTACTATGGTAACCAGATAAATGATAAACATACTTATATATTTCTAAATACATACATATGTATTATAAATAAATAACATCCAAACACAGAATAAACCATCGTGCTCATCACACAAAGTTTTATTCTGGGTGGGAATCGAACCCATGACCAATTACGTAGCAGTCGGATGCACTCCCACCGCGCCACAGAGGCAGTCTAAAAGGAAACTAAAAAAAATAAATGTTGGAAAAAAAAACAAATAAACCTCAGACTGACCATACTGTAAGATGCTTAACGCTGTGACAGATTCCAAAACAGCTTTAGAGGCTACGAGCACTCCGGAATCAAAAGGAAATATTAATATTTATATAACTGATTTTATTATAAATAATGATCAATAACAAAACATGACAAAACAACTAAAGGTAACAACTAAGAGACAATATTTTACAAAATTTATTTATTTTATACATACTTTTTATAAATATCCATAATTGTAATTTCTAGAAATGGTTAAAATAATACATATATTTGGTTTCTATATAACATAATTACGAGAAATAGGTAAATATAATAATTTCATTCATTAGTTAACAATAATATTGATCTTGAACATGATTTATAAAAATACTGAATTATATGATGAGTCTAAAAAATCAAATCTATCACAATTTATTAAATAAAAAATAAAATATTTCATAGACAACCATTTATTGACATCGAAACTAACCTTGCCGCAGTACCCAAGTTAAAGGGATTAACCTGAAACTTAAGCTAAATAAAAAAATTGAAATGAATTTAAACTTTATCAAGATCCGTAACATGAGTTTTATAATTTTGTATCAAATCTAACAGTCGTTTTAGCAGCTAAAGTTATAAATTATAACGACCATAAGAAAAATAGTTACTTACAAATTTAAACCTACAAACTTTAGTAGGTATCATTTACACTGGTTTTTGATATTAATCTATTTTTTTAAATAAATGTACTGCCGTATTAATTTCCTCAAAGTATCATTCAGGTTTAGTTTTCGATGAGTTTCAGCAGTTGTCTAGCATTATTGTCAAGTTTATTCCAGGGGATATATAGTTTTAAGCCATCAGAATCAGGTGTTACCCGTACTTTTCCACTATCGCAATTAACATTACAGGCAAAGTCACAAGTACTAGTGGAAGGATTAAAGTAGAGCCCGCTGCTACATGTTCCTATCACAGCCTTATTACCATCACATACCCAGAATTTGTCACATTGCTCGTGAGCCCAAGGTAAATTGTTACATTGTTCCTGACATTTCTTGTCTTCTTCGCTTACGTCACAATCACCTGGATTGTCTCCAGGACCTTCCTCAGAACCAGGACCACCAGGACCTTCTTCAGAACCAGGACCACCAGGACCTTCTTCAGAACCAGGACCGCCAGTACCAGGACCACCAGTACCAGGGTCATCATTACCAGGGTCATCAATATCAGAGTCATCATTACCAGGGTCATTCCCGCAATTGTCATCATCATCATTACATTCATTGCTTCCAGGATCACTAATTTCACTACTGCAAGGCTTGTTGTCACCACTGCAAGGACCTAGGGCACAACCAGCTGTGGCGGGATTATCGCAAATCTGGAAAATAGAAAAAAAAAATTACTGTAAATTCGATTCTTACTTTTAAATTGTAGGAGATAACATTCATGTAAAAAATCTCAGAAAAATATTAAACACTAGCTGAGTCACGCAACTTCGTTAGCACCACATAAGAAAGTAATAACATTTTTTTAAAGTATCCTATGTTACTTCTAAATACCTCCGAATATGTGTACAAAGTTTCATGATAATCTGTTAAGTTGTTTCGCGTAAAAGCTCAACAAAAATACATTTACAATCTTAGTCATCATCATCCGAGCGTCTGTCCCAGTTGCGTCTCGCGACGCCCGGGGTCCGCTTTCCTACATTTTCTCCTCCACTTCGCACGGTCGTCGGCATCCCCTGTAGTGAGACCATTGGCACGCATGTCATCCCTTACGACGTCAAACCAGCACTTCTTGGGTCTTTCCCTCTTACCAGGACCCGGCGGGGCTGACATGGCCAGACATTTGTTACCTACGTAGCCCGGCGGTTGCCGCAAGACGTGACCATACCAACGAAGGCGACACTCTTGCAACTTGTCTGCAATGTCACGGACGTGAAGGCTGCCGCGGATGCGAGAGTTCCTCACGCGGTCCATCCGCGTGACTCCACACATCCACCGCAGCATCTTCATTTCCGTGACACGCAGCTCCTGCTTGTTGTTAAAAGGACAGGTCTAATAATGGTTTTGTAGACCTGTCCCTTCAACCGGATCGGCATTTTAGGGTCACAAATGACACCGGTCATCTCCCGCCATTTGGCCCACGCGGCAGCAATGCGTGACTTGACATCGCAATCGATCGACGATTTACAATATTAGTATAGATAATAATCACAAAACGGAGCTATAGGCTGACTGCTATTGCAAACAAGTTGAAAAAGTTTCTTGATGTTATAAATATATCGATACAACGTTCAATATATTTATATCATCAAGAGAATTTTTCAATCCGTTTTCAAAGTATCCTTTATTAAATGGCTAAAATTTCTTTTAAAATTGTCTTCCGATTTGAATGAAAATTGTAAAGGAAATATTTATTAATCATTTCAACACACAGTGTAAAATGCTTTGTATAAAACATAACAATCGGTTACGAGTACAACATAATACAATATTATGATATGCTTTTTACAAAACCTTTAGAGAAAGCATTTGATAATGTTGTGAGAGTAACTCTGTGGGACTTGCTGCCCGGATATGGTGTGGACGGCTCGCTACTGCACGCAATACAGTCGCTATACAGGGACTGTAAGACTTGCGTGCGAGTAGGGGGGGATGTGACACCTCTTTTCGACGTCTGTACAGGCGTCAAACAGGGTTGTGTCATGTCTGCTTGGCTATTCATATGGGTGTGAATTTGGGTGACTTAACAGTAAATTGTCTGTTGTACGCTGATGATGCGGTGCTCATGGCCTCATCAGAAGCCGACCTTCAGGGATTAGTCACTGAAGAGTCATGAGAACAGTCATGAAAGAGGAGTGTGAAAGAAAGGGTCTTCGCTTGAATGCAAGTAAAACTAAGGTTCTGGTATTTGAAAGAGAAGACGTAAGAACTAAGTGCGAGATTTGGGTAAATCAGGAATGTCTAGAGCAAGTGAATGAAATTGTGTATTTAGGGACTATGTTTAGCGCCGATGGAAGATGCAATTCAGATAGATGCAGATCAGAGAAAACGGCGAGTAACTGCCGGAAACAAAGTTAACGGTGCTTTGTCCCAATTAGTAAAGCGACAAAGCATCGTAAAAGAAGCACGACACGTGATTTATAACGCAGTGCTAGTGCCAACGTTGCTTTACGGCAGCGAAACCTGGGTATGTCAGAAGATGCATAAAAGTAAGATGAATGCTGTGGAGATGCGATCACTTCGAAAATTGTGCGGCGTAACCTTGGTCGACCGAAAACGCAACGAAGTGATACGCAATATGGCAGGTTTGAGTGAAAGTGTCAGCTTTAACCTGGAAAAGGGCGTGCTCCGTTGGTTTGGACACGTTCAACGAATGAGTGAGGAACAATTGACGAAGAATATATATTGTGCGAAAGTAGAGGGTAGAAGGAGTCAGGGTAGGCCGAGACTTACATATGAAGACCACGTGAGCAGATTGCTCAAGAACGGAAGAGTCAAAAGTACTCGGATACTCAGACGTGGCGTGTTTCTGTTGGCGACTCTGCTACATTAAAAGTAGAACTAACTATTGTTTATAGTGGTAACTGAGTGTTGCTCTCAGGGAAGGGATGGAATCCCTTTTTTTCTCTCTATCTCTGTCTGTCTACGTATTAAAGGACTTGTTTGGATTGTATTAGTTCAGCAATACCCCATAATACTCAGCAATATCAGCGAGGATTATGTCACAGTCCATTTCACAAGCCTCAATCGTGCACAGTTCCTAAAACCAGTACGGGAAACCTCCACCGGAATTCGAGCTGTGGGAATCAGGCAATAAAAATACAAAAAAAAACAAATGTCAAAATACCTGCAAAACTGGATTGAAATGTAACCCAGCTGAACAATTAAACTCCACTAAGCCGCCGAACACGCAGTAATAGAACTTGCTGCAGTTCAGAGGATGAGGAATAAGCCATGTGATGCTATGGTTGGTTGGGCATCCATTATCGTCGAAGTCCATTGGTGGAGGTGTGGGGCGTTCCGTCGGAATAGCCTCTGTCGTAGTTGGTGGGACATAGATACCTCCAGGAAGAGAACAGTTGACGTTGATGGGATGATCACAGCGCTGTGGAAGAGAAAGATTGGTTATATAAAGAAGTTAAAGTACTTATTTGCAACTAGATGACCCCCACAGCTTCGCCCGTGGAATAGTTCGACCTCCCGTCGCACCTATTTAATCCCGTCGCTTATAAATTCTACAATGATGCATAAAAATTTGCCCCATTTGTCGACATTCATGTCTATTGCTCTGCTCCCCAGTGTAGTAGCGTAATGATATATAGCCTATAGCCTTCCTCGATAAATGGGCAAAAAAATTTTTTTTTTCAAATCCGACGAAGCTGAACTGAACAAACAAGCAAACAAACTCTTCAGCTTTATAATATTAGTATAGATTTCACCAAAACTCAAAATAAGTTTCTGTGTTGTACTCAATTTATAATATTTTTTTTGTAAACGAAAGACACTCAGGGAACGACACTATATATGTGAGGAGCAAACATTCAAACCGTTTGTTGTTAGAAAAACGTGTGTATGTGTTATGTGCTTTAGTCTAATAAGATTTCATAACATGTTTCATCACAAGATTCAGAGTTGTGGGATACAATTCTTTGTTTCTAACAGAAATGCCTGCGCCTGTCCATTTCAACACGGCAATGGGCTCACCACGTGTTACGTGGGACAAAAGCGCATACGGTGAAATGTGGGCGTTTAATATGCCTCTGCCTACCCCTTCAGGGATAAAGGCGTGACTATGAATATGTTATGTTATGTTTTAGAAATGATAAATTATTAGACATATTGTCACGCCTTTATCCCCGAAGTGGTAGACAGAGGCATACTATACGCCCACATTTCACCGTATGCGCTTTTGTCCCACGTAACAGGTGGTGAGCCCATTGCCGTGTTGTAAATGGACAGGCGCAGGTTGTGGCGACCTGTTGTTAAAAGTTTTCAAGCCGCCTATTAAATAAATAAATAAATATAAATAAATATTATGGGACACTTTTCACACAGCGCCATCCAGCCCAAAGTAAGCTAATATTAGCTTGTGTTATGGGATCTAGATAACTGATAAACTGGGATCTAGATACGTATATATTTCTAAATACGTACATATTATAGATAAATAACACCCAGACACAGAATAAACCATCGTGCTCATCACACAAAGTTTTATCCTAGGTGGGAATCGAACCCACGACCTCTTGCGTAGCAGTCGGATGCACTCCCACCGCGACACAGAGGCAGTCTTATTTCTAATTAAATCTTAATTATTAGTCCTTCAACCAGACTTAACGACCGCCGTGTAACTGGCAACCGGAACCAATGTCGAAACGTGCCTTTTGAAGCACGGAAACGCTCGCAAATGTGAACGCCACAAAGTGGTCACCCATTCAAGGACCAGCTATAGCGAATGTTGCTTAACGCAGTGATCGTTTACAGAACACCGAGACCGCGGAGCCACGAGCGCTTCGCTTTTTTTTCCTGTATTAGTCATATTCGTTTTAATGGCTATTATATCGGTAGCTAGATTATATATGTCTAATTTTAGACATAAATCCTTATTTAATTATAAGCCCATTAATAATCTCATTATCGTACTGCGCACAACATTTTAATCCTCATGCTCTTATGATTTTATGTAAACAACTTCACTTCAACTTTACGCTATGTCTTCAGGTAGGCATGCAGAGGTGTTTTTATATTTGTGGCGCAGTGGTAAGCGTATTTAATTTCTGCGCTGAGGTCTCGGGTTTGAACGCCGGGTAGAAACAAATATTGGTGTAATTCGCAAATTTCTTTTTAGGAGTTTGAACTCAGTACATACTTATTAAATTTATGGACTTTGGTTTGGATGTTTTGTATATCATAGGATATATTATACGTATTCTCAGTTGTCTAGATCCCATAGGACAACCTATGGATTATAAATTACTGATAAACATACAACTAATATTACAAACGCGAAAGATTGTTAAAATGCATGGATGTAGGTTTGTTACTCTTTCATTCAAAAACTACTGAATGGATTTTGATGAAACTTTACAACAAGAACATCAGAAAAACACATAGGCTACTTTTTATCCTAAATCTTTTTTACGCGGGCGAAGCCGCGGGAATTTATCTAAATTTGTGTTATAGGTACATACAAAACACCTAAAATCCGAAATCAAACATTAGCAGATTACACGAATATTTGTTTTGACCTGGGAATCGAACACAAGACCTTAGCGTGGCAGTCGCGTACATCACCACACGCCACTGAGGCAGTCAATCGCGTTCCCACAGTGCCGAGTAAGAGGGCACCATTTTTGACTTACCCATATAGCAGTTTAAAGTTGACTAGCTAACCCCAGCGGTTTTACGTGTACGTGACATAGTTCGAACCCCCATCCACCCGTTAAAATCCCGTATTTTATTACTTTGACAATAATGTAAAATAAAAAAAACCGATTGGTCGACATTTATGGTTACTACTCCGTTCTCCAGGAGAGTAGCTTTATTATATATAGCTTAAAGTCTTTCCTGATAAATGTGCTATCTAACACAAAAAGAATTTTTCGATTCGGTTTAATAGTTCCGAAGATCAACACGTTCAACCAAACAAACAAACTCTTCAGTTTCCTTAACTTTTTTATCTTTATTACTTATCTTTTTTATCTTTATTACTTATCTTTTTTAACTTTATTATCTTTATTTCTATATTAGTTTAGATAAAACTTAAAGTTTACCTTGCTTGTAGCATTGAACACGGTACCAGGCGCACAGATTCTAGGAACTTTCTGACCAAACACGCATTGATAGTACTTATTGCAATAGTAGTCATGGGGGAGGAGCCATTCGATGGTGTAGTTCACTGGGCAGCCGACGTCATTCCATTCGATCTCTATAGAAATGTCACTTTCAGGCGTGGTTACTTCCCAAGATTCATCGTCTTCGCATGATTGGTCGTTGTTTCTGATGTGATCGCAGACCTGCAAAGAAGGTCAATTATCAGTATCATAAAAAAAAACTTATTAACTAACTATCTTCACGCTGTATCCCTGACGGGGCACCTAGTCAAAGAGCATACTTCTTTCGCTTCTTGCAGATTTATCAATCGTTTCATACATGCACGTCTGGGTATCCGAGTACTTTGACACACGGTGGTGTCACATGGACAGACAGACGGAAAAAGGTGATTCTATAAGAGTTCTGTTTTTTTTCTTTTTGAGGTACGAAACCCTAAAATTAGAAAAATAATTTGTGTTTAAAATTTTTCACTTACTTGAGCAGTCATATTGAAGAAAGTTCCCCGAGGACATCTTCGCGGGACCTTATTGCCATGGACACACTGATAGAATCCCCTACAGGATGTTTCATGAGGGAGAAGTTGATTGATGGAGAAATCCACGGGGCAGCCGTTGTCAAACCTTTCACAGTCTGTGGTACCCACGGTGGTCTCCGTGGTTGAATCTGGTGGCTGACCAGGTAGGTTGCACCTGGATGAGAAGCTATGTGTGCACACCTATAACAAGGAATAAATTAATTAATAAATAAAATAAATGAAAAATATTGTGGGTCACTTTCACACAGCGTCATCTAGCCCAAAGTAAGCTAATATAATCTTGTGTTATGGGATCTAGATAACTGGTAAACATACATATAAATAAATAAATATTGTGGGACATTTTTTTTTACACAGCTCTGTCTAGTCTTAATTAAGCTAATATAAGCTTGTAGTATGGGATCTAGACAACTGATATACATATTTATATATTTCTAAATACATACATATTATACATAGGAAACTCCGAAACACACATTTGTGGATTACACCAATATTTGTTCCGACCCGGGGATAGAAACCCGATACCCCAGCACGGTAGTCGCATACACTACCACTGCGCTACCGAGGAAGTTAGTAGTAAAGTAAAGTAAACTAAAAACTTTTTTATAGTAAAAGTAGCAGTAAAAAAATATTTTTTTTATAGTATACAGTGTCATTTATAAAACACCAACAACCTGCTAGGACTAGGTAGCTGACATCATAAAAAATGTTCTTCAATTTTTTTGCAATTTATTATTTATTTTGTGAAATTTTATTTTTATCTTTTCAAATATATCTTTTTTTTTGATGCACTGATTGAATTACAGTACTACGCAACTCGTAAAAATCATAAGGGATGGGAGTGATTCGGTGATAGCTCGTTCGATCTTCACTTTTATCAACCGCATTGATGCGCGCACATCCATTGTTTATCGAGGCATGTAGTACGTGACGAAAAAGACACAGTTTTTTTTTTTAAACGAATCCAAGAGCGAATACCACGCAGCGCGAAAAATCAATGTATTAAACTTATTCGTAACGAATTGCTAAAAGTCGTAGAATAAACATTGTTGGTTATGACCTTGGTTATGCACTCCTAGCAGGTTGCTGGTGTTTTACAAATCTATACTAATATTATAAAGCTGAAGTTTGTTTGTTTGTTCAATTGGACGCGCTAATCTCAGGAACTACTGGTCGAGGAAGGCTATAGGCTATATATCATTACGCTACTACACTGGGGAGCAGAGCAGTAGTATTTTTATGCATCATTGTAGAATTTATAAGCGCCGATTTTTAATTAGGTGCGACGCGAGTCGAAATATTCCACGGGCGAAGCTGTGGGGGTAATTTAGTGACTGTATAAAGCTGAAGAGTATGTTTTGTTATTAACTCTTAGTTGTACTCTAGTACTCAACCTACTAGAGTATTAAGAGTACCTAGTACTAATAACAGGGACCGCAACGCGGCAGTCGATACGAAAATAGATCAAGGCTGATGCAACCCAGTCGCAATGATTCTAGATCTAGACTGGGTTGTATTAGTCAATGCAACCCAGTCGGACAAGTAAATTCAAGGTATATTTAGGGTGATTGCTTTAATAGTTGCGTGTTATATCATCATGACATGTAAATGCTTTTAAATTTATCTATACTAATATTTAAAGCTAAAATACAGTTTGTATGTATGTTTGGTTGAACTCGCTTATCTCAGGAAGAAAAGCAAAAAGATTTTTTTTAAATCCTATCATAAGGGTCTGATTCGAAATAACCTTTTTACGTTGGATAGCCCATTTATCGAGCAAGGCTTTAGGCTATATTTTATCACGCTACAACTTTGAAGAGCGGAGCAGTAATCATAATAATGTACTGTGTCATAATTGTCTACAAATCGGGCAAATTTTTAAACGATGGGATTAAATAGGTGCGACGGGATTTTGATGTATCTCACATATGTTATATTTATTTGTATACAACC
Organism: Thumatha senex; assembly: GCA_948477245.1. NCBI lineage: Eukaryota > Metazoa > Arthropoda > Insecta > Lepidoptera > Erebidae > Thumatha > Thumatha senex. Next base: position 12,017,692 of record OX419753.1, read on the forward strand.
CAAAAGATTAAAAGTTATTTTTACCTGTAGTTCGGCAGAGAACTCGGTAGAACCTGGGCAGGATACTGGCTGTAACAACTTTCTGCCTCCATCACAGTGGTAGAACAGGCCACAGTCCCATTCGTGTGGAATAAGGAAGTGTGAATTACGCGACGCGCAGTCTTGGTGGGCTACCCATTGACTTTGGGCCAGCCCTATAGCTGCTAACAATATAAGGGGTTCTGAAAAGGAAAAAATAAGTTACACCTACATTTTTGATTGATATTTTTTATCTATCTATCTATCTCCACGCTGTATCCCTGGCGGGGTAGTCAGAGATCTGGACAGATCGCCAGGCTTCGCGTACCATGCTTTCGCGAGCCATTCTTTCGCTTCCTGCAGATCCATTTAATCGCTTTACATTTTTTTATGATAAATAAATAATAATTAATAAATGTTGTAAGACACTCTACAAAAGTACTCTCTTTCTCATCTAGCCCAAACTAAGCTATAAGTTTGTACTATGTCATCTAGACAACTGATATACATACTTATATATTTCTAAATACATACATATTATATATAAAAACCACCCAAATTCCTAAACAAGCATTTATGGATCACACAAATATTTGATCTATAGTCGATGCTGAGGAACCCGGGTTTAAATTCAGGTTTCTCAGCGTCGCCGGTCGCACACACTACCACTACACTATCAAACCTGTTAAACTTCTCAACTTTGAGACCCTGGGTTCGTATTTATTGCGATATGTCTAATTATATTTAGAAATAGTTGATGCCCATAGGCTACGGTGATCACTTTCCATCAGGTGGGCTTATGCTTTTCTGCCGCCTCAGTGGTATAAAAAAAGAGGTGCGAAAATCATGTTGGAGCTTCTTACAACTGATAGATGGATTAATATAATTTTGAAAGTAAAATGATTGTCCTAATTAATAATGATTGATTAATATAATAAGTTTTTTGATTATTTATGATTATAATTGGATTAAAATTATTGATAAGTATCTACTATTAATTTTGAGATATAAGAAGAGATTTTTTATAGATCTTCAACATTATTAACCTTTTTAGAAGTAAATTTATTTATTTAAACGATTAATAAATCTGCAGTAAGCGAAAGAGTACACATGGAATGAAGTCTGGCGATCTGTCGTCTCTGACTACCCCGTTAGGGATACAGTTACTACCCCGTTAGGGGTACAGGGTTAGGGATAGTAGTTAGTTATTTGTGATAAAGTTATTTTAGATTAGTTTAAAAAAAAAAAATTGACTGTATCAACGACTGTTTCCTGAAGTGGTATATCGCGTTTTTCAAATCCAATAATAAACCATTATAATACTGTGTTTTAATTTAAATACTTCAATGATTTGGTAAATAGGGTTGCCACCAGGATAATAAATATATCCAGAAAGTAAGTAAAGTATAAAAATTATTATTTTTACATATCCGATCTATTATGTGTTAAAATTTTAGCTAATTAACCAATAAATAGAGTAAAATATCTTTGACTTATACTACGTGTATTTAGTTAACAGCAGTAACATACATACAAATAGTCACGCCATTATCCCCGAAGGGGTAGGCAGAGGCATACCATATGCCCACGTTTCACCGTATGCATAAAATAAACAGTGCTTTAAATTTGTTTTTCATGTAGGTAAGTAGCAAATTTTTGTAAAAACCTACAATTACGATTTCAATATACCTTATATATAATTAATTTAGGTTAAAATTCAAAATTATTGAAGCTAAAGGTAGAATCTGTATATTTTTTACTACTTTATATATTTTATTTTATTTTAGTTAATTAGGTCAAAGGATAATTACGTAAAACTTGGTCATCAAATAACTAGGAATTGCTGTTTTGGTGGGGGTTTATGGTTTGAGTGGTTAAAGATAAACATTATAATGGATATGGACATTTTGAAAGCATAAAAAAATTTAATAAAGACAACTCGGTTTAAGATGAGACTTAAACCCGTAACTTTTGTCTAACCATGACAACGGTATACGTCACTAAGGCACCAGAAATGTATCGAAACAAGTAGAAATTCTTGTCTATACTTATAAACGCTTTTCAAGAGTAAGCTAAAGACCTCATGGAGACATGGAACGTGCGACTTGAGCAACCTAAGTGGCGACATACCAAAATTGAGGCGGTGAAGCCGGTCATGGAGGTTTATCGAATTTCGTCAAAATTCGACCAATGGTTACCACAAAAATCCTTTAAAAAAATCCCCTTTACAGTAAATGAATGGTTTTTTGATGAAATTCGGCACACATGTAAAGAACAAACTAAATATTACACTTCAAATACACTTTTTTAAATTTAAAACTATACTCACTAATCATTGTAATGGCACACTCAAACAGGTTAATAACATCAATTGGATGTTATACTGTATATAAGCGATTCCCTATGGGTTATAAATTTCGAAAAATCATTATATATAGCACATATCATCGCGATAAAACATAATAATCCCTTGATTAGCTAAATCTCTTAAACAATATGCATTTGGGTTCCGAAAACGTGTTGAAAAACCCTTTAATATTCATAATTTAATTTAAAAAATATTTTTTTTCTGTGGGTTTTATCAGAAATCGAACCCATTTGAATCTACTGTCACTATTTCTGTCTTCTTTCAGTAAATTATACTACAGAGTGACAGAAAAGCATAGAGATACTTAGACTTACCAACAGGTATAAAAGTTGTAAAGCTGTTCATAAATAAATCACGCTTTAAACTCTGAACCAATTTGGCTGAAATTTAGTACGCAGATAGCTAATAACTTCGATTAACAGTATTTCTTCTTCGATCTTAGTGTAATTCTTGTGGTTTTGGAGCCTGAGGTAATCTTTTTTTTTTTTGATCTTAGCAATTTGTTAGGAGTGACTGCCGCCAGACCTCCTAACCCCATACGTCAGTGCTTCGTCCGTTAATCAGTAGGTGTTAAGTGATTATGGGAACATTGCGGTATGACAGATAATGAAGTGACTAAGATAGGGAAACGGATGATTGATTGAGAATGAATGAAAAAAGACTGAGGAAGCAGATTTATGTGACGAGAGTGAATGAACAACATCGGCGTACGTATGTCAATCAAATCAAGGACCTTATGTAAAAAGGCCAACCCAAGAGTACCCTTAACCGACGAGTGTGTGTGAAAACACTGATGAAATTAGAAGAAGCGAAAGTTGTATGTCAGGATCGTAGCAAGTGGAAAGCCATGGTCTCTGCCTATCCTGTTGGGAGACAGGCATAATAATATGTATGAATGTATGTATGTTTGTATGAATGTATGTATGTATGTTGTGTGAACAACATTTTTTTTTTAATAATTTCTTTTTAAAGTTGTTACGGTTAGGGCAAAAACAACGTAGTCTGTAGGCAAAACTCGCATACGCGGCCTATCAGTTGCCCGGCCATTCGTCAGTAGGGATTAGTAAAGTCGTATGAGTAACCGGTGACGTCCCCTAACACGTTTGATTAGTATGAAATACTAGCTGATGCCCGCAGCTTCGCCCGCGCGGCGATGGTTTTTTCCCGTACCTATTTCTCCCATTGTTATAGCAAGCTTTTTTTTTTAACGTGTGGCATTCTCATCGGATGTCATGCCGAACTCGAACCGGCTAAAACCACACAGTTCCCGCCTAACTGTATTTACCTTATTATTGCAAGCTAATATGTTATCCTTAAGAGACATTTCTGTAGGCCTATATAAGATACACAATTTCACCATACATTATTTTGTTATATCTCAAAATGTTTAGGCAGCGTTAAATAAATAAAAAATCGCGGGACATTTTTTTTACTTACAGCATTCTAGCCGAAAATTATCTAATATAAGCTTGTGTTATGGGATCAAGACGTCTGATAAACATACTTATATATTTCTAAATACATACATATTATACATAAGAAACACCCAAACTCCGAAACAAACATTTATCGATTACATAAATATTTGTTTCGACTCGGGAATCGAACCCGGAAACTCAGTCACGACAAACGCATACACTACCACTTCGAAACCGAGGCAGTTAGTTTTATTGATATCTCCCAGACGGTAAATTTTTCGACACCTTCAACAAATGTCGTTATATTTTAAGCAAATATATACAAAAACTTAACTTAACAAAACTTAACAAATTATAGACTAAAATATTCCTCGATGAAAATTCCATTGATGAAAACTCAGAGAAATTAGTGCAGTTTTGAGTTTATTGCGAACAGACAGACAGATAGACAGGCGCGGCGGAGGACTATGTTTTATAATTTATAGTGATATAGAGTAAGACGTCTCTAGCAGGGCGCAAGTGACATAAATTTCTTGCTCTCTGACCTTTCTCGACACAAAACATGAGTATATCAGTTTGAACATTTCAGCCATTGCATTATTTAAAATCATTTACGTCATTTGATACACTGCTCTGCACACCCCTTGCTTTCTGATTTAAGCATGCACTAGAGAACGCCCACGTCTACGTGGTTGATATACACATTCATTTTCTTGTTCCCGTTTGCCAGAGATTCTTCTAAAAAACGCGAACAATACCACTTCGCGGATTGAACTGCGGGAATCCTCTGTAGTGAATACATAAATGAGTAAGCAAGCTCGGTGATTTTTTTATACCACTTACGTGGCAGACAAGCATACACCTGATTTAAAGTGGTCACTATAGACGTTTGCGTAACACCAGAGGTGCAGCACACGCGCTGCCGACCCTGTAAAACCCTTCTAAGTCCTCCTTTAAAGAACCTCGTACACTGTAGACGTTCGGGAAACCCCAGGTGGATGAATTAAATTACTTTAAATGGTGTCGCAAGTAGTATTTTATTAATTTCGCCACTTTGATCTGTTATACTACCGACCCATAGTCGGTAGCTTAACAGATCAAAGTGGTGCCGCGTAATTAAATGTTTCAAAACCCGGTCAAGTTTGTAAATTTCTTTTCCACATTAAAGTTCTTATATGTAATAGTGGGAGAGATACATACTGCGGAGAGAATTTTACGCCAGAACGGAACGATTTCAAAGATCGTTTCTATGCCGAACGATAGTAACCTGGAACGCTCTGCCAGCGCCGGTGTTTCTTTCCTCTTACATTCCCGGGTTCTTCAAGCGGAGCGTGAAGAGGCACATCTTGTGGCACATTGGGCAGCCATATTGATGGACGCTATCAGTAGTCAAGTCCTGTAAACTAAGAGAGTGCACCTCGATTCGCTAGATGTCGTCATGGCTTTCCATAAGGCGATCGGCGTCATTTTGGCTAGGTAAATATAAAAAAGCGAGAAAGATGTACGGAACAAGCCATTTCCCATGACCGTTGATTTGGGCTAATAACTTGCAATGAACCATACCTATCAATGTAATAATCATACTAATAAACTAATAAATCATTAATTTTTATCTATCAATGCATTTAATTAATATACTTTCGTAATCACGTATTTAAGCGTAAAGCAGGTTTTAAAATTGTAAAAGGAGATTAATTATTTCCTGCTTACGTTGATTAAATTGACGCACCTTTTTGGGGTTTGGAAAGACCGACTTTAGTCGATGAAAGCTGCTCCAAGCAGCCAAATAATAAAAAAAAAACCCCAGACTCAAAACCCAGTTAGGGTTTGAAAGCAAATGGAAATAGGCCGAGATAAACATTGCGGTATGACAGAAGATGTAATGACTAAGATAGAAAAAGGGATGCTTAGATGGTTCGGACACGTGGAAAGCAAGGAAGAAAATAGACTGACGAAGCAGATTATTAAGTGAAGAGAGTGATTGGTAAAAAAACTGGTAGGTCGACCTCGGCGTACGTATCAATCAAATTGAAGACCTTTTGAAAAAGCCAGGTCAAGAGTACCCTTAACCGGCGAGCGTGTACATAAACACTCATGAAAGTAGAAGAAGCGAATGTGGTACGTCAGGGTCGTAGCAAGTGAAAAGCCATAGTCTGCCTACCCCGATGGGAAACAGGCGTGATTATATGTATGTATGTATGCGTATTAAATTCTTATTTTTTCCTCATCCTGATGAATGCTATACCAGACTCCTCTCGACTAAAACCACACGATGTCCTTCCATTTCTCTATATCTAGGAGTGGGGTAAGCCCTCGTAACTAAACAAAACGATTTTCAATAAGATTTATCGTAAAACGGCTACCTTCTATCATCGCACCGCTCCGCGCTCCACAGCGCTCGCACACGGTTAGGTCCGATAGAGGCTTTATTCCGCGTACTGTAATATCCATACTTTGCTAGCATTAGTGCTGTCCTACCATCATTTATGCTGACTCCACATTATCGACCCCTTGCTCTACTCAGTGACCGAGAGACACGCCAGTCTGTTTCCGTCCTCTGATTCGCGCGGTTGCCTAAGGATCCCAAGATCTATCGAATTAAAGGTTTAGTCCTTCAAGGTTAAAGTGTTCTCTTTTTTTTAAATAGACCTGAAGAGGTTAAAAAAAAGAGAACACTTTATGCCACCAAAATGTTATACGGGGGTTCGAAGGAACCCACGTATAACATTTTGGTGGCAGCGTGGTGGGATCGAAAAGCCCCAGTGCCGGCAACCGCTACACAGACTCCACCGTATTCTTTCTAAAAACCTAATTCAGTACTAAAACCTAAATATCTAAATGAACATAAGTGGTGAAGTGTACCTAGTGTTATTCAGTGAAATACTTACGCGAATCCGTGCCCGTTGCGAAATCCGCACACGTCGCCGTCGTGTCCTTTTGTGAATCTCCAATCATCCTGTAAGAAGAATACTACATCCTGTAAAGAAGAACCTGTCTTAACGCCGAGAACCTGTAAGAAAGCCCTAAGAGTATTTACCAACTAGATACTTACCATACTCCGTGTCGACTCGTCAGGAATCCTGAACCTGAAACAATCGAAGCCATCCAAGGTCATCAAGTGCAATCTACACGAAAGTATTTCGTCTCTTCCCAGCGCGCATGTACATTATCTAATCAATCGGATTGCTCCTAGCCGCCGTACTCGTCACCTTCGTCGCCCAGACACTATCGTGAGACTTTGGTCATTGTTTAGACTAGAACTAAATATCAGTGATTCTCAAACTTTTGTCTTATGATTGTATTGAAATATTTAACTATTGTTGTGCCATTCCAGTTACCTTTATTGTCCATTTTATTTTCCATACTGCTTTAGGTATTGTGTTTTGTATTTTATTTTGCCAAAGCAGCTAAAAGAAGAAGATAGCAAGTTACATCTAACTATCCCAGAACCCGATAAAGCCTCAAGTGATAACGAAACGGTGAAATCGCCCATCTTGTCTCCTCGTGTTACTCGAAAAACAACAGCAACCCTTGCGATGGCTGAAATCGAATTAAATACCTTACTTAAATTCATCAAACCATACGACGGCAAACGAGGAACACTTAATTCATTCTTGGTAAATTGTGATAACACTTTTGGCCTCGCGTCAGAAACCCGAAAGCCTATTCTGTTTAAATTCATCCTTAGCCAGCTAAACGGAAGGGCGGAAGTTGCTTGCTCGATCAAGGAATTCACATCTTGGGAACAACTCAAAGAGTTTTTAAAGACTCAATTCAGTGAACGTAAACATTATTCGCATCTTTTGACTGATCTCCAAGAGAGCAAGCAGGGTTCGCAGGAGAATGTTAGTCAGTATTCATTGCGCGTAGAAACTTATCTCTCACAACTCCTGACAGAAATCTAATTATCTAATACTAAAGCAAAGGAATTACCTGGCCGTACCGCGGCTATGGAGGACCTCGCCCTCCATCATTTCTTAATGGGATTACAACCTCAAATTTTGAATATTGTGAGATGTAGGTCCCCTAAAACTTTGAACGAAGCTATCAACCTAGCTGTTTCAGAAAAGCGTATACAACAGACACTGTACAAGCGTCCACAGGTAGACCTAAAACATACTAGCCATAACAAACCGAGACCTAATATGTCGAAATTCGACGCAACTCCGTATCTGGCCCAGAGATCACAGAACACTGTTTCCCAAAGTTCTCCCAACGTTATTTGTCGTTACTGCAAAACGCCTGGACACGATATCTCCGTGTGCAAGAAAAGAGAATATAACAACAACCGTTTCAAAATCCAGCAACACCCAACAACACCCAATCAAAATCAAATGAAACCGAATAAACGGGTGAACTTCCTCGATCAACCGGGTGAACACGTTGACCCGGATACCACTGAGTTTACAACTGACAATTTAAACGAATAGAAGTCTCGACACGGTGTCGCACGAGAGCAGTCCCCAATGTCGTCGCCTATCCTACTAATTCGAGGGACCACTCGGGTAACCAGCCCCAAATAAGCGCCCACACTGATTCTAAATATACTAGGGACCACACGGGTAACCAGCCTCAAAGAAGCGCCCACACTAATTCTAAGTATATTAGGGACCACACGGGTAACCAGCCCCAAACAAGCGCCCATTCTAATTCTAAGTTCATTAAGGACCACCTTGGTAACCAGCCCCAAACAAGCGCCCATACCAATTCTAATTATATTTATAACCAACCAAAACCCAAAAGCTCTGACTCCTACCTCCCCAATTCAAACTCCTCTAATTCTACTAAAACCAAAACAGTTTACGAAATTAATCTAGACACGACAAAGAGGTTGCTACGGCACGTTTTATTACAATCGCAAGTATCAGACGTCCCTCTGTCCCTGCTGCTGACTGCTGCTGCTTTTAAAGGAATCCAGCATACAAAAAATACCAAAATAATCAACGAACCTATAAAATTAAAAGGTATAGATCCTGGAGACGAACCAACGTCAACGGAAGGCCACTTCCAACTTAGATTAGAACTAACAAGAAATAAATCCACCATGTATAAATTTCACGTCGTGAAAAATATCAGTCTACCTTACGATGGCATAATTGGAACCGACTTTTTAAACCAATTCCGTTGCAAAATTGACTACAATCGCGAATTCCTGAAAATAGAAGATCTAGAAATTAAACTTCATTTCTCCGAACCTTTCTATGTTATTCCTCCTCGGACGGAGACCGTTATTGAATGTTCAATTCAGAAAACCAACCTTACAGAAGGAGTGATCACAGACCAACAGCTCTCAGATAACCTATTGATATCTAACTGTATCGTTAAGGTTAAAGAGAATAATCGCGTCAACATCACTTTCGCCAACATCTCTGAATCTCCAGTGACTGTAAAATCAAATTTGAATCTGAGTATCATGCCCTTTTACTCTAACTCATACCGACTAGTCAATGACCCCAGTAACACGTGTACTCGAACTAATAAGGTGATAGAAACGCTGAGATTAGATCACCTGAATCAAGAGGAATCTGATGCCCTTACGGACCTTTGTAGCCAATACTCGGATATCTTTCATCTACCCAACGATCAATTAACCAACACCCCTGCTATTAACCATCCAATTAAAACCACATCCGACACCCCTATCCACACCAAGTCATACAGGTTCCCTGAATGTCATAAAAAGGAGATAGAAGCACAAATTAGTAAAATGCTCGATCAAAATATTATAGAACCGTCCATTTCACCTTGGAGCTCACCAATATGGGAAGCAGACTCTGAAGGGAAACTTAAATGGCGGATAGTTATAGACTACCGCAAACTAAATGACATAACTAAAGGGAAAACCTATCCTATCCCACAAATATCAGAGATCCTCGATCAACTGGGAAATAGTAAATACTTCTTAACATTGGACCTCACTTCTGGGTTCCATCAAATCCTGATATCATCAGAGAACGCTCCCAAGACGGCTTTTTCTGTGCCTCAAGGCCATTTTCAGTTTAATCGCATGCCATTTGGGCTCAGAAATGCTCCCAGCATGTTCCAAAAGCTGATGAACAATTGCCTATCCGGTCTCCAAGGTACATGCTGTTTCGTATACCTAGATGACATTGTCATATACTCCCACGATTTGAATTCACAAATCAGTAACCTTTGTCTTTGGCTGTCTTTGACAGACTCCGTCGATTTAATCTAAAGTTACAACCAGAGAAATGCGAGTTTCTCCGTAAAGAAGTCATCTACCTAGGACATATCATTAGCGAAAACGGAGTTAAACCAAATCCTGATAAAACTAAAGCCGTAACCGAATTCCCCACTCCAAAGTCACCCAACGACATTAAATCGTTTTTGGGCCTCGTTTCCTATTACAGGAGATTTATACCTAACTTCGCCAAATTGGCTAAACCTCTCACATCCTTATTGAAAAAGGATACCCTCTTTAATTGGCAAAACGAACAACAGCTTGCTTTTGAATCCTTAAAAACTAAACTTGTATCCGCCCCAATCCTTGCATACCCAGATTTTACCCAACCATTTCTCTTAACCTGCGATGCCTCTAACTATGCCATATCGGCAATGTTGTCCCAAGACCCCGTTGGTCAGGATCGTCCTATCGCTTATGCTTCCCGCACACTAAATAAGGCAGAATGCAATTATAGTGTCACCGAAAAGGAGTGTCTTGCCATAATTGTTGGTATAAAGACATTTAGACCATACCTTTATGGTCACCGCTTTAAAATCCTTACTGATCATAAACCGTTACAATGGTTGTTCAACTGTAAAGACCCTGACTCACGACTCATCCGTTGGCGTCTAAAACTAGAAGAATTCGAATACGACATCCAATACAAAAAGGGCAAAATCAATGCCAATGCCGACGCCCTTTCCCGGTTTCCCGTCAACCCCGTCCAACCCGAAGACGAGGACCCTACTCATGAGCTAGACAGTGACCTAGAAGACCTTATACTTTCTCCTCCCTCATTAAATCTAGACGACTTACCTCTGTCCCATCCAGATCCAGAGAATGTCGATATTGACGCAGACGACCTTACCTTTACCGGAATTAGATTTGCCAATTGGTATCCCAGCTACCCAAAGAAATGAAACCGTAGATGAACCCCACTCTGAAATTACTCAACCCGAACAGTCGGACTTAACCGAGCAACCACAAATTATAGAAACGGAACCTGAACCAACACCTCAACCGTCGACAAGCTCACATTCGAATCCAACCAGCGACGATTATGGCACATTTTTGAAAGCCGTAGCAGACAAAAATCAATCTTTCAATACTCAAATAGAAGAACATAATGAAAGTCTAATAAAGTGTCCGTCGAAAATCATCCTAGTACCTACGTCCATTGATTTGGACGAATCCAACCCCTATATTCAAGACGTTTTGAGTGACCCTGAAATAAATACTCTAGTACTTGACTCCGAAAAGGAACTTTTCTCTTTCCGAAGAATAGAACATAATAATAAAATAATATATTTATTATTTACTAAAGTGCACCATTTTGACGAAGCATCGTACCCGGAAATCTTTATAACATTGAGGACAGTCAGAAATCAATTGTTGCACTTTGAAAATACTACTGATTTTGGTATATCAGACCTAATAAACCCCTTCGAAAAACACTCGTTCATTCAAATTCACAACATCCTCTCATACCTCTTTCATGATACCAACATTAAAATTCAAGTTTATCATAATAATATTCTATACCCAACTCCAACCGAAATTAAGAGAATACTTACTGACAACCACGACATTCCTATTGCTTTTCACCTTGGCTCCAACCGAATGTACAACAGAATAAAGGAAAGATATTACTGGAAAGGAATGCGCGGTGATATTTAATCCTACGTAAAACAATGCAAACCCTGTCAGGAGAACAAAGCACTTAGGAAAATAAATCGTGCACCGATGCAAATCACTAGTATCTCTACGGAGCCTTTTCAAAGGATATCCCTCGATGTCGTCGGCCCTCTTCCTGAAGCGGGTCCCGCGAAACTCAAATACATCTTAACTATACAAGATGACCTCACAAAATTCTCCTCCGCTTACCTAATCCGCAGTACGACAGCAGAAGAAACTTCAGAATGTATGCTTCATTATATCTCTATTTTTGGGATCCCTAAAACCATCCTGACGGATCAGGGTACCAACTTTACATCAGACCTCTTTAAAAAGACCTGCGAGTTCCTGAAAATAAAAAATCTTTGGTGTTCTCCGTACCATCCGCAGACACAAGGAGCTTTAGAGCGAAGCCACTCGACGCTCAAAGAATACCTCAAATCATATATCAACGATGAACAGACGAACTGGCCTCGGTATGTTTATACAGCCATGCTTGTCTACAACACAACCGTACATTCTACAACTCATTATACACCTTACGAATTGACATTTGGCGTCAATCCATTTATTCCAAACTCCGTTTACAACGAATCTACCGGCGCGACATATCCTGATTATGTCCGCATGCTACAAAGCAGGTTGAAACATTCCAAAGAAAAAGCCCTGGAATTTATAAGAAAGTCCAAGGAATCTTCCAAAAGGTATTACGATACCCGTACAAGTCCGATTAATTACAAAGCGGGCGATTACGTTTACGTAAAAAACCATTTGAGGCTGCGTAAAGCCCTTTCCCCTATCTGGAAAGGTCCTTATAAGCTGGTGAAAATAAACGGTAACAATACACTTACCTTATTTATAAACCGACGTCACGTCACACATCACTTTAATCAAGTGAAACTGGCTGATGTCAGTGTAGATCTGTACATAAAATTAGTAATAGAAGTAAACAGATTAGAGATAGGCTACATTAACTTTAATCAAACCCATAAGTTACTTACCTTAATTTTAATCAAACTAAGTAGTTACTTACCTTAACTTTAATCAAACCTATAAGTTACTTACCTTAACTTTAATCAAACCCATAAGTTACTTACCTTAACTTTAATCAAACAAATAAGTTACTTACCTTAACTTTAATCAAACCCATAAGTTACTTACCTTAATGTTAACATTAGTTATTAATTACAGTCTAGTTCGAGGCCAACCCTCTCAAGACTTCGTCCAGCCGATCACCACAAGCTCTGGCCTGTACTTTGATTACCTAGGTAAACTTAAAATAAACAATGTACAGGTAAATATCTTAATGCCAATCGATATCTCACATTTTGAACCACACATACAAAACATTGAACTCGCATTAAACACCACCAAATACTTATGTAACCAAACACGGATCATACAAGTTATGGCAGAATGTTACAATGTGTTACAGCCATTAACAGCTCGCTTTCAAGATTTAAATAAGGAATTGAAATCCATTTCACACCTGGTAGATAACCGAACCAAACGCGGCGCATGGATTGGAGGTGTAGGAACGGTTTTAAAACAAATATTTGGAACCTTAGATGAGAACGACGCAATTAAATATGATGAGGCTATTGACTCTATGCAATACAACGAGGATCAGTTAACTTCATTGATGAAGGAAAATATCTTGATCACTAGTATAACAAGTTTTAATAACACCCTGCGGAAAATCGTAGACAATAAAGCTAATTTAAATGAAGCTATTGACAAACTCTCCTAGCATAGTAAATGTCTCAGAAATTACAAACGGACTCCAACTACACGCTAATGTTGACGAAATCATAAATAAAATAAATAATAAATAAATATCCATCACGCCTTATCCCCGAAGGGGTGGCAGAGGCATATTAAATGTCCACTTTTCACCGTATGGATTCCTGTCCCACGTAATAGGTGGTGAGCCCATTGCCGTGTTGAAATAGACAGACGCAGGTTGTGGCTACCTGCTGTTGAAATTGCCAAGCCGCCCATAAGGCCTTCAACCAGGCTTAACGACTGCCATTTTACTGGCAACCGGGACCAACGGCTTAACGTGCCTTCCGAAGCACGGAAACGCTCGCAAATGTAAATGCCACAAAGTGGTCACCCATCCGAGGACCAGCCATAGTGAAAGTTGCGTAACTCAGTGATCGTTTACAGAACACTGAGACCGCGAGGCCACGAGCTCTATAAATAAAATACGATAAATGCTCTAGAAACCTCCATACTCACTTTACCTTTTCAATTAGAGGACATAGTTAGTGCTATCTTATTTAGTGGTCAAAATCTGTTGCATCCCTCAGTCATAACTCCGTAACAACTTCATAGAGAGCTTGCCAATAACTACCGACATTTATCGAGTGACCTCGAGCTTCCTGTAACGTTAGACATTAACTCTATACACTTTATTTTAAGAATTTCTAAGTTAGCCTGTTACTATATAAGCCGTAAGTTAATGTTTGTTTTACAAGTGCCATTAGTAAACACTAAGGAATATGAATTGTTTCATAGTATAGCTCTACCGATTCCACATAATACTAAGGAATTCTTTTAGTTTAATTATACCGAATTTCAGATATATAGCAATGACCAAAGACAAGTCTCATTATTGTGTAATAAATGATTTAGAACGGTGTAAAGTTATAAGCCCCGGTAGCTTCATTTGTGACATAGAAAATGTGTACTCTACTGACGCAAAACTTACCTGTGAAAGTGAATTATTAGCGAAAGTGATTAGTCAAAAACCACAACAATGTTCAATTTCACTTCACCAATTAATCACATGTCAAATTTTAACCTCATCAATGATTCTTGTTGTAATTTGGTAAAATTAAACAACTTAATGAATGATGTACTCCCTATCCACTTAAGCGACATAGACCTAGACGATTTAACAAAGAAAATTAAATAATACTACAATCCGTTTTCAATGATTTGAATAGCCTACAACCCCCACACATTGTTAAATATGGAACACATTATTCCGTTACTGTAATCATAATTGTAATTCTTATATTGTTAATTTTAACTTTAAGAAATCATGTAAATCCAGCAGCAACCGACCTTTCCAATTTAAGTTAAATTTAAACAGATCACCACCTCAACCTATTCCAGAAACAATAACCATAACTGACAGACCTGACCTTAGGGAAAATGTAGCTACGGCTGTTGCCCCACTTAGAACTAGGATCTAGCAGAGACTATGTTCAAATTCAACCCCAAAGTCTCCTCTTAAAGGGGGAGGTGTTATATCCATACTTTGCTAGCATTAGTGCTGTCCTACCATCATTTATGCTGACTCCACATTATCGACCCCTTGCTCTACTCAGTGACCGAGAGACACGCCAGTCTGTTTCCATCCTCTGATTCGCGCGGTTGCCTAAGGATCCCAAGATCTATCGAATTAAAGGTTTAGTCCTTCAAGGTTAAAGTGATCTCTTTTTTTTAAAAAGACCTCTTCGAACCCCCGTATAACAGTACGCTTAGATAGGAATGAACTTCCTGCCTGAGTTTTTCCGAACGTCTACAGTAAGGGGTTCTTCGAAAGGGGTCTTAGAAGGTTTTAAAAGGGTTAGCATCGCGAGTGCTGCTCCTCTGGTGATGGAGACGTCCATAGGCTATATATGCTTGTCTGCCACCTCAGTGGTATAAAAAAAAGTAAAGACTTTGTTTGGTTGAACGCGCTAATCTCAGGAACTGGTCGGACTTGAAAAATTTTGTTGTGTGTTGGATAGCCCATTTATCGAGGACATATCATTACGCTACTGCCCTGAAAAGCAGAGCAGTAAAAATAAATGTCGACAAATCGGGCAACTTTTTATTTGCATTTTTATAGAAGTTATAAGCGACGGGATTAAATAGGTGCGACGGGAGTTTGAAGTCTGTCACGGGCGAAACCGTGGGGATCACCTAGGTCGGTCATAATTATATCTTTTTATTCAAATAATGTAGTTAATGTTGTAATCTAGAAGGTGATTATATGTTTCAGCCGATTTACGTTGAGACGTAGAGGCTTTGAGTTCTGAGTGCCCGCTTTTACCCATAGGGGTCGAAGTACCCTTCTGAGTCTTCTTCAAAGATCAAGGCCGCTTTCTCTTCTGGTCTCGCAAAGCGGCTTATCAACTCTTTGCGAGACCAGAAGGTTGGCTATTTTCTAGCATAAAGGATTTGCATTGCCATTCAACGTGGTAATGTAGTCAGTCTTCTAGGAACGTTTTCGGTCAGCTATGATGCGGAGGATTTTTTTTTATTTTAAGGAAATACAGCAATTGTTTGCTGTCCGCCATTTTCCAACCTGGAATTCTATTTTGTTTTATTTAAATACTTAGAACAAATAAGACTTTAGCAATAAGCTCCTAAGTAATAGAGCAATGGAAGGACATCGTGTGGTTTTAGTCAGGAGGAGTCTGGTATAGCATTCATCTCTAAGCAATGTATACTTTTTCAATATAATGCTGTACATCTGGGAAGGGAAGGGCCCATTTGGAACTGACTGTTCCAAATGGGCCACCCTGTATGGCCTAAACATGGGCAACTTTAAAATTATAATACATAAAAAGATCGCTTTTAGGAACCATCGATTTTAGTAAAAAAAAACTGCATTATAGAATAAAAATAAATCATGTATTCGAGTCGGGAATCGAACCCGAATATTTCTAAAAATAAAACTTTTATTTTAATGAATATCGATTGTGTAGGTCTTAAGCAGTAAATCTATTCTTATATATAATGCTGAAGAGTTTGTTTGGTTGCTTGAACGCGCTAATCTCAGGTGTTACTGGTCTGAATTGAAAAGTTATTTTTGTGTTGCATAGTACATTTATCGAGGAAGGCTATAGGTTATATATCATCACGCTACTACCCAAGAGTGCGGAGCAGTAATCAAAAATAACAAGTAATCGGGAAAATTCTCATACATTTTTCTAAAAGTAATAGTCGACGAGATTAAATGGCGGTAAAAATAAGCCACGGGCGAACCCGCGGGCTCAGTTAGTGTTACTATGAAGCGCGTCATACACCGTCACGATACGATAATATATTTTTCGGGTTATTCACCATCTCGTCACAGAAGGCTTGACACACGTGTGATCAGTTGGTGAAACTCCAAAAAATATTATTTATTATTTCGTCATCTGCTGGACACGCCAGGATTTTTACGCTCGTCCACATAGTGAAACATAAATTAAATACTGTAATGTTTTCGTCAACTGGACACACGTTCATATTTTAACTAAAACAATGACAAAGTACAGTCACGTAGATTAATTTTGAGTCGTAATCTCTGTATTTATCACTTATAAAAAAATTATAATTAATTATAAATGTATTTTATAATAATATTTATTAATATTATTTAATGTTTATTAATATTAGTGACATACCTTAAAAAATACAACAATATATTTTGATGAGTTACATTGTATTTCTGAAATTATTTTTCTAAGACTGTGTGTGTACTCTATGTGATGATTTTTAGTTATTAGGTATTTTTAGATTACAAATATGTAAATCTTTACTTGTTATTTCTGTGGAACTCGAAAACAGTTTGAATTACACAATTACTAGGTGTAGACCCCGGCTTTGCATGTGACATTCTTCGAACACCTATTGCACCGGATATCTCTAACCCAAGCTATTTATTGTTATCAAATACTTTCATACCAACGTTAATTCCATATTTTCCACTGACACACTAGAAGGTTTATAAGTAAAATAACCGCTAAACACGTTTACCTGTAACCAAATACAGGTATAAATACCTAAGTATAAATTCAGAAATATATATTTCTCTTTGTTTATTTGAAGCAGGTATGCAAATATTGATGTTAGTTTCTTCGAAAATTAAGTATTTCTCATTGGAATAAGAACCCCTATTTTACCTTCTTATAGGTAAAATATTAAAAACCACGAAGTAAGAATACATTTATTCGTAAACAGAAACACGAGCAACTAGTCTGATATTTCTAACTTTGATAAGAACTTCTATACAGCTGCTTATCCCTTATTTTACCCCTAACAAGGGCTTCGGCATTGCGTTGCTTGTAAAAGAATGAGTCACCTAGTAATTTTATTAATAAAGACAACTTTTTTACCTTCTTTGCTATTTATTTGAAATCAAGAAGAGATATGCGTAATTTTATGTTTCCAACTTGATATTACGCAAAATGATGACGTTTGAAATATTTTTCATGAACTCCCCTCATTTATAAAATCAATGAATGAAACTATTCTTAACATGACTGTACCTATTTTCCCAAAAATCTAAGGTATGTCCAGTTGACGAAAACATTTAAGTATTTAATTTAAGTTTCACTATGTGTACACGCGTAAAAATCCTGGCGTGTCTAGATGACGTAATAATAAACAATATTTTTTGGAGTTTCACCAACTGATCACACGTGTGTCTAGGCTCTCGTGTCGAGATGGTGAATAACCCTATTTTTCAATACACTTACTCATAATATGGCTCTAATCTCACCGCAATTAGGCACATAATGATACCTACTCGTATTATCTAACTGTGGTTTTTTGAATGTTATTAAATCACTAGTGGGATAATAGATTTTTTTTATTGCACCGTTTGGATTGCATTATTCTTAAAAAAATCGATACAAGAAAGATCGCGTTCAACAGAAGAAATAATTTAATATATCTACTTATTGTTTGTTTATTTCATGCAACTTTGTATTTAAATAGAAAATGTCATCTTGTACGTGTATAATATGCAAAACTTTCACTTAAATATAACTTTTTTTGTCTCTCTGTTTAAAACTTTATATAACAACTTTAACATTTACCACTTGAGATGACGCGTACGGTGGTGGTGCCAGTGGTCAAAAATAAGACTGGGGACGTTTTGGACCTGTCGAACTACAGGACTATCTCGCTGGCAACCATAATAAAAATAACCATTATAAAAGTGTTTGACAGTGTGATTAGTTCACATTTGGATAAATACATTAAGCCTCACGATGCTCAGTTCGGGTTTAGGCTAGGGGTGTCAACTGAGAGTGCAATTGCCTGCCTTAAGCACACTGTCAAGTACTATACTGAAAGAAAGACCAGTATACGCAGCCTTCTTGGACCTTTCCAAGGCGTTCGATTTGGTATCTTACGATATATTGTGGAATAAACTTCGTGCAACAGGGATCCCTAAGGAACTGCTAGAAGTTTTTGGCCACTGGTACCAACATCAATGTAACGTGATACGATGGGGATCTAGCATGTCGGCGCCATATATTATGGAATGTGGGGTACGACAGGGTGTGTGGTCTCCAAAATTATTAAATTTAGATATAAATTCGCTGATAGAGGAGCTCAGCAGCACACGCGTGGGCTGTTTTATTGATGAAATAGCTTTCAATAATATAAGTTACGTAGACGACATGGTGCTGATGGCCCCCTCTATCAGTGCACTCTGAAAGCTGCTTAAAATCTGTGAGAAAGTCTGTGAGACTAGTTTGAGGCCGTGGGCAGTAAGTGTCCAGAACTGGTACCAGAAGTTACTGTATATGGAGTACCGCTTCGCCGAGTAGAAATGTTTAAATATCTGGGACATTTTATTGCGCACGATCTTAAGGACGATATGGATATTGAACGGAAGCGTAGGGCGTTGGCGATAAGGGCGAATATGCTGGCCCGTAGGTTTGCTCGATGTACAAACTGTGTAAAAATAATGATACTCAAGGCTTACTGCACTTCATTGTACTCGAGTGCATTGTGGGTCAATTATGTGCAGCGCTCCATTAATACCCTACTGTTGCGGCTGCTACACTTCTGTAGCGCATCGGCCGTGTTCGCTTACGCTAGAACTGATAGCTTTATAGCTGTACAGCGTAAAAAGATGACGTCGATGCTGTACGGAATGCGCAGTAGAGGTAATAGTATGCTGAGGACGCTGGTGTATAGAAACGAGGAGTGTTATATTATAAGAAATGTACTGAATATGACCAGATCTTTAGTAGAATATAAGTATTAACATAAAATATAAGTGAAATGTTGTAACAAAATGGATTTTGATATCTGATGAGTAAATGAATTATTATTATATTATTATTTAACAAAAAAAAGAAACTACATTGTTTAATCTGTGGTCAATGCACAATGGCACTACGTAGTATCTCTTAGGGTCGTATTACAGAAACTAACTCAAGTCACACATAAACGGAATTTAGCAGATTGACACTTGAGTGCTAAATCTAGACATAAGCATGTGGTTTATTATAGAACTATCCCCATGCTCAGATCGGTGAAAAGTAACCTTGAGTAAATATCCAAATCTCCAATCGCCAGAATACGCATTGGAATGTTGCAAGCCTAAAAACAGTCTGTTTTCTATTACATTTTTATTCCTTACATATTTTGTTTTCATTCCACGCAGCTTACTTTTTGAAATTTATGTTTCAAAAGCTTATTTTTTATTTACTTTTTTCATTGAAATGATTTAATCACCTCTGTGATTGCTTTAAAGTATCCTTACTTCAAAATACTAAACAAAAAACTGCTGTAGAGGAAGTCCCGGACTCATAAAATGAACCTTTTCTCTGCGTTAAATGGATCGCGAGTTTAATAAACTTTGCTTGACTGACATTTGATATTATGGTGCCAGTGTTATGTTTACATTGTAAATTAATTGAAATTCTTCTAATTCTGTACATATCTGAAAAAAGAAGAATTTTACGATCGTCCAAAGGAATCTATTACTAGAAATATTGAAATCTTTCAAGAATATTAGGTATACAAAATAAAAAACGATGCCATACAACGTCTTGGGCCAATATTTCAGAAAAGTATATTTACTACAAAAACTATCGAAACAGTAAGTGTTGGAGGTTTATGCTCTTATATATTTGTGCAGATATACACCATCTAGTAATTCATGATAACTGTTTAATAAGATTCATTCTATTTTTGTTCTAGGCATCCGGAGAGCAGTTGACCCGCTTTGTGGTAAAATTTCAGAGCAAGACAGCGTGATGAACTTACGTGTGAAAGGCAGTACCATATAGCCACTGTCTGTAGAGTCTTTATCCTGATGCCGATATGGATCCAGATATCTAATGTAACATATGCACTGAATTTAAATATCAGAGAGTATTGACACATACCGGGTAATTACCTATTATTTGTTGAAAATATTATAGAGTTTTGTACACTTTGTAACATTGGTTGCATAGGGTTCGGGGCTCTGTCATAAACAACCTTGAGAGGATAGAATGATAGAGCTTAAAGTCACATGTAGAACAGAAGCTTTAACACCGTGAATCAAAGTTGTAAGTAGGTAATGAGTTTATAAATAAACATTGTAGGACACTTTTCACACAACGCCATCTAACCCTTTAAGCTTGGGTTATGGGAACTACTCACCTGATAAACATACTGTATATCTAAATATATACATTGTTATAGAGCAAACACCCAAACTTCTAAACAAACATTTGGGGATCTCACAAATATTTATTCCAATATGGGACCTTCACATGAGTAGCAGTCACATACACTATCACCTACACCACCGAGCCAGTAAGATACCTGAAGATTTTTTTTTGTTACAGTGATATTGTAAGCTGAAACAGATACTGTGGAAATAATAGTATCTCAGAGAACAGAAGTTGAAACTCTTGTCCTTTTGTTATTAATGAGATTGTCGACTGTGACACAAACTTGCCGAGCCTGTCGTGCACAATATTCACCACAAAAAAGTACCAAAGAATCTGTCATCAAATCATTATCTTAAGAAATAATAATAATAATAATGATTAATTATTTTTAGGTTTTTTATTTAAATTAAATAAAATAAAATATAATTGTATTGTTTAATATGAATATTTAATTAATATAGTATAAAAAATCATTAAAATAAATATTTTATCTATTGATGATGGTTGTTATAAGTTGTAGTGTACACAAATAAATGTATTCAAATAAATGTTATTTCAGTGATAAAGATAACTCGGTTCAAGATGGGGCTTGAACGAGTGACAATGAAAATATAGTAAATAATTTCAACTTATTTTGGTATGGTTATGATACCTCAGTGACATAGAACATTGCCCTGGTTAGACATAGGTTACGGGTCAAACCCCATCCTAAACCAAATCATGTTTTTCACTTTAATAAAAATTATATGAAAGTCAGCATCTACAAATCGCTTTGAAACCTCTCCTTTATCTATTCCTATTCCTCCTACATATTGAATGATCATGTTCTTATTATATGGAGTACTCTCTTAGGGGGTAAAGTGTATTGGAAGTCAATAGGGATATTAATATAATAGGCACAATAGTGCAGTACAGCACAAGCTACAGTACTATCCTGAAAGGATGCTGTGGCATAAAAAGGATGTCCACGCTGGTATTGCTTTAACAAATGTTCCATCATTTACGGTATTATCTTGTGTTTAATGTTATGTGTTTGATGGTACATAGCTACACTACTCGTAAGCGACATTGACTCTACAACACAACCATAATAATGACATTATTTTTTAATATCCACATATCTCATTATTATCATAGGTATTATTTTATTATCACATTTCTATTAAAAGTGTGGTAGTTGAAATAAAAGAATGAAGCAATACGATTCACACTGCCACACAATACAAGATCACACTGTCTTCGGTATTGATATAATACTGAATTAATATCTTTGTAAAGTAATTGTTATTGATTGGTACGGGTCTGCTATTTGGTAGAATGTGCTGGCACTGAAATAGGGGCGTAAATATGACTCTGCCACCCTTTCGGGGATAAACACGTGAATGATAAGTAAGTAATAGTCTATTTATCTTCAAAAATATCCATTTTAGAAAGATAAAGGAGGCCATCTTTTATTTTTGTTAACTAAAATCTCTGCTTGAGCGTGGTGTCGACTAAACTTACGAAAACTGCTCGCAAATCTCGAATCAAGTAGCGAATCTGAGCAGAATATGGTTTAAAAATAAAGGATTACTGAAATGACACTTGAGCACTGTTATATAATATGAATCAAACGTCATTTCACTGTGACAGCTCTCAGGTGATTCTAGATTGACGTTTCACGAATCGAGTAAGGTTCAATAATAAAAGCTCAGCTTAAAACTAGTTCTAAGTAATACTTGAGGCTTGAGTAAGGTTCCATAATACGACCCTTAGTAGTCTGTGGCGCGCAGATAAAAAAAACTTATTAAAGGTTCCCATCAGTACCAAAAGGATTTTGGCGGGAAACAGCGAATGACGCGGTCGCCGCTCCGTTATTAATTTTTCAAACTAGTGTATTTTCGGGTGTTTATGTGTAAAAATGATGGGTGGACACAAGTGTTGTGAAATTGGATAAATTAGTGGAACGCGATATTTTCTGTTGCCTTCCAAAATCCACATATAACTGCAGTAAAATTTACCATCATTTTACTGCAGTAGAACTTTGAACAAACCTATACACGAATACGCTGCTAGTAATAAGAATAATTAACTGCTTTTGAGATAAGAAGATTAATTATCTACTTGAAAATTATCACTTTAGAAGAAAATTTAATACCTAATGGAAGATCAATAAATTTTGTTGTTGGCAATCGCGTCACCGTGCGTAGCCAGAATTAAAAATAAATCAGTACCAAAAAGTTTCACAATTCGTTATTCCCAATGAGATTGGAAATCACTACGTTGGTTTCTATGGTCAAAGGTTTTCCTGTTGAAATTAAAGTTATTTATTAATTTAAATGTCTACAAGTACTAGTTATGAAGAAAACGATTTATGTAGTACCTACAACGCTCGATATAAGATGTGAAGACCTCAACGTTATAAAAAGTTTACTGAAAACTCCAAGGAAAAATATCTATTTGTCATATTTAGTATTATATTATTCATAAGTGTATTGAAAAACGTCGTATGATACACGTGTGTATTGTTGATTACCGTCTTCGGCTCACTTTAGACGTCCTCTCATCGTCATTGTTGATTACCGTTCTCGCCTTACGGCTCGGGTCTCAATAGCGCCTCAGCGGTAATCACCAACTTTACACACTTGTACCATAATCTACTAATATTAAGATATCGCAGATAATATATTACAGTATCTTAAAGTATCATATACGGCCAAGATACGGTAAATTATAAATCCTTTTGAAATTCTTTATTTTTCATTTATGTAGGTCACAAAGTTACACTTATGAACGTCAAGATTATTGCTTCTACATTTACATTGACGGCCAGATCCGCAAAGCAATACGTAGAGCCTGAGAAAGAAACTGCTCATAAATTATTTTGACTAATACAATATTAAATGAGTATCAAATGAGTCAGGAACGATGGACGAAGAATATATATATTGTGCAAAAGTAGATGAGCGAGGTTTACATATTTTGATGAGGTTCCAAAAAAAAAAGTTTAAAGTGAAAATAGACGACTCAGTTCAAGATGGGGATTGTGACCTGTGCCTAACCAGGGCAATGTTCTAGCCACTGAACTACCCGAACCGTACCAAAACAGTTTCTTTTATTTTGTTTAACATTATTTAAATAGATATTAACAATATGTACATTTATATCTTAATTAATTAATTCTAAGCTAATCTACCTAAAATAATTAACCGTACCGAAACAAGTTGAAATTCTTTACTATATTTTAATCGTCATTTAAGAGTATGACCAGAGTCATCTATCGAGCTACTTAGCAACTACTTAGTACTCTTAATTTCTCCGACGCTTGTTCAGCTATCCGACTTCAGATCATCACGTCGGGGTCACCACTGCGTAGGAACGGGTGGAGATATACCTCCGACACAAAGGGAGGATCCTCCGACCAGGCAAGGTGATCACGCCTGGCGAGCCGCGGGCGCGGCCCAACGATTGATTTTGGGCTGTTGCTTTATCATTCTTCAGCGCGAGAACTCTCATAGCGCGATGAAGGATTCTAAGGCCCGTATTCCAGAACGTTACTCAAACGACGCTTGACAGTAGATTTTATAAGGCAAAATCTAGCCTCAAGCGTTGATTGAATATAGGGAAATGTTCTGGGATACGGACCTTAGTATCGATGTAGTTCGATAGTTTTTCGCTATGTGGCGCTGATCACATACTACTATTTTACAATTGAATGCCGTTCTATTTTTCAGTTCCAAAAATAGGTAGTCTTCTTAGCTTATATGTTTTAATGCACTCTTTATGCACATTTAGCCGCAGACTAGAACCAGAATCGCTATCTTTAGTTATTAAATAAATAAATGAATATCGTTGGGACAACTTACACAACGCCATCTGATTCCAAACTAAGCAGACCTTGTACTACGGTGACCAGATAACTGATAAACATACTTATATATTTCTAAATACATACATATTATAGATAAATAACACCCAGACACTGAATAAATCATCGTGCTCATCACACAATGTTTATCCTGGGTGGGAATCGAACCCACGACCTCTTGCGTAGCAGTCGGATACACTTCCACCGCGCCACAGAGGGAGTCAAAATGTTAAAATGTTAGTAAACTATAAAAAGACCAGGTGGACTTTGGGAAATGGGAAAACACTTAAAATGAAGAAGACAGAAGAAGTGATATTATTTCTGGTAACTAAACACTTAGCGTGACAGACCCATAAACCAGCAGCCAGCTAATTAATACATTTCGAAGTAGAATCACTACCTAAGAAGATCATTTATCGATAGATGAGTCTAAATGTTTATCAATAAAAAAACAAGTAGCTACATAAAAATATATTTATTAGTAATTATTTTTGAAAGAGTCTCTTATGAACTAAACAAATATAATATGTAACGATAAATTACATAAATTTAACGTAACTGTTGCCGATATAAGAGACTTTAGTTATTTGCCAAATTCTGTACAGTCACTATATATTAAATATAATACAATAAAATTTTGATATTTACTGGCCTATGGCTTTTAAAAGCTCTCTAGCGTTATTGTCAAACTTTTTCCATGGAATGTACAACTTAAGACCTTCATGGTTAGGTGTTAATCTGACCCTTGAGCTGTCACAATCAACGTTACACGCGAAATCACAAGTATTGGTGCTAGGGTTGAAGTACAGGCCATTTGAACATACTCCTAATATGGGTTTGTTGCCATAACATATCCAATATTTATCGCAGTCTTCATGAGCCCAAGGAAGGACGTGACATTCCTCTTCGCACCTATTGTCTTCATCACAACCGGGATCATCGCCACCTGGTGGGGGGTCTTCTTCACTCGAACAAGGATTGCCTGGACCATTGCCGCAATCTTCACCTGGTGGGGGAACTTCTTCATTCGAACAAGGAATGCCTGGACCGTTGCCGCAATCTTCACCTGGTGGGGGAACTTCTTCACTCTCACAAGGATTGCCTGGACCATTACCGCAGTCATCACCTGGTGGTGGATCATCACCGCCTGGTGGAGGATCTTCTTCACTCTCACAAGGATTGCCTGGACCGTTACCACAATCTACTGGTGGGTCTTCGGTTTCACTGCTACAGGGTGCATCAGGGTCTTCTTTGCAAGGGAAATTCATGCAGCCAGCTGTCGCTGGGTTGTCACATCTCTGAAAAAAATTAATTTTCCTTTTTAGTTTTTAACCCAACAATTTCCGTGTAAATCTTTAACAATAATTAAACCCAATCATAAATTACCAAAAAGTTTCTATTATAATAGTAATAAAATAATGTTAACTGACACAACAACACCTACACAAATCGCATCATAATTTAATTTAAGATTATTAATACTGTTTATTATACTTATAATGATACATTGTGGAATTCAAAAATGCTTTATTCATAATAATTAGATATTTAACTTATTAAAATTTAACATCTTTACAGAACCCAGTACAAAAAATAAAGAGGTGGTAGGGAGTATTACAAGAATGAGAATGATGCCCGGACTAGGTGTCGAAGAATTCCTCCCCATCAAAATTAACCGATAAGGTTCCCATAAGACTGGCCGCATTGCTACATTGTGTGGCAATGCTCATTCTCCGAGCGAGAAAGAGGCCAGCCCTATGGATGGAATTGGAATTTGAATTTGCTACACATATTTGGTAAACCTGACAGGTTTTGCCTACAATATTCTCAAAGGTTAGTAAATGGTCATTCTAATAACCTTTTAGAATGTCACGGGGCGAAACCGGTTAGGTTTACAAAGTCAATATTGTGAAACCGTAGTGTCATTCAAAAAAAATGTGAGCCGTCACGGGACGCCTGGCAGATGTGAAACATCGACATTATTTTGTAAAAGTAATATGCAGAAAAGAATCATGACGCTAGAAAAACATAGTTACCTGTTGTACGGGGTTGAAGTGCAAACCAGCTGGACAATCACTTTCTACCAAACTGCCCCAAACACAGAAATAGAACTTAGTGCAGTCTTCATGGGGCACGAGCCAGTTAACGCTATGGTCAGTAGGACAGCCATTGATATCAAAGTCGATTGATGGTGGTGTATCTGGTACACCGGGTGGCCTCTCAGTAGGCGTGTATATACCGCCAACACAATTGACGTTTCCAGGGAAATCACAGGTCTAAAAAAAAAATGTAGGTAGGAATCTCTATAAAAGCTGATATTTCCGGAGTTACAGACTTTATGGTACGTATAGATAATTCAATAACAAAAAATTGTAAGCGATGTGCTAAGGTTATATTTTCTTAAATTTAATACTTTAATCGATTCTATTATTATTACGGACTAAAACTTCTTTCGCATCATAATCAATAAATGCTATCAATTCTAAATATTTAGGAATGTATCTTTTTTATTGTATAATTTAAATTAAACAGTAAGATTATTATGTTTATTTACGTCAACAAATGTATTTTGAAGCGCTGCTTAATTATAACTTTTTAATATATTTTTAAATACAGTTTTAAAGTCATCATTATTATCCAAAGGCTATATAGTTGTATTCTAAACTATCACATGGTAGCTATAGGGTCTGCTTTTCAGCTTCTCAAATGATGAGATTATTGTCATTGTCTATCATTCTTTACAATATGAGGCTAATAATTATTTTAACCTCTTGCCGTAATCAATCTATAGAATTATGTTCAAATTTTTACGTCGTATTGAAATGATTTTAGTAATTCAGTATTATTTACTAAGACCACATTTTATATCTAATCTCATAGATGTCTACTGATAGTATATTTTCAGCTGTTATCAAAAAAAATATATAACTAAAATATTCCATTAGCATTTTTCTATCAAATTCGATACGCAATCATTTAAATGACATTTACATTAATGGATAATTTGCAGCCTTTGTGTTTAAGATTATATCAATATTAATTTTGATTGATTGTCTCTGAATTCTTTAAAAACGTGCATTACTATCAAAATTTTTATATTTTAATTTGAGCCTTTCTATTATTTGTACCTATTTAATCCAATCGCTTATAAATTCTACAATAACGCATAAAAAATGCCCGATTGGTCGATTGTTGATTACTGCTTGACTCCTCAGGGTAGTAGCGTGTTGATATATAGCTTATAGCCTTCTTCGATAATTGGGCTATCCTGCACAAAAATATTTTTTCTAATCTGACCAGTAGATCCTGAGATTAGCGCGTTTATCTAAACAAACCAGCCTTTTTATATTAGTAAAGTACTCTTCAGCTTTATATATTAGTAAGTATAGATGCAATGAGATCGTTGTTTTAATAATTCTACTATTAAATTTAGTCTTGCGTAGGTAATTAATACCACATTATTATTGCGGAATCCAAGTGATATCAAACAAAAATATTATTATCAATCTTATTATAAAGGAACTGATAACAAAAATAATCTTATCACATTAATACTTTGATATTCAAAAAGCTATTTGGGATCTATCTTTCGCGCGTTATTATTACTTCGAGAGTAAATCAAATGTTTTTAATCAGTGACCCTTTTATCCCAAAAAGGGTAGCACAGGTATATTATTCGCTCATATTGCACTGTATGCATTTTTGTCGCACATATGACATATGACTGACAGACGAGTATATGTCGTGGATATCTAAGAAGGGGTTGAGAGATCAGACTTAGCTTGGAAGAGAATCAAATATAATTAGTCTAATATAGTTAGTCTAATATAGTTAGTCTAATATAGTTAGTTAAATATATTTAGTCTAATATAATTTTTCTATTATAGTTAGTCTAATAAAATATATCAGTGCGGACTGAGTGGTTGCAAGTAAACTCTCAGATAATAAATTAGACAAGCAACTTACCTGGGTTGCATTATTGAAGTGAAGGCCAGGTGGGCAGTATCTTATAACCTTATCACCAAAAACGCATTGATAGTACGCGTTGCAATAATAGTCATGAGGTAAATGCCAGGTGATACGATGGTCAGACGGGCAACCATTTTCTAGAAAATCAATTTCTACACTCTCGGGGCTATCGACTGGTGGGCGACCTGGAAGTTCCCCCTCTTCACAGGTACGGTCTACATTTGCGGGATGGTCACATGTCTGGAAAAGAAAATTGTATCACAGTTTCTGGTGCCTTAAATATTATAGGCCTTCAAAGTAATATCTTTAGATTAATTTGAAATTCAGTTTATTATCATTCAAGTTTTGTCCCTGAATTGGTATCAGAGGCATATAATACATCCACTTAACCGTTCCCACGAAATAGGTGGTGTTGTAATAGACAGACGCAGGTTGTAGCTACCTGAAATTTAAAAGTTTCAAGTCGTCCATAAGGCCTTCAACGTGGCATAACGACTGCCATGTTGCAATCTTTCCAACGGCTTATCATGTCTTCCAAAGCACGGAAAAATACTTGATTATTTTTATTTATCAACCACGCCTGTATTCCCGAAGGAGTGGTAGACATCCTAAGTATACGCCTACATTTCCCCATATGTCCCACGTTACATTAAGACAGTTGATTAATAAAATTAAGACTAATAGGACTTTGATTCGTTATTATTTTCCGTTAAAACTAGAGGGGACTTATCACCAGGTTTTGCAATCTATGCATACTTTTTTCGCTTCCTGCAGATTCAATAATCGCTTCATACATGCACATCTGGGTATCCGAGTTCTTTTGACCTTAACGTTTTTGAGCAATCTGCTCAGGTGGTCTTAATATGTAAGTCTCAGTCTACCTTGACTCCTTCTACCCTTTACTTTCACACAATATATAATCTTCGTCAATCGTTCCTCACTCATTCGTTGGAATTCTGGCTCTATAATCGCTAGGGTTGACGAATTGCAGATGTTGTGCCTTCCTCTCCTTCATAATTCTCGTAATTTTAATACACTTACCTGCGCCGCTTCATTGAAAACGGTATTGACTCCGCATCGTCTTAAGACCGTCTCTCCTGCCACGCACTGATAGTAGTAACGGCAGTGGGTCTCGTGAGGTAGCAATAGGTTAATAGTGAAGTCTACTGGGCACCCATTTTCAAGCACCTCACAATCAGGTGTGAGTTGGGCCCTTACCAGCCCTAGGGCTGCTAAGAATAAAAGAAGTTCTGAAAAAAAGATATAAAAATTAATTAAAAACTTTGTGTGGATGTTTCTTACTCTTTCACATAAAAACTACAGAATGGATTTTAATGAAACTTTACAATAATTACATACATCAGTCAATTACATACGTACATCGGAATAACACAAAGGCTACTTTTTACCCCGGGATAATGTTTCTGTGGGAAACAGAAACGGGAAAACTTATCTACGCGGGCGAAGCCGCGGGCGTCAACAAGTGATTTATAAATACATTTTGTGGGACCTCTAATTTTACACAACGCCATCTAGCCCAAAGTAAACTAATAAATAAGCTTATGTTATGGGATCTAGACGACTGATAGATTTCTAAATTCATACAAATTTTGCATAGGAAATATCCAAATTTCGAAACAAATATTTGTGGATCACACCAAAATTTTAGCTGACCCAGGAATTAAACCCAGGATCTCAATCGCATATACTGCCACTGCGCTACTTAGGCAGTCAAATAAAGACCAAAAAACTAGAAATCTGTATCGTACAAACAAAGGAATAGATAAACTAATTATCCTTTTTAAATTGACAACACTAGAATTAAAAAAGTTCAATAATCAATGTTATGATCCGATTATCTATTTAATTATAAGACCGATTTTTATGATTCTTGCTTTGTTGGATTTGTTGAGTTACTCCGATCTAATACCAATCTATACTAATATTATAAAGCTGAAGAGTTTGTTTGTTTGTTTGGTTGAACGCGCTAATCTCAGGAACTACCGATCGAATTTGAAAAATTATTTATGTGTGAGATAGCCCATTTATCGAGGAAGGCTATAGGCTATATATCATTATGCTACTACACTGGGGAGCTGAGTAGTAGTCATAAATGTCGACAAATCGGGCAAATTTGTATGCATCATTGTAGAATTTATAAGTCACTGGATTAAATAGGTGCGATGGGTGGTCGAAATATTCCACGGGCGAAGCTGTGGGGGTCATCTAGTACTCTAATAATATTAATATTTTGGTGAAGAATTACAACTTGTTTCGATATGGTTCGTGTAGTTCAGTTCACTATAACATTGCCCTGGTTAGGCAAAGGTCACGGGTCAATCCCCGTCTCGAATCAAATTGTCGTTTTTCACTTTATTAAAATGTATGAGATGTATGTGTTTTTTTTTTTTTTTTATGTGATGTGGCTCGGGAACTTAACACCAGCTACTTGACATGTTGCAATAGCTGCACAGTACAAAATTGAGTGCGTATCACTGACACTTTCACTATCATCTAAATAACTAGGTAATAGTGAATCCAGGGTACCCACCAGCGCCATATTGTGTTTATGCATTGGCAAACGCGGTAGATGCGCTCTTAATTAGCATAATAATTGCTTTAAAAATTTGACCACTGGTATTTTTCATAATTAATTGGTATTTTAAACGAATAACATTGTTTTAACAAATACCACATCTAAGTTAAAAAATTTAACGTACAGTCAATAAAAATGAGTTATTCCTATCTAAAACCTATTATTAAATAATTCCACTCTTTACCCGCACGCCCCGGTCGAATTAATTTCTTTACGCATTATTTTGATTTTGCTATAACTCGTAAGATATTCATTTAATTTGCAAGGTGTAAACGGACAAAATTATCTTCATGAAATGTTGAAGCCAACTAACGTAGTAAAAATGATAAGGAATTATAGTATATTTGTTTAAATTACCGCTCTATAATTGCTAGTTTTTTAAAATATTAATATGGATATAGTATGTTCTTCTTAAGCGATAGACATCTATCGTCGCAGACTTTTTTGTAGAACTACATTAGATACATAATTGCACCATACATTATTTTGTTAAATCTCAAAAGCTTTAGGCAACGTTTTCGTTGAAAGCTCCCAGTCAGCTTATTTTTTCCGACATCCCCAACAAATGTCGTTATAATTTAGTCAATGGATACAAAAACTTTTGTTTTATAATATGTAGTGATTAGATAAGTAGTTTTATTTTTTAAAAAGGAAATATTACTAACTGCATTTCGTACGAGATAGGAGTACAAAAATATCCAATTTAACTAGTTTAAACAAATAAAGGATCTCTTATCTCATCATGTTTGGTTTACGAACTTCTTATTAAAATTTAAGCATGTACCAGTTGCCGTTATCAATATCAAACAAAAACAAACAAAACAAATCACGTTTGTTGTATGGGAACCCCCTTAAATACTTATTTTATTTTGTTTTTGGTATTTGTTGTTATAGCACCGGTATTATAAAAAGCGCTCATGGCGCGCCCTCTGACTCAATATTCTAAAAACGATTACTGCGTTAAGCAAATTTCGCTATGACTGATTACGGATGGATGACCGCGTTGTGGTATGTTCATTTACGAACGTTTCCGTGCTTTTGGAAGACACGTTAAGCTGTTGGTCCCGGTTACCAGTTACATGACAGTCGTTTAGTCAAGTTAAAGGCCTTATGGGGCTTGAATATTTTAAAAGCAGGAAGCCACATATTGCTTCTGTTTGTTTCAATACGGCAATGCACTCACGACCTGTTACCGAAGCACAAAAACGCTTGCAAATGTAAATGCCACAAATTGGTCACCCATCCGAGGACCAGGTATAGTAAAAGTTGCGTAACTCAGCGATCGTTTACAGAACACTGAGTCCGCGGGGCCACTAGCTCTTCAAATATCTATAATCTATAATTCAAATATCTTAAAAATATAAAATTCTTTTCAAATAGCTAACATTTGAAATATATTAGAAAAAATTAACTTACTAAACATTTGTATTAGTGAACACTCAAAGAGTTTATATACTTTTTGCCTTTTATTCAAGATCACATGTGGTGTTCGAATTTCAAATCAAGTATATTATATACTATGATCAGGGTTAGATAAAATTTGATAATTAGTTGATATATATCAATTTCTAGTAAACGTGATTAGGCGATTAGGGTTCCTGAAAGATGATAAAAACCTTTATTTGAGTAACTTTGTGTAAGAAGGGCCATCTTTACTCTAACTAACTGTATCCCTGACGGGGTAGTCAGAGAGGACAGATCGCCAGGCTTCACGATCCATGCATACTTCTTTCGCTTCGTGCAGGTTCATCAATCGCTTCATATATGCACGTCTGGGTATCCGAGTACTTTTAACTTTCCGTTTCCAGTCCATCCAGCTCCTCTTTCCAGTCGTGACTATTCCAGGAGCTCCACATATTCAGCGAGCAAAATCTAAAATAGTTTTATTTATGTAGACTAAATTATAAGACAACATACATACATATCGTCACGCCTGTCTCCCATCGGGGTAGGCAGAGACTATGGCTTTCCACTTGCCACGATCCTGGCATACAACTTTCGCTTCTTCCACTTTCATAAGTGTTTTCATACACACACGCCGGTTAAGGGTACTCTTGACCTGACCTTTTTCCAAAATGTCTTCTATTTGATTGACATATGTACCTACGTCGAGGTCGCCCTTTACCAGTTTGCCCATTCACTCTCTTCTGATAAATCTGTTTCGTTAGTCTACTTTCATCCATCCTCTCCACGTGTCCGAACCATCTAAGCATACCTTTTTCTATCTTAGTCACTACTTCTTCTGCCATACCGCAATGTTCCCTTATCACACTGTTCCTTTCTTTGTCCATCAATTTCACTCCAGCTATACTCCGCAGACTTCTCATTTCCACTGCATTAATTTTCTATGCTTCTTCTGCCACACCCAACTTTCACTGCCATACATGGCTCCATTCACTTGATTTCCAGCCAAAACTCTTCGTTCAATGTCACAATCACACTTTCCATCACACACAAATTTTGAACCTAAATATACAAATTCTTTCACCTGTTCCACTCGTTTTCCTTCCACAAAAATCGAGCAATAGGTCATACTTTCCTCTCTTTCAAAAACCATTACTTTTGTCTTATTTACATTCACTTTCATTCCTTTGCTTTTTAGCGTATCATGCATAATGTTAACCATCAACTGCAACTCCTCCGCCGATGATGCCAGTATTACCTGGTCATCAGCGTATAGGAGGCATTTGACAGTCAGTTCATTCATTTTTAAACCATACGCACTCTCTTGCAGTTCTTTCAAACAACTGTCCATGTATAGGTTAAACAGCGCCGGTGACGCTACACAACCCTGTCTCACACCTTTTTCAATGTGATAAAAGTCTGTGCAAGCTCCGTTGATCCTGACACAAGCACTGGAGCCCTCATAGAGAGATTTCAGTGCTCGTATCAAGTGACTGCTTACTCCATACTTGGCCAGTGTTGTCCATAGTTCATGCCTCACTCATACGTCATAGGCCTTTTCCAAGTCTACAAATTTGCAATAGACCTTTTGTCATTTTGCCAAAATTTTTGTGCATCCGTGCATCCTCTTCCTTTCATAAATCCTGCTTGTACATCCCACAAATTTTACTTCAGTTTCATTCATCACTCTTTTTATCAAAACTTTTGCATACAATTTGCCGACGACAAATATATTATTAGACAAGGCGATTCTATTTTACCAGATCCAAGGTCAGCCTACACTTTAGGGAGAAGAATCTCAAAATACACTCAATGGATGCTCTTTTAAAATGTAGGTATGGCTTACAATAAATAACTTACATTGTTCTATAGAGTTATGTGAGAACAGTCGACTAAACTTAAGCATGGGATGATGTTGGTGCTAATGGTAGTTGGTGGAGTTTTGGCTAGACGCAAGACTGTATGACAGCCTGGTCAGGGGCATGGTTGCAAGCGCTTCTTTCTACAGACCTTTTCAGTTTTTTCAGTTTTTATCAAGCATTGAGTTATCGTCGTTCCACTAGAAGATTTCCGAGATACCATGCCCTTAACGATATAGTATGGCGGGCCCCAATATCGGCCAATGTATGTTGTGTGCTGCAACCACTAGGCCTCAGCAGGTCAGATGAATAGGGAGCAGTCGGCTTAACCTTGGTGCTATAGACAAAGGTTAGGTGCCTGGTATGGGTCGCCACATGCACCTGTATTGATGAAGCCTCGCACTTACGTCTAACAGCCTCGGCTGCTGCGGTAGAGGACGCTGCTAGTAGGAAGCGAGTTAAGTAGGCGGTATTGAAGGCCATTTGTGGTATAAACCTTGCCCAGTTCAGAGTAAGAGGCTAAGAAATTGGCCGTCGGATAAACAGTGTTGAGTATCTCTCCGGACCGTTTCTGAAGAAAAGTATGGCCATCACTTTTCAGAGAGGCAATGTCGCATGTGTCATGGGAACATTTGCGCCAGGAACCATGCGGTACGAGTATATTTGATGGACAATTACAATGACTGACAATATGTTATTGATCAATTTTTATATCTATCTTGACGCTGTGTCCTTGATGGGCTAGTCAGAGAGTACAGATCGAGTACAGGCTCCGTGATCCATGCACACTCCTTTCGCTTCCTGCAGATTCATTAATAGTTATCATACAGGCAGGTCTGGGTAATCGAGTACTTTTGATCTTTCCGTTGTTCAACTGTTCAATTTAATTTCGGTATTTCGATAAATTCGCAAATAAACTATAATTTTCAGATTACTTGCTCCAAAATAAAATTTAATGTAACTCTATAAATTGTGAAATCGCAGTAAAATTGAAGATTGACTCGCAAGCAGTTTCCAACAAACTATATGAACTACTAGAAAGTATTTTTGCTCATTCTATCATCGATGAGCACAAATTTTGTTGTGTTGGATGGTTCCAAAATATGTAAGTATTCGGATTAAACTGGGGATTGAATCACAGGCTATTTCAATCACCCTGCATCAAAACTAGAATTTAGAAAGTTTGGGATTGTTTCACTGAAGATAACAATTTCCTTAGTGTTGATTTCTACTAAAATATGTTAGGATTTATTCTAAACTGAATATTGGATTACAGGCAATTTTAATCAAACTGCACTAACAATTATAATTTAGAATCTTTGCTCAATCTCTTACCGAAGAGCTCAAATTCCATAGCGTTTATTTCTGCTAAAATATGCAAGCATTCAATCAACCTGCTTAGACAACTTAAATTTAGGAAGTTGGCGATTCTATCTTGAGCAAACGAGTACTGGAGTGGAGATCACGACTCAATAAATGCACAGAAAAGAAAGTAAATCAGCTAGGCAATTGCTTACTTTCTTTATTTTTCGATATTTACCAATTTTATTGTTCCGACAAGTACTAGTAACATATAGTTCTTCTAAAATTATAGCAACAGATCCCACTTCATATAAAAAGGCAAATGACCCTTATCTACAGATAGGGAATTAAAAAAAACGAGAAGTTGATGTAAGTATAATAACAATACGTATTAGAACTACTCGCAAATCGATTGTTATATTCCATTTATCAGCGGAAGTCTAGTAGCTCTATCCTAGATACGAAAATATTCTAAGAATCTAGGTAATTACCTTATCATAGTAAGCACCTATTATTGTATTACGGGCTTCGGGTATAGTAATTAATTAGTCAAAAATATTTTACAATGTGATTGTGAATTCATATTTTTATGTCATTTAAAAAAAAACCATTTTCTTTGTTAATTAATCGAAATACCGATAAAAATATTCTCTCAGTATTTTTTTATGGTATGGCAATTTTTTCAACCTACTATAAGTTTCAAACTAAAACAATGAGATTTATTTTGAGAACCTATTTTTTTTTATACCACTAAGACGAAAAGTGGTCACCAGAGGTGCGGTACTCGCGCTGCCGACCCTTTAAAAACCTTTTAAGACCCCTTTTGAAGAACCCCATACTGTAGCCGTTCGGGACAACCCAGGCAGGGTGTTCATTCCACAATCTAAGCGCACGCGGAATAAAGCCCCTAACGAACTTAACCGTATGCGCTCCAGGCGCAAAGTGTGAGGGTGAACACTGAACACCCTGTCGATGGCGAGCGGATTGACATTTATTGAAATAATAACCATGTTTATAGAACGTGAAATTATAGAAAAATTGGGGAAAAGTCTTTTCGCATATAGTATGTATGAACTTGTATTAAAATCTCTTTGGCGCTCCCTCCCTCTCTCATTCAAAAGATATTTCTGAACGTAACTGAAGAACTGGCAATTGGCTACAAAACAGTTTTGGCACAAAGAAAAAAAAATTGGGTACACAAAACTGCTCGATATTTGATGAGTGCCTCATGAGTTCACTGAAAGATCCGATTGAACCGTGTCCTCGTTTGTGTTTCTATATTACGGCGTAATGAAAACAAATCATTTTTGAAGAAGCTGATAACTGGTGATGAAAAGTGGATCACGTATGACAAAAACATAATAAGTTTGTGGCCATAGGCTGGTCGGGCTTAACTGACTATGGTGAACACCGGGTTAACGTGTAACAAGATGATGCTGTGTTGCAGAAATAAAGAGTTTGGGTAGGACCTTCAGATTTTCACCTTATTCAGTCTCTTTAGAATTCTTTAGGCAGTGTCAGGTTAATATCAGGAGAGGGTTGCCAAAATCACATGTCGCAGTTTTTTGATCAGATATCCCCAAAATTTCTATAGCTTGTCTACCACTACCTCCCCATCTACAAGATAGCAACAAGTAATCAAACAAAATGGCACCTACGTACTTTAGTGAAATATAAATAAACTTTATTAAAAACTGTTTTTGATTTTTATAAATGCAAAATGTGAAAAAAATCCCCAAATATTATGTTTATATATATGTATACATGTAACAGATTATATCATACACCTTATAATAACACTTAAGTTTTAAACTTATAGGCGGCTTGAAAAATTTCAAAGGCAGGACAGCGGCATGACGTTAAAATTTCAAGTACGCCGCACGCCCCAAGAAGCGGGATAGTACCCTAACCCATAGGTGAGGCCGCGGTGGTAACTAAAATCTGCCGGGAGCACTGGGACATCTTCCCGAGGAGTTACCCGGGGCGTCCGGCAATAGACAGATAGGCAGGGATCGTGTGGTTTTAGCCGGTTCGAGTCCGGCATGACAATCGAGGGGATTACCACTCGTAAAAAAAAGGTCGGCACAACCTGCGCCTGTCCATATTAACAGACTTCAAAGCAGAAGGTTGTACTCAATTCGACGAAATATTTTTTTAGTGATGTTCACGGATTCCTCGAAGATGCCTGAACCGATCTAGAAAATTCTTTTTTTCGAAAGGAGCCCCCAATAAGATCTCTGAGGCGTAAGTCACCTCACCTGCTAGTGGTGCACCTGCTGACTAACTGACGAGGCAACAACGCAGGCGCCCTTACGGGTCAAACAGCAATCCCTAGTCTCTATAATGCCGAATATAAAAAGTTTAGCGACGGCAATTTTCGGAAGGTACCATTGAACCAGCCTGCCAGCAAAATGGTTGAAAATTTTCAATAGCAGACAATCTCTCACTGCCCCTGTGCATTTCAACATAGGCAACGTGATGACAAAAATAAAACTGATGAAACGTAGATATTGAGTCCGCATCTAGATAGATCTATACGGAAAATAAGGGGATTAAATGTATGCAATCTTATATCATCGATCTCATCTACGTATCCAAACAATCTAAGCGAAACAAGTAGCTTTAAAAAAAGGAAAAATATGATCAAAGGCGCAATTAATCAAAAGAACAACTTTGATAATATCTCTTATCACAATATTTTGATTTAGATTGACTTTTTATTACTCATTCGTAATGACAAAGATCGTTGTACCCTGTGGTGCAAGTTAAAAACTCAAGTTCAATATAAAAATATCGTTTCCTCTTCTGACGTCATCAGTCAGCTATTCCTTATCATCTTTTTATATTTATATAATTATCATCAATATATCAAAGATTTTCCTTGGAATCAATAAATTTATCATCGATAGTATTCGTTCGTGTATTTTATAAAGCGGACGTAGTGGTATTAGCTGATAGGAACGGAAACTAATACTTACTTTTACATCCGTTTTAATATCAAATCATAAGTATTTTATAGAAAGTAGATATTTTGAACAAAAACTCTCTTAGATAGGGTGGTACATAAATGAAATAACATTGTCAAACATCCTAATGTCACGTCTTACGTCGGGTCAGGACTTACGAGACTAAGAGAATACACACTTAAATATTGTCACGTCTTTATCACCGAAGGGACAGAGGCATACTATACGCTCACATTTCACCGTACGCATTTTTATCCCACGTAACAGTTGGTGAGCCCATTGCCGGGTTGGCTGTGGCGACCTGCTGTTGAAATTTTTCAAACCCATAAGGTCTTCAACCAGGCTTAACGAATGCCATTTTACTGGCAACTGAGACAATAAGTTTAACGTGCCTTCCAAAGCACGGAATCGCTCGCAAATGTAAATTACACAAATTAATCAACCATGCAAGTAACACCTATAGGGAATGTTGGTTAACACAGTGATCGTTTACAGAACACTGAGTCAGTGGGGCCACGAGCGCTTCATGCCAAAAATCAAAACCCGATAGATGCTCCTGGCAGCCAAATGAAAATGAACCTTGGGCTCAAAATTCAGATAGGGTTTTAACAACATTCAAACTAAAATTTTCAAAAAGACACTAAAATGTAAAAGAAGATTATCACATCACACGTCACACATCCTATACCACGACAGCACATCTCACATATACTTTCAATGTAGTTATGACTTTAATCATGTTAAATATTACACACATAAATAAACTATAACCGAAGATTGTCATTTCGAAAATTTCTCTTACGAAAAGATAATAAATCTGACTTCGATCTTCGAAGTGAACAACAAATGCCCAAGAGTTTTATGAGAGAGAGCCTTTTAGTAAACTTTGTTTTTCCGGCACAAAACGTGTTTACACCTGCTTAGCCGGTAAACTATAGTATGCCTTTGTTAGATAAGATAACTTGAGTAAAAAAACATGACGCAATATAAACATATTTTCTTTTTTTTCAACGGTACACTTTATAAAATGCTTTGTTAAAGTCTACAAGAAAGGCTTAGCAATTCAAATCGCTAGTAATTCTATGATAACATGCTGCTAATCGTGTTCAAATACATTTCATTTCCGATAAATCCATTCCGGATTGTCTATAGATTATATACAAATTTAATATGACCTTGAAATTATTTACATTAAATTGAACTTGAAGGGTTACACTGATAAACAAGTATCTGGTAATAAATCAGACTTAACATAGTCTACTGTTGGACGTAGGCTGCTCTCAGTTTTATTTTGGAAGGGTAATTGGCATTATGTGACGGTCACATAATGTGACATAATGAGACGTGTTGGTACATGATCGAGTTTTCCTTCTTTTCGCTGTAAGTGCATCTATTAGTCACGTTGTCTAACTGACTGAAACTGTCCGTAATAACTTATTACAAAGAGTTTTCCTTCATTTATTCATTAAATTCTTGTAAGACTTCTTATGGTGTTCAATAAAGTGTTTCTATTCTGTTCTTCTCTCTTCGCCATGACTTCGTCTGTTAGTTAGGAGGGGTGCAGCTTGCCGCTGAGGTCTCTGAACTGAATCAGACCGTCTATGATAACAACATCAACGGTGCTGTTAAATTTTCCTTGAATGACGTCATACTAACCAACACACTATCAATAATTTTGACAATCCTTGAATATAACGAAACTATTACTGATAGTGTTTATAGAGTTTTTGAAATCATTTTTGAACCGACCGATTCAAAAAATCGGTTTTCTGTAGAGCCATAATTATATTATAATCTTGGAATGCTCAGCGTACGTGTTCTTTAAGCTAATTTTGTGAAGAGGCATATCATTTTAGGGCCATGATTTTTCATCAGGCGGGTTGCGTCGTCATTCATACATATAATTACGTCTTAATCCCGGAAGAGGTAAGTAGAGGCGTATTACACACCCTTATTTTGTCATTCTAAAGTGTTCACATTTTTATATTTAGTAATTCTTACGTGTTGACATTTTTATACTTTGTCATTTTTATTTTAGGCCTAAATCGTAAAAAAAAGCCCGTGGAGAAACTCACTATTATGTAATCTGAACCAAAATTCTATTGGCACATAGATGTTACGAACCTAAATGAAATCTGCGAAGTCCGAGTCAGATTTTCATTTTTGTTTTTTTTTGTGTGGAAATTCTCATTGATGATATGCCGTCCGGCATATCTCGGCACACTTTGCCCGCTACCGCGGCTTCGTTCAGCGGTGGTTCGAGTATTGTCTCGCTTCTTTAGGGGGGATCAGGTTTTATACCACTTCCTTGAGGGGGGAAGGGCGTGCATGCAGCTCTCACACCGCGCCGGGGCCTGCTTCTGTAAGAACGGCGAGCAGCCCACCCGCC
The DNA here is from genome assembly GCA_948477245.1 of Thumatha senex. Classification (NCBI taxonomy): domain Eukaryota; kingdom Metazoa; phylum Arthropoda; class Insecta; order Lepidoptera; family Erebidae; genus Thumatha; species Thumatha senex. The sequence continues at coordinate 12,059,075 of OX419753.1, forward strand.
GTCCAGATAATTTAAATTTATCTGGTTCAGACTTCGCAGGTTTAATTGAAGAAAACGTGCTTTAATAATTTTAATTATAATAATAATTAACTCGTTAAAATAATTTTAATAATTTTAACGAGTACTTTAAGAAAAGCTAGCACGCCATTGTAATTTCAACTTGAAAAATAACATTTCCTTTGAGAAATGCCGATGATATCTCAAAATAAATATCATTGTTTTGGAGTAAAAATGGCAAAAAATGCTATTAATATAAGTTATTTTTGAAATCCGTTAAATTTAAAATGAAAATACCATTCTTTGGGATTGTGATTGGAATGACAGTGCATCGCGCTGACGTATAACAGTAGGAAAGGATGGAGAAGGTAGTGGAAAAAGAAAACCTTTATTGATCATATAATGTCTGATCCCATAAGTTATGTAATAAAGTATGACTGCCTCGGTGGCGCAGTGGTAGAGTATGAGACTGCCGCGACTGAGGTCCCTGGTTCGATTTCCAGGTTGGAGTAGGTTTGGAGGACTAGAATATATTATACATAGAAAACACAGTTGCCGAAACAACCATTTGTGGGATCGTACAAATATTTATTCCGGCACGGTAATCGAACCCGGGATTTCAATGGGGTAGTCGCATACATACTTACACCGATACAAGGAATACACTTTTATGAAGAAAAAGAAGTTTTAATCAGATTATAATTCCTAGATATTTTGAAGTTCGAGGGGAGTACTATAATTAGTTATCAATAATACGTATGTACATAAAGATTAGATTATACATTTAAATATACGTCTGATAAGTATTCATTAAATCTATATTATTAATTAATCAAGTTTTATGATGTTAGTATTTTATTTAAAGTATTCGGATACTTAGAAGTGCATGTTTGAAGCGATTAATGAATCTGCAGGAAGCGAAAGAAGTACCTATGCATGGATCGCGAAGCCTGGTGATCTGTCCTCTTTGACTACCCCGTCAGGAATAGAGCGTGAAGATAGTTAATTGGATAATATTTAATGCAATAGGGTGCGGTATCAGCGCGAGTGTTATACCTACTTTTTCGACTGCCTCGGTGGCGTGGATGTATGAGACTACCACGCTGAGGTCCCGGGTTCGATTCATGGGTTAGAATAAATATTTGTGTGATCCACAAATATTACAGCTCCCACCTTTGAGTAGAAGGAGTCAGGGTAGGCCGAGACTTACATATGAAAACCACGTGAGCAGATTGCTCGAAAACGGAAAAGTCAAAAGTACTCGGATACCCAGACGTACATGTATGAAGCGATTGATGAATCTGCAGGAAGCGAAAGAAGTGTACATGGATCGCGAAACCTGGCGATTTGTCCTTTTTGACTACCCCGCCAAGGATACAGCGTAAAGATGGTTAGTTTAGTCATAAAAATAAATGAAAATGCATTTAGGTCATTAAAATGTCTGTTTCTGTTGTATAACCTTTTAAATAACACCACTTGTACTGTTGTAGAACAGTACAAGTGGTGTTATTTCATATTTATAGCAAGTGCTATATACCACTAATGGGCGGTTTCAATATTCTATCTTTAGTTAAACGTAGATCGCTACCACAGATAAACAGTTGCTTCTTAACTTTTATGTCAGATAGTTCAATGTCGTAGGTAAATATTTCAATGTATCTTTGGTCATTGAAACGAAATTTTCGTCGATAGGTACTGATGGTAACTAATTTGACATTATTTTAGACAATAGTAAAAGATATATAGGTTATTAAGACTGTCCGTAAGTGCTATCAATCAACAGTATAAATAATCTTTTATATAAACTCACTAGCTGACTTGCCCGGCTTCGTCCGTGATAAACTTCCAACCCCGTGGCACCCATATAATCCCGGCGCTTATTTCTTTTCCAAAAATGTATGAAAGTTTCCCCGATATGTTGACATTTACAATTACTGCTCCGTTCTCCTGTGTAGTGGCGTGATGATATATAGCTAAGAGCCTTCCTCAATAAATGGGCTATCCAATACAAAAGGAATTTTTCAAATCGGTCCAGCCGTTCACGCTTGATGGCGTGACCAAGGGAAATAGGGATTCATTTTTATATAAATAGATTATCATATAAATTATTCAGCATCTCATTTGACCTATATTGCACATACTTAAATCTATTAGAAATATAATAAAACTAGATGACCCCGGCTTCGCCCGTGACATACTATTTTATCCCGTCGCTTATAAATTCTACAATAATGCATTAAAATTTGCCCGATTTCTCGACATTTATGACTACTGTTCCACTCTCCAGGGAAATAGCGTGATGATATATAGCATATAGCCTTCCTCGATAAATGGGCTATCTAACACAAAAAGATTTTTTCAAATCCGACAAATAGTTTCCGAGATTAGCGCGTTCAACCAAACAAACAAACAAACTCTTTAGCTTAAATACTCTAACTTAACTTAACTATCTTCACGCTGTATCCCTGACGGGGTAGTCAGAGAGGACAGATCGCCAGGCTTCGCGATCCATGCATACTTCTTTCGCTTCTTCGAGATTCATCAATCGCTTCATACACGCACGTCTGGGTATCCGAGTACTTTTGACCTTTCCGTTTTTGAGCAATCTGCTCACGTGGTCTTCATATGTAAGTTTCGGCCTACCTTGACCTCTTCTACCCTCTGCTTTCGCACAATATATATTCTTCGTCAATCGTTCCTCACTCATTCGTTGCACGTGTCCAAACCAACGGAGCACGCCCTTTTCCAGCTTAACGCTGACACTTTCATTCAAACCTGCCATATTGCGTATCACTTCGTTACGTATTCGGTTGGCCAAGGTAACGTCGCACAATTTTCGAAGTGATCGCATCTCCACAGCATTCAATTTACTTTCATGCATCTGCTGACATACCCAGGTTTCGCTACCGTAAAGCAAAGTTGGCACTAGCACTGCGTTAAATACTCTACTACTAACTTAAATCTATTAGAGACATAATACAAGAAAATGGTTAGAAACGGTTAAAGAGTTTTATATATCCATCACGCCTTATCCCCGAAGGGGTGGCAGAGGCATATTATATGCTCACTTTGCACCGTAAGGATTCCTGTCCCATGTAATAGGTGGTGAAGCCTATTGCCGTGTTGAAATAAACAGACGCAGGTTGTGGCTACCTGCTGTTGAAATTTTTTCAAGCCGCCCATAAGGCCTTCAACCAGGCTTAACGACTGTTATTTTACTGGCAACCGGGACCAACGGCTTAACGTGCCTTCCGAAGCACGGAAACGCTCGCAAATTTAAATGCCACAAAGTGGTCACCCATCCGAGGACCAGAAATAGTGAAAGTTGCGTACTTGGTTATCGTTTACAGAACACTGAGTCCACGGGGCCACGAGCGCTCCTATTTCTTTACGAATATGGCAGTAAATAATGTAGAAGCCATAATCTTGACGGTCACCTTAGTTATTACTAAGCTGAAATACCGGGTTCGATTCCCGTTTAGGAATAAATATTTGTACGATCCTCAAACGTTGGTTTCAGAGTTTAGGTTGTTTATCAGTTGTCTAGATTTTTTCTATCATCGCACCCTTTCACCCTCACACTTTGCGTCCAGAGCGCTCACATACGGTTAGAGGCTTTATGCCGCGTACGCTTAGGTTGTGGAATGAGCTCCCTCTTCAAAAGGGGTCTTAGAAGATTTTTCGTGGCCCTTTTCAAGAGGTCTGTCTTAATATCCACTTTGAATGCTTTTCTTACACCTCAGGTCTCAGAACTATAAAATATTCCTAAATGATTGCTGTACAATTTTACTTATCTAATTATAAAATCAAACTTCTGTAATCATTTCATTAAAACGTGAAGCGAACTCGCGATTCTAAAATGAATTACTTCTTTTTTCATAAATAAGCGTCTTTTATACTAGTGAGGTGGAGCATACAGCCCGCCTAATGGATAGTGGTCACCGGAGCCTACTGGACTTTTACAATACAAGAGGCGCGGCATTCGCACTGCCGACTGTAGAAACCTTATAAGAATCCCTTTTGAAGAGCTGCATACTGTAGGTAGACGTTCGAGAAAACATTTCTGTACTTCGGAAGGCATGTCAAGCAGTTGGTCCCAGTTGCCAGTAGATTTTTCCTTTGTTTGATTCGGAATAGTTGCCATTTGGTCCCATATTAAATTACCTTAGTTTGGCCCAGTAGTTTTCAATTTACGAACGTTTTTACAATACCTACGAAGTGAAAATTAGTCCGATTTGTTGACATTTTTAGCCAACTTCCAAATAGAGGGAGGTTATCAATTCGATTGGGATTTTTTTGTAATACAGTGTTAAAAAAAAAAGCTATAAAATATAAAAATAAAGAATAAAAAAGATATCGTAAGTTATATAATTTACTAAAGAGTTGCGTCACGCCATCATAAACTTTGTTTAAGCGTACCCATAAAAAATTATTAATCACAAAGAAGGCATAGAGCTGATTGCAATGATATCTTTTATCCTTAAAATCTTACTGATATATTATCATCATTAAATCACGTCATTGCGATGCATAACTGTAAATGTATTAAAGTTATTCTTTTTTGGCGCGTTATAGAAATTTGTCGACATTTATGACTACTGCTGTGCTTCCCAGTGTAGTAGCGTAATAATATTTTATTGTATTATATAGAGCCTTCCTCGATAAATGGGCTATCTAACACAAGAAGAATTTTTCAAATCCGACCAGTAAGTAGTTCCTGAGATTAGCGTGTTCAACCAAACTCTTCACTCTTAATTTAACTCTTCAGCTTTATAATATAAGTATAGATTCAAAGTGATTTTTAATCTCCCTGCAGTTAGCTATAGTCAACATTTTAGTTTTTTCTACAAATGTAGGATAAGGCGTAAGATAAAAATTTTAAATTATTTTTATCTTGTTACTCCAAAGAAGTATAACTTCTGTCGCGTGTAGTGTACAAAATTACACACACAGTCTGTCCGTCGCACGCATCTAGTGTACAAAATTACACACACAGTCTGTCCGTCGCACGCATCTAATGTACAAAATTACACACACAGTCTGTCCGTCACACGCATCTAGTGTACAAAATTACACACACAGTCTGTCCGTCGCACGCATCTAGTGTACAAAATTACACACACAGTCTGTCCGTCGCACGCATCTAATGTACAAAATTACACACACAGTCTGTCCGTCGCACGCATCTAGTGTACAAAATTACACACACAGTCTGTCCGTCGCACGCATCTAATGTACAAAATTACACACACAGTCTGTCCGTCGCACGCATCTAATGTACAAAATTACACACACAGTCTGTCCGTCGCACGCATCTAGTGTACAAAATTACACACACAGTCTATCCGTTGCTCGCATCTAGTGTACAAAATTACACACACAGTCTGTCCGTCGCACGCATCTAGTGTACAAAATTACACACACAGTCTGTCCGTCGCACGCATCTAGTGTACAAAATTACACACACAGTCTGTCCGTCGCTCGCATCTAGTGTACAAAATTACACACACAGTCTGTCCGTCGCACGCATCTAGTGTACAAAATTACACACACAGTCTGTCCGTCGCACGCATCTAGTGTACAAAATTACACACACAATCTGTCCGTCGCACGCATCTATTTTTCAGGTACCTAAGAGATAGAGTCAAACAGTTTGCGGCATACGATTCAGGACACCATGAATAGGTGCAATGGCGATGGTGAAGAAAATGGTTTCGGTTTATAAGTCGTCTGATTCCTTTGCTGCGATAGTGAAGGGCGCGTTACTTGTCTACAATGGAGAATACAAAAGAGTCAAAATGTTACTGTCAATACAGCTAAAATTGGAGCGTAGCTCATGTACATTACATTAGATTTTATTTCACTTCAATACATGCAGTATTTCCGAAGCTATAAAGACGAGATGTTTTAGTCCTTTTTTTAATTTTAGAGATTAAGCGCGCCCATTATGACATCACAGCCTCGCACAGACTCCGACAAGGCGTGGCGCGGGGTTCGGGTGTGTGAGAGCGCGACTGTTGAATGAGCAGCGTTGTGACGTATGCGGTCACCTGCGTTACACACACACTGATCGTAAACATTTCCGTCTTCTTTTGAAATATAAATAAGTAAAAACACGGTTTTTGTCGTATTTTTTGTAGATTTATTTGGCATTTAAAGTAAAAATACGTTTGTCAGACCCATTAAAAGTCGTCTCAACTCTAACGACCTGCACAAAGCTGCACATGCTGGTCAAAGGATCAATAACGAAGTCACATCAATAACGAAAACACATCGAGGGTATAATTCTGGTAAGGTTTGGAAGCAACTAGGAAACAGCACTAAATTTTATTCGTCTTGCTTGTATTTATGTGGTAATGACTAATAATGAGACATTGTAAGTGTCATAATTTTAAATTAACCGTGTAAAAATAATAGTTAATTATTAGAAAGTTTTTAATCAAAATTGTCAATATCAAGCTATTGGTGACTAAATTAGTAAATTCTCACAAAAGATAGCAATCTTTTAGATAACCATTCGATTATTGTTTGATAATCTTTTTATCAAGAGCGTAGTCATACAGACAACCTTTAAATGGACTCGGAACAGATGTGAGTAAATGATTACTAGATTTCTTAGAAATTATTTTTAATAGTCAAATTATCATAACAATTAAAATTAATTAATATTTATATATGACAATTAATTAACAATTTTTTTTATACTGCGACATGGCAAACAAGCTTACGATCCACCTGGTGTTAAGTGGTTACCGACGTCTATAGATACTTGCAATATTAAGGTTAACATTGCAAGTGCGTTGCCATCCTGGGGCCTAAGATAATATGCCTTCCATGCCCAGTAATTACACTGGCTACCTTTCTCTTCAATCCGAAACACAGCGGACTGCTTCACGGCAGAAATAAGAAAGGCGGTGGTACCTACCCAGACGACCCTACATACGGGTCTACCACCTAGTAGTGTACAATGAAGCGCTTGTGGCCCCGCTGACTCATGGTTACGGATGAGTGACCACTTTGTGGCATTTAAATTTGCGAGTGTTTCCGTGCTTCGGAAGGCACGTTAAGCCGTTGGTCTCGGTTGCCAGTAACATGGCAGTCGTTAAGTCAAGTTATAGGCCTTAAGGGCGGCTTGAAAAATTTCAACAGCAGGTAGCCATAATCTGCGTCTGTCTATTTCAACACTGCGACGGTCTCACCACCTGTTACGTGGGACAAAAATGCCGAAAACACGTGAACAAAAGCGGTAAAATGTGGGCGTATAGTATGCCTCTGCCTACCCCTTCGGGGATAAAGGCGTGACAATATGTTATTATGTAACATAGAACTTTTACTTTCGGATTTTATGCTTTAGTGGCGATCAGCAGCGAAGTCGTCGCCACGAAGCTCAGCCCCCCCTTTCTAGAAGGAGTGACATCAGCCTATCTATCTTTTATTTCCTGTTATTTCTTTAAACACAATAATTATTTATTTACCTATGGCTATCGCTGCGCCCAGCCAGCACGCTTGATAACATGCCGTGGTATGCGTCCTTCATAAACAGTATAGGGACAAAATATACCACTGTATCTACCTATAACATCAAAACACCAACATGTTATTTTCACAAGAGAACGTAAACACCCGTGTAATGCTAAATACGTAGGCTAAAGCCAAAGGACTTAAAAAAAATAATTAAATTAATTATTTAATTAAAAGAAAAAATTACAAAAATTATATACTAAGTAAACTAGTGCCTTAGTTCGATGTGAGAACAAAAGTGAACTTAAAATTATGCAGTTCTTGCGCGTAGCGACGACGGGTCACGTTGCAGCTGGCCGTTATAATAATAATAAATCTTTATTCATTTAGGTCACAAAGTAACACTTATGAACGTCAAGAATATAGCTTCTACATTTACATTTACTGCCAGATTCGCAAAGCAATAGGTAGAGCCTGAGGAAGAACCTGGCAATAAAACTCATGGCCACTCTTTTCTAAACGCCAGTAATTACATTAGTTTGATTAACATGATATTTGACCAATTATATAGCAATGAATGTATACAAACAAAAAAACAAAATCAATGTTGTGTTTAAATCATATCAAAATTAGAGCGATTATAGTTGCCGGTTCCAAGGGCAGCCTACCCTTGAAGAAGAAGAATCTGGCAAGAAAGTCAATGGATGCCATTTTAAAATGTAGGAATGGCTTACAACATTAAAATTACACTTACATTGTTCCTTTGGATTTATGTGAGAACAGTCGACTAAGCTTAAGTTTACCTTAAATATAAATAAGATTATTTGTAATAATTGCTATAACAGCTATGAGCTGACCAGTCCCAACAGACGGCACCCGTTCACGGGTATGACGCATTATATCAGCCATAGCCCTACTCAACCGTATTATAGGGAATAAGGCGATCCGATACATACGCCACCACTGCCAGGACACTTAGGCGAGCATGACATACTCAAAAACTGCACAGCAACTATCATGTCAATTTCAAAGAAATAAATAAGTCTACATGGTGCTCACACAATAACAAACTCAAATTACATCGTATACCGGGACTAAACGCAGCCAATTTAGAAACCTTTAGTTGTCAGACGTTTCAAATTATTAATACTGTAGAGATGTAAAAATACAACATATATATGCAGATTCAAGGCATATCACAAGATTCATTGGAGTCCTAAATAGCTCAAGCGAAGAGCAAGCAACTCATTTCCATTTATTTTTATCGTTCAAATAATCATTAGTTGTGTAATAGGCCCTTTTCAAGAGGTGCGTCTTAATTTCCGCCTTAAATTTATGTAACGGCAGGTTCATAATGTTTAAAGGAATTTTATTATATAGTCGTACGCCAATTCCTGCAAAAGAGTCGTGAACCTTTTGTAAACGATGATGCGTTCCAATTAATTTATGATTATTTCTAGTATTTATCGAATGTATGTCACTGTGTCTATTGTATAAATGTATGTTCTGTTTAACTAACATAATATTTGCAAATATATACTGTGATGCAACCGTTAAAATGCCAATTTCTTTAAATTTTTCTCTAAGAGACACTCTAGCACTCAATTTATATATTGCACGTATAGCTCTCTTCTGGAGTACAAAAATTACTTGTAGGTCAGCTGCTTTGCCCCACAGCAAAATGCCGTAAGACATGACACTATGAAAATAACTAAAGTATACCAGCCTGGCAGTTACCACATCAGTAAGCTGCCTGACTTTACTAATGGCAAAGGCTGCCGAGCTGGGTTTACCTGCAAGACACGTTATTCGGTCATTCCACTGCAGTTTGCTATCTAAAGTGATCCCCAAAAATACAGTTGATTCTACAAGATTCAGGGTATCACCGTTCAATGTTATATTTGTACCGCAATTCCTGACATTAGGCATGCTGAATCTGATACATTTTGTCTTCTTAGCGTTTAGTAGCAAATTATTGGTCGTAAACCAATCTACAACTTGGGCAAGTGAACTATTTACGCCGTTAAAATTACTAAGCGTGCGATCAACTTTAAAAATAAGTGACGTATCATCAGCAAATAGAACAATGTCGCATAAGTTCTGTATATAGAATGGCAGATCGTTAATATAAATTAAAAATAGAAACGGACCCAGAATTGATCCCTGCGGTACGCCCATAGCAACAGATGTTCCAGGGGAGCGAATTCCATTGACATCAACATGTTGTATTCGATCATTTAGGTAGGAGGCAACAAGGTTCAGTGCAGAGTCTTTGATACCATAATAAAAGAGTTTTCCCAATAGTGTTTTATGGTCAACGCAATCAAATGCTTTGGAGAGATCGTAGAATACACCACTAGCATCTTGTCTATTCTCCCAGGCGTCATATATATGATTCAGAAGTGTCACACCTGCATGAATGGTAGAACGACCCCTTGTGAACCCATACTGCTCCTTATGTAATAGCATATTTAAATTAAAATGAGCTTGTAATTGTTGCAATATAATTTTTTCAAAAATTTTGTAAATGTCTGGTAATATTGAAATTGGTCTGAAATTACCAGGGTCGGTTTTGGATCCAGATTTAAATAGAGGTATTACTTTACTGTGCTTCATTAAATCTGGAAACACTCCTTTATCAACACATTTATTAAATATTTCAGCTAGATGTGGTGATATATTAACAATGATAGACTCAATCAATTTTACAGAAATACCCCACAAGTCAGCTGTCTTTTTTGAGTTAAGTGACTTGAATACTTTAATGATATCGTTGGGGTTTACATATTTGAAGCCAAATAAGACACTACACTGATCCACGCTGCCCCCATTCATGCGTTGAGCTTTTATTGGACAAGAATTTAAGGAGCTAGTTGTTTTCGCGGGTAAATCTATAAAATAGTTGTTGAAGTTTGAGCTATATCTAATTTATTATTACACACTTCGTTATTTATAATTAACTCAATGTTATTATCACGGGTTAGTAATCGACCGGTATTAGTATTGATTACATTCCAAGTCATTTTTCCAAGTCGTTGCACGTTTTGCTGACGATGCGACGCTACGCTGTCGGACACGAGGCGGTTGCTTAGCGCATCAACTGGGTCGTACGATTATACTGATGATTCGGCGAGTTATACGATCGTAATTCCTCCACCCTTAGAGAAGCAATTATTTTCCTACTTTTAGGGAAAAAATTGCTGGTGTAGCTGGTTTCGCATATATGTGTCTTTCAGGTTCTTCAGAGGTCCCTTCTTGCTGGGAGCTGGGATTCTTTTCTATAGTTTCAGAATGTTCGCGTCTGTGTTGGTGATATCGACGAGCCAGTACAGCCAAGGTAAGTATAGTTACACAGGATAATGTTATATAGAATTGTATGGTGGTGTGGTATACCATTCCAGAGGAGTACTTCTGAAGTTGCAATGGAGGCTGGGATATAATTTTATCCCGGATCAAATGTAGTGATTTCAGGTTTATTGAACTCAAATTGAGGTGCGGTAAATCTACATTCTTCGGTTCCTCAGGGTAGGTAATTTTCATGATTTTCAGCGGCTGGCCTTGCACGACGTCATTTGTATTAGTTAAGGCAAGTTCAGACGAGCTTAGTGAGCACTGGTTTGGTATTGTTGCCAAGAAAGTCCCATTCAATATGTTGTACCGGTACCGCAGTTGAGGTGAATCGTCGTTGGTTCTGGATTTGACCTGCTTTGCCGCTTTGTTGGGGCGGCGGCGCAAACTTAAAAGATTGCGTCCCCTGCATGTGAGGCGGTTGTGGCCTATGCGCGAAAGGTGCGTACCAAGGCGCATGCCAAGGTGCTGTGGTTGGAGTATTCGGAAGCTTTGGAAGGCGTGCAGGAGCCAGGTGCGTGACCTTAGGGGTCTGGTGTGGCTTAGTAACGGAATCGTTACGTTGTTGTAGATACATAATATTCATCTCCTCTTGGACATATTCCAAAGCTTTCTCTAAAGTATCCGGTCTCATACATCGTATGCGTGAACCTAGGGGTTCTTGTAAACCCCGAACAAACGCTTGCAACGCGAGTTTCCTATACAATACACGTTGCTTCTATTGTGGTAGATATACTTTCGTGGAGGGTTAAGTATATGTCATAATCGTGCTAAATAGGGTTTGACAGTGATTGTAAAATTCTTGAGCCGATTGTCGACCCTGAGTGGCCAAAGAGAGGTCGTTGTACAGGGCAGTTTCATCCCTTTGGTCGGCAAAATTATTAATTAGCGTATTTCTAATATCTAACCAGTTATCAGGTATAGCATTAGCGTTTATTATACTAGCGGCGGGCCCTGTGATTTTGTTTAGGATACCGTTTAGCAAGCAGAGGTTTGGTAATTCGCTGCCAGGTTGAGAACCGAGGTACGTGCAAACTATCTGGTCACAAAGTTTAATAAAACGTGTAAGCACGTTTGGATTGCCATTGAACTCCGGGACGTGGCGTATAGCCGTGGCATATAAGAATCTGTGCAACTCACAATATCATCTCGTTCTCTGCGTATCGATGTCTGGATACTCTTCCTTCCACGTGGCTGCAGCACTCGTAAGTTCGGATACTCTTAATGGGCTTGATAGCCGCCCGGGCGACTCGCGATTTTTAAAAACTATTCTCGCGAGTATCCTACCGACTGCGCCAAATACGTAGGTTCCAGCTGAAGGGCTTAAAAAAACGAAATTAAATTTATTATTTAATTAAAAGAAAATATTACAAAAATTATATAGGTACTAAGTAAACTAGTGCCTTAGTTCGATGTGAGAACACAAGTGAACTTAAAATTATGCAGTTCTTGCGCGTGGCGACGACGGGTCAAGTTGCTGCTGGCCTTTGCACGTTGTGCTGACGATGCGACGCTACGCTGTCGGACACGAGGCGGTTGCTAATGGTTTATTAGTGATAGCAAATAGTAAAATTGCATTCTTTGGGCATTTAGTCAACAAAATATGCAATTGTAACTGAGAAAAATTCAGCAATTGTGTAGTTAGAAAAATTAAATAATATTTTATACCCGCCGTTGCAAGGTTACGTTGGTGATTTTTGATAAAGTGTCAAATGTGGCTATTAAAATGACTCGATAAAAACAATAAATATTTACATAATGATTCTATGACAACCATTTGCTGTTTAAAATAAATGCATGGTTATGGAATATAACTGCGCAATGCAACATTCGCTATAGGTTGTCCTTAGATAAGTGACCTTATGTTCTCCTTAGTTGAGCCTGTCAAATCTCGAAAATTCTTTGTGAGGCGAGGCAGTGTCACTATTGACACCCCTTGTCCCGCTACCACGGCTAGTAGAATGCCACGACAGCGTAAACGACACTGTAGACTTTCTCCAGAATATTTGAAAAACTTTTGTTAAATAAAAAAAAATATATATAAATATGTTAAATAAATAGAACAAAAGTCTAACTTGATACTTGTTGCATTAATTATCACAGCAATGGATCGAGACTGTAAATATTGAAAAGCTTGAATTTTTCAATACGGCCCAGTAGTTCCTGAGATTAGGCGCTTCAACCAAACCAACAAGCAAACTCTTCAGCTTTTTATATTAAACTAGCTGATGCCCGCAGAAGTTTTCCTATTTGAGATTTCGTACGGAATCCTAAACATTTTAAAAATAAAAATTTAAATTTAGGGGATGAAGAGTAGAAGCGTGCACGTCGCCATCCCTGCCAGCTACGGCTGCAATTCTACTCCAACACGAGTGCCACCAGGGCGATTACTGCTAGGGCGTGCCCCCGAGGCGACGCGCACCGGTTCGTCCCCGCTGGTGCGAAAAGTGTGTGCCAGAGCGGCGTAGGGGACCGCCACCTTACACGCGCGGCCCGACACGTCGGGAAGTGGAGGATGGAGTGCAGGGTAGCTGCGTGGAATGTTAGGGGAGGAATGACAGATAAGATGAATGAGTTGATGGATGTTATGAATGAGAGAAAGTTAGATGCAGTGTGCTTGACAGAGACCAAGCGCAAGGGTAGCGAAGTCTTGGAGCTCCCGGGTGGGATGCTCGCGCTTTGGTCTAGAGTACCAGAGAGCGAGCATGGCAGTCGGGGGGTTGGAATTTTGCTGTCCTCGCGATTGGCCTCCGGTATGTATGAGTACAAACTGGTAGGTCCTAGAATCCTCTGGATCCGTGTAAAACTTGGTTTGACGAAGATTTTCCTGGTAGCTGCTTACGCGCCAGTATCTTCGTCGAACGCGAGTGAGCTAGAGGACTTCTGGGAGAGTATGAGAGAAGCTCTAAATGTGATAGAAGGAAATGAAAGACTTATAGTATGTGGAGACTTGAATGGATGGGTGGGTACCGCTCGCGATGGTTTTGAGTCGGTACTCGGGAAGTATGGGGATAAAAGGGTGAACGACGCTGGCAAGCTAATACTGGCATTTTGTAAGGAAAAGGATTTGTTTGTGGCGAACACAATGTTCAACCACAATAAAATTCACATGTATACGAGGAGATGTAAGTCAAAGAGAAGCATGATAGATCTATTCCTAATGGATAGTCGGTTCCGTAAACAGGTGATGGACACAAGGGTTTATCGAGGCGCTGAGCTGGGATCAGACCACTACCTAGTCATAACTAGGATTAGGGGTCTGTTCGCGGGTTGGCGTCATCGCACCGAGTGTCCTGAACCTGAGCCGACCTATAGCATCAAAAGCTGGAAGCTGCAGGATGCATCCATTAGGGATAAATATAATGAAAGGGTAGCCGAAAAGCTTGGCGACGTCAATGTAAGCAGTGAGAATGTGGAAAGTGTATGGCAGAACCTTAGGGACAGTATGATAAATGCCGCTGTGGAAGTGTGTGGAGAAACGAAAAGAGGCAGTAGTAATAAGCGTGATGCATTGTGGAATGAGGAAGTGAAAGAAGCAGTTCGAATGAAGAAGAAAGCATGGCTAGACTACTTAGCCTCGCGGAATGATTTTTATATGAAAGAGAGATACAAGCTGCAGAAAGTTAACACGAAGGCACTGATAGAAGAAGCTCGTGAAAGGTGCAGAATAAAAGCGGATGAAAGGTTGTCGTCCAATTTTCGGGCTAATGCCAAGCTCTTCTGGAAAGAGGTAGGCAAGACCCGAAGTTGTTCGGCAATCTGCAGTATGAATAAAGTGCTTAGTGTTAACAATGACGTCCTAACAGACCAAAGTGACGTCCTGCAGAGATGGAGTGAATATTATGGAAAGATGTATGCAAGAAAAGACAGAGATGCCACATCGGGAAGTGGAGCTCACTTCGATGCTCCGGATCCCGATGTCATTGAAGTCATTAGTATGAAAGAAATAGAACAAGCGATAAGAAGTATGAAATGTGGTAAGGCTGCGGGAAAAGACAGAGTTACTGCTGAGATGATCAAGTACGGTGGGCCGCGTGTCTGGGACACACTATGTCTGTTATGCAACTTGTGCTGGCGGACAGGTGAGGTCCCGGATGACTGGCGAGTAGCAGTTGTAGTACCTATTTACAAAGGGAAAGGCTCGCGCCTAAACTGCTCCAGCTACAGGGCGATCAGCTTGGTCAGCTTAGCTAGTAAGGTGTATGCAAAGGTTATAACGGCACGAATGCAAGAAAAGTCTGAAAGGTATTTATGGGAGGCTCAATGCGGATTCCGACGTGGAAGAGGTTGCATGGATCAAGTGTTTTCTCTCCGCATGATCGCGGAAAAGTTTCTGGCTCTTAGCCAGAAGGTTTTCTGCGCTTTTGTGGATCTAGAGAAAGCATTTGATAACGTTGTGAGAGAAACGCTGTGGGACTTGCTGCCAGGATATGGTGTGGACGGCTCGCTACTGCGGGCAATACAGTCGCTTTATAAGGACTGTAAGGCTTGCGTGCGAGTAGGGGGGGATGTGTCACCTCTTTTTGATGTCTGTACAGGCGTCAAACAGGGATGTGTCATGTCCGCCTGGCTGTTCATAGTGTATCTGGACAGTTGCCTGCAGAAGTTGAAAGATTTTAATATGGGTGTGAATTTGGGTGACTTTACAGTAAACTGTCTGCTGTACGCTGATGATGCGGTGCTCATGGCCTCGTCAGAAGCCGACCTACAGGCATTAGTCACTAATATGAAAGAGGGGTGTGAAAGTAAGGGTCTCCGCTTGAATGCAAGTAAAACTAAGGTTCTAGTATTTGAAAGAGGTGACGTAAGAACTAAATGCGAGATTAGAGTAAACCAGGAACGTCTAGAGCAAGTGAATGAAATTGTGTATTTAGGAAGTATGTTTAGCGCGGATGGAAGATGTGATTCGGATGTAGAACGGCGAGTAGCTGCCGGAAACAAAGTTAACGGTGCTTTGTCCCAGTTAGTAAAGCGACAAAGCATCGTAAAAGAAGCACGACTGGCGATTCATAACGCAGTGCTGCCAACTTTGCTTCACGGTAGTGAAACCTGGGTATGTCAGCAGATGCATGAAAGTAAATTGAATGCTGTGGAGATGCGATCACTTCGAAAATTGTGCGGCGTTACCTTGGCCGACCGAATACGTAACGAAGTGATACGCAATATGGCAGGTTTGAATGAAAGTGTCAGCGTTAAGCTGGAAAAAGGCGTGCTCCCTTGGTTTGGACACGTCCAACGAATGAGTGAGGAACGATTGATGAAGAATATATATTGTTCAAAAGTAGAGGGTAGAAGGAGTCAGGGAAGGCCGAGACTTACATATGAAGACCACGTGAGCAGATTGCTCAAAAACGGAAAGGTCAAAAGTACTCGGATACCCAGACGTGCGTTTATGAAGCGATTGATGAATCTCGAAGAAGCGAAAGAAGTATGCATGGATCGCGAAGCCTGGCGATCTGTCCTCTCTGACTACCCCGTCAGGGATACAGCGTGAAGATAGTTTAGATTAGTTTAGTTTTTAAATTTAAGGTAAGTTCATTTAATTTATCTATTTGAGCGGTGTTATAGCGCCTGGTCCGGGTTGTCTGGGTTTAATTGGAAATACAGTTGAAGAATTAGTGTTTAACTGCCATCTAGTAAATTTTGTACGTACTACAATCACAGTGTGAGAGTGAGAGCCAATTTCCCGCAAACGTTTTGGTTGGCATTGCAGTTTGCAGTCCAGGGCGTTATAAAGTTTTCTTCTTGTGCTCAAGAGATGTCGCTAAAAGTCTGAAAGCTTACATAATTAACTTTGTAACACGCTCGTTTTTATTGAAAGTCATAACTTTAATATTTGTTTTATATTTATAATAATATACTTTAAAATCTAATCAGGTTTAAAATGTTTACAATAGTAATACTTTATAATTTGATAATGCTATTCGCCGCTAGATGTCAGTAGTAGTATTTAAAACTGAAAAATAAATTTAGTCACATCACGCTTTTCTCTGAATTGGAGAGAAACCTGGGCGAGGTGAGCAGCATTAGGCAAGAGGAATCGACATTGTTGAGTAGAATAATTAATATATATTATCGTCATGTCGTGTAGGTTTATATGAACTGTTAATTCAACATAATAACACTCCGGTTTGAGGGCCTCTCGGTGGCGCAGTAGTTGAGTATGCGACTGCCGCGACTAAGGTCCCGGGGTCCCGGTGATCCACAAATGTTTGTTTCGGAGTTTGGGTGTTTCCTATGTATAGTGTGTACTTATTTAGAAATATATAAGTATGTTTATTAGTCGTCTAGATATGTACCTATACTCCAAACGAGATATTTGTAAAAGATGGGTTCAATAAATTAAAGTTTACTGCACTAAGCCATTATCACATCTATTTTAAAGGTCTTTAGATTATAAGTGGACTGGCTTTAGTAGTCATTAAGGGGTGCATCATCAGCTTGGCCTCTCGCAAGGAATGGAGACGACTATTATAAAAGTGTCAGATTCGTCCGTGCGTGGAATACTGCTCATATCTCTGGGATGACATAGACATATTCTCACGCCGTTATCCTCGAAGGCAGAGGTATACTATACGCCCACATTTTACCGTATGCACTTTTGTCCCACGTAACAGGTGGTGACCTCTGGGATGGCCACCAAATACCTGCTTTAAGATCTCGACTCGACACCTCTTTGGAAACGCAAGTAAATGGAAATATCACAAATATATGCTGGAGTTAGTTAGCAGGACACTTGGAGGCATGAAAAAAATAAAATCTTATTTTGCATAGACTATTTTAACGGCGCTTTCAAAATGTCATACATTATTTAAAATATTTAAAGAGACCACCGGTTCGGACCGAGGACCACCAGAGAAGAACCGGCAAGAAACTTAGGAAGGCTTTTTTTGATGGCCTATTTACAATTTAACATTATTTTTCTTTGCCAGCAGGTCATTTCCAGGCGTCCCTGTCCTGCAAATAGTCTTTAAACGAGTAAAAGTGACTAGGTGAAGCCCCGTCGCACCCATCAATAGGATATATAATAATATAATTTAAATAATAGTAAACGATAAATGTTTCTGTTCACTCTTTCAAAGCTATGTAGGTGTAAATATACGTACAAAGGTTTACCCTATTGTACACCCTCTAGAATTTATAAGGAGGTAGGCAGAACAAAAGATTAATTTGTAATTCTCATCGCGAACGATTTCAAGCGGAGTAATATCATAATCCTATCTTGGACAGATGTTTACAAGTGAATCTCATTAATGTAGGGTAAACGATACAGTTAACGGCCATGGGAGGTTATTTGTCTTTTTAAAAGACTTTTAAAAATCATCAGATGACGAGTTTTTTTTTTAAGTTATATTACAAAAGAAATCTATTGCTTATTCATATTTTTGTCTGCCTCGGTGGCGCAGTGATAGTGTATGCGACTGCCGCGACTGAGGTTCAGGGTTCGATTCCCAGGTCGGAAGAAATTTTTGTGTTATCCACAAATAATTGTTTCGAAGTTTGGGTGTTTCCTAAGTAAAATATGAGATCCCATAACATAACTTATATTAGCTTACTAGGGGCAAGACGGCGCTGTGTAAAAAAATATCCCACAATATTTATTATTATTATTATATTATTAATTGACAATTTCATTTAAGTAAGTAATATGTCACTATAGTGATGAATTCCCGTTCCCGTTTCCCACGTGAACTTACTCCCGGATAAGTAGTAGCCTTTTTCCTTTCTCAGGCTCAAGACTATCACCACACTTCATTAAATCGATTCAGTTGTGTAGGCGTGAAAGTGTAACAGGAAGATACATTGTAACAGACCACATTCATAATATTAGAAGTCAGGGTAGGCCGAGACTTACATATGAAGACCACGTGAGCAGATTGCTCAACGCCAACGCCAGGCTTCCATGCCTACTTCTTTCGCTTCTTCAAGATTCATCAATCGCTTCATACACGCACGTCTGGGTATCTGAGTACCTTTGAGCTTTCCGTCTTCATATGTAAATCTCGGTCTACCCTGACTCCTTCTACCCTCTACTTTCGTGCAATATATAATATAGAGTCGGCAGTGCGAGTGCTGCACCTCTGGTGTTGCAATCGTCCATAGGCTACGGTGACCACTTTCCTCCGCTTGTCTGCCACATCAGTGGTAAAAAAAAGTACATTATTTGTCAATCGTTCTTCACTCATTCGTTGGACGTGTCCAAACCAACAGACAACGTTTTTATAATTACTTTTGTGGATAAAAAATACACCTTTTTTCCACCCACATTCACCATTTGTATTTTGTCTCACGTAATAGGTTATGAGCCTATTGCCGTGTTGAAACGGATAAAGACCGAATTTGTCCGCATGCGTTAAAAAATTTTAAGCCTACATTTGACCTTCAACTTGACTTTACGACCACCATGTCACTGGTAACCAGGACCAATGGCTTAACGTGCTATTCTATGCGCGCGAGTTTATCTACATTGACAACACAAAACTATTTCCACGTAAAAATCTCGTCTTGTTTTTTATGTTTAAAATACGCAAGAGTAGGTACCTATTAATAAAATAACCTCAGATTTCAAAGCAGAGCGTGAAGAAGCACATCGTTGTACCACCAACTTAAGTATGTCTTGTGGGCTGTGATAATGACCCTAAAATCGCTGTCACTATGCTTTTTTAACCGACGCCGACGTCATGTTGGTGAGCTAACTAAATAAATGTGGGAAGCTTTTACACAGCGCTATTTAACCCAAACTAAGGTTTAAATTGTGCTATGGGATTTAGACAACTAATAAACACACTTAATTCACACTATACTAGCGGCACACTAAGATGGCCCTTGATTCCACATTTTCGTCTCAGGAAAATAATATATTTCAGATTGCTATTAATAAAAAAAAACCCAAAATATAGTATGCATAAAACAAAATTATCAAACATAACTACGTAAGGAATATTATTTCATTTTTTTTTTTTGCATTATTTTAATATGTCAAACGGCCATCATAGCGTGCCGCTACTATAAATTCACTGTCACTATCGTTTTCTATCGACATAATTATTAAATATAAATAGAACATGACCATCAACTGACTCTTTCACCCTACTTTAACAAAGAATATCTGCAAGAGCTGCTGGCACTCTGCGAGTTAATAATATATTTACATTTTTATTTATATTTTGTTATTGTGGCGACTGCCATATTGCTCGTAGAGTTGACGGCTGATAGGGCAGAAAAGTTTTATTATTGTGGCTGCGTACCAGAAAATGCTGAGGTGCCTCCGCAAGGTGGATAGACGACCTGATTAAGGTTGCGGGAGTTTGTTTGATACAGAAAATATAAGACCCAATTGTTGTGATAATCTTTGGAGGACGCCTATACCCAGCTATAGGCGTAGAGTGCGTTGTTATGATGAAGCGCTCAGGGCCCCGTTGACTCAGTGTTCTGTCAACGATCACTGCGTTAAGAAAAATTCGCTATAGACGGTCCATGGATGGGTGACCACTTTGTGGAATTTACATTTGTAAGCGTTTCCGAGCTTCGGAAGGCACGTAAAGCAGTTGGTCCCGGTTGCCAGTAAAATGGCAGTCGTTAATCCTGATTGAAGGCCTAATTATGGGCGGCTTGAAAAATTTCAACAGCAGGTCGCCACGTCCTGCGGCTGTCCATTACAATACGGCAATGTGACTCACCACCTGTTACGTGGGGTAAAAAGCATACAGTGATATGTGGGCGCACATTATGCCTCTGCCTACCCCTTTGGGGATGTGTGACAATATGTGTGTAATGTAAAATATATTACTATAGTAACTAGTGGACTGGTTGATCAAGTTGACATCACACGTGTTTAAATCACATGTCCGATGTCAGCATTGCACCGAGCTTTTTCTTCCATGATAGGAGAAGTATTTTAGACCGCTAAGCTTTTTCCACTTAAACACTACACAAATTAACTCCTCTATTAACATTATACAAAGGATTTCAGCTATATGTTTGACTTTTTGACTGCCCCGGTGGCGCAGTGGTAGTGTATCTGCTGCGACTGAGGTCCCGGTTTCGATTCCCGGGTCGGAAAAAATATTTGTGTTATCCACAAATGTTTGTTTCAGAGTTTGAGAGTTTCCTATGTATAATATCTATGTATTTAGAAATATATAAGTATGTTCATCAGTCATCTAGATCCCATAACACAAGCTTATATTAGCTTACTTTGTGCTAGACGGCGGCGTGTAAAAAAAATAAACAAATAATGTCCCACAATATTTATCTCCTACTAGATGACCCCACATATTATAAATATTTCGACCTCCCGTCGCAACTACTTAATCCCGTCGCTTATAAATTCTACAATGATGCATACAAATTTGCCCGATTAGTCGACATTTATGACTACTACTCTGCTAGCCTTACTCGATAAATGGGCTATCTATCTAACACAAAAATAATTTTGCAAATCCGACCAGTAGTTTCTGAGATTAGCGCGTTCAACCAAACGAACAAATTAACAAACAAACAAACTTCAGCTTTATAATATTTGTTTGAGAATTTTACCTATATAATACCTAATTCTATCACCTAGTTAGTGAAACCTAAATCTGCCAGCCCTTTAACTGACGGCTGCTGTACTGTGAAGTCGGTCATCTGTTAGATTAGAGTCGGATTCAGATGTAATATTGTTTCGCACTGACCCCGTTGTAAGTTAGCTATTATTAGGCTAGTTATACACCGTATTAGTCAATTTAACAGGTTTGAAAACTGCCTCGCAGAGTAATAAATAAAACCTATACTAATATTATAAAGCTGAAGAGTATGTTTGTTTGGTTGAAAGCGCTAATCTCAGGAACTACTGGTCGGATTTGAAAAAGTTTTTTTGTTTTAGATAGCCCATTTATCGAGGAAGGCTAAAGGCTATATATCATCACGCTACTACCCGGAGCAGTAGTTTTTATGCCCGATTTTTAATTTATAGGCGACGGGATTAAATACGTACGTAAGGAGTTGGAAGTAAGTCACTGGCGAAGCCGGGGGGGTCACCTAATAAATATATAATGTGGGACAATTTTCACACACCACCATTTAGCCCAAACTAATCTTTAAGCTTGAGCTATGGGATCTAGATTACCGATATTCATACTTATATAATAATATAATAATTAATAATAATTTCGCTCGTGGCCCCGCGGTCTCAGTGTTCGGTAAACGATCACTGAGGTACGCAACTTTCACTATGGCTGGTCGTCGAATGGGTGACCACTTTGTGGCATTTACATTTGCGAGCGTTTCCGTGCTTCTGAAGGCACGTTAAGCCGTTGGTCCTGGTTGCCAGTAAAATGGCAGTCGTTAAGCCTGGTTGAAGGCTTTATAGGCGGCTTAAAAAATTTCAACAGCAGGTAGCCACAACCTACGTCTGTCTATTTCAACACGGCAATGGGCTCACCACCCATTACGTGGGACAGGAATCCACACGGTGAAAAGTGGGCATATAATATGCCTCTGCCACCCCTTCGGTGATAAGGCGTGATGGATATTTATTTATTTATTAATAATAATTTCTTTATTTGTACCTTATAGTTTTACTTTATTAAATTTATTCGGCCCTTTAGAACCACCCCAGTTCCGTGCTTCGGAAGGCACGTTAAGCCGTTGGTCCCGGTTGCCAGTAAAATGGCAGTCGTTAAGCCTGGTTGAAGGCTTTACGGCAGCTTAAAAAATTTCAACAGCAGGTAGCCACAACCTGCGTCTGTCTATTTCAACACAGCAATGCGCTCACCACCTATTACGTGGGACAGAAATCCTCACGGTGAAAAGTGGGCATATAATATGCCTCTGCCACCCCTTCGGTGATAAGGCGTGATGGATATTTATTTATTTATTAATAATAATTTCTTTATTTGTACCTTATAGTTTTACTTTGTTAAATTTATTCGGCCCTTTAGAACCACCCCAGTTCCGTGCTTCGGAAGGCACGTTAAGCCGTTGGTCCCGGTTGCCAGTAAAATGGCGGTCGTTAAGCCTGGTTGAAGGTAAAAAATGTCAACAGCAGGTAGCCACAACCTGCGTCTGTCTATTTCAACACAGCAATGGGCTCACCACTCATTACGTGGGACAGGAATCCACACGGTGAAAAGTGGGCATATAATATGCCTCTGCCACCCCTTCGGGGATAAGGCGTGATGGATATTTATTTATTTATTAATAATAATTTCTTTATTTGTACCTTATAGTTTTACAAAAACTGATTTATGATTGAGAGCTTCTTTGAGGTGAAAAAACACTTGTATTAGGAGATCCCGTTGTACCGTTTACAATTTGTAAGATCGCATCCTACATTTTTTTATTACATATTAAGGATTAAGTTAAATATATTTTTAACTATATAGGAAACACAGCAAACACCCAAACTCATTACGTGGATTACACAAATTTGTTCCGACCTGGGAATCTTACACGAGACAATAACGCGGCAGTCGTATACACTACCCTGCGCCACTCAGGTAGTCAAAAAAACCAAGCAAGAAGACTAAAAAATGCTGAAATCCATAAGTCTAATCATAATTGCTCCTAGCAGCCGCATAAAGCACCTTTGGAGGATCCTCAGATGGGTAACCAATTTGTGGTATTTTCGGAAGGTACCTACGTTATGCCGTTGGTCCCGTTTGCAAGTAACACGACAGTCGTTAGGCCAAAGTTCTATGAACGGCTTGTAAATTTCCCCAGCACCTGTACATTTCAACACGGCAACGGCCAATCCTACTAGTAATATTATAAACGTGAAACTTGAAAGTTTGTTATAATGTAACTAATTGAATCAGGCGTTACACGGCCACAATGCATTTTAAAAAAACTGTAATTATTTTGTTTTTAAATGTTATTTTTGCAATATTCTTCTATTCTATTATTTTTAGAATGCCGGACGATGTCGACACGTGTTTCGCCTACACACGAGGAATTATCAAGACTGAGTTAAACAGTCTTTGGGGAAATGCTCCAGATTTATATATTTTTTTGTTCTTTAAAAGTACAGCCCGTACGCACTATTTATAATTTGGGCCCCAGAGTTTCTCTCCGAGAAAAAAACAAAGTAATAAATATTCTAACCGTAGCTTCACAATTCCTTTTTTTATTAATCTTATGTATGTCCAGAAAAATCTATCACAGTTTTCTAAACTCTGTGATAAACATAATATAAACACTAGATATAAAATTTAAAAAAAAACTATTTGCAGGACAGGGACGCCTGGAGTTATTGCAAAGTGAAATAATAATAAATTGTAAATAGGCTATGAAAAATATTAAATTGTAAATAGGCTATGAAAAAAAAAGCCTTCCTAAGTTTCTTGCCGGTTCTTCTCAGGTGGGCCGCGTTTCGAACCGTGTTGGTCACTTTTAATATTATAAATAGTGCATGACATTTTGTAAGCGCCGCTAAAATGGTCTATGCAAAATAAAGATATTTTTATTTATTTATTTACGCTCACATTTCACACACAGGGACACAAATATTCCTCAAGTGACGTAGTGCATAACAACAAATAGGAAGATTTTTAATTCAATCAATAAAGAGGTGAAAAAGGAATGCAAAGTATGTATGGAGGAACGTGCTTTCTCGGTCTGATCAACTTTCAAAGCCATGCAGGTGGAACCGCGGGTATTACCTAGTTTAGTAGAATATCTTCAACAAATAGTCATACAAATATTGTTTAAACAGTAACGTTTTGCTCTAAATGGAATTTAAAAGCTTTTGATTTCACAGTACAATGGTTTGAATGTAGTTATGCAACATATTCACAGTTTTTTTAATTGTTTACTAGGTTTGTTTTTTCTCAACTATTGTAAAAATAAGAAGAACAATCTCTATATGATAATTTTTACTATATTCATCAATAAAATGATTATTAATTAATAAAATAAATAAATATTGTGGGACATGTTTTTTACACATCGCCGTCTAGCCCAAAGTAAGCTAATAATAAGCTTGTGTTATGGGATCTAGACGACTGATAAACATACCTATATAATTCTAAATACATACATATTATACATAGAAAAAAACCCAAACTCCGAAACAAACATTTGTGGAGACCTCACAAATATTTTTTCCGACCGGGGAATCGAACCCTGGACCTCAATCGCGGCAGTCGTATACACTATCACTGCGCCACAGAGGCAGTCAATAGTGATTGATTGAGTAGCATTCACTAAAATCCATTTGAGTCTAACGATCTATACACAAACAACACAAATATGGTGATGTCTGAAAGCATTCCACGTGTAATAAAAAGTTTCTCAACTTTTATTCTCAAAAAAACTTGCTTAAGTAACTATTCCTCAATAAGGAGCGTCCGATTTCTATAGAAAATAAAATAATAAACAAAATTAATTAATAATAAGCAAAGTCACTTTCACAGTACTTACATGAATTCTACTAGTTGAAAAAAAGAACTAAGAATATTATTTGCAATCGCTAAAAGTAAAACGCTTAAGCAAAATTGTTATGTTGAATTTATTTTAAATTCAGTAAATACTATTTACTGAATTTAAAATAAATTCAACATAAAAATTTCTACTTGAGCCTATATGTATCACACCTTTTTCCCCGAAGTGGTACTAGAGGCTCTAAGTGCGTTTACAATTGTTTAATCTTTAGAATGAAAACAATATGTTTTATTACGGAAACACAACGTTATCTGTAAACCTAAACAATACACAAATTTGATATTTTAACATTTGTCATGCAATAATAATAAAATGAAACAGAACTGTCAAAAGTACTAAGATACCTAGATGTACATGTATTAATCAATTAATTAATCTACAGGAAGCGAAAGAAGTATTCGTGGATCTGGAAGCCTGGCGATCAGTCCTTTCTGACTAGCCCATCAGGGAGACGGCGTGAATTTAAAATAAATAACAAATGACGTCGGCATCCACAGCTCAAGTCTTTAAAATTACTAACCCTGCAACCGGTTTCGTACTTAGCATATTTTATTATAGTTTTACACCTAGTGCAGCTGGTCAATTACATAAGGCGTAGATTGTCTACAATTTCCCCAAATCATTTGAAATTTTAATTCTCAAACGGGCCTCTACTCATTAAACCAGTTCATGCAACTTAGTAAGAAAAAAAGAAGGTAATTGAGATAAATTACAAACATGAATTTTAAAACGTTCCTGACTCACTATCGCATGAACAAATCCATTTATCCCCACAAATCGCGTTAAGAATAGCATCACAATATCCTTACTCCCTAGCGGATGGAAATGTTTGAAACGATATAAGATTAATGGAACAAAATTGGTACAGTTCCAGCCTCCATGGTACAGGTGGCTGCCTGGATGGTTTGTGTGGATGGAATTTTAAAATCACTTAAAAGAAATTACGTTTATTTTATGATAAAAAAACGTTGAGTCATATAAATTTTATATGTGTTGTACGATTGCTTTTAGGGTAGTGAAATAAATGTATAAAGTTACTTAGTATTATTATCGATTCTACACGTAAACCGCGCGTTTTACGCGAACTTTCGTCAATTCACGAGGGTTATTCACCATCTCGACACAAAAAGCCAGACACACGTGTGATCAGTTGGTGAAACTCCAAAAAATATTATTTATTATTTCGTTATCTGGACACGCCAGAATTTTTACGCGTGTCCACATAGTGAAACTTAAATTAAATACTTTAATGTTTTCGTCAACTGGACATACCTAAGATTTTTGGGAAAAAAGGTACAGTCATGTTAAGAATAGTTTCATTCCTTGATTTCATAAATGAGGTGAGTTCATGAAAAATATTTCAAACGTCATCATTTTGCGTAATTTCAAGTTAACATAATGCATATCTCTTCTTGATTTCAAATACATAGATAAGAAGGTAAAAAAAGGTTGTCTTTATTAATAAAATAACTAGGTGACTTATTCTTTTACAAGCAACTCCCTGCCGAAGCCCTTGTTAAAACTTATAGGGTAAGCTAAATTTTAAAATTTAGGCCACTCACTAAAGTGGGTAAAATAAGGGATAAGCAGCTATATAGAAGTTCGGGATTATCAAAGTTAGAAATATCAGACTATGTGTAAATGTATTCGTGCTTCTTGGTTTTCTATATTTTACCTATAAGAAGGTAAATTAAAAAAAAAGTTGAAATTCTTCATTTTCGAAGAAACTAACATCAAAATTTGCATACCTGCTTCTAATAAACAAAGAGAAATATATATTTTAAAAGCTGTTAAAAAAATTTAAAGTTGTAAATTAGGGGAGCCAAGTTTGTATGAAAATATGTAAAACCTTATTAGGGGCATGAGTTAGAAGTCTGAAAGATGCAACAGGTGTTTATTCCAGGTTACAAATAAATGTACAGATGTATCGGGGATGTGGAGGAGAAAATGTAGGAAAGCGGACCCCGGGCGTCGCGAGACGCAACTGGGACAGACGCTCGGATGATGATGATGATGATGTATCGGGGTTTTGATGGGAATGAAATAAAGGTTGTAAGTTTATATGGGAAATCCTTCATTTTTAAAACTAGCATATATTTTGTATACCTGCTTATGATTAAAAACAAACAAACATATGTTTCAGGATTTAAAATATATGAAATATTTGAAAAAAATACATATTCTTTGAAAACTAATTTAATAAGGGGCATAGGTCAGAGGGATGTAAATGGAGTTTAAAGTAAGCCACGTGCAAGTCCGAGAAACCCTTACACGTATAAACCTGTTTTTTTATAAATATATGCCCTTAAAGAAGGCACTAACTAAAAAGGTATTAATAAGTGATAAACAGTCATATCAAACTTCGTAATTTTCATAGTTAGAAACATAAAAGTGTTTATACCTGATTACAGGTAAACGTGTTTAGCGGTTTAGCACAATTTTATCTATTAACCTTTTTGTGTGTCAATGGGAAATAGGGAATCAATGTTGGTATGAAAGTATTTGATAACAATAAATGGCATGAGTTAGAGATGTCGGGTGCAATAGGTGCTCGAAGAATGTCACGGACAAAGCCTCTACACCTAGTAATTGTGTAATTTAAACTATCACTTCGAGTTCCACAGAAATAATGAGTAAAGATATACATAATTGTAATCTAAAATACCTAATAACTAAAAATTATTACATAAGGTACCACACACAGTCATAGAAAATCATTTCAGAAATACAATGTAACTCATCAAAATATATTGTTGTATTTTTAAGGTATGTTACTAATGTTAATAAACATTAAATAATAGTATATTATAATAAAATATTTTTTTTTATATAAGTTATATATACAGAGATTACGACTCAAAATTATTCTACGTGACTGTATTTTGTCATTATTTTAGGTAAAATATGAACGTGTGTCCAGTTGACGAAAATATTAAAGTATTTAATTTAAGTTTCACTATGTGGACACGCGTAAAAATTCTGACGTGTCCAGATGACGAAATAAGAAATAATATTTTTTGGAGTTTCACCAACTGATCACACGTGTGTCTAGCCTCTTGTGTCGAGATGGTGAATAACCCTTCACGATTGCATGACGAATGCTTGCATCTTGCGTAGAAACAGTCAAAACTGTGTCCACAGAGCGGCAAAGTTGCGAAAGCCTCTCGTCATGCGTTCGTTTTGTACCGTGGTTAACGATTGCATGACGCAGCGTGGACCTAATAGATATGCAAAATATGCCTATCGTCATTTCTAGGTTGCATGCATCCTACAAATAGGTCTTAGCCTCTCGTCATGCGATCGTCATGCGGTGCGCGCGGCAGCGTGTTACTACTAGACCGACTCGTGAGGCGTACACTTGTTGCTTACATTATAAAATGGCATAATTTTATTCATTCGGTATAATGACGCAGATTCGTCCTTTGATAACTCTCTAACAGTAACATACAGTCTACAATTTATATTTCTATCGATGTATGGCTGAATCCAGTACGGTCTTTGCCTGTTTCGTCGTCTTCTAATAAAGTTGTATGCTATAATCACTTCATCATCATCACTTGACATTTTCACAACGAAAATACGTGCGTTCTCGATGCTAGTTGAAAGAAAACAGACGTTTTGTAGCGTGGTTGACGACTGACATAATAAATAATATGCAAAATACGCCATTTTTAGGTTGCATGCATCCTACAAACGACGCGTCCGTGGATTGTAATCCATAGTGTTGAGCCGCAAAACTGTCGATAGGGTCCCATCGCATCCTAAAGTATCGTATAAAGATCAAAATAGTTAAAAAAAAAACTTAACTATCTTCACGCTGTATCCCTAACGGGGTAGTCAGAGAGGTCAGATCGCCAGGTATTGCTATCCATGCATACTTCTTTCGCTTCCTGTAGATTCATTAATCGCTTCATACATCATACGTCTGGGTATACGATTACTTTTGACTCTTCCGTTCTTGAGCAATCCGCTCACGTGGTCTTCATATGTAAGTCTCGGTCTACCTTGACTTCTTCTGTCCTCTACTTTCGCACAATATATATTCTTCGTCAATCGTTCCTCACTCATTCGTTGAACGTGTCCAAACCAACGGAGCACGCCCTTTTCCAGCTTAACGCTGACACTTTCACTCAAACCTGCCATATTGCGTATCACTTCGTTGCGTTTATCAAAATAGTTGAACATAGAAAAATAATATATTTTGCATGCGGACGCCCGCTGTTTCACCCACGTAGTTTCCCGTTCCCGTAGGAATATAGGAACAAAATATGGCCTAAGTTACTCTTTATAGTATCAGCTAATTGCCAGACAGATTCGATTTACCGAGGAAGCTATCATCAGATTCCTACAAAACAAAAAAATAAACCGCAATACTAAACTTTCATCCGTAACTCCACCGCTTCTAAGCCGACTGGCAACCCTATATCTCTGAGGAAGCTTCTTAATAAAATATTTAAATGGGACAATATATTTTATACATTTAGTAACCAATACGTGGCTGAGCCCGTACGGATGACGTCATAAATGTACGCCATAAAAACATCGCGTCGACCGTGGCCCATCGATACCTAGATACGAGTGACCCAAGTAAAAACTTGAAGCGGTTCAAAATGTTAAATATCTTATGCGTGGCAGGGCTAGCAGGATGACATTTTTATAAATTTAACTCGAAAAATGACTCTTTAGTTAGCGACCCAATGATGTGTCTCTTTACACTCTGCAGTTCTGATCTGAAGATGCAGGGTGCAGCTCAAACATCTACTTTAGGTTCCTAAAAAAGGTTTTTAAATTATTCTCCCTAAGAAAGAATAATGATTTTCCTTTCTAAAATTGCAACACGCAAATACGCATTTCGTCTTACTCAGTGTTCAGTGAACGATCACTTATGCTGCGGTTGATCTATAGATGGGTGAACGTTTGTGACTTTTTCATATATGAACGTTTCCATGCTCAAAAAACTCGCTAAGCCAATTGCCACTAACATGGAGTCATTAAGCCAAGTTGAAGGCCTTGTAGGCAGTTCGAAAATTTCAACAGCAGGTAGTCACAGCCTGTTTCTGTTCGTTTCGACACGGTGATAGAATGCGATGCATAGCACCTATTATTCTTGTGCAACACCATAGGTACTATACTCGCGCTTCTTAAATCGTGTTTACGTTAACCACTTACAATCGTACTTGTACGTCTGTCTGCCACCTGAGTATTCAAAATAAAGATTTTTAGAACTGGGGATAAAAAGTAGAAGCGTGCACGTCGCCATCCCTGCCAGCTACGGCTGCAATTCTACTCCAACACGAGTGCCACAAGGGCGAATTATGGTAGGGCGTGCCCCCGAGGCGACGCGCACCACTTCGTCCCCGCTGGTGCAAAAAGTGTCTGCCAGAGCGGCGTAGGGGACCGCCACCCTACCCCTACCCCTCTATTCCCTAGAAGTGGAGGACGGAGTGCAGGGTATCTGCGTGGAATGTTAGGGGAGGAATGGAAGATAAGATGAATGAGTTGATGGATGTTATGAATGATAGAAAGTTAGATGCAGTGTGCTTGACAGATACCAAGCGCAAAGGCAGCGAAGCCTTTGAGCTCCCGGGTGGGGTGCTCGCGCTATGATCTGGAGTACCAGAGAGCAAGCATGGCAGTCGGGGGATTGAAATTTTGTTGTCCTCGCGATTGGCCTTGGTATGTATGAGTACGAACTGGTAGGTCTTAGAATCTTCTGGATCCGTTTAAAATTTGGTTTGATGAAGATTTTCCTAGTAGCTGCTTACGCGCCAGTATCTTCGTCAAACGCGAGTGAGCTAGAGGACTTCTGGGAGAGCATGAGAGAAGCTCTAAATGTGATAGAAGGATATGAAAGACTTATAGTATGTGGAGACTTGAATGGATGGGTGGATACCACTCGCGATGGTTTTGAGTCGTTACTCGGAAGTATGGGGATAAAAGGGTGAACGACCCTGACAAACTTATACTGGCATTTTGTAAGGAAAAGGATTTGTTTGTGGCGAACACAATGTTCAACCACAATAAAATTCATATGTATACGAGGAGATGTAAGTCAAAGAGAAGAATGATAGATCTATTCCTAATGGATAGTCGGCTCCGTAAACAGGTGATGGACACAAGGGTTTATCGAGGCGCTGAGCTGGGATTAGAACACTACCTAGTCATAACTAGGATTCTGGATCTGTTCGCGGGTTGAAGTCATCGTACCGAGTGTCCTGAACCTGAGCCGAC
The DNA here is from genome assembly GCA_948477245.1 of Thumatha senex. Taxonomy (NCBI): domain Eukaryota; kingdom Metazoa; phylum Arthropoda; class Insecta; order Lepidoptera; family Erebidae; genus Thumatha; species Thumatha senex. The sequence continues at coordinate 12,090,536 of OX419753.1, forward strand.
TTATAGCATCAAAAGCTGGAATCTGCAGGATGCATCCATTAGGGATAAATATAAAGAAATGGTAGCCGAAAAGCTTGGCGACTTCAATGTTAGTAGTGAGAATGTGGAAAGTGTATGGCAGAACTTTTGGGATAGTATAGTAAATGCCGCTGTGGAAGTGTGTGGAGAAACGAAAAGAGGCAGTAGTAATAAGCGTGATGCATAGTGGAATGAGGAAGTGAAAGAAGCATTTCGAATGAAGAAGAAAGCATGGTTAGACTACTAAGCCTCGCGAAATGATTTTAATATGAAAGAGAGATACAAGCTGCAAAAAGTTAACACGAAGGCACTGATAGAAGAAGCTCGTGAAAGGTGCAGAATGAAAGCGGATGAAAGGTTGTAGTCCAATTTCTTGTGTGATTTGGGTGAATTTGGGTGACTTAACAGTAAACTGTCTGCTGTACGCTGATGATGCAGTGCTCATGGCTTCATCAGAAGCCGACCTTCAGGCATTAGTCACTACTATAAAAGAGGAGTGCGATAGTAAGGTTCTTCGCTTGAATGCAATTAAAACTAAGGTTCTAGTATTTGAAAGAGATGACGTAAGAACCAAATACGAGATTAGAATAAACCAGGAACGTCTAGAGCAAGGGAATGAAATTGTGTATTTAGGAAGTATGTTTAGCGCGGATGGAAGATGTGATTCGGATGTAGAACGGCGAGTAGCTGCCGGAGACAGAGTTAACGGTGCTTTGTCCCAATTAGTAAAGCGTCAAGCGCTTTGTCCCAATTAGTAAAGCGACAAACCATCGTAACAGAAGCACGACTGGCGATTAATAACGCAGTGCTAGTGTCAACTTTGCTTTACGGTTGCGAAACCTGGGTATGTCAGCAGTTGCATGAAAGTAAATTGAATGCTGTGGAGACGCGATCACTTCGAAAATTGTGCGGCGTTACTTTGGCCGACCGAATACGTAACGAAGTTATACGCAATATATAAAATTGAATAAAAGTGTCAGCGTTAAGCTGGAAAAGGGCGTGCTCCGTTGGTTTGGACACGTCCAACGAATGAGTGAGGAACGATTGACAAAGAATATATATTGTGCGGAAATAGAGGGTACAAGAAGGCAGGGCAGGCCGAGACTTACATATGAAGACCACGTGAGCAGATTGCTCAAAAACGGAAAGGTCAAAAGTACTCGAATACCCAGACGTGCGTGTATGAAGCGATTGATGAATCTTGAAGAAGCGAAAGAAGTATGCATGGATCGCGAAGCCTGGCGATCTGTCCTCTCTAACTACCTCGTCAGGGATACAGGGTGAAGATAGTTAGTTAGTTATTTTTAGAACTCTTTCATTGGCGTTTTCTATCAAACATCGAAATCGCTCCGCTTATCAATTTGCATCACACAACGGTTAATAGTCTCACCCTTACCAATTTTACGAGGTCCCGTTACAGCGGGATTGGCAGGATCACACAGGTACATCCTGTATCTACTAGAAAACCTTATTTGTGGTTACACCCTGTTGAAACCTGGCTTACAGGTTCTTATACTGTGTCTTTACAGTGCAGTATCCTGTAATTGAATGTGATACACGTTATTATTGATACTCGTACATTCTCTTGGAAAATGATTTCTATGGGTGTGGTTTGGGACATATTTTTGTGGTTTTAGCTTTGACTCCCAATGAGTGCTGAAATATGTGTTTAAAATGACTCCACCAAGAGGACCTTTATAAGTTGATCGAGGGGATAGAGTACCAATACTATTTATCTATCACGCCTTATCCCCGAAGGAGTCGCAGAGGCATACATATAATATGCCCACTTTTCGCAATGTGTATTCCTGTTCCACGTTAAAATAGACAGAAGTAGGTTGTGGCTACCTGCTGTTAAAATTTCAAGCCTATAAGACCTTCAACCAGGCTTAACGACTGTCATTTTACTGACAACCGGGACCAACGGCTTAACGTGCCTTCCGAAGCACGGAAACGCTCGCTAAATGGAAATTCCACAAAGTCCACAACCCATCCAAGGACCACCTATAGCGGATGTAACTTAACGCAGTGATCGTTTACAGAACACTGAGTCAGCGAGGCCACGAGCGCTTCTTTTAAAGGCCATTGTTTATGGCTAAAGCATTTGGAAGGCAATTATTTAATAAAATACTGCATTTGTATGTAATAATCGCATTTGATCAGTATTTTTGATAAAACATACATTTGATTTATTTTTTAATGAAAAGCCAGAGATTTGAACTCGCAAATCTCTGGTTTTTCATTTAAATTCTTTCAATCTACTAACCTAACCTTTCAGTCGGTATGCTCTGTCCAACTGAGCTACCAGTCCCGGGCTAAAATTGTCAGAAACCTGGAACATCCTTCCGAGAGTTAGGGTTAGGGGAAAATTGGCCTTTGGTACGCGTCCCATATTACATAGAAAAGTCGGCCGAAATTGAAGGAGAGAATACGATGGAAAAAAAAATTAAATTGACCCATTGGGATTTTATTTAATTATGTGGACAAAACGTTGCGAAATAAAACGTTTGTGAAAACATTTATCATATTTCAAAATATTTAGACTTTAATTAATGTATATTATGCATATTCATAATATAAGATTATATTACTGTTGTATAGAAAAAAATCATCAATTTTCCAATACAAGATTTGATCAAAATATTTCGATGAATCAGCTCACGCTCGCTAGAAGCGAGATAACAATCGAACCCCCCAAAGAGGCAGGATAACACCCGAAGCCCCCTAAACGAGCCTGCGGTATCGGGGCTATCCTTCCGAGGGCTCACCCGGGACTCCTAGCTATAGAAAGATGAAGGGAATCGTGTGGTCTTAGTCGGTAGGAGTCCGGCAGCATCCAGAAGGATTTCCACACGAAAAATAAAAGGCTCACTCTCACTCTGTACATTCTATTCATAACTTCATAATGAGTTAGGGTTAGGGTGAAGCGCTCGTGGCCCCGCGGTCTCAGTGTTCGGTAAACGATCACTGAGGTACGCAACTTTCACTATGGCTGGTCGTCGGATGGGTGACCACTTTGTGGCATTTACATTTGCGAGCGTTTCCGTGCTTCGGAAGGCACGTTAAGCCGTTGGTCCCGGTTGCCAGTAAAATGGCGGTCGTTAAGCCTGGTTGAAGGCCTTATAGGCGGCTTAGACAGGAATCCACACGGTGAAAAGTGGGCATATAATATGCCTCTGCCACCCCTTCGGGGATAAGGCGTGATGGATATTTATTTATTTATTTAAGGATTTATAAGCCAAAAAAAGTTGATACATTATGAAGTTAAATAAAATAAATATCCATCACGCCTTATCCCCGAAGGGGTGGCAGAGGCATATTATATGCCCACTTTTCACCGTGTGGATTCCTGTCTAAGCCGCCTATAAGGCCTTCAACCAGGCTTAACGACCGCCATTTTACTGGCAACCGGGACCAACGGCTTAACGTGCCTTCCGAAGCACGGAAACGCTCGCAAATGTAAATGCCACAAAGTGGTCACCCATCCGAGGACCAGCCATAGTGAAAGTTGCGTAACTCAGTGATCGTTTTACAGAACACTGAGACCGCGGGGCCACGAGCGCTTCATATATCGCGCTTATAAATCCTTGATTTTTATATAAACCAAAATCATAATTAGCGTTTTTTGTATCATCATCATCCGAGCGTCTGTCCCAGTTGCGTCTCGCGACGCCCGGGGTAGCTTTCCTACATTTTCTCCTCCACTTCGCACGGTCATCGGCATCCCCTGTAGTGAGACCATTGGCACGCATGTCATCCCTTACGACGTCAAGCCAGCACTTCTTGGGTCTTCCCCTCTTACCGGGACCCGGCGGGGCTGACATGGCCAGACATTTGTTACCTACGTAGCCCGGCGGTTGCCGCAAGACGTGACCATACCAACGAAGGCGACACTTTTGCAACTTGTCTGCAATGTCACGGACGTGAAGGCTGCCGCGGATGCGAGAGTTCCTCTATTAATTAGCGTCTTTGTATAACCTGTCTAAAAAAGGGCTATGATAGGCTTAAACAGTTTTTTTTAAATCGTAATTTCCAAGACTCATTCGCATTGTTTGTTCTATGATGAACATTGAAAAAGCACCATTTATCTGAAAAATAAGAATCTTTTTTTAACCACGGGGTATCAAAATAGTCGTTGAATTGGAGTATACAAATCAACGACTATTTTGATACATTCTTCGACTAACCCGAGAGTTACCCGTGAACCCGGCGCTAGATAAATGTGGATTTAGTCGGTAGGAGCGTGTCATGGAATCCATTAGCAAATCCACGCGTAAAAAAACAGTATCTCAGTAAGTTATCAAACTCACACAATTCTACATAATTCTACCACACATAAACTCATTACTTTATATTCTTTCATCTTTGGAGTTTTTGCGATATAAACCAACCCACCCTATGTTGAACATATTTTGTAGAGCCTATATTACTGCCTACCCCAGGATCTGCCCGCAGAATGTAAATGCCAAACTGATAAATAAAGAAAGAGGTTAAACTGTTAGAGGCAGAGGTAAACATCGTAAGGCTAGGGTTGTCACCGTTGAGTAGAAAAATATATTATTATGTTTTTCATAAAAAACTATTGAAAAAACCTACCGAAAATACTATTAGCTACAATTTGAAAGCTATAAATTTGTAGAGCTATATACCTATATATCTTACTAATATTATAAACGTGAAAGTGTAAGTATGGATGATTGTTACTCTTTCACGCTAAATATACTGAATCGATTTTGATCAAACTTTACAATAATATAGCTTATACATCAGAATAACACATAGGCTAAGCTAGGCTTCATCCCGAGAACAAGTTCCTGTCGAAAACAGGAACTGAAAAACTTCACAACGCGTGCGGAGCCGCGAGTGTCAACTAGTTTATTATTAAACTGAAGAGTTTGTTTCCTTATCGATTTTCAAGATGGCGACTGTGAATCGATTAAGAGCTAAATTCATTCAACTTCATATCACGTATGATTTGCAGAAAATTTTGTTTTGGACTCCCCGGACATTGGCCGTGGGTGTTACATGTTTAAGTTTAAGAGAGTTTTTAAAGAGCACCGGTCTCCCTTTACGTTGTAGGCATTTTCCGTCTTCGTCCCGAGCTGATTCTCCTAAAACCGTAGGCCTTTGATGAGATTGTTGTATGTTGTAGATCGCCGAGAAGACCCTCGAAAAGCAAGCTCCTCTGAACGATTAGGGTCGATATCACAGGTGTCTTTTAATATATCCTTATATAGGATGCAGTGCGTAGCTTACCCTAGTCGAAATAAAATTAAATTATGTTTATTTACAGACCTTTTTGTCATTTGAGAAGTCGAATTTGCACTGTAATGATTCATATATTGCAACAGTAATAATACCGTTGCAAATTGAATTTTACGTATTAATTTGGAAATCTATACTTCCATATCTAATCTATACTAATATATAAAGCTAAAGAGTTTGTTTGTTCGGTGGAACGCGCTAATATCAGGAACTACTGGTCGGATAAGAAATCTTTTTGTGTTAGATAGCCCATTTATCAAGGATAGCTATAGGCTATATAATAGACGCTACTACTCTGGAGAGTGGAACAATAATCACAAATGTCGACAAATCGGGCAAATTTTTATACGTGCGACGGGTCTCCTAGTATTTAAAAAAAAGAATGCACAGAGTATTCCATTAATATTAATTTCAAGGATAGTTTTAATATACCGTGGTGGCAAAAGCAATAGGTTCGATGAGTAATGTGTATAAAATTACTCACATTTTTTTTATTATTTCTTGACTGTGGTAACCCTGGCAGCTAATATGTGAGTGACAGATGGTCATAAATTACACACGTCACTAGATGTGTCTCGGGGCAACGAGATCAATTGGAACAAATTGTTTCGCTATGGTTCCGTACGTTTTTTATTATTATAGCTTTATTCTAAACATTTGTTTTTTTAATTTTTGAAGTGTGTTTGTTTTTATTTATGTAAAGTTAACTTTTTATTATTACTTAGCAAAAACATGGCTATCCTTTCTGGTTTACGCTACATAGTTATAACATCACAAAATTTTTAATTTGTTTTAATGTACTGCTTGAATTATAAAAGGTACCTACAAAGCTACTCGTGAAAATCACATGGACGGGGGTGAGCCCCGAGAAGAGGAGAACGAAAAAGAGACCAACAAGTTCTTTAAGGCTAATCCTTGTGGGTACCCTCCTTCTCCGTGTTCCAGAGAAGCCTCCAAGTACCTGTGTGATCAATCAAGGCTCAGATGAAACCGCAAACCAGATTCACAAAATTGCAGTGTGCAATAAGAAAGGATTTTAGAAAATTCTACCTCTAATGGGATGAAAAGGGGTTGCAAAGTTTGTGTGGAATAGCATGGCTTTTATTTTTTTGTAGAATTTTTCAATTTGTTGTGAAAGTATATGGCACATTGGATTAATACATACCATAGTTATTATTTTGGGATCAAGTTTCTGTGGAAAATGAGTAAGGGAAAACTTAACAAACTTGATACGAGCGCCCCCTATCTTATACATATGAAACACCCAGACCCAGAAGCAGCGCGAGTGCTGCACCTCTGGTGTTGCAAGCGTCCTGGCTACGGTGAACACTTTCCATCAGGTATGCTTGTCTGCCACCTAAGTGGTATAAAAAAAACACATACGGATCACACAAAAAATTTAATGTATCTAATTTTTCCATATCTAATTCGGGCACCGAAGATAAAACCTCAGCACCGCAGTACATACATTTTCTGTACCACCGAGACATTCGATTCATCGTCACTCACTGGCTCTGCTGACTCAGTGTTCTGTAAACGATCACTGCTTTAAGCAACATTCGCTAAAGGTGGTCCTTTGATGGGTGACCACTTTGTGGAATTTACATTTGCGAGCGTCTCCGTGTTTCGGAATGTGCCAGTAAAATGACAGTCGTTAAGCCTATTTGAAGGCCTTATGGGCTTAACAGCAATTTCTTTAACTTAATTTCAACAGCAAGTCGCCACAGCCTGCGCCTGTCCATTTCAACACGGCAATGGGCCACCTGATACGTGGGACAAAAAAGGTATGCCCCTTTGGGGATAAAGGCGTGACAATATGTAATGTAATATTACTGATAAAATCTATGTATTACTAAATAAAATTTTCTTTACTTAATGGTTTTCGAATTTCACTATCCAAGGGAACCCTACACCACAACGCGACGAAGTAAGGTAAACAGGTTTATGAAGGTCCTATCCCACGGGGCACGTTTACGCTCACCCTGCCCATAACTGGTGCCCTCACCCCACGTTAATGATGGTCGATGTTCCAATACGACTGTAATTTTCTATTACCAAGGCTGTTTGATGTAAAGCTTAAGCCTAAAGTTTAGAAAAGTCTTATAAAAGGCTCAGTCTGTCCGTCCGTATGTACGCGTCTATTTCTCAGGAACCATAAGAGAAAGAGACCAACGGTTTGCGGCATTCGATTCAGGACACCATGAACACGTGCATGGCTACTTGAATGTTCGGTTTTTCGTAATAATAATTAATCTATGATCTAATTAATTTAATTTTATTAAATTTATTCGGCCCTTTAGACCGACCCCAGTTCCGTGCTTCGGAAGGCACGTTAAGCCGTTGGTCCAAGTTGCCAATAAAATGGCAGTCGTTAAGCCAAGTTGAAGGCCTTATTTTTTATCGGCGGCTTAAAAAAATTCAACAGCAGGTTACCACCTGTTACGTGGGGCAAAAATGCATCCGGTGAAATGTGGGCGTTTAATTTGCCTTTGCCTACCCTTTCGGGGATAAAGGCGTGACATTATGTTTGTATGATCTAATTAACTAAAATCAAGATATCTTGGAAACTATAATAGGGAGAAAAAAAATTAAACTACTAATGGTAATATATATACAGATACTACTTATAGCTATAATAATTTTGAATTTTAATCCAAATTAAGTAATATATTTTAATAAAGTCGTCAAAGTAGGTTGAAAATTTAATAAATGTTATTTATCAGAAATTTGCTAATTACATGAAAAACTAATATAAAACTATTCTTGTTTTCACATATTCATAATTCTGGAATTATAGCGATTGCAAAGGTATACATAATAATAATTGTAAAGTTTCTACCACTTGCTTTTTTTGGTATTATTGCATAATCGGTTTGAAAGTCGTCGGATTATACTAGTGTTCTATACTAATAGTTGAAAAAAAAATTGCGTGACAATTTTCACATTGCACCCTCTAGACCAAACTAAGCTTTTAGCTTGTGCTATGATACTTCTAAATACATAATATACAAAGGAAACACTCAAGCTCCGAAACAAATACTTGTGAAGCACACAAAATATTTATTCCATCCTGGGAATCGAACCCGGAACCTCAACGCGGCAGTCGCATATCACCAATTACGTCACCGAGGCAGTCAGTTTATCCTGATGGACGATAATACACACAGAGACAGAGAGACGTTTAATACATTACTATTTAAAGTCTACGATATCTCGTAGCGTCGTCAACGTCAAGAGCAAAATTCTCATTCTACAAACAATTCTGAAAAAACATTAGCTTTCCTCAAGTAAGCGCTTCTATCTTGACTGCCTCTGTGGCGCGGTGGGAATGCATCCGACTGCTACGCAAGAGGTCGTGGGTTCGATTCCCACCCAGGATAAAACTTTGTGTGATGAACACGACGGTTTATTCTGTGTCTGGGTGTTATTTATCTATAATATTTATGTAATTTATAAGTATGTTTATTTGTTATCTGGTTACCATAGTACAAGCTCTGCTTAGTTCGGAATCAGATGGCGTTGTGTGATTTGTCGCAACGATATTTATTTATATTTATTTATTTTATCTGACCAGAAGTTTCTACTACAAAAAGCAATTTTGCCTTGGGTAAGAATATTATTGCCAAATTTTCTAGTACTAAAGATCTTTGAGCTAGAGTGAGGACAGATTGACGGACACGGCATTTTCTTATCGAAAGTTTATTTGTATGTTTGTTACTCTCTCTCGCCAAAACTGCTCAAAGGATTTTAATGAAATCTTACAATATCTAATCAACCAATCCCCATTATTGATATTATAAATGCGAAAAAAACTATCTGTCTGTTACGCTTCCACGCCTCAACTCAACTAAACCGATTTAAATGAGACTTGTAGTCCAAAGTACGGGACAAGATATAGGCTATTCTTTTACCGGAAACTTTTCTTTGGGATACGGGAACAGGGAATCATCATTGCGTGGTCTGAGCCGTGAGCATCAACTAGTACTTTATACATCAGAATAGAGCATGGTTTACTTTTTATACCGGGAATAACCATTTAAGGGAAATTGTCACCACCTGCAGTGAATCGCGATCATCAAAAAGTACTTAATATTACAATCTATACCAATTTATAAAGCTGTTGGTGTTAGATTGTTTGTTTGTTTGGTTGAGCGCGCTAATCTCAGGAACCACTGTTCGGATTTGAAAAAAAAAATGTTTTTGTATTGGATAGCCTATTTATCAAGGAAGGCTATAGGCTATATATCATCACGCTACTATCTTGGAGAGCGAAACGGAGAGTAATAATAAATGTCAACAAATCGGGCAAATTTTTATGCATGTTGTGAATTTATAAGCGACGGGATCCAATAGGTACGACGGGAGTTCGAAGTATGTCACAGCCGTGGGGGTCACCTAGGTATTAATAAAATAACACTCTTGTATTGTAAGATAAAAAACAAAATGGCGCCCATCATTTTACGTTATGTATGTAACCGCTTTAGTACACGTTTTCACGTCAAAACTAAGTACAGAAGTTATAAACCTCGTAATTTAAGATCACTCAAAGATATTGCGGTTTATTTTTATGTTCGTACTAAAGGTAAGTGTTTGATATGTAATGGCAACACATGAAATAATTGCGCGGGCGAAAAACCTGTTTAAGGTGCTACCTCAAACGAATGGCCTTGAATGTTCTGTCTCTTTCTGCCCAACCATCTAATACGTTGACTAAGAGAGATGCAAATGCGACCATATTAGTAAATTCATAGTAATTTACATACATACATATTGTCACGCCTTTCTCCCCAAAGGGGTAGGCAGAGCCATTTTATACGCCCACATTACACCGTATACATTTTTGTCCCATGTAACAGGTGGTGAGCCCATTATTCCTTATTGTTAACATCTTGTCAAATGCATAATCAAGTATATACATATATAAAATACTTATATAAAAATCAATGCTTATATTTTTACTGTCTGTCTGTTTGACCGGACTCATCTCTGAAATGACTACACCAATTTTAACGGAATTTTAATAAGTAGATAGCTGATGTTATAAAGAGTAATTTACATTTTCCCGTATTCCCACGGGAATGTACACGTAGGTGTAATCGTAAGATGTTAGCTTATTTAATAAAATGCATTCCATGCATAACAAAAAACTAGTAGGTAGTTTAAAAAGTCTGCCTGCTATTCAAGATAGTGTCATGTATCCGTGTAGAATATTAAAAAGTAGGGTAAGTACCGAATAGTCAGTAATATTTGCACAGACTGCCCCTGTGCCGCGGTGGGAGTGTATCTGACTGCAAGAGGTCCTGGGTTCGATTCCCACCCAGAATAAAACTTTGTGTGATGAGCACAATGGTTTATTCTGTGTAAAATAAATAAATAACCATCACGCCTTATCCCCGAAGGGGTGATAAGGCGTGGCAGAGGCATATTATATGCCCACTTTTCACCGTGTGGATTCCTGTCCCACGTAATAGGTGGTGAGCCCATTGCCGTGTTGAAATAGACAGATGCAGGTTGTGGCTACCTGCTGTTGAAAGTTTTCAAGCCGCCTATAAGGCCTTCAACCAGGCTTAACGACTGCCATTTTACTGGCAACCGGGACCAACGGCTTAACGTGCCTTCCGAAGCACGGAAACGCTCGCAAATGTAAATTCTGTGTCTAAGTGTTTATTATATAAATAAATAAGTATATTTATCAGTTATCTGATTACCATAGTACAAGCTCTGCTTAGTTTTGCATCAGATGGCATTGTGTGAGTTGTCCCAACGATATTTATTATATTTATTTATTTTTTACTAAATATTTATTTATGCCTTAGTCACTAAGACCTTTTAGCCTTTTATTTCTTCGTCGTTTTCTATGTCTTAGTCAAAGATAGTCTTAAAAAAGAGTCAGTCTTGCTCCAATAAGGTGATAGAAGCGTTACTGAAATTACTGTGGAATTTGCGAGACATGATGGAAAATCGCATTTCACTATCCTTTTTATCACTTTTTTCATTTAAGCACGTTGGCACAACTTTAATGTTGAATAATAAATAAATATATAAAGAAAATACTATTTTTGAAAATAATATTTTGGGTCATTTTTTTTTCTTAATACGACGCTGTCTAGCGCAAAGTAAGCTGTTATGACTTATGACTGCCTCGGTGGCGCAGTAGTAGTGTATGCGACTGCCGCAGCTGAGGTACCGGGTTCGATTAACGGGTCAAAAATATTTGTGTGATCCACTAATGTTTATGGATAAATTTTTAAAGCAATTATTTTGCTAAATTTCTCATCAATTCCCGTCTCGAATCGAATTGTCTTTATCCACTAATTTTTGTTTCGGAGTTTGGCTGTTTGCTATGTATAATAATGTATAACGTTTAATAAAATACATTTATTTTATATAAAAAATGTCCCACAATATAATATGAGTAAGCTAGTGTTATGGGATCTGGACAACTGATAAACATACCTACATATATATTTCTAATAATATGTATTTTATGAAAAGTCTAATATACCCACTTTCCAACAATTGTATGGTGCCCTGTGGTTAGCATATGCTCTTTGAATGCGGCACTAGTGTCGAGCGCTTCTGAATAATGAGTTTTGGAAATAATTGCAGTCATCATACTTACTTTCTGCAGTTAAAACTCTTTTAAACCAAAAACTTTTTGACAAACAAAAGCCATTAAAGACTATTATGAATCACACGACTTAATGTCATAAAGAATATGGGAATCAGTACAAACAGGTGAGTTGATTGTTATTTATTACATTATATTAATTTAATGGTAATAATGTTCTTTAGTAATCTTTAGGGTGCAGACCAGCTTGACCTGCAAAGGGTGCACCGGCTGATGATTAAATGAGGTCATTAGTAAAAGTCTAAACGAAATTCTGTACTAACTAGTCTGGCCGTTATAGTAAGGCAATCACCCTTCAGTAATGAAATTTATGTTTACTTTGATTATTTTCTTAAATTCATAACTGCGTTGTGTAACTTGTGGATGTAAATTCTATAAACGTTGTTACTTAAAAGTTTTTATCTAGATTGATAATCTATGGCCCAGACTTACATATGAAGACCTCGTGAGCAGACTGTTCAGAAACGGAAAAGTCAAAAGTACTCGGATACCCAGACGTGCATGTATGAAGCGGTTAATGAATGTGCAGGAAGCGAAAAAGAGCATGGATCCATTGCCGTGTTGAAATGAACATATGAATGAACATTCATTAATTCAGTTGATTTTCAGCATTGTTGGGAGCGATTACCGCCTGACCTCCCAATCCTGTTAGGCCTGCGTCCTGGCCTCGTCCGTTGGGTCTCAATTGCAGTAGATTAGTCCTTAGTGGGCCACCTACAACCCTTAGAAAGTAATGAAGTACTGTACATCCACTGTATGGGGTTCTGCAAAAGGGGTCTTAGAAGGTTTATAAAGGGTTGGCAGCGCGAGAGCTGCATCTCTGGTGTTGCAAACGTCCATAGGCTAACGTGACGACTTTCCATCAGATGGGCCGTATGCTTGTCTGCCAAAATAGTGGTATAAAAAAAAATTGTACTTACGGTATCTTTCTATCGCAGCCATGGCAGAAAGTCTGACAAAGAAACTCAATCACCGCTGCTGAAGATTTTTAAAGATATTATGATGAGAGAAGAGAGAAATAAGTAAGACTCTTAGTTTGAAATTTTTATAAGATGAGATGAGACTGGTCCTCGGATGGGTGACCACTTTGTGGTATTTACATTTGCGAGCGTTTCCGTGCTTCGGAAGGCACGTTAAGCCGTTGGTCCCGGTTGCCAGTAACATGGCAGTCGTTAAGTCAAGTAGAAAGCCTTTTTTTGGCTTGAAAAATTTTAACAGCGGGTAGGCACAATAACCTGCGTCTGTCTATTTCAACACGGCAATGGGCTCACTACCTATAACGTGGGACAGGAATACACATGGTGAAAAGTGGGCATACAATATGTATGCCACTGCCATCTCTTCGGGAACAAGGAGAGACAGATAAAAAAAAATCGATTTAAAATATGAAACCTGAGATGTTCTTTTTTGAATGCTTTTTATTTGTTAGTGATCCTGAAAAGAGAAACCTTATAGATCAAGACAAGAGACGAAAGCAGTCCACGGGGTCTAGGACGAGAGTCAATCGTGTAAGTTATGTTAGTCTAATTTATAACTCTATAGCATAAGCCCAGCGAAATACATTTAATGCATGTTCATTTCAATACGGGAATGGGTTTACCACCTGTTACGTAGGACAAAAATGAAATATAGTATGCCACTGGCGACCCTTTCGGGGATAAAGGCGTGATTGATAGATACACCTGATGAATCGCTATACAGATGGCCCATTTTAAACGGTCAGTATGGGGAACTCTGAAACTATAAGAAATAAAAAGATCTCTTCTAAGGAAACATGCCACCGATTTCGATGTAAAGAAAAACTGCATTCATAGATTTAAAATAATACTTATACTCGAGTCGGGAATCGAAACCGGAATTATAGAAGAATAAAACTTGCACTATTTTTAATTGAATATCGATTGTGTAGATCTTAAGCAGTAAATACATGGATCTTAAGCAGGAAACATGATATCTAAAATGGATTATATGCTTCCTTCTTCATATCATTAAATTTTATTTTGAAGATGTTCGAACTGTTCATCCTTTTTTTCAGTACCACATTCAATTTGTTTTAGTACTGATTTTACTATTGGATTTTGTAGGTGGTAAATTAAACTTTAAAAATGAATCTGGTATTCAATGGTGATATAGCTTATTTTGTACACTTCATCCCTATCCCTGTAACTTCACAAGAAATTGTCTAGTGGGGTTGAATAGGTGACGTGGCGCGCGGGCCATTTCAAAGGGTCATTTGTCATCCATTTTTGAGGAAAGCTATGATTCAAAAAGTCCTTAGCCAGTCCTTAGCCATTTGACTGTCGTGTGCCGGTCACACCGCACACCGACTATAGATACACTTTTACGCGCCTAAATGAGATGAATGTTGTTCTGAAAAAAGGGATGATCAATTCGAACACCTTCAAAATTAAATTAAATGATATAAAGAACGCTGCCAAATTCATTTTAGATATCATGATTCATAGCAATAACACAATCGATATTTTCAAAATTGTGTATTTTTTGTTTTCAGAGATCTTGTGAATCGAGCAGCTCAGGGCATCGAAAGAGAAGTCCGTACAAATCATTCTCTACGGAGCAGAGGTTGTGCGAGCCAGCACCGGAGGCACAACATGACGTAAGTTGCATCTTGACAACAAATTGTAATTTATACCAATGGGGCAGTAGACAACCATACCAGATGATGACATCGAAACCTTCCGTGTTACAATTGTCAGCCTCACATTTTCTTATAATAGGTTAAATCATTTTCAGCGCATGTGATCATGTGCTCATCAGATCTGCATTTATGAGTGTATTTATTTACAGGCATATCGTAACGAAAGCAAGAGTCGTTGGTGGACGAAGGTTGGTTTATTATATTACTAGTTGACGCCCGCGGCGCCGCACGCGTGGTGAAGTTTTCCCGTTCCTGGTTAATACTTATCAATGCGTAAAATGTTCAATATTCAATAAGTTTAATGCGATAAATGATCAAAATGTGGAATGTTTAATATGATTTGTATTAACAACTAAGGTAAAGGCACCCAACTCCGAGGGGTTCTAAAAATGGCACCTAATTCCGATGTATTTAGAATATCGAGATTTATATGCAATTCACAGGTTCTTTTTGGATGTAAGATAATTCTTCATTCAATAAATAATTTATCTATACTTGTATATATAAGCAAGAGGGTGATTTGGTTTGTGTACATTTTAAAATAATCGATAAGTTTGAAGCCAGCAGCCGACTCGTAAACACTCTTCATACATTTCGGTCCGTATGCACGTGAGAACTACGATTTTCTAAATAATGTTTTAAAGTATAATTTTATACTGTTTGACTTCTTCTTATGAATGAAATATTGGGACAGTTATATTTTTTATCAAAACCACATCTTATTTGATTATGTTTTAACTAATTAAGGAGTAAATCAGTAGTTAAAATAGGGGCATTAGGGGCCAAATATTTTAGTTGGTTCCCGATGTATACCACGGAAATGCGATTTCATAGACGTTTATGTTTTTGAAAATATTGGAGGCAGTTTCGTGTTTACGATTTTGATGTTTTGGTTTTGGCTACCTAAATAATCCATAAATATATATATCTAATTCCGATGTACAGTGTGGCGTCGCATTTACTAATTATAGCAGGTCGAAGATTGTCTATTTAGGTATTTTATTAATTCGTTGAATGGAAGAGCCAAGTAAAAAAAAATGGTAATTAATATGTCTTGATATCATCCTACGGAGGATTTATATATTTTATCAAACAAACGAAATTAAATATTAATTAATAATGATAATTTACAAGTGCTGGTAACTAAGTTAGTACAATTTCTCATTATTAAAACATTATGTTGAAAACCCTGCTATCCAAACTAGGTGAAAACCTGTATCTTGGATATCAGTGTTCTGCTTGTAATGGTGGCCGCTTATATACACTTACACTATTGACAAGAAAGAAGTGGATTGATTTATTTAGATAATATCAAAAAATCTGTAAGACTTTATTACTCGGAATTAAAAAAACCTGATTTAGTATTGTAAAACTCTATTCCGATGTATGTAGGGCGGAATAAGGTTATATGAGTACCTAACTCCGTGGTATTGGTATGTTGAAATACAGACTGTTCATTATTTGGCCAGTTTGTACTGTACGTTAAAATGATTTTATTTTATAGTTTGCGCGTAAAGTTCAAATGTTAACTTTTTATGCAACTCGTTTCCATTAGTTAATAGAATTCATACCTAAAAGAAAAATACCTTTATGTAACTGTCTCGTGGGCGCAGTAGTAGTGTATCCTGAGTCGGAACCGATAAATAAATTTAGATTTAAGCTTGTGCTATTGGATAATAATTGATAAAGTAAGTAATGTAATGTTTGCTCATGTAACTTAATGATTAAGAATATCAATGTGTTCTTTCTTATTGGCGTATTGTTTAGACTATTGTATTGTAAATTTACTGTAAGCTGTGAAGTACCTTTAAATAAATAAATAAATACATTTATATATTTCTAAATACATATATATTATCCATAGCAAAAAGCCAAACTTCGAAACCATAATTTGTCATCATCATCATCGTAATCATCCAAGTGTCTGTCCCAACTGCGTCTCGCGACTTTCCTACATTTTCTTCTCCACTTTGCACGGTCGTCGGCATCCCCGGTAGTGAGACCATTGGCACACATGTCATCCTTTACGATGTCAAGCTAGCATTTTTTGGGTCTTCTCTCTTACCAGGACACGGCGGTGCACAATCCATATTGACACTCATAGAGAGTACACTCCTATCAGATCCTGGAGACACTAATCCTTTATGGTGTGGGACACATATTTTATAACACGGTAGCTCCCATCTTCCTGCATTGACCTCTTACCTTTGAAGATTGGAGTAATCATACACAGCCTCTATAGGTTTGGAATCTGCCCGGTGAGGAGCACATGCTTAAAAAGGTTTGCTAAGAAGACACCACGGAAACCCGTCGCCTCCCAGGCCTCGATGGTGACTCCATCAGGTCAAAAATATATTTTTAATTTATTTCTATAAGTGATAAATACAGAGATTACGACTCAAAATTAATCTACGTGACTGTACTTTGTCATTATTTTAGGTAAAATATGAACATGTGTCCAGTTCACGAAAACATTAAAGTATTTAATTTAAGTTGTACTATGTTTAAACAATAAATAACATTTTTTGGAGTTTCACTAACTGATCACACGCGTGTCCAGCCTCTCGTGTCGAGATGGTGAATAACCCCCTTTTTCTATTATTATGTAGACTCGGAATTTGGAGCCAAATACATCGTAATTAAGATTTTTACATCGGTTATGGGGGGCTTATTTTAAATTATACGTAATTTTTAGTTTTTACAAAGAACTTTATTTCTAGCTGACAATTTATTTCAAAAACAAGATAAATAATCATGTTGTTATGTATATCTAATTTTACAGAACGGTATACCAAGTACTTAATTTTTAATCATCTTTTAAGTTTTGGTGTAAATACCGCGGAAATGGGTGCCTTTACCTTAAGTGAAACTTTATTTACCTGTGTGTCGAAAAAAATGTACGGCGTATAAGATCTATTTGCATTTTGAGCATTTTGCGTAGTAATCATTATGTGTTTCGATCATTTTATGTTTTAAATGGTTATGCGAAAAAGTAGATTTTTGAGTGTTTCATATTTTGTTATATTTTTTTACCACAGTCGTCAGAGGTACAGCTTGAAGAAGTTATAAAGTTTAAATAAACAAGTAACTTAAGTATGAGTTTGTGGCGAGCAGTGTGATGGTAAAAAGTGGCTATGAGTCATCAATACAAATCATTCCTCAGAACATTACAGACATATTAATCAATCTTTCAAACAATCAAATAAATCTTATCAGTCCCCTGCTCAATGTAGATCAAATTCACGCACTCATACGTCATAATTTTGAGAGTCTTGGTCTTTACTTCACGCTGACCAAACTCTGAAAATTAACTAACTAAACTAAATAACTATCTTCACGGTATATCCCTGACGGGGTAGTCAGAGAGGACAGGTCGCCAAGTTTCCTGATGCATGCACACTTCTTTCGCTTTTTGCAGATTTATCAATCGCTTCCTACATACACGTCCGAGTACTTTTGACTTTTCTGTTTTTGAGCAATCTGGTCACGTGGTCTTCTCAAGTAAGTTTTGGCCTAACCTGACTCCTTCTACCCTCTACTTTCGCACAATATATCTTCTTCGTCAATCCTTCCTCACTCATTCGCTGGACCTGTCCAAACCAACGGAGCAAGCCCTTTTCCAGCTTAGCTTAACTTACATTCAAACCTGTCAAATTGCGTATCAACTTCAATGTTACGTATTCGAATATCAAATACAATAAAATAAAAAGTAAAATACAATCTTTAATTTCAGGTGTCCAGTCTTAATGTAACAAATGTAAGTTATTTTTAAATTATTTTAGAGTCAGATTTATTACGTACTTGGCGAGAATATGCTTATTTTTAACCCATGACCAAAAACGAGGGGTCTTTTAGAATTCAACCTGTGTATCTGTTTGCCTATCTGTGGCATCGTAACTCCCGAACGGATGGACCATTTTGATGAGGATTTTTTGTTCAAAAGCCTCGGTAAACGAGATGGTCCTAGCAATACATTTTTAAGACCGTTTTAAGGAAACTTTGACATAACGGCATAAACCCCTCAACATGAACATTTTGTTTTCTTTTTTACAGGAACCATGTAAACCTGGTGGTTTGGAGACAAAGAAAGACGATGAGACGTGTTCCTGTGTATCTTGCGCGTGAGTTCTGTTTGTGGTATGTTAGTTATATGTAGGTCCTCATACATACATAGTCAATACCAATTAACATAGACCTTTGAGTTGTATGGGCACGTATACAATTTGGAGGTGTAACTTAATTGGCATCTTATAACTTTTGGTTCCACCACTATCACGACTGACTTACTGTCAAATCTGTTATGTATTGGTAAAGAGCTATTAGTGTTATAAATATCAGCCGGTATCAAATTCCTTGTGAAAATTAACGCTACCTCCCCTACTAATATACTACATTTCTCAAGCTGCAGAATCCGGAAGCGCTCGTGGCCCCGCGGTCCCAGTGTTCTGTAAACGATCACTGAGATACGCAACTTTCACTAAGGCTGGTCCTCGGATGGGTGACCACTTTGTGGCATTTACATTTGCGAGCGTTTCCGTGCTTCGGAAGGCACGTTAAGCCGTTGGTCCCGGTTGCCAGTAAAATGACAGTCGTAAAGAATGGTTGAAGGCCATATGGGCGGCTTGAAAATTTCAACATCAGGTAGCCACAACCTGCGTCTATCTATTTCAACACGGAAATGGGCTCACCACCTATTACGTGGGACAGGAATCCACACGGTGAAAAGTGGGCATATAATATGCCTCTGCCACCCCTTCGGGGATAAGGCGTGATGGATATTTATTTAAGCTGCAGAGTAGAGATAAAATAGCTGTTTGTAGCTATGAAAATATTAATATAGACTACCAAAAATGCAAATTAAGAGTTACTTACAGGGGCTACACGTATTAATAACATTCTTTCGGCCGGCCGACTGAATTCTATTGGAGCGCAATTGTAAATACAATTTTTTCTGTCGGCTCTCTACTGACGCTATTGAATTAGTGGACTTGGCCCCCTGTTACGTGGTATATAAATGCATACGGTGAAATGTGGGCGTACAGTGTGTCACTGCCACCCCTTCGGAGATGAAGGCGTCTGACAAATAACATAAACTAATCATTTGTCACTTTTTCAGGTTAAGGCGCATCATCGGATCAGAATATGCTTGCATAACTTGTCTTCTGTTACTTTTTTCGATATCCATAGTAGCAGCCTTTTGTTTGGTATACAAAAACGTACCAACAGTTAACGCTTCCACACATAAGAAACCAGCTTCGTCCACTGTTGTTACAACGACATCTAGGGAGAAACAACCTGACTCAAGCGACAGCGAAAGACTGAAGCGAAAGATCGACGTTATTAATGAGAGTTTTATGAAAAACGAGTTAGGCGATGAAGGAGTGTTTGGAAAGTGAGCATAATTTATAAATTATCACTTTTTATCGAAATTTCTCTAATAATCCGGCTCGAAGGACTAAATTTTAATCCGTCAATTCGAATTTTGATTCTGAACTAACTTCACCGATCTACCGATACTTAGAGCTTCTGCTAAGGTACTCATTAGGGATTCTCAGTGCGTTTTCTGTGACATAGGTGAATGATCATGGGATAAGCCTGAGGGTTATTCACGGCGACCCGGCTAAGAGAATGCCCCAATATGAGGCTCTTCTCGGGGGTTGACCTTTGTTACCACTTAGTTACCCGTTAAGGCTATTTACTATTTTCAGCAATTTGTTTCGTTTTCAGAGCCCATTATGATGACCTTAGAGCAGACCCCATGGACTTGTCGGGAGTGTCTGAAATTGGTACGTTAACACATGTTAGCATTAAGGGCGCTTAGACCGGGCCATTTAATAAACTAAAATAAGTAAAACCATAACTTTAAATTATGGGCGACGTTCTTATGACCTTCTTAGAGTATTCTCTAAGAAGGTCGATGTCAAATAAGCGTTTGAATAATGTCTACGGTAGGTTTGAGGGGTGAAAAGACCCTACTAAAAATGGTGAACCCCAACCCAACTTCACTGAAGTGTAACAAGTAACGCGCCCTTCACTATCGTAGCGAAAGAATCAGACGACTTCTAAACCGAAACCAGTTTCAAAACCGCAAGTGGTAGAAACTTTAAAATCGTACGTATTCATGATGCCCTGAATCGAATGCCGCAAACTGATTGCTCTATCTCTAATGGTTCCTGATAAATAGATATGTACAGATGGACGGACCGACAGATTGAGCCGTTTACTATAAAATAGTAAACGGCTCAATCTGAAACTTTGAGGTTTAGAAATTTTAAAAGAAGCGCCAGTAGTGACTCTAATTTACATTCTATATTAATAAAAAAGATTGGTTTCAGATTTTGGCCCCAATCTGCGTGAATTGGTGAGTCGATATTTCTTTGTACTATTTTTTTTTAAATTATGCACTTGATTACTTTGTCTAATAATTTTATGAGCTTCACTTGATGAGGGCTTCCGCGGAGTAACCAAAATGCGGAGATAAGGGAGCCCAGATTTCATAATTATTTTTTTGGTATTAATATACAATTATTATTACATCCCGTACTACTACTTGTTTGTTTGTTTGTACGTGGTATATCCGTGTCTTGCGGATGATCGCAGCTGCGGCAGTCGTAGTATGAGATTTAAAAAATATTTTGATGTCGTTTCCGAATTTAGTGCCAACGTAACCCGCGCAGTTTTTGACAACACCCACAAGGCCTTCAACTTGGCTTATCGACTAACGGAAACACTCGTAAATAATAATAATAATATCGTTGGGACAACTCACATAACGCCATCCGATTCCAAACTAAGCAGAGCTTGTACTATGGTAACCAGATAACTACTAAACATACTTATATATTTCTAAATACATACATATTATTGATAAATAATATCACACAAAGTTTTATCCTGGGTGGGAATCGAAACCACGACCTCTTGCGTAGCAGTCGGATACACTCCCACCGCGCCACTGAGGCAGTCAAAAATGGGAACAGCCCGTCATAGAATTGACTGTTCGCTGACGTCATAACAAAGTTTTTAATAACCTTAGTTGAAAACATATTGATTTCATGATATGAAAACTTTATATTATAAAAGTAAGTAGTACTGATACAAAACCAAGATACGAAAGACAGACTTGACGATAACCAAAATGGCTGCCGCACTTAAGGGGACATCCATTAATTTCAATACAAAACTCCCGAAAGGATTTAGGGTAAATAAATAAGACATATTTATACCCTTTGGGTGAAACTTTGGGAATAATTTTTAACAATCTGTAAAGAATTTATTGACAGCCAAAGAACTTGGGTGAGAGATAGTTTTTTTTCTCATCCTAGAATGCTCCCGATCGTTTTCAATGCTATTGTAACAGGGAACCGAGCTAATTAGAGATACTTGTACTAAAATATAAAGCTGAAGAGTTTGTTTGACGCTCTTTGTTGAAATAAAAACACAGTAAAAACACCGTCAGGCCCTTTGTAACGCAATATGGCAGGAATGAAAGTGAATTGAATGAAAGTGCCAGCATTAGGCTGGAAAAGGGCGTGCTTCGTTGGTTTGGACACGTCCAACGAATGAGTGAGGAACGATTGACGAAGAATATATTATTATATTGTGCGAAAGTAGAGGGTAGAAGGAGTCAGCGTAGGCCGAGACTAACATATGAGGACCACGTGAGCAGATTGCTAAAAAAAGGAAAGTTCAAAAGTACTCGAATACCCAGACTTCATACATGCACTATGAAGCGATTAGTGAGTCTACATACATACATATTGTCACGCCTTTATTCCTGAAGGGGTAGTCAGAGGCATACTATACGCCCACATTTCACCGTCTGCACTTTTGTCCCACGTAACAGATGGTGAGTCCATTGCCGTGTTGAAATGGATAGGCGCAGGTTGTGGCGACCTGCTGTTGAAAATTTTCAAGCCACCCATAAGGCCTTCAACTGGGCTTAACGACTGCCATGTTACTAGTAACCGGGATCAACGGCTTAACGTGCCTTCCGAAGCACGGAAACGCTCGCAAATGTAAATTCCACAAAGTGGTCCCATCCAAGGACCACCTATAGCGAAAGTTGCTTAACGCAGTGATCGTTTGCAGAACACTGAATCAGCGGGCCACGAGCGCTTCTCTGAATTTTAATTTTAAATAAATAAATTTGACCCATAAATCTTAATATACTACACACTCGATTGACGAACACGGAAACTGTAACATCCCTTAAACGAGGGTGCGAGACGTGACGGTTATAGTAGGGATCCAAACAATTGGCCATTGTGAATGAAACACAATGAGAGGCAAGCGATACCGGTGTGATACACAAATCTTATCTTTGTTTGTTGTCAGATATTTGGTTTCTATGCATATCTGTACTATTTTAAACTTATTGAGCTTAGCGGCTTTGCCCGTGACATACTTCGGAACTCCGTGGCAGCCAATTACTTGCGTTGTTTATTAATTTTACTATGATTAAAAAAAACAAAATTTTATCCTGAGTGGGATGAAGAGTAGAAGTTTGCACGTCGCCATCCCTGCCAGCTACGGCTGCAATTCTACTCCAACACGAGTGCCACCAGGACGAACAATGTTAGGGCGTGCCCCCGAGGCGACGCGCACCAGTTCGTCCCCGCTGGTGCGAAAAGTGTGAGCCAGAGCGGCGTAGGGGACCGCCACCCTACACGCGCGGCCTGACACGGCGGGAAGTGGAGGATGGAGTGCAGGGTAGCTGCGTGGAATGTTAGGGGAGAAATGGCAGATAAGATGAATGAGTTGATGGATGTTATGAATGAGAGAAAGTTAGATGTAGTGTGCTTGACAGAGACCAAGAGCAAGGGCAGCGAAGTCGTGGAGCTCCCGGGTGGGGTGCTCGCGCTATGGTCTGGAGTACCAGAGAACGAGCATGGCAGTCGGGGGGTTGGAATTTAGTTGTCCTCGCGATTGGCCTCCGGTGTGTATGAGTACAAACTGGTAGGTCCTAGAATACTCTGGATCCGTCCAAAACTTGGTTTGACGAAGATTTTCCTGGTAGCTGCTTACGCGCCAGTATCTTCGTCGAACGCGAGTGAGCTAGAGTACTTCTGGGAGAGTATGAGAGAAGCTCTAAATGTGATAGAAGGAAATGAAAAACTTATAGTATGTGGAGACTTGAATGGATGGGTGGGTACCGCCTCGCGATGGTTTTTAGTCGGTACTCGGGAAGTATGGGGATAAATGGGTGAACGACGCTGGCAAGCTTATACTGGCATTTTGTAAGGAAAAGGATTTGTTTGTGGCGAACACAATGTTCAACCACAAACAAATTCATATGTATACGAGGAGATATAAGTCAAAAAAAAAACATGATAGATCTATTCCTAATGGATAGTCGGCTCCGTAAACAGGTGATGGACACAAGGGTTTATCGAGGCGCTGAGCTAGGATCAGACCACTACCTAGTAATAACTAGGATAAGGCGTCTGTTCGCGGGTTAGCGTCATCGTACCGAGTGTCCTGAACCTGAGCCGACTCATAGCATCAAAAGCTGGAAGCTGCAGGATGCATCCATTAGGGATAAATATAAAGAAAGGGTAGCCGAAAAGCTTGGCGATGTCAATGTTAGTAGTGAGAATGTAGAAAGTGTATGGCAGAACCTTAGGAATAGTATGGTAAATGCCGCTGTGGAAGTGTGTGGAGAAACGAGAAGAGGCAGTAGTAATAAGCGTGATGCATGGTGGAATGAGGAAGTGAAAGAAGCAGTTCGAATGAAGAAGAAAGCATGGTTAGACTACTTAGCCTCGCGGAATGATTTTAATATGAAAGAGAGATACAAGCTGCAAAAAGTTAACACGAAGGCACTGAAAGAAGAAGCTCGTGAAAGGTGCAGAATGAAAGCGTATAAAAGGTTGTCGTCCAATTTCCGGGATAATGCCAGGCTCTTCTGGAAAGAGGTAGGCAAGACCCGGAGTTGTCCGGCAATCTGCAGTATGAATAAAGTGCTTAGTGTTAACAATGACGTCCTAACAGACCAAACTGACGTCCTGCAGAGATGGAGAGAATATTATGGAAAGATGTATGCAAGAAAAGACAGAGATGCCACATCGGGAAGTGGAGCTCACTTCGATACTCCGGATCCCGATGTCATTGAAGTCATTAGTATGAAAGAAATTGAACAAACGATAAGAAGTATGAAATGTGGTAAGGCTGAGGGAAAAGACAGAGTTACTGCTGAGATGATCAAGTACGGTGGGTCGCGCGTCTGGGACACTATGTCTGTTATGCAACTTGTGCTGGCGTACGGGTGAGGTCCCAGATGACTGGTGAATAGCAGTTGTAGTACCTATTTACAAAGGGAAAGGCTCGCGCCTTAACTGCTCCAGCTACAGGGCGATCAGCTTGGTCAGCTTAGCTAGTAAAGGTGTATGCAAAGATTACAACGGCAAGAATGCAAGAAAAGTCTGAAAGGTATTTATGGGAGGCTCGATGCGGATTCCGACGTGGAAGAGGTTGCATGGATCAAGTGTTTTCTCTCCGCATGATCGCGGAGAAGTTTCTGGCTATTAGCCAGAGAGTTTTCTGCGCTTTTGTGGATCTGGAGAAAGCATTTGATAACGTTGTGAGGGAAACTCTGTGGGATTTGCTGCCCGGATATGGTGTGGACGGCTCGCTGCTGCGGGCAATACAGTCGCTTTATAAGGACTGTAAGGCTTGCGTGCGAGTAGGGGGGGATGTGTCACCTCTTTTTGATGTCTGTACAGGCGTCAAACAGGGTTGTGTCATGTCCGCCTGGCTGTTCATAGTGTATCTGGACAGTTGCCTGCAGAAGTTGAAAGGTTGTGATATGGGTGTGAATTTGGGTGACTTTTCAGTAAACTGTCAGCTGTACGCTGATGATGCGGTGCTCAGGGCCTCATCAGAAGCCGACCTTCAGGCATTAGTCACTAATATGAAAGAGGAGTGTAAAAGTAAGGGTCTTCGCTTGAATGCAAGTAAGACTAAGGTTCTAGTATTTGAAAAAGATGACTTAAGAAGTAAATGCGAGATTAGGGTAAACCAGGAACGTCTAGAGCAAGTGAATGAAATTGTGTATTTAGGGAGTATGTTTAGCGCGGATGGACATCTTCCATCCGCGCTAAACATACTCCCTTTGGATGTAGAACGGCGAGTGCCAACTTTGCTTTACGGTAGTGGAACCTGGGTATGTCAGCAGATGCATGAAAGTAAATTGAATGCTGTGGAGATGCGATCACTTCGAAAATTGTGCGGCGTTACCTTGACCGACCATATACGTAACAAAGTGATACGCAATATGGCAGGTTTGAATGAAAGTGTCAGCGTTAAGCTGGAAAAGGGCGTGCTCCGTTGGTTTGGACACGTCCAACGAATGAGTGAGGAACGATTGACGAAGAATATATATTGTGCAAAAGCAGAGGGTAGAAGAGGTTAGGGTAGGCCGAGACTTACATGTGAAGACCACGTGAGCAGATTGCTCAAAAACGGAAAGGTCAAAAGTACTCGGATACCCAGACGTGCGTGTATGAAGCGATTGATGAATCTTGAAGAAGCGAAAGAAGTATGCATGGATCGCGAAGCCTGGCGATCTGTCCTCTCTGACTACCCCGGGCGGGATTCTGTATCTTTCCCAAATGGTATAAACCTGAGAGCAATCACAGCGACCCGGCTAAGGGAATGCCCCAAGATGAGGCTCTCTTCGGGGGTCAGATATGCTTCCCTTACGATCTCTTAAGGATGGTCTAGCGATAGTCTAGTTACGATAGCCTATGCTCGCTTTGAGCCGACTTCGAACATTCCTTTGGCTGTCATCACCAGCTCGGCATTATCGGCTGCCACCGGCAATAACAGATCTTGCCTAACGTTACCCATTAGATCACTACGTGTCGCGCCCCAAACCGTACGCACAGTGAGCGTATCCCATCCCCATATTAATATTAAAAGTATACATACATGTCGTATTAAGTCAAGAGTATGGAAGGTTTAGGTCATGGGTCGTCCGTATTCATGACTCTGATGTTGTAGCGAAGCGCAAGCGCCACCTAGTGGAGCTGTACAGAGTCATGGCGAGGTAGTGTGGCGTAAGCCGGCGACCATTCGGGCACTCATCTACGAACTGTCGCGGTGTGCAGTAGTCTCCTCGGAACTAAACGCGTTTCGTTAGATAATAGTGATAGTTTTGTTAATTAGTTCATCTTCTATAAAACAGTAGTGAACCAAATTAATTGTGTCTGTAATCTTTAATTTTCTTATACTAAAATCATGCTTAGAACCTAGTTTTGAGCATCCAATACCGACATACATACATATATAGTCATTCCGTTGTTCCGAAGGGGTAGGCAGCGGCATACTACATGCCGACATTTCACTAATTGTTTTTGGTCCAATGTATATTATATGAATATAATGTATAGGTGGTGAGCTTATTTTTGTGCAGCAAAGAACGGCGTCGCCAATTCTATTCCAACAGACTCTACTGCACCACAAGCTGTCTTTGTTTTTCAATCCACATCATTGTCATTTGGATTACATCCCCCCTTTGTCATATGATGATGTATTAGTTCGGCGCTGAAGCCTTTAAAATATTACCTAGGTTCCGTCTCTGTCTAAAGGGCCATTCAGATGTGATGGAAATTCAATATTTTCAATTGAATATTTGATAAATTGAGAAAATAGGGAAATATTATTTAATTTCTTTCCGATATATTATTGTTTCCGATATTTCAAGAGTCAACATAACTTTTTCAAGTGTTTTCCCACTTTCGAAGCGCTCGTGACCCCGCCATCTCAGTGTTGTGTAAACTGGATGAAGGTTGCCTAGGTGGCGCAGTGGTAGTGTATGCGATACCGCGATTAAGGTCCCGGGTTCAATTCGCGGGTCGGATAAATATTTGTGTGAACCACAAATGTTTGTTAGGTATCGTCTAGATCCCATAACACAAGCTTATTTTAACTTACTTTGGACCAGAGGGTGCGCGGTGTGTAAAAAAAGTTCCACAATTTCACGTTTATCGGTTTAGATAAATATCTTAGAAAAGGGCGAATCAAAGGTTTTATTTCACATAGATTCCAGTGCATACTAGCCTTAAGGGCCTTGTCAGTCTTTCTAAGTGTGACTGGACATGTTTTGATGCGACGAGGATAATGCCAAGGGCTCTTTTGTACTTGAAGGGCTTTGAATGAAGCTCTGATTGGAGTAATGTCTTTGTGTTATGTTTTTTTAAATTGTTTTTTTTTTTGTGATTACTGGCTAAGGAACTACATTATATTTATTTATGCCACTGTGTACTAGTAGTGTACTCGACTGCCGTTGTTGAAGTCGAACTTTAACAACGGCAGTCGAGTCGAGTCCAAAGTTGGAGAAAATATTGGTTTCGGTGTTTGGTTATTTTCTATATACATATAAATGTTATTATTTAGAGATATATACAATGTGTATCAATTGTTTAAATCCTATAGCTGGTGCAATGGGATCTATACAACTGATAAACATACATAAATATTTCTAAATACAAATATATTGTACATAGAAAACATACGAATTCCGAAACAAATATTTGTGGATCATACACAAATATTTTATCTGACCCGAGTTTCGAATCTAAAACCTTTACACAGCAGTCGGCACACACCACCACTTCGCCACGAAGGCATTTCCAATAAATATTATTTGTCATAAATATAATATACGCCTAGAAAACCCCCATAACTTTACGGCTCCCATAAAAACACTTAGACAACCCTAAAGAGGTCATAAAACAATACTGTCATGGGTACAACAAGTTTCCATAAGAATCTATGCAAAATTCACTATAGACACCTTTCCATAAATACCACAAAATATCCAACTTCTCATACAAAAAAAAAACTACGCAAAATTCGACTTTATTTCATTTCGTAATAAAGTCACTAATAAACTCATACATAAAAAAAATTGTTATGCGAATTTCAATCTAATGTGTATAGGGATAAAGTAGAACAATTAGGTTGTTATGTACCTGAACTGAAAAGATAAATGTGTTTAAACACCAACTCAAAAATAATAAATATCTTAAGATAATGTTATAAGTAAGGTAAGTCTAAGGGAGTCAATTGGTAGACATCCTTAATATATACAGGTTGTTTTGTTTTTGACACATCATGGAATGTTCCTCGCTCCCTCTCTCGCGCCTAATATAGAAGACAGTAATAATGATACCGTGTGGTGTGGCAAGTTTACGTTAAATTGTATGCGAAACTTGCATTTGCGACCTATCAGTTGCCTACCATTCGTCATTAGTAATCGTATGAAAAAAAAAGGTGACGCCCCCTGTCACACTTAACTGTATGCAATATATAAAATAAAGGCGTCTCTAGCAGGGCACGAGTGACACTGATTCCTTGCTCTGTAGTTTTTGATATTCGGATTCTGTTATAACGGTTGACGGGCTTGGTAGGGGTGGTGCGCACTAGGTAGCAACAATACACCTACATACACCCATCAGGTACGGTTGGTAATCCCTGGAGATGTGTAAGTAACACTATCTCAAAGAATCACCGGTGCACCAGCTAGCAGAGCATGTGTATAGGGAGTGAATATGGACCAACCTGGAGCAGAGAAATACCAGAATTTATAAAAAGAGGGCGCCAGGCATCTCTCCATCAAACGAATGATGCAATTAAAAAACCTCATGTTATCTACTTATTAATTATATTTATTTAAACTATATCCATATGTAGACATGAATATACATATATGAAAGTAAAAAGAAATGGCTTAGTCATGCATAGTGGGATCAATACATATATGGTCACTATACACAAATAAGTTTATAATTAGTACAAATATAAATTTAAACCAAAGTCCATACTTTGGTTATAAAGGGGCGTGGCCTAAAATGACAAATATTAAAGCAGTTGTCAGATGCCTTTAAAATATCTAAATTATATACAGACATACATTTAAACTATTTCTTAGTTTGGTTAAACACACAACGCCACTCCCTATCATCATCATCATCATACACTACAACATAACAAGTTAAAAATAAAGTTTCACATTAATATTCCTTTGTGATAATAAAAAGATTATAAAATATGTGTAACTGGAACGTCACATCGGTAGTCCAATATATTAAAGTAGTTGAAAGCTACATATATAATAGAAAAATGAATATTTAAAGGTTAAAAGTTATTCCTTTTAAACTATCAACATCAGTCGGCCTTTACCGGGTTATTATACATAGAAACTAATTAAAGATTACTACTTATCTCGATATAAGGTTGAAGAACATCCAAGTCCTTCACGTCTCTTCCTATTCTAGAAGTCCAGGTAGAAGGTAACCAGAGTAGGGAAAAATATCCTCTTTGCACAATATCTCAGCTTACTTTAAGTCTTCTTACAGACATTCAGGAGTAAAAATGTAGAATGCAGAGAACGTGAAACACGTTAAACTCAATTATTATGTAGATATAAAATAAAGAACCAAAACGAAAAAGAACAAAAACGATAAAAAACCCCTGTAACAACAGAAAAGTTACAGACATTAGTAATTTGTAATAAAAATCACTTTTACCCTCAACATTCTGTTAAGGAATGCAGTAATCTAGAATCTGAATGTAGTAATCTATTCGATTCTAATCTTGCCGATTACGAAGAAACAAATATAAACAACTATTCTTACCTCAGCGACAATTATTATGTCTACATATTTGCTAAAAAGACTTCGGATATTAATCAGAATTAAATCAACACGACAGGTATATTCTCATCACGCCATGTCGTCGCAAAAAGGGCTGAGCTCCTTTCTTATTTCGCTCGATTACGCCAGGCCAAGTCATACGGCCATACAGCCTTGACAAATAAACGAAAAAATAAATAAACAAAACCAACATGAAAGCCTTACTATTCCTGTTTGTCACACCTCACGCAATACATTATGGGTGGATGTGAGTCAGGACAGCCAATCTATCTAAGTTCAATGTCCAGCACCAAACTGAAAGACACGATAGACGCACGCGTTAATTTTAGAACGCGCCATAAGAGTCGAAACGTTCGTGACAGTTTTGACAACGTCAAACTCATGTCGTTCCGAACAAAAACAAACAATGTGAAATATTTATAAACTTTTAAATAATTAGACAAGTGACTTTAGAGTTATAACTAAAGTATTGTGAAAATTGAGTTTGTTTCCACTAAAGGGATGTATATAAAAACAAGGTTAGTAAATAAATCTTAGGAATATGTAACCGACACTCAGAAGTGTTACACTGTAATATTCATTAAAATTTGAAATTCCTATACATAGTCGACAAGTGTTTTACAGAAAAGAGTGTACAAGAAAGTGTTCTACCATTTGTAACACGTTTGTGTAAAATTTATTTAACACTAAGGTTACCAGCTGAGCCATGAGGCTTTACCTGTGATACACTTTGAACCTACGTGGATCCCGTAGTTTGTTAATTTTACAATAAGACTTTATTTCCTACGTAATAAGATCACAAACAAACTTTTACATAAAAAAAATGTTAAGCGAATTTCTATCTTATGTGAATAGGGATAAAGTAGAACAATTAGGTTATTATGTACCTGAACTGAAAAGATAAATGTGTTTTAGTCACAACTCGAAAATAATATATATCTTAAGATAATGTTCTAAGTAAGTTAAGTCTAAAGGAGTCAATTGGTAGACATCCTTAATATATTCAGGATGTTTCGATATTGATATTCAAATTCTGTAATCTTGCGAAAATATTGTACTCTTTTTTAAGAAAATTCTGCGAATAGATGAACGTAAATTTGACACAGTTAAAGTTTATGTTGAGAAGAAGTGCAAAAAGCTATATTTTAATTTGGACGAAATTCGACCAATGGCTGACCACTAGTAGTCATTAAAATATTAAATTTATTTAACATAGTTTTTTTTTAAATAAATATATAAATTAAATAATAATAAAATAATATAAATTAAATAATATTAATTAATATTTAAATTTAATATATAAGTATGTTTATCAGTTATCTAGATCCCATAACACAAGCTAATATTAGCTTACTTTGGGCTAGATGGCGCTGTGTGAAAAGTGTCCCACAATATTTATTTATTTATTTTTTATTTATTTATTTAGTCGACTAATAAGGTACAAGAGTTTGTGTGGGATGCAATTATTATTAACGTTGACTTTTCTGAGGTCAACTACGAATTATTGTCAGAATAATTCAAAATTGACCTCAGAAAGTGTGACAGCAAAGCTATCTGGCCCCACACCCAACCCTATAACTACGATCTATGAGTGACCAAGTGGCTTATTTTTGTTATTTTTTTTACGTATGCATATCCTTATGGATGTTATGCTGAACTCCTAGCGACTTAAACCACACGTGCCCTTCCATCGGCCTATGGCCAAGAGTCTCGGTTAACCTCGGAATAGCCTCGGGTTAACCAAGAAGCTAAAAAATAAAGAAAGTAAAAAATAAATAAAAAAAAGCGAAAATGTCAAAAGTACTCGGCTATGCACGACGTGCGTGTATAAAGCGATTGATGAATCTTCAAGAAACGTAGGAAGTATGCATAGATCGCGAAGCCTGGCGAACTGTCCTCTCCCCGTAAGGGATGTAGCGTGAAGATAGTAGTTATCTAAAAAACAACCGTTACCTCATAGTAACGAACAAAAATAATTAAATTCAATCACGTACGTGCGAAAACTTAAAACCAATTTAGCTAACTTTGACACATCCTGTATTTCCTAAGGGTAGTAACAAATCATGGGTGGCACCTTAAGACTTACCGTCCCATGTGAACGAAGCCTTAAATGATTTGTGGGGAGACAACTCAATTTTTTTGTGTTTAGATTTATTTTCTTTTAGGGGTACTCTTTGAGGGGATTCATTGTTTAAGCTGAGGGTTAATTCAGCTTAAGTTTGTAGTTTTAATATGGCACGTGATTTTTAAGAAGATTTTTTTAAGAAGTATTCATGGATCGCGATGACTGGCCATCTGTCCTCTCTGACTACCACGTCAGGGATACAGTGTGAAGATTTTAACGACTTCTAAACTCAAAATTTTAGAAACTTCAAACCAGCTCAGTCTGTCCGTCCACCCGTCAATTTCTCATTCGCATTCGATTCAGGACACCATGACACACACGAGCCAGGGGGATGTTGAAGTTACTACCACTTGCGATTTTGAAACTAGTTTCGTTTTTGATGTCTTCTGATTCCTTCGCTACGATAGTGAAGGGTGTGTTACTTGTTTTCTATCGTGGATGTATATAATCTCGCCGCATTTAATCCCATCGTTTATAAATCTTACAATATCTATCTATGTATCTTCACGCTGTATCCCTTACGGGGTAATCAGAGAGGACATATCGCCAGGCTTCGCGATCCATGCATACTTCTTTCGCTTCCTGCAGATTCATTAATCGCTTCATACATGCACGTCTGGGTATCTTAGTACTTTTCCGTTTTTGAGCAATCTGCTCACGTGGTCATCAAATGTAAGTCTCCTTCTACCCTCTACTTTCGCACAGTATATATTATTCGTCAATCTTACAATAATGTATAAAATTTTGTCCAATTTTTGAAGTGAAAACTTCTTTAGCGGCGTTGAGCATTTTAAATATAATATTCTGTAATGGGTATAAAATCTTAAACTTGCGTCAGGACACGTTGCGTCAGGACACGTGGCGGCAGGACACGTGGCGTCAGGACACGTGTCCTGATCGAAAAAGCGTAAGATTTTCATCATCATCTTTACGTCGATCCCGGTCAATTTTTGAAGGAAAAACTTCTTTTAGTGCGGTACGAATATTTTTAGATGAGATAAAATCTCTGGACTCGCGACCATAATCATCATCATCATCTAACGTTGATTCCGGTCATCTACAGGTCTTATTAAATAATGCTGTGTAATCAATTAGGACTCTTTCAGTGTAGAATTATTTTTTATCATCATCATCTTTACGTCGATCCCGGTCAATTTTTGAAGGAAAAACTTCTTTTAGCGCGGTACGCATATTTTTAGATGAGATAAAATCTCTGGACTCGCGACCATAATCATCATCATCATCAAACGTTGATTCCGGTCATCTACAGGTCTTATTAAATAATGCTGTGTAATCAATTAGGACTCTTTCAGTGTAGAATTATTTTTTATCATCATCATCTTTACGTCGATCCCGGTCAATTTTTGAAGGAAAAACTTCTTTTAGCGCGGTACTCATATTTTTAGATGAGATAAAATCTCTGGACTCGCGACCATAATCATCATCATCATCTAACGTTGATTCCGGTCATCTACAGGTCTTATTTAATAATGCTGTGTAATCAATTAGGACTCTTTCAGTGTAGAATTATTTTTTATCATCATCATCTTTACGTCGATCCCGGTCAATTTTTGAAGGAAAAACTTCTTTTAGCGCGGTACTCATATTTTTAGATGAGATAAAATCTCTGGACTCGCGACCATAATCATCATCATCATCAAACGTTGATTCCGGTCATCTACAGGTCTTATTAAATAATGCTGTGTAATCAATTAGGACTCTTTCAGTGTAGAATTATTTTTTATCATCATCATCTTTACGTCGATCCCGGTCAATTTTTGAAGGAAAAACTTCTTTTAGCGCGGTACGCATATTTTTAGATGAGATAAAATCTCTGGACTCGCTACCATAATCATCATCATCATCTTACGTTGATTCCGGTCATCTACAGGTCTTATTAAATAATGCTGTGTAATCAATTAGGACTCTTTCAGTGTAGATTTATTTTTCATCATCATCATCTTTACGTCGATCCCGGTCAATTTTTGAAGGAAAAACTTCTTTTAGCGCGGTACGCAATTTTTTAGATGAGATAAATTTGGACTCGCTACTCCCCGTTACGATACGCAGCTATAGTGTGTGCATATATGCATGTACCAACGCGTCTAGATAAATAAATTATTAATAAATTGAGTTTTTTAAGTGAAAACGCCTCTTAGCGTGGTACACATATTTTTAGAGGAGATAAAATCTCTGGATTTGCGACTATAATCATCATCATCATCTAATGTTGAACCCGGTCATCTACAGGTCTTATTAAATAATATTGTGTAATCAATTAAGACTCTTTCAGAGTAGAATTTTTTTTTCATCATCATCATTAACGTCCATCCCGGTCAATTTTTGAAGTGAATGTTCTTTTAGCGCGGTACGCTTATTTTTAGATGAGATAAAATCTCTGGACTCGCGACCATTATCATCATCATCATCTAACGTTGATTCCGGTCATCTACAGGTCTTATTAAATAATGCTGTGTAATCAATTAGGAGTCTTTCAGTGTAGATTTATTTTTCATCATCATCATCATTAACGTCGATCCCGGTCAATTTTTGAAGGAAAAACTTCTTTTAGCGCGGTACTCAATTTTTTAGATGAGATAAATCTCTGGACTCGCTACACCCCGTTACGATACGCAGCTGTAGTGTGTGCATATATGCATGTACCAACGCGTCTAGATAAATAAATTATTAATAAATTGAGTTTTCACTTCTGTCGGCACTCCCGGAGTGGTTAGGTTTTTTTCTTTTACGATTACAGCTCTGCTCTCCTAGGTAGTAGCGTGATGATATATAGCCTACTCGATAAATGAGATATCCAACACAATATAATTTTTCTCATTAGTGCCTCTGTGGCGCAGTGGGAGTGTATCCGACTGTTACGCAAGAGGTCGTGGGTTCGAATCCCACCCAGGATAAAACTTTGTGTGATGAGCACGATGGTCTATTTTGTGAATGGGTGTTGTTTATCTATAATATGTATGTATTTAGAAATATATAAGTATGTTTATCAGTTATCTGGTTACCATAGTACAAGCTCTGCTTAGTTTGGAATCAGATGGCGTTGTATGAGTTGTCCCAACGATATATTTATTAGTATACAGGGTAACTGTATACGCTTTTACAATAAGCTTAACTGTGACCTGAGAAATTTACCATTAAATAAATTTAAAAAAAAGAAAAAAAAAAGAAAAAGGTTATTACTCGCCTTCCTAAGTTTCTTGCCGGTTCGTCTCAGGTGGGCCGCGTTCCGAACCGGTGGTCACTTTAAATATTTGAAGTAATGTATGACATTTTGTAAGCGCCGTTAAAATGGTCTATGCAAAATAAAGATTTTTTTTTTACATTCGAATAGGTTGTTTGTATGATTTGCGCGTTCAACCACACAAATAAACTTTCAGATTTATATATAGTTTAAATAATAATGAAAATCTCATTTATTCCGATTAAACTTTAAGTTTGCTTGGAATTATAATTTTACGCGGTAACGTGCAGAAGCTGCCCAGAAACTCAGAAGAATACTTTTTTTTTTACAAAAAAACTCATCTATTAAATTATATTTATCCTCATATCCACTGGAAGTAATTGTAAATGGCTAATGTCCACTTTAATTCTTGATCCTTAACTTCGGAAATTAGAAATTTTGAGTATTTGAGTTTTCGCGAACTTGACACATTGGGAATTTGACATTTGGGCACAATATTGCTAAAAAGCTTTCCGCACAATTATTTTTTAGTATCAACGTGTGACTAAAAATCCATTTTCATATGAATACGCTATTTTTTTTTATCAAATATTTCCAACTTATGTGGCTGAGTTTTTATCAAATATTTCCAACTTATGTGGCTGAGTTTTTATCAAATATTTCCAAATTTCTCCGATGTTTTTTTTTGGTATCACTGATGTGTCAGTCAAGCATACGGCCCTCATTATAGAAATAGGTCACCGTAGCCACGGACGTTTGCAACACCAGAGATGCGGCACTCTTGCTGCCAATCTTTTACAGGATTGGCACCGCGAGTGTCGCACCTCTGGTGTAAAACCCCTTATGAAAAACCTCATACTAATTATGTGGTACTCTAAAATGGGTTCTTGTAAGGTTTTTCTGTCTTTGGTTCATTTATTTATCTATCATGCCTTATCCCTGAAGGGGTGGCAGAGGCATACATATTGTATGCCCACTTTTCACCATGTGTATTCCTGTCCCACGTAATAGGCCCATTGCCGTGTTGAAAATAGACAGACGCAGGTTGCTTACGGTTGCTTACTACCTGCTGTTGAAATTTTTCAAGCCGCCCATAAGGCCTTCAACTTGACTAAACGACTGCCATGGCACTGACAACCGGGACCAACGGCTCAACGTGCCTTCCGAAGCACGTAAACGCTCGCAAATGTAAAATGCCACAAAGTGGTCACCCATCTGAGCACCAGCCATAGTGAAACTTGCGTAACTCAGTGATCGTTTACAGAACACTGAGGCCACGGGGCCACGAGCGCTTCATTAAAAGTCATTAAAAATTAAATAACATCAACATTATTGAGAAGTCCGCCAATTGATAAATATTCAAAAAATCGTTCAATCGAAGCACTATTTGGTAAGAAAAGGCTATTTCGTAATAAATTCAATTCGAACGATATACTTACTATCAAGTACATAAAATCTTTACGCTGTATCCCTGACGGGATAGTCAAAGAGCACAGAGATAGCCAGGATTCGTGATCTATATATAATTCTTTCGCTTCCTGTAGATTCATTAATCGCTTCATACATCCACCCCGGACATCTGAGTACTTTTGACTTTTCTGTTTTTGCACAATCTGCTCACGTGATCCTCACATTTAAGGCTTGATGTACCCTGACTCCTTCTACTTACCCTGTACTTGCACATAATATAATATTTTTTCTCAATCGTTCCTTACTCATTCGTTGGATTTGCCCAATCCAATATAAAAGTTACTGTGAAATGAGGGCACACATAATATGCCTCTGCCACCCCTTCGGGGATAAATGCGCCACAGATAAACACATTCAAACGCAGGAGTCCCATAACCATCCATAACTTTTAATCAAACACAAAAAACCTCAAATAGGACCCGCTCAAACATAACCAAAAGAAATAAGTACTAGACAGGTATCAACCGATTCCACTGTACTTAGTGTCGGAGCTGAATGAGCTGTTTCACCCCCCACTCTTCCCCTCGTCGTGGGACTAAATGAAGTCGTCTGGTGCTCCGAAAAATGTTTGTTTATTTTTAGATTTTATGCTACCGTAATGTTTTAGGCGGGAAGGTGGGGTGGCGAGATATTAGAAAAAGTATTACTAACCAAATGTTTTTGAATTTCTCATTAAGCCTCCACATGAATAATATTAAAAGTGGTCAAGTCACGTCATGTCGGTAATATATATAATAAGGCTGAGAATCGTACCCGTAGAGGAAATTGAGGTTCAATTGAGTTATATTATATTGAGAGATTTTCAACGCAATCGCAATTAAATAATAATACGATCGTCTTTTTTAACTTTATTAAAAAAATATGTGACAAAATTAGCATAATAATTGCTTTAAAAAATTTATCCATAGATTGAGTGGAACCCATCGCATTAATGTTTAAAATGGTTGTGACACTGTTCATTGGTATCGAGTTGTTGAGTAGCTCGATAGATGGCTCTGGTCATGCTCTTAAAATGACGATTAAAATATGGTGAAGAATTTCAGCTTGGTTCGATACGGTTCGGGTAGTTCAGTGGCTAGAACATTGCCCTTATAACAAGGCAAAAGTCACGAGTTCAATCCCCGTCTCGAATCGAATTGTCTTCTTTCACTTTATAAAAAAATATGTCAATAATACGATCCACGGAAGGATTTGTTTTATTAAAAGGGCACAAGCTAAAGGTCCGGACAAGTGTACTTGAATAAAAAATTCTCATGCAGTAGACGAAATATAACAGCTGTATGCAAAGAAAAGCAAACAAGCAAGTATGTAGCAAGTGAAAAAATAGTTTTCTACTACATTTGTAAAGAGGTATGAATATTGCCCCCATAAGTTAATTTCCTACAACACCGTTGTTACTAGCGAACGAACCAGAGAAACTAACACTACATAATTTAATTTTTTTTAAACATTTCTTGATGTTCCTGTACTAATACTATCGTTGACAATATACAAAATATAAACGTCTATAGGTAAAGTGACCAATTTTGAGGTTATGTTGAAAAAATATGCGTCCAATTTTTGATCGCCGCCTCCTAGCCTACGCGATATTGTCCCACAATAGAATGCAAGTTCAACTTGTTTGTTGGACATTTTTTCTACCCCGCCGACCCCTTTGTGCGCTGTCGTAATGATAGTCTGATGTCTACAACAAGTATAAACGGCGTTCTAATAGTTTCGAGTTCTTTTTAAAAGCGTGTCATTGGTTTTTAATTT
This sequence comes from Thumatha senex, assembly GCA_948477245.1. NCBI lineage: Eukaryota > Metazoa > Arthropoda > Insecta > Lepidoptera > Erebidae > Thumatha > Thumatha senex. The sequence goes on from OX419753.1 coordinate 12,129,320, forward strand.
AGTACAAAGTGAATGCCCTGGGGCTATCCTTCCGAGGGCTCACCCGGGACTCCTGGCTATAGACAGATGAAGGGAAACGTGTGGTTTTAGTCGGTAGGAGTCCGGCATAGCAACCATGAGGATTTCCACACTATAAAAAAAAAGAAAAAAAAATTGTACAAAGTGAATATAACATATATGTTGAATGATGATGAATATATGTGAGCTAGTGTAACTGGCCTTAATCATGGCTGTAGATCCTGGTTAACAGGAGTCACAGCAATGGGAATGCAGGTTTGATTTGTGCCTACCTAGTTTTAGACTAGTCGCAATGGAATCGATATAGAATTTAAATAGAACGGCTTTTTATTGCAATGAAACTTCTTTATCGACGTTGAAAGACATATTAAAACTGTAAAAATAAAAAATCGTTCCGTTTTTCGGTTACGCTCCATGTTACTTTAAAGTAAAACTGCATTATTATAAGTAAAACTTCTTTATCGACGTATGAGAGTATTTTGGAAACTACTGTTTTGACTTCGCTTTTAAGTGTCATTATTCAGACCTTACAAGCTAAAAACCAGAAATCTGTCCAATTTGTTGAAATATTTTGCTAAATAGTGAAACAATTTTTAAGAGTCAAATAAGGTTTAAAAGTAAGTATTTGAATATTTTGGTACGCGGCTTTTGAGTTTTATTAAAATCAATTAGAAAGCCGGGACTTAAGTCAGTTTTTTTTATGCCACTGAGGAGGCAGGTAAGCATACGGCTGACCTGATGGAAAGTGTCATATTTTATATACTACTCGGGACTTCACGCGAAACAATTTTGTACTTACATTCACCGACGTTGATGGAAAGTGGTCACTGTAGCCTATGGAATTTGCAACACCAGGGGGCCGAGTCTACTATTGACAAGCGGTAGAATAGAACCAGAATCGCTGTTTTTAGCTGTCAAAATGTTAGTAGACTATTGAAAATGCAACTGATTAGCGGCCACTGGCGCGGTACGTGTTAGTAGAATTCTATCGGCCGACCGATAAAAGTCTATTGGAGTACGATTGTAATGTAGACTATGAAAAACTATCAAAATTGTACCGGTGGCTTTCTATTGAGCGACGATTTCTATTCTTTTCTGACGCGATTGAATTAGAGTAGACTTAAATTGGCCCCCAGAGGTGCACTCGCGCTGCCGACCCTAATTGCATACAATGCAGTTTGTAAGTTAATTGCGAAAAAGAATCATTTCCAAATAGATTATTAGTTTTCCAAACGCATAACAGCCATTTAACTAGGTACTTAAAACAAAAGTCATATTTAGGAATATTTAGTATGCGAAAGTAGAGGGTAGAAGGAGTCAGGGTAGACAGAGACTTACATACGAAAACCACGTGAGCAAGATTGCTCAATAACGGAAAAGTCAAAAGTACTTGGATGCCCAGACGTGCGTGTATGAAGCGATTAATAAGCCTGTGAAAAACGAAAGAATGGAATACATGGCTAATAATAAAAAAAGAAACATGGCGATCTAACTTAAAACTTAACTATCTTCACGCTGTATCCCTGACGAGGAAGTCAGAGATCGCCAGGCATCGCGATCCATGCATGCTTCTTTCGCTTCCTGCAGATTCATCAATCGCTTCTTACATGCACGTCTGGGTATCCGAGTACTTTTGACATTTCCAAGTCGCCTTAATGTTTGAGTGGTGAAGACCACAATATTTATTATTGATCTGTCACTATGCGAATCTGTCATTATGCGAAACTGTCATTATGCGAATCTGTGAAATGAATGAATGAAATGAATGAATGAATTAATGAAATGAATGAAATATCTTTATTCATGTAGGTCACAAAGTAACACTTATACAAGATTATTGCTTCTACATTTACATTTACTGCCAGATTCGCAAAGCAATAGGTAGGACCGCCAGTAATTACATTAGTTTGATGATGACATGATGTTTGACCAATAATATAGTAATGAATTTATACAAAACAAAAACAAAATCAATGTTATGTTTAAAATCATATCAAAATTAGAGCTATTCTAGTTGCCAGTTTTAAAGGCAGCCTACACTTTAAGAAGAATCTAGCAAGAAAGTAATGGATGCTCTTTTGAAATGTATGTGTGGCTTACAACATTAAATGTCATGTCATTATGCGAAACTGTCATTTCGCGAATCTGTCGTTTCGCGAATCTGTCGTTATCAGATCTTGTCATTTTGCGACGCCTGGCATTTAGCATTTCTGGCATTTTGCTTATATATATTGCATTTCTGGCAATCTGCGCCTAAACCATAAGTTTAATAGAAAAAGGGTTGCAAATTCACAGCCAAACAACATTATCCCACCCTACGTATCAATAAAGTACCACCACTTAACAAGCGTTTCCCCTCGGCTTCGATTATAAGACTGTAATTACATTATATTTATGAAAGCCCGTATCTATCACATTGTCTAACAATTAAGTCGGTCGTAAAGCCTTCGAAATGCGCGGAGGAGCTATTTATATTGGGCGTGTAATTGTGTGACGAGCTTAACTTCTTAAGTAGATGGGTGAGAGATGTCACCTGTACCCAGATATATATTCATTAATACTTTACTGGGGACATCCTCTCTAGGGCACACCCGGGCGTCCTGAAATAAGGCATAGAAGCGCCCTGTGGTTTTAGTCGGTAAGAGTCCGACATGCCCACTCCGACAAAATGAAGTCCATGAGGATTTTGCACACGGTAATAAAAAAACAAAATAAATGCTGAAAAAGGGATGCTTAGATGGTTTGGACACGTGGAGAGGATGGATGAGAATAGACTGACGAAGCAGATTTATGTGACGAGAGTGAGTGCGCAAACTGGTAGGTAACCTCGGCGTACGATGTCAATCAAATCGAAGACCTTTTGGAAATAGGCCAGGTCAAGTGTACCCTTAACCGGCGAGCGTATATGAAACTAGAAGAAGCAAAAGTGGTATGTCAGGATCGTAGCAAGTGGAAAACCATACTTTTTGTCTACCCTATGCCTATGGAAAACAGGCGTGATAATATGTATGTATGTAGATTATTTACATTTGCGAGCGTTTCCGTGCTTCGGAAGGCACGTAAAGCCGTTGCCCGGTTGCCAATAGAATGGCAGTTGTTAAGCCAAGTTGTTTAAGGCTTTATCGGCGGCTTGAAAATTTTAACTGAAGGTCGCCACAGTCTGCGCTTGTCCATTTTCAACACAGTAATGGATTCATCATCTATTAAGGGGAACAAAAATACATAAAGTGAAATGTGGGCGTATAGTATGCCTCTGCCACCCCCTTCGGGGATAGGGCCTGATATATAAAAAATAACCTTTTAAAATCAGCACTGTCACGTGTCAGCAGTAACATGATGCCCGCGCGTCAACTAATCCTGAGAAGTGTCCCCTGTTCTACGTGTATGGCGCCGCAAATTTAACTTTTCATAGTGCGATGTATTGTATAATAGGACGGTTTAACCACTAAACTAAAACATTGATTAAATCGTCCTAGATCGTATACGATACAATGCACTATACGGGGCCAATGACGTGGGACACGTGTAATTTTTTTATGTTTTTACGCATGTTTACACGCAGAGTAAAATGATTTTCTTAATTTTTTTCTTACCTGAATAATTAATAATAATAATAAATAATAAATATCGTTGGGACAACTCACACAACGCCATCTGATTCCAAATTAAGCAGAGCTTTTACTATGGTAACCAGATAAACATATTTATATATTGCTAAATACATACATATTATAAATAAATAACACCCAGACACAGAATAAACCATCGTGCTCATCACACAAAGTTTTATCCTGGGTGGGAATCGCACCCACGACCACTTGTGTAGCAGTCGGATGCACTCCCACCGCGCCACAGAGGCAGTCAGAGGCAATTGAAAGTGTAGTGCCTTTTAATTTGAGGTTCAGGAATCATATCTGTTCCGATATATTGGGATTTCTCAATATCTGAAACTGACACCATATTGTCCTTTCGTCTCACCATAGCAGCAGAATATATTAATGTAATGTATCATATTCTTCGACGTTATAAGCCCATTCTTCTTTTTCCTGCTAAGTCCATGATGTCATATTTTAATTTCATCCTTCATTTGATAGAAGAGACTTTTGCTTTAAATGTGCACATATTTTGGAATGGAGGGTAAAGTACACATTAAAAAAGTATTATATAGATAATTACTGAATATAATTGAAGCGCTCGTGGCCCCGCGGTCTCAGTGTTCTGTAAACTCTATGGCTGGTCCTCGGATGGGTGACCACATTGTGGCATTTACATTTGCGAGCGTTTCCGTAATTCGGAAGGCACGTTAAGCCGTTGGTCCCGGTTGCCAGTAAAATGGCAGTCGTTAAGCCTGGTTGAAGTTCTTACGGGCGGCTTGAAAAATTTAAACAGCAGGTAGCCACAACCTGCGTCTGTCTATTTCAACACGGCAATGGGCTCACCACCTATTACGTGGGACAGGAATACACACGCGCCACCTATTCGGAGATAAGGCGTGATGGATAAATAATATATACCTATAATTATAATGTACAGAATAAATAAATATTGTAAGCCCTTTTTTTTACACAACGTCATTTAGCCCAAAGTAAGATAACATAAGCTTCTGGTATGGGATCTAGACAATTGATAAGTTTATTCTATTCTATTTATTTCTAAATACATAGATATTATATAAAGGAAACACCTTAAAAGAAGGTCTTCACATTAAAAATAATAACGCAAGTCATATATATATCTAGATTTGAGTCTAGATATTTCTCATCAGACTTAACAACAAGAAAATTTTTAATCTCCGGACGCCTGAGGGAGTCCATTGTTGCGGACAGACAGACGGACTAGCGCTTTGTTGTATTATGTGTATATATAAAAATATGTAAAATGTACGTTGTGTAAATAGTAAGCATTGTGTAAGGATTAAAGTTGAAAGGAAAATTTTTAGTGATGCCATTTTCATTTATTTGGTTTGCCTCTTGGTATAGTGGCGTGCTCCGTTGGTTTGGTCACGTCTAACGAATGAGTGACAAACGATTGACGAATATGTATTGTGCGAAAGTAGAGGGTAGAAGGAGTCAGGGTAGGCCGAGACTTACATATGAAGACCACGTGAGCAGATTGGTCATCAACAGAAAGGTCAAAAGTCTGATACCCAGACGTGCATGTATGAAGCGATTAATGAATCTGCAGGAAGCGAAAGAAATATACATGGATCGCGAAGCCTTGGGGCCGAGTCTACTATTTTCCAATAGAAAGCCGTTCTATTCTATAGCGGTTCTATTGCGATTAGTCCAAAACTAGATAGTCTGCTAAAACTATTATATATTTTACAATCACAGTTCACAAGCTGCAGAATAGAGTCAAAATGGCTGTTTTAAGTTATAAAAATATTAATATAGACTATCAAAAATGCAAATAGAGCTACTTATAGGCGCTACACGGGTGAATAACATTCCATCGGCCGGCCGATAGAATTCTATTGAAGTGCAATTGCAATAGTGGACTACGAAAACTGTAAATTTTTTCCATCGGCTCTCTATTGAGCGACGATTTCTATTCTATTCTGACGCGATTGAAATAGTAGACTTGGCCCCCTGGCAATCTATCCTCTTTGAGTAATAATAATACTCGTAAAAACCATATTTTCAATTCTAAAAAAACATAGCTTTGCTTTCTAATTTGAATTTAAATCTTTTTCTAATTTAATTCAAACTTTACCCCTCTCATTCCAAGAAAGGCACCAAAACATTAACTTTCCTTAATATGTGACTTGGGTATATGCTCTCCCGTTCCCTCTTTCGCAGTGCGAGGGGGACAGACTGTGATTTAGATGATCACCCGTCACATGTTCGTAATGACTGGTTAATATAGGAGTTTTGTTAAGGGTAAGCCATCTCGCAAAATATTTGTACAAATTATAATTTAAAGCATGCTTATTATTAGTAAATATGATTTTCGTCATATTATCATATTAAGTGTTCACATTTCGTGCGAAATGTGAACACTTAATATGAGCTAGTCTCTGCTCATGAGCCAGTTATATTTTGAGTTTTTGGGGGATACTTTTTGAAAAAGGTTATCAGTAAGAGAACCGATGTGGTCAGAATACCTCTCATTTATAGGTCCACATTTATTGGCCACTAGGAGCGGAGCAGCTTTGGTTTAACTTTTCATTTTCAGTATTGTTTGGAATTACTGCCGACGGACCTCCCAACCCAATCCCATGAGCTGACGCACCACTAGCAGGTGAGGTAGCTTGGGCCCCAGAAATATTGGTGGGGGGGCCCCTTATACCCATGAAAGTTAATGAACGGAAGAAGTTAACTAGTTACTCCACAGAACACTTAGGACACTTGACTAGGAGCACTTGGACAAGCCGAGTGATTTTAAGATCCGTTTCTATATTTTTACTAACTAACTAACTATCTTCACGCTGTGTCTCTGATGGGGTAGTCAGAGAGGACAGATCGCCAGGCTTCACGATCCATGCATACTTCTTTCGCTTCTTGCAGATTCATCAAACCATTCATACACGCACGCCTGTTTTTAAAATATAATTAATTAAAATTATACGTTTTATTCGAATTAAGACTAGCGGACGCTCGCGATTTCGGTCGCGTGGAATGTTTTTCGCCAATACACCTTTAGTTCTAGGTGCTTGTTTGTGCTTGAGGCTCACACACCTAACGTTGCGGTAATGTATCTGCTACTTGCTAGTTGAAACAGAGGTCTTGACCACTATTAATTTAAAAAAATTACATAAATGAAAATAAAATACATGAAAAATGAATATTAATGCGCATATTGTCTAAAACGGCGCCGCGACTGAGTGGCGGATAGATTTAATATTGACATCAAACCTTTTTAGGATGAACATCGTAATAAAAAACAAAGTTTCTTAAATATATATTTTTAGCCTCAGCGAAAAAAAGATAGAGTATAAGGCTACATGGAGTTGTGTAAAAAATTGCCTCATATTAATTTATTAAAAAAATCTGGGTTCGCTCGCATTGCATTTTAAATCATTTCTCAGAACACAAACCATTATAAAAGTAATAAAACACGCATAAAGAAGCTAAGTCTCCTCTATTCCAAAAAGGATTTGAAACCGTTACAAAACTTAATATTTCAGTCATAATAAGTATTTGTTTGCGTCTGTGCCTTAACAAAATCCACACACTCACTTATTAACTTAATAACGATACATGTTTGAATAAGTTTTAACTCGTCAAGTTTTGGGTCAGCCCCGATCGCACCCCGACTATAAATCCATTATTTTATATTATTTACCGAAAAACGTGTTGTTTGCTCCCGGCATGTATATATCGCAGTCATCTGGTTGAATCTGCTATTTGATTGAATGACTAGCGCGTTCATTGAATGACTACATTTAATTGTATGACTAAAGGACAATTCGTCAAGTTGTTCAATGTAACGTTCAACGTCTTGATTGAACGTCATTTAGCATAGTCGTTGGATGGAATATAGTCAATGTTTGGTTAGGGGTTTGTTATTCAAGGCTTCGATTCAATCGATATTTATTGCTCATACTCTGCTTGCTCTGCCGACTCTGCATCTTTAAGCTTATAGTCGTCGCGACAGGGTGCACATCTTGCAAACTTAGGCCAGCTTAGGTTAGGTTAGAATAGTGACCATTAACGCCAGATCCCCTCTGTGTTTGTTTGCATCATTTCGATTTAATTCATTTTGGGAAATTTCAATCACCTGAATGATTTTACAAATTCAAAGGCGGCTATGTTACAATCCGCTAACTAGTTGGACGTTGAGTGATGCTTGTTCAATCAACGTTTAACCTAGTCATTCGATGAACGCGCTACTCATTCAATCAAATAGCAGATTCAACCAGATGACGGCGACATATACGATACGTGTTGATATCGCAAAACGTCATCGGGTAATAAAACTATGGGTTGTCTTTTTTTAATTTATAAACGACGGGATTAAATGGGTGTGACAGGAGTTCAAAATATGACACGGGCGAAGTCGTTGGAGTTAGCTAGTAATACTAAACGTAATGGTTAAGGGGAAACTAGTCAATCATTCTTCCATACAAATTTCGTTTGACAATAACTCAAAAAGTTAAGGTGTATAATCAAAATTAAGATATATATAACTAACTCACTATCTTCACGCTGTATCCCTGACGGGGTAGTCAGAGAGGACAGATCGCCAGGCTTCGCGATCCATGCATACTTCTTTCACTTCTTCAAGATTCATCAATCGCTTTATACAGACATACTCTTGGGTAGCAGTCGGATACACTCCCACCGCGCCACAGAGGCAGTCAAATGAAAAACAGACTTCAGCGTGGACGAATACTTTGACACCTTTGATAAGGTTTCCACAGTCTTGTGTTTCTCCTCCAGCCTACTTTGCTGTTTTTTCTATAAATATTTAGTTCGTTTATATAATTTTCTTGAAGTAAACTTTTTTCACATACGCTTGATTTGCGATGGAAGGCAGGTTCCGCAGGCGCCGTTGGTTCCGGTTGCCAGGAACATGGCAGTCCTTATGCAAGTTGAAGGCCTTATGGGCTTGAAAATTTCAACAGCAAGTCGCCACAGCCTGCGCCTGTCCATTTCAACTTGGCAATGGGTGAACCAGTTACGTCTTAAAAAAATGCATACGGTTAAATGTGGGCGTATGCCTACCCCTTATGTACGCTTGACTTGGGAGTAAGCTGGTGAATGCGTTACGAAATGTGTGACCGGGCGAGGCGAAAGAAAGTTGATAGGGGAATATGAGTTTAGTGTATATAGAAAGAGTTAAGTATTGTATATTACTTTAGGAGCTAGAGAGAGAGGTACGAGCACAAAATTTTATTGTTCTCTTTCTCTCATATCCAGTATCATTTTTTTATACGACTGAAGTGGCAGACAAGCATACGGGTCCACCTGATGGAAAGTGGTAGCCTATGGACGTTTGCAACACCAGAGGTGCAGCACTCGCGCATTTAATCTGTTTTATCCTCAAAGAAAAGCTCATGCCAAAAAAAAATAACCTAAAATCTTTTACAATCGAAAACGGGTAAACACCAACCCCTTTTCCAAGTAAAAATATTTACAAAAAAATGAAGAAGGGAAAGTACCGTTCTCAAATAATTATAGCTTCATTATTTAACCCTACAAACGGTGTAGTTACTCAAAGTGTCGCGTCGGCCACCTGGGCACTTTTAAATAACCCCGGACATATTTATTGTTAAGCGTTATTTGAAGGTTAATAACGGAAAGCACCCCCTTTTAAAGTACTAATGGTTGGCGAGTGTTTTAGGGTTAATAGAGTTGGTTGAGTGCGAATTTGGTGGAGGAAATTTTCTTTGAAAGTACTCTTAATGTCGGACTTTAATTGAATTAATAATGAAATGGGTGTTATTTGAATACCCGGGTGGGGCAACTATAGTTGCCAATCCGAGGGATACTAATTCTTTTGGAACTAAACTATTACGGAAACATACATACATATTATCACGCCTATTTCCCATTTGGGTAGGCAGAGATTATAGTTTTCCACTTGCTACGATCCTGACATACCACTTTCGCTTCTTCTACTTTCATGAGTGTTTTCATACACGCTCGCCGGTTAAGGTTACTTTTGACCTGACCTTTTTCTCAATGCCCTAACTGCCGCGTAAGCCCTATTTTCAATGTCAAATTAAAATTATAAATAATAGAGGTAGAATTCCGGGGTTAGGACTTTTTCATCGGAAATTTTCTCGTCTTGAAGGAGCTTTTTTCAAAATTGCTTAAATATTAATATTTTTTAAGTTATTAACGTAAAACAAAATTCCATTTTATTTTTATCTTATTTTGTTAATAACAATTGCAATTTTTCACCTCCACCAAAATCCTTCTAAAACAATTTTCTAGAGGTGATTCCGAATATTTTTAGGACCTTTATCTCTATTTTTCACGTTTTTAACTTGTTGACTAGACTATAAAACTAAATTTTGATTTTTTTGTTCCCAGAACTTGTTAGACGGTAATAAGGTTAAGCGTCGTGATGATACAGATTTTCCATCTATAATGGAGTCAGCTATTAATGATCAGAGCAGCGACAAACTAAAAGGTGAGAATGAAATGATTGTGCAATAATAGCTCCTTAGTGTATTGAGCTAAGGTTTAATTTGATTTGATAACCACTTGTATATTTACTCTGCGACACGTCAGTGTGCACACACTGAAAGAAAGAAAAAATATTTATTTTTGGCAACAATAGTACATACATGTTTAATATAAGCACAAGTGTCACCGACCCCTATACTACTACCTATATTATAATTATAATAACATAATTAATACAAAAGAATATTATTAAAAAACTTAACATCGAAATTTTGTTGCCAAAAAATGGTCTTAAATGAAACTTATATAATATTTTTTTGTCCACGCAAATGATCGCACCGACAACAGCTATTAGTGACTGTCATCCGACTTCACCACCTATATTAAGTGGCCAGTGCCTAATAGTGACCGCCTTTGAAAATGGCACAGCGTAGCCAGTGACGGCCACAAGTAAAGAGCCGTGTCCATAAGTAACATGTTATCACCACCCGCCTCTGATACGTCTGCGTCGAGTCAGTACAAAATGTACAACAAATATGATATCTGCTTATGGCTGGCTGGCTACCAGAGGCTGTGGTCGATCGATTTAATGGTCTGTATTAGACTATTGACCACACAACCACAGCTTCTTAGATCACAGTCTGATCAGTAAATATATAATTTTTATAAAGACAGGTGACAAAAATTTAGACTTAACCAAACCTCCAACTCCTACTATATATTTTTCAGAGTTCTACAAGAAACTAGTGCAAACAGATGCCTTGATAAAAAATCTAAGAAAAATGAAAATGTTTAACCTGAACAATGAACTTAACAGGAGCTATGAAAATAAGCCACTTGATCGGTATAAACGATCACTAAAGGTATTTAAATATCCTAAAAACAGGTTTCAGAGAATAAGGAGAAATATTTATAATAGAACAAACAATTTGAACCACGCAACGGATAATAGGCACAACAAATTAAGAATAAAGCGATTTGGGAATGCAAGTGATGTACCTACTGGATTTGTTATTGAAAAGAAAAAAATAATAGTACAGTACCAGCCCCTAAATTTTAGAAAACTAGTACCAAAATGCTCACACGTCCCGAAAGAATCGCATATACATCATGAACACCAGTTAAAACATCCATTTTATCAAAATACACAAAGATTAGATGAATTACTCGACAGATTTCTGAATAAAAATTTACCCGAGATTGTGGCTGATCCATTTGGTTTTGATTCGCTATTTCAAAGAGAAAAAAATAAATGCAAACACCCGAATCCTACTCAGGATATCGATACTGTAAATATAGACTTAACTGGTAATACAGAATTAGTAAGAGACAGGAAACCAACTACTAAACCTAGTGAAGTCAAATCTAAGGTTACTAGAGTAAAACCAACAAACAAAGTAAACCATGGAAATAGTAAATTTGGTAAAAATAAGTCTACTAAAGCCACTACCCAAAAATCTATAACTACAACGCAATATCCGAAAACTAAAGATTCCCTACAAGAAAAGAAATTCACTTATAAATACGATACTCCAGACATTATAAAACTATTGGATCCTGTATCATCTAGTACTAATTACGAGCGAAAATTTTATGAACATGAAGCCGACATGTTAAATAAGGAGGAAGCAACGGTTGTTACCGCAAGTCCAAGTGACTTTGAGTTAATGCTTAGCGTTTCTACTATAATGTAAGTATTAGTACAGAATAACTTTGTGACTCACTCATCTATCAATGTCCAGTCGAAACCCACAACTACCATAAAAATAACAAGTTAACGCTTATATTAAGAAAGATTTTTTTTAGATTTTTATGACGTGGGCTAAGCGGGCGAACGTTAGAATTTAAATAAAATTGTATGCGGCCCAAGTCTGGATTATACAAACTAAGAACCTTTAATTTTTTTAATTTTAACATCTATCTGAAATATCTGTCTAGCTGTATTGTACATAAATCACGTAACTGCTGTTGATGAGATTGGAATTTAATAAACAAAGATACTAAAATAGGACACTAATGAGGACTAATAAGTAGTTTGTGACAAGCTGAAACCCCTTTAGCATAATTATAATTGAATAATATACACTTATTGTGCTCGTGCCCCCCCTAACTCAGTGTTCTGTAAACGATCACTGCGTCAAGCAACTTTCACTATGGCTGGTCCTTGGATTTGTAACCACTTTGTTGCATTTACATTTCCGAGGGTTTCCGTGCTTCGGAAGGCACGTTAAGCCGTTGCCAGTAAAATGGCAGTCGTTAAACTCAGTTGAAGGCCTTAATGGGCGGCGGCTAATTCATTCGTCGCAGCCTGCGTCTGTCCATTTATACATGGCTTTGGGCTGTTACGTGGGACAAAATGCATACGGTGAAATATGGGCATATAGTATGCTTCTGCCTACCCCTTCGGTGATAAAGGCGCGACTATATGTATGTATATGTATGATTTCAGGAATCCAGAAATAGGAGGAGAACCTGTAGTATCATCTGAATCAGAACCACCACTTATCAATAGAGTACCAAATATACGACGACTTTTGCAAATAGATGGTGAAGAAGAAGACAATCTTGGTTACGAGGACTTTAAAGAAGTCTTAACTGATCATATGGAAAATGAAGATGAAAGTGAAGGAAAAGGTGAAAGGAAAAAACGAGGAGATGAACCAGAAAATGAAGGAAGTTCTGAGGTAAAAGATGACCAATAAGTCTATAAAAAGTATTTTATTTTACGGAGTCAGTTGTCGACTTTGTGTTAGGCTGTCATCGCCTCATTGGCGGCGAAGTGAAGACTGCGAATGCAACTACATTCTGGACAAAGACTCTTGATTTGCCAGTTTGGTCTTCCAAGCCAATCTGGGAATACTACGGTGATTGAGTGGGTAGACAGCTCGCTTTTCTGGGTTCGGTAGTCCCGCACAAAGCCACTTTGTTTCCTCCACCTTATGACAAGGACGTACGTAAATGCATTGCACGGTCCATGTTATAAGTGCTGAAGAGGCATATTTAATTTTCGGTACAGGATGCTCCCTGTACCTAAATTAATATTATAATTATAAATATGTTTTTTTTTTTCTTTTTTCATAAATATTGTGGGACACTTTTCACACAGCGCCATCTAGCCCAAAGTAAGCTAATATTAGCTTGTGTTATGGGATCTAGATAACTGATAATCATACTTATATATTTCTAAATACATACATATTATAGATAAATAACACCCAGACACAGAATAAATCATCGTGCTCATCACACAAAGTTATATCCTGGGTGGGAATCGAACCCACGACCTCTTGCGTAGCAGTCGGATGCACTCCCACTTCGCCACAGAGGCAGTTTTTTCAGGCAGGCAATTATATTAACTAGTAAAGCAATTAGTTCATGCTTTTTAATAAATAAGCTTTTCTAAGCAAAAAAAAATAACTTTGCAGCCTCCACAGACACCATCAGGTTCCAGTTCCAGCCAACCTGAGGAAGAAGATAAAATTTCACCTTCCCAAATATCAATATCAAAAGAATGGAGTAGCGTAGTAAGTACAGAATTCATTCTATTTTTTGACGTGTTGTATCTCCTGCAGACCTTTTGACAAAGTGCGGTTTCTTGCTACAAACTAAATAATTTAAAAAGGGTGGCTTTAAAAAATTCATCAGTATGTCGCCACATTTTGCGCCGGTCCTGTGCAAATTGACAATGAGCTCACCACTTGTTGTGTGAATCTATTTGGTCAATAATTTATCTTCATTACATCCAGGTTGCAGAATCTACACCTTCGTCGCTCATCAAGGACGTGTTTCAGAAAGAACCTAAAGCTTTCAACCAACCTAATAGCGTTAACAATCCAAACTGGAAAGGAGCATTGCCTTTGTACCCAGATGAACTCAGTTCAATGATTAAAGAGAAATCCGATATCAATAAGGTTAGTGATTATCCTCAATGCTATATCTTCTCTTTCTTCTAATAGTGTGTCTTGTCTTAACCCTTTACTAAGCCCTCACTAGATTTAATACCTGGGATCCACTTTTATTAGCTACTTGGAACAGCCTATGGTTTCGGCTTGTCATTTCCTATTATTGAGAGTAACTGTCGCCTGAAATCCGAACATCATGAGGGCTTTGATCAGTTGCACCACGTGCAGATGCAAGATCTTCGTGGAGCCCTGATACACTCTCTCCCTCACACCTCTATGCATCATTACAATCTACTATTTCACCTTTGACTTTACAAAGCTAGTTAGATACGTTTGAATGATTATGTAATTGTCTTGTTTCTAATATTACCTTAGAGTACTTTGCAAAACTGTGAGTAAAATTTGCATCAATTACATAGACAATATTGTGGAACACTTTACTCAGCGCTATCTAGCAAAACTAAGCTTTAATCTTGTGCTTTGGGTTCTAGACTACAAATAAAAATACTTATGTATTTCTAAATACATACATATTATACATAGTACACACCCAAACTCAGAGACAAACAAATGTGGATCATAAAATACTTAATCCAACCAGGAATCGAACCCGGGACCTCAGCGTGGCAGTTAACGCCACCGAGGCAGATAATAAATACAACATTATACGCGATGCTTTTTTCGAAAATCATATTTTATTTTGCTTTTTTGCTTAACTAATCATAACCCAGTTTATGTCTCAACTAGCAGCTAAAAAATCTGTATAAATAGCTGTTTTTAAGCCATTACTTTATGTTAAATAGCTTAAACCTCTTATGGCTTTTTTTTCGGAGAATCAGGCGTGATTGTATTTGTTTATTTATTTGTTCATTGTAATTAAGAAATGAGGTACAAAAATAATTTAATTTTAAAGATTAACTTGTTTTGTTTATTTTATTCCGACCCAGGACTCGGAAAATCTTAACAAACTTAACCAGAGACAGGAAGCTAAACCAGAAACAAGAGCAAAAAGAAAACTATCAGATATAGAATATATTGAAGACTATTTAGACAGCAAATTGGACAGACTTGATGAAATGGCTCAAGCTTATAGTGATTATGGCGTATTAGAAGGCAAGAAAGATAATATACGTAATGAAAAGCACCCAGCAACAAATAATAACATATCAGGTGACAGAGTGAAGTTGTCGGTTGATGATAGACTTCGTAGAGATATGATAACACTAAAATCAGAAGCTGATTCACTTTTTTACCCTTTTTATAAACACGCCAAAGAGACAACTACAACAACGCAAAGTGGAGTGTTTGAAAGACTTCTTACTAAGACAGCCCCTTATTATTTCAGTAAGTCAAATGATATTGAAATACATACTTTAAGTAATAATGATTTTATATTGATACTAACACTAACTGGATAAATTTTTTAAAGCAATTATTTTGCTAAATTATTCATAAATTATTAATAAAGTGGAAAAATACAATTTGATTTGAGACAGGGATTGAACCTGTGACCTTTGCCTAACCAGGTCATACTCTTTAAATTACGGTTAAAATATTGTGGAGAATTTAAACTTGATTGGATACGGTTCGGGTAGTTCAGGTGGCTAGAACTAACACTGACTGGTTCATATGAAAACCAAACTGATGCGATTGTGATTGATTAATCACCAATCAAAACTATACTGAGACTTGCATCGGTTTTGGAGACACGATCTTCAAAGAAACATTCAACTTTTAAACAATGACGTACGTCTGAGAGTCACTAGCTCTTAAGCCATTATCTTTCTAGGTAGCAATAAATGTAAAACCATTATTTTAAACAATCAGGGAACCAGTTAATTATTTTATTTTCCAGGTCCAGTTCACAGCAAAACACCATCAACAGCTATTTCAGAGGGTTTCAGAGTTGAATTACGTCCCACTCATGGATTTGTTGAAGATAATTTAATAGCTAAGCTTCTGCAGTCACATATCAAACTCAATAATCCTAAGAAAAAGCCAGAAAATAATCCAGTAACTCAAGATTTTTCCTCTATGTATCCACGAACACAATTTGTTTATAGTCCTGAACTGAAGGTAACTCCCATTGATGAAGCGACAAAGAAAAAAAATTATTCTGGAGAGGAAACAAATGAGATTCCTAATAATTTGTTTGCAATGAATAATAAAAGGAAGCTTTTATCAGTTTCATATAGAGATGCTAATTACAATATTCTAGAAAACAATTTGAGTCCAGTAGATGATAGTTTTGGCGATGATCAATATAACCACAGCGGAGATCTCGATGAAAATATTTTGGAAAATTTAAATTTTAAACGGGAGACAGATATACCAAGGAAAACAGAAATACCTAGGACAACCAGATTTAGAAGATTCTTTAAAAATAAAATTCGGCATCCAAAACATTTTATTAGTGGCAAACATAATAATGATGATAGCAGGAGCAGTACTGCTTCTAATTTAGTTTTTGTGAAAACTGACAGTGGAAGACATCTTGATTCCTATGAAAAAGACATATTGAACTACATGGCCCAAGTTACCCAACATAATGTTAGGCTTTTTAGTGCTCCATATCTTTATCCTGTTATACAAGATACAACAACTACTGCTCCAATAACAGACATTACTGAACCAAATACAATGTTTTATAAAAATGACGCAAAAATAAATACAAACTTAAAGCAGTCTTACCAATTTACCACATTTCCAACTGTTAATACACAAGTGGCTGAAATAAAGCCAGTGGATAGTGATGCAAAACGGTTTCAGACTCACATGCTTATGGCTTTACAAAATCATCTTCATGGTAAAGAAGATAGTAAATACTCCTTTAAATCTCCATTTCACCTTAAATTTGGGAATGCTGAACCATCTTTTGTAAAAAATACAGCTGAAAAATCTAATGCGGTTGAAACCAATACGTTTCCTTCAGTCAAAAGGGTCCGGCGATATAAGAGAAGTGCTGGAACTGCTAAAGCAATGCTCGAAAAATCTGATGTTACCATTAATGAAGCTCACCTAGGTTTACCTGAAATACATAAAAATGTATCCTTAAATTCATCACAGACTGCTGAAACAAGCTCATTGAGTAACAACGCAAATGTGACAGCAGATACTACTCCCAAGAACATGACACTGAGTGACTTTTTTATGCTGATATCTAATTGGTTCAAAGCTTTGGAAGGTATTGAAGTTGACGATAAGCCAAAAGGCCCACCTGGGTAAATTTAAAGTTTCCATTTCTTTCCTAGTTAATAAAATATACAAGGTAAAGCCTAAACCAAACCTCCCACAACACAGACAGATGACTAACTAACTATCTTCACGCTGTATCCCTGACGGGGTAGTCAGAGAGGACAGATCGCCAGGCTTCACGATCCATGCATACTCCTTTCGCTTCTTCGAGATTCATTAATCGTTTCATACACGCACGTCTGGGTATCCGAGTACTTTTGACCTTTCCGTTTTTGAGCAATCTGCTCACGTGGTCTTCATATGTAAGTCTCGGCCTACCCTGACCTCTTCTACCCTCTGCTTTCGCAAAATATATATTCTTCGTCAATCGTTCCTCACTCATTCGTTGGACGTGTCCAAACCAACGGAGCACGCCCTTTTCCAGCTTAACGCTGACACTTTCATTCAAACCTGCCATATTGAGTATTACTTCGTTACGTATTCGGTCGGCCAAGGTAACGCCGCACAATTTTCGAAGTGATCGCATTTCCACAGCATTCAATTTACTTTCATGCATCTGCTGACATACCCAGGTTTCGCTACCGTAAAGCAAAGTTGGCACTAGCACTGCGTTATGAATCCCTAGTCGTGCTTCTTTTACGATGCTTTGTCGCTTTACTAATTGGGACAAAGCACCGTTAACTCTGTTTCCGGCAGCTACTCGCCGTTCTACATCCGAATCACATCTTCCATCCGCGCTAAACATACTCCCTAAATACACAATTTCATTCACTTGCTCTAGACGTTCCTGGTTTACCCTAATCTCGCATTTAGTTCTTACGTCATCTCTTTCAAATACTAGAACCTTAGTCTTACTTGCATTCAAGCGAAGACCCTTACTTTCACACTCCTCTTTCATATTAGTGACTAATGCCTGAAGGTCGGCTTCTGATGAGGCCATGAGCACCGCATCATCAGCGTACAGCAGACAGTTTACTGAAAAGTCACCCAAATTCACACCCAAATCACAATCTTTCAACTTCTGCAGGCAACTGTCCAGATACACTATGCAGCCAGCCAGCCAGGCGGACATGACACAACCCTGTTTGACGCCTGTACAGACATCAAAAAGAGGTGACACATCCCCCCTCTACTCGCACGCAAGCCTTACAGTCCTTATAAAGCGACTGTATTGCCCGCAGCAGCGAGCCGTCCACACCATATCCGGGCAGCAAATCCCATAGAGTTTCCCTCACAACGTTATCAAATGCTTTCTCCAGATCCACAAAAGCGCAGAAAATCCTCTGGCTAGTAGCCAGAAACTTCTCCGCGATCATGCGGAGAGAAAACACTTGATCCATGCAACCTCTTCCAAGTTGGAATCCGCATTGAGCCTCCCATAAATACCTTTCAGACTTTTCTTGCATTTTTGCCGTTATAATCTTTGCATACACCTTACTAGCTAAGCTGACCAAGCTGATCGCCCTGTAGCTGGAGCAGTTTAGGCGCGAGCCTTTCTCTTTGTAGATAGGTACTACAACTGCTATTCGCCAGTCATCTGGGACCTCACCCGGGACAGATGACCTGATAAATATCGCGAGAGCCGGCTGAATGGGGTTGGTAAAAGACTGAACTTTGTGGCAATCTTTGGGGGCGTGCAGGGGGCCTTAATAGGCTATGAGATGCTATTAGTAACTTGAATATTAGAAAGTTGTAATTTCATTTGTCTTCAAACATTTTTCAACCCTTTTTTTTACATATATTAGGATTCTATAGGACTCTTATAGTTTGGCCATATCTGTCCTTCCGTTTGTCTGCAGTTTGACTGCAAACCCTCATTAGTAGAAAACTGTGATTTGGCATATTATGTAATCTAGAGAAAAATGTATGTGTAGGTAGCAATTTAATCGTCTTCGTAATTTGTCATTTGTTGATAATTTATTTATTTTATATTTCAAAACAATTTAATTTATTCAGGTCTGATCTAACACAACTCTTACTACTATTCAACAAACGTGCAAATGAATCCAAACGTCTAAATAGAAGCAGTACTACCGATTCTCTATACCCTCTTTACGACTCCGATATGATAGAAAACATAGGACACAGATCCAGAGTACTGCTTTCAATAAAAGAAGATAATGTAACAGAAGACTCTAGGATTGATGAAAGTGAACTTATCAAAGACAAGAATTTAAATGTGTCCGGTGCGGGTAGGTATGTTGATATTGAATTGTTAAACAGTTATCGAACCAATATTACTATCTAAACAGCTGAACTCAATTTCGAAACACCATTAATAAGAGATAGCAATAAGGATTGCGATAGAAATAGAGTGAGAAAGCAATAAAGATGGGACAGATGAGGTAGTCGATCGAGTAGTAGGATCGTTTGCATAGAACAAGGAATCAATGTCACACGTGCTCATATAGAGACGCCTTACCGTATATATTTCATATAACCTAGCGCGTCAGGTGGCGTCACCTTTTCGAATAAGATTACACTAATATATAGACGGAGTTCAAGCAACCGACAGGTCCGGTATATGATATTTGCCTACAACTGTACGTAAATTTGGTACACGGTATTATTATTAAATAAATCTCTATTAGGACGCGAGCGAGAGGGAGACGGAAACATTTTTTTGCTCTGTGGTTAATAGTAATGAAAAATGCTTAGAAACTTTACATTATTTGGGACTAATCCCACCCGCATTCCCATTACTGTGACTCCTATAAACCAGGATCTACAGCAATGACCAAGAGCAGAAAAGTTACACCGAGCTCATTCTTGGTTAAGTCCCATGAGACGTTAGCATGTCTAGGAACCCGCAAAGAAATTTACCAGAAGATATTTTGAGGAAGTAGGAAAAGAAAACGTTACGTTTATGAATTCCATTATAGGAGTCGAAACATTTGTAACGAAATCTCTACAAATGTCCCAATATTAATGCTCAGCTAATATAAATTCCATTTTTCAGAAAATAAATCGCCAACTGCAGCAACTATCATAACCGTTTATGTCACTTTCAATAAAACCAACAATACCACAGTTAAACCAGAAGAAAATCTAAACGCTACAACTATCGGTCTACCGAAGGTCAACAATACAAAAAGGAAAGTTAAAAGAAATGCTGTTGAAGGCAATTTAATATCCTGGAATGATATGTATGATGATGAATATGGCATACGAACCGACAATTTCAATAACGTTATCAGGGATAAATATAGTAAAGAAAGAGATTTTATTAAAAGATCTGGTAAGTCTGACAGAAAGAGAGACGACAAGCATATGGCCCACCTGTTTGAAAGTTACCGTAGCCTATAGACAATTGCAACACTATATAAAATAAAGAAGAAATAAATAAATAATATTTATTTTTGGCAAAAGCGCTCGTGGCCCCGCGGTCTCAGTGTTCTGTAAACGATCACTGAGTTACGCAACTTTCACTATGGCTGGTCCTCGGATGGGTGACCACTTTGTGGCATTTACATTTGCGAGCGTTTCCGTGCTTCGGAAGGCACGTTAAGCCGTTGGTCCCAGTTGCCAGTAAAATGGCAGTCGTTAAGCCTGGTTGAAGGCCTTATGGGCGGCTTGAAAATTTCAACAGCAGGTAGCCACAACCTGCGTCTGTCTATTTCAACACGGCAATGGGCTCACCACCTATTACGTGGGGGACAGGAATCCACACGGTGAAAAGTGGGCATATAATATGCCTCTGCCACCCCTTCGGGGACAAGGCGTGATGGATATTTATTTATTTTTGGCAACAAAAGTACATATATAGATAAATATTGTGGAATATTTTTTAAACAGCGCCATCTAGCCCTAACCAAGCTATAAGCTAAGGATCTAAACAACTGACATACATACTTATATAATTTTAAATACATATATTTTATATGTAGGAAACACCCGAACTCCGAAACCAACATTTGTGGACTACACAAATATTCCGACCCGGGAATCTAACCCGAGACCTCATGCGCGGCAGTCGCAATACACTTACTGCATCACCGAGGTAGAAAACATAATTAGTTAATACAAATTAGTTCTATGTGATAATATTTTTTTTTACATTTTCAAAAATATCATGAGTTTACTGGCAACCGGGACCAATGGCTTAACAGTACTTCCGGACCACGAAAGTTTATAATTATTATACATATTCGAATCCTATACGAATACCTATACTATAATTATAATAATTTAATTTTAACAGAAAAATAAAACAGTTTAGTTGACAAAAAATGACCTCTTCTCAGCTATATACTATGATGCTGTTGCTATACTGGCACTACTGACCCTATTGCCGCATTGAAATGGACAGTAAAAGGTTGTGGCTTCCTGCAGTTGTAATTTTTCAAGCCGCCAATAGGTTTTGAACTTGGCTTGACGACTACCAGGTTGTTTGTGTGGAGAAATAAGGTGATAACGGTTCGCTAACCAAGAAAGGAGATAACGCCATGTTGGGCTGCTGTATTTACCATCCTTCAGCGCGAGATTTTATAACGTGATACGTAGTGAGAACTTACAAATCGCGACGTAGGATACATATAGTGTTTTCATTTTTTTTACACAGCGCCGTCTAACCCAAAGTAAGCTAATATAAGCTTGTTATGGGTTCTAGACGACTGATAAACTTACTTATATATTTCTAAATACAAACATATTATACATAGGAAACACCTGACCTCCGAAAGAAAGAATTATGGATCACACACAAATATTTTTACCGACCCGGGAATCGAACCCGGTGTAGTAACAACACGAGTATCGGTTACAGACTAACTTTATTATCATACCCACATTACATTACATATACATATAGGAATACTACACAATACATTACTACACCCGGGACCTCAGGCGCGGCAGTTGCATACACTACCACTGCACCACCGAGGCGGTGAGTTCGATAACTCTTCGCTATGTGGCTCTGGCTGCTACATTGGCAACCGGGACTAATGTCATATAAATTCCTACAAAACTACAGAAATGCCCGTAAATTTATACAACTATTATTAACCTTTTGGAACCTGGAAATACAACTCAATTTCTAAACTACATTTAATACTCGTTTCTGTAGGCAAATGGATGCAGGACAAAATTAGAAAGTTTGCTGATAATCTAAAGGGTCATGACTCGGAGGTGGTGATAAAGAAACGCACATCGAGAGCTGTTGAGAATGTTGGGTAACACTTCACTTGCCACAAACTCATCTTTTAAAATAAATCTTGACGAAACACACTCTGATATTCTATGTTAAAGTAAGCAGTGGGTTATGTTAACGGGTTATGCGCATTTCGTCCCATTCGCACAACGTCCTGCGTTCGCATTTGGTCCCATTCGCATTTGGTCCCATTCGCTCTTGGTCCCATTCGCACTTGGTCCCATTCACACTAAGTCTCATTCGCACTTATTCCCCACTTAGACGAAATGCGCATAACCCACGTTAACATAGAATATCAGAATGTGTTCTGTAAGTTTTTGATTTGTCACTATAAATAACATTTATTTTAAGAAATCCTACTAATATTATAAACGTGAAAGTTTATAAGTATGGATGGATGTTTGTTACTCTTTCACACAAAATCTACTACATGGATTTTGATGAAACTTTACAATAATATAGCTTACACGTCAGAATAACTCAAAGGCTACTTTTTATCCCGAGAACAAGTTTCTGTGTTAAACGTGAACGGTAAAATTTCAACACGCGAGCGGAGCCACGGGCGTCAACTAGTACCAATTAATTCTCAATGTAATTGTCATTGTTTTGACAAAAATTAGCACTGATATTATAAATGCAAAAGTTTGTAAGTGTGTATATTTCTCATTTCTACCTCTTAAACGGTAGAATCAATATAAAAAATGTGAACGTTTCTGTGTGTGTATGTTTGTTTCTTCTTTACGCGCAAACGGTTGGACAAACTTTGCATGCAGTTTTTATACAGCCAATTACTTCGAGTATTCCGAAAAATAACATAAAGTGACATTAAAGAAGAAACTCCGTTAAGTTCGAAACTATAGCAGAGCTATCTAAAAATTCACACTGAATAACGCTCCCGACAGCTATCCTAATATTAAAAATCGAGTTGAAAACTGTTTATTTTATTTCAGATTAATAGCAAAATTAAAGGACCTTTACCGTAAAACCAAAAGACAATTAAATGTAAGTAAAATTTAGCACAAAAATAACGAAATAAGTAATAAATAATAATTAAATTATCATATTTTAAGGTTATTTAATAATTTGTTGTAAATACAAGCTTTAATGTGATTCTGTAAAAGTCTTGTCAATGTGTTTTAAAATTTATTTAAATTC
Organism: Thumatha senex; assembly: GCA_948477245.1. NCBI lineage: Eukaryota > Metazoa > Arthropoda > Insecta > Lepidoptera > Erebidae > Thumatha > Thumatha senex. The sequence goes on from OX419753.1 coordinate 12,152,818, forward strand.
AGTAAAATTTCACTTTTTATACTTACATTTTTTCAAACACACCGGCGTCTAGCCCAAAGTAAGATCCCATAACACAAGCTTGTGTTATGGGATCTAGATGACTGATAAACATACTTATATATTCCTAAATACATACACATAATACATAGGAAACACCCAAACTCCGAAACGAACATTTGTGGATCACACAAATATTTTTTCCGACCCGGGAATCAAACTTGGGACCTCAGTCGCAGCAGTCGCATACACTACCACCGCGCCACCGAGGCAGTCAAATTAGCTTATTGATATGACGCTACTCACTTGATAGGAAGTCATGGCAGTATCTTAGCAAATCGAGAACCACTGTCACAGTCCACAAGACTGTTGGCAGTGGCACTTAAGTAGGCGGCCCTATGATGTGCCTCTTCACGCTTCGCTTGAAGAACCAAGGTTCTTAATAGGAGGAAAACACGTGCGCTGGTAGATCATTCTGGAAGAATTGTCCATTGAATTTGACCTAGCATTCGCGAGCTGCCCAGCACAATGACTCGAGTCTTTTAATATGCCGCCTGTATAATCTAAGGAAAGCAGCTATAATGGTCGGCGTAATAGTGATTTTACAAGGGACTTTCTCTTTTATATTACGTCATTTTATTATTATAACTTAGTCAAACAATGCCTGGTTCTCCAGGGTAAGCCACTCCTGAGGACATCCTCTCTATAGCAGAGCCGGGCTCCCTGACATAAAGTATAGCAGCGACGCGTGGTTTCAGATTCAAGATCTCCCTTTCAAAAATCCTAACTAGGAGTCCTTCGTTCATAATTTAACTGATGAAGTTATTTTTATCTGTAGTTATAATAAATAAGTCTATACTTAATACATTTTGGCTTTTGCTGCCAAACAGTCTTGATAATGCCTCGTGTGTAGGCGAAACACGTGTCGACATCGTACGACATTCTAAAAAAGCAGAATATTGCAAAAATAACATTTAAAAACATAATAATTATAGTTTTCTATACTTAATATCATAAAGCTGAAGAGTTTGTTTGTTTCTTCTGTTGAACGCGCTAATGTCAGGAATTACTGGTCGGATTTGAAAAAATATTTTTGTGTTAGATAGCCCATTAATCGAGGATGGCTATAGGCTATATATCATTACGCTACTACACTAAGGAGCAGAGCAGAAGTCATAAATGTCGACAAATCGGGCATATTTTTATGCACTATTGTAGGATTTATAAGCGACGGGATTAAATAGGTGCGACGGGAGGTCGAAATATTCCACGGGCGAAGCTGTGAGGGTCACCTAGTAATAAATATTGTCGGACATTTTTTTTACGCAACGCCGTCTAGCCCATTGTAAGCTTATAATAAGCTTGTGGTATGTGATCTAGATAACTGATAAACACTACTTAAATATTTATAAATACATACATATTATACATAGTAAGCACCCAAACTCCGACGCCAACATTTGTAAGTTACACAAATATTTGTTCAGTCCCGGGAATCGAACTCGGGACCTTAGCGCCACAGTCGCATACAATACCACTTACGCCACCGAGTTAGTCATATAATACCGATGTATTTAAATGGGCGTAAAGTATTCGTACATGTCGCAATTGTTAAACACCTCATCTGATGGCTCTGAATGTACTCTGAATAGGTAACAAGATGATAGCGGAAAGATTTTCATTGTTTCAGTGCGATTCGGTAGCTCAAGGGTTGGTGCATTGCCTTTATAACGCAACTTTCAGAGTGTCATTTCTCGATTAATAATTTTATAAGACAAATCGGGTGACTTCCAAACATTTCAAAATCGCTCACGTATTCATGGTGTCTTGAATCAAACCTTTTGGAAAAAGGTCAGGTCAAGAGTACTATTAACCGGCGAGAGTGTATGAACACACTCATGAACGTAGAAGAAGCGAAAATGATATGTCAGGATCAAGTGGAAGACCTTAGTCTCTGCCTACCCCGATTGGAAACAGGCGTGATAATATGTATGTATGTATGTATGTATGAATTAAAGCCGCAAACCGCTTGTCTCTTTCTCTTATGGTTCTGAAATAGATGCGTACAGAAGGACGGACAGGCTGGACTATTATGTTACTAATAAAAAAAAAACTAACTATCTTTACGCTGTATCCCTGACGGGGTAGTCAGAGACTATTTTGTAAGACTTCTGTAAGACTTTTCTAAACTGTAGAGCTTAGAAGTTTAAAAAAAATTGTGGACAAACTCCAAGATTAAACAAATATTCATTACTAGATTACTCCCGGCTTCGCCCGTGACATAATTCCAACTCCCGTCTCACCTATTTAATCTCGTCGCTTATAAATTCTACAATCTTAATAATATTATAAACTAGTTGAAGCCCGCGGCTTCGCCCGCTTAGAGAAGTTTTCTCGTCCCCGTTTCCCACAGAAACATGTTCCCGGGATAAAAGTCTTAATAATATTATAAATGTGAATGTTTGTATGGATATTTGTTACTCTTTCACGTAAAAACTACTCAAAAGATTTTAATAAACTTTTCAATAATATAGCTTATACATCAGAATAACACATAGGCTACTTTTTACCCCGGGAACATGTTCCTGTGGGGGAAACGGGAAACTTCTATACGCGAGCGAAGCCGCGGGCTTCCACTAGTATTGCATAATTGTTTCCCGATTGGTCGACATTTATGGCTACTACTCCGCTCTTCAGGGTAGTAGCATGATGATTTATAGCCTAAAGCCTTCCTCGATAAATGTGCTATCTGACAAAAAGATTTCTTCAAATCCGACCAGTAGTTCCTGAGATTAACGCGTTCAATCAAACAAACTCTGCTGTAACACATAAGGTCACTTTTCTAATAAGTCTTTATTTTTGCAGGAGGGATACGATGCCGATCAGAAAGTAATATTCAACTCGCTACAGGCAAACATGATTGAAGTGTGTAAGAAAGCTGCTAATGCTGTGAAACAGACCCGGAATGCTGAAGGTAATTTAGATCCTTGAAGATGACTAAAACCCGGACTCCAGAGGTCATGGTGATATCACTCAAGGGGTACCCTTGAACCCCCAGCTTCCTAGAATTTTGAATGAGAACATGACTTACTTTTCCATACCCCATACAGGAGTTGATAAGTCAGATGGTAGTCCATAAAAGCCATGGTTGTCTTATGATGCCAAATAGAGGGTAGATGCAAGAAAATCTGGTGTACTGTATGCCAATTTTTACCCTAACATATATATAGATACATATTGTCACGCCTTTATCCCTAAATAGGCTTACTATACGCCCACTTTTCACCGTATGCATTTTTTTCCCACGTAACAAGCGCAGGCTGTGGCGACCTGCTGTTGAAATTTTTCAAGCCGCCCATAAGGCCTTCACGACTGTCATTTTACTAGCTAACGGAACCAATGGCTTAAGGTGCCTTCCGAAGCACGGAAACGCTTGCAAATGTATACTCCACAAAGTGGTCGCCCATCCAAGGACCAACTATAGCGAATGTTACTAAACGCAGTGATTGTTTACAGAACAATGAGTCAGCGGGGCCACGGGCACACATCGTCCTACGTTTTCTGCATCCAGGCCCTAAATGTGATTTTTTCTAGGTCTTCCGTCATCTGGCGAAGGTTACTCTTAGTCCCGGTTTTCACTTTAGAACTCGTTAGCTCAATCGGCCATCGATTCTTCTACAAATGTGGTCAACCCATTGCCACTTTGCATTATTTTGTGAGCTATGTCTATCACTCTGATCCTCTAACCGATAGCCTCGTTTCGTAGTTTATTCCTTAGACATTCCAAGCATACCTTTAAATAAAATCGTAGCAGAATATTTTGAGACAACAGAATCAGGCGTTAAATGATGGCAATTCTCAGTAGAACAGTAAATTAGAAGGGGAGAGGTAAGAGAATTAAACCACACTCCTTCAATCTGTTCAACCTGGCGCACAACGGTCAATGATAACCTCAACCAATTGTAATACAGGAATGACAAATCGAACACCTCAGGAAAAGGATGTAAGACTGGTAAAAGGTACCCTTACCCTCCATATTTATGGTAATGTGCAATACTCCACTTTACAACGCAATATTTAGTCGTAACGTGTTTCGCCTTCACACGAGGCATCTTTGAGACTGCTTGGCAGCTCTATAATCATCAGCTTCTTCTTTTAGTCAAAGGTGCGAATGAACAGGGAACGTTAGCAGCGACGCTAATGCAGCAGTTGGTACGTCTCCTGACAGACGTAGTGGACTACCAGGTTGAGCAAAAAACATGCAGCCGTAAGTATCTACCTTCTATATATTTAGCTTCAAAGTCTGATGGACAGCCTTGGCGATATCTAGCGGATTGGTGGGGCCCCTGTCATTGTCCACATTACTACTGACAGCGTTCCTCAAGTTGACGGCCCAATGATGTGCTTTTACACTTTCCGCTTGTTTGTTTTTGGAAATTCTAATTATTATTATAAATCTTCTTAAATTAAAAGATCTGTGTGGAAGAAGGTAAGCTAATTTTCCCACCTTTTATGTCAAATCAATCAAATCAATAATTTCGGCATTTTTGTTGAGCTACTCTCGAGTTGAAGTAAATGATACTTATTCCATTAATCATTATGACCTAACTAACTATCTTCACGCTGTATCCCTGACGGGGTAGTCAGAGAGGACAGATCGCCAGGCTTCGCGATCCATGCATACTTCTTTCGCTTCTTCGAGATTCATCAATCGCTTCATACACGCACGTCTGGGTATCCGAGTACTTTTGACCTTTCCGTTTTTGAGCAATCTGCTCACGTGATCTTCATATGTAAGTCTCGGCCTACCCTGACTCCTTCTATCCTCTACTTTTGAACAATATATATTCTTCGTCAATCTTTCCTCACTCATTCGTTGGACGTGTCCAAACAAACGGAGCACGCCCTTTTCCAGCTTAACGCTGACACTTTCATTCAAACCTGCCATATTGCGTATCACTTCGTTACGTATTCGGTCGGCCAAGGTAACGCCGCACAATTTTCGAAGTGATCGCATCTCCACAGCATTCAATTTACTTTCATGCATCTGCTGACATACCCAGGTTTCACTACCGTAAAGCAAAGTTAGCACTAGCACTGCGTTATGAATCATTATGACCTGTTTGAATTAATGAGAATTGAGATTTATGTCGTTACTTTAGAGCTGCCACCAGATTTAAAAGTGTTCCTGGAGTGGCTGACGAAACCAGAAGAGGAGTTCAGAGACGAAGAAATGGCGTCAAGCATTTCTGAACATTACGATAACCCTGAATCTCTATATTTCAAAACAACTCCACTTTATTCGAACGTAGATAACATGGGTGATTTAATAAAAGGTAAATGTGCAATGAAATACTTATTTACAGACCAGTTGATGTCAATAATATAGGAGCGACCAGATTGTTCAAAATTATCGTACTAATAATAATAAATAATATATATAATAATAATAAAATAATACTAATAATAAAAAAAAACCAATGCCACTAAGAATTTTTCAATTAAATTAAACGAATTCGGCAGGTTATTCTGATATGATATTTATAAAAATGAAATACGGTTCGATTTTCAAATATAACTTATTGTAATACCTCATTTAGACTCTCCCGCGAGCCACGAGACGAGCTGCGAGACAAGCCGCGAGCTTGAATGAAATGAACCAAAATACTGCGTTTACACTCGCGGCTCGGCTCGCAGCTAGTCTCGTGGCTCGCGGGAGTGTGAATGGGGTTATCAAAGTGTTTCTCTTGGCATATTTTATTGCAAAAATAAGAACGTAAAATAATCATTTTGTTTTTTATCTCGGCCTGTTCGGGCGAAAGGGAGAAGCACCGACGTACTATTTGCAAGTTGTCGAGTGAGTGAGACCGCTTTCAACACGCTTCGCGCCACCGCATTTTTCCTAATCTCCAACCAATGGCTGGCCGCTATATTTTTTTTAGTCAGTAAATATTGAAATAAATTTGGTTGTTGTAAACATTTTCATTCTTAAATTGTTGACCTTATTTTGTTAAATCACAACTACATGGTTATAGCCTCTTTTTTGCAAATCTCTAAAAGAATAAATTAAAAGGAAAATGAATTTCCTTTTTCTCTTAATTTCTTTATAAGAAACCAAATTACAAAGTGCATTTTTGCAGGTAATAATAAACCTATAGAACATTCAACTATAACTGAAAACACGCCATTGTTTAAAGACAATGGTTATAAATCTCAATATGTTGACGCTTTGCGATCTGTTCAAGAGCTGATCGACCAGTATGAGGAAATGAGTGATGAGGAAAAGGTATACCTAATAGATTCATATATCTGATAAAAAGATAATACTGGGATGGAAACAACTAACGCGCCCTATACTATCGTAGCGAAGGAATCAGACGACATCTAAACTGAAACTAGTGTTAAAACCAAAAGTGGTAGGAACTTCAACTTCGGCTATGCAAGTATTCATGATATCCTGAATCAAAAGCTTTTCTAATCTTTAGAATTTTGAAGTTTAAAAAGTAGTTAAAAATTTATACAAAATAATGAATTCAATTATGAATTTGATGTCAGAATAATATTTTCATTTCAGAGCAAAATGACAGGTGTCAAGTTTTACTTAGAGAATCAACTTCTTCACCTCAATAAGCAACTCAGTGGATACGACCTTTATAATGTTAGTTTATTTTCTTTGTCTCCTAAATTGGTTACTACCTTAATCTAGGCTTAGTGTATCTGACCACAAAATCGAAGATTGGGACTCAATTCCCACCCAGAACAAATTACTTTGTTAAGTGCACTTTGATTTGATTTATGTATGGATGTAAATTATCTGTAATATGTTTGTTTTTAGAAATAGATGACGCTTTGAATAATGTACCAAAATATGTATATTTATTTACTCAAATAATGATACACTTAATGGACCTGGAGATTTAGTAGTAGCTAAAAAGTAAAATCTATTCTAAATTCCAGCTATACGAAAAAACTAGCTTACCTCTGCGGTACAAGCGTGGCTATCGTTCAGGAAACTCGGAACATCGACACAAAAGAAAACATTATAAATTTGTCAGAAACTTTGGCAAGAAACACACAAGAACTACTGCTGCATACTACGATGGTATACCAACATCAGAAAAATGGAAATCAAATACAAATCCTGACAAACGAATTGAAAGAGAACACAGTAATAAAGTGTTTGATAAAATTGAACCTAAAAGAAACGAAAGGAATTTAAAAGATATTTATTATAAGGCTGTGGCTGAAGCCAAAAAGTATTCCACTTCTTTGGCCAAGAATCATATGAAACAAGATAGATATGATAATAGTCTTACAACCCCACTTAACTAATTTTATCAATAACTCATAATGAATAGATTTAACAACAGTTCGAATAATTACTATAACATCCCTTTAGACCCATAATGTTGAATTCTAAAATTGTTGAGTTGCATCTGCAGTCTGAATATAAGAATGTATTGTGTTAAAATCAACATTTTAAGACTCATAACACAAATTCAACATTTTAAGAATACTAACTAACTAACTATCTTCACGCTGTATCCCTGACGGGGTAGTCATAAAATTAAAAATACGAATAATATTGAATTATATATTAATTATTAAATTAATATATAATTTCTTATAATTTTCAATTTTAAGAATACGCTTCTGGGATTTCAACATTCTGAGTCTGAAGCATCTTCTCAACATCATCCTCTATACATTATGCTTTCGTAACGCTAACCGTTACTTTTATTACTAAACCATCCAATTTAGAAACATCATTATTTACAGTTTTGTTTTCAGTACTGATTATTTAGAATGTCATGTTTGTATTGTTATTTTATACTGTATCAATTCAGCTGTGTGTAATTAGAGAAGTTTGTTAAATTCAAATTTAAGTGTTTGATGTTATGCAATTTCAATTTGAAAATTCAATTCGACTTATCTATATTTTCTTTATTTAGAATCAATAAAAAATATTATAATAAATATATTAGACTTAAAATTATTTTTGTTTATATAAGATGTCATTAATTTTCATTGATAATTAAATAAGTCCCGTTGTTTTATCTTCGTCTATATGCTGATTTCATATAATTTTATCATAGTCTGCAGTTAAACGAACATAATAACTTCCAAGACCTTACAATAGTGCAATAGTCTAGTCTTTTTGGAGGTTCCATGTCGATATAATTTTGTATTTTTTACAGCGAATAAAGAACTACCATTGGCAAAACATTTAGGACCATGGTATCCCTTTAAATCGCTCCGGCCCGTAATGCTGAAAAAACCCAATCACGTATGGTTTGAATGGTTTTAATGTGACGTTTGATTTAATTGAATGTAATGTATAACACCGAATAATAAATTTAAAATAAAAATCTTTTTTTAAATGTTTTTCAGACCATGTCTGATGAATGACGTTCAACAAGTTATGTAGACTTATGTAATAAAATGAATTAGGACAACAAGAATAACATAGACATAATATGTTATTCTTGTTGTCCTTATAATATATGTTTAAATATATACGAATAGACAACTAAAAATATACGTTTAAATGAATGTTCAACGGTCAAAAATATTTACAAGAGGGACAAGACTCAAGGACCATGAGTATAGAGAGAAAGTATCGATCTTCTCAACAAAGAGACAATAAAAAAAATCAAAAACGAACCAATCTTCCTGCTGTTATTATCAGCAAATAGGTGGCGACATAGGTTGCGTCTTATAGAGATGCCGATGAATGATTATGTTAGCAAGAATAGTTAGCCTGCAAAAGGCATTTGTACCAGTTATTTATTTGACAATTTGTAGTATTTACGATATTTTTTTAGGATTTATGTGGCGAATGTGCAATAAAAATATGAATTATAAATATAGTACGTTGTTTTCTTTTTATTAATTTCGTAAAAGAAGGTAGATGGAGCGAGAAACATAAGTCAGAAAAAAAATGTAAACAATACAACATTAGGTGTAATAATGATTAGCTTGAATTGGGTTCTCAAACTTATTTTAAATATCCATCACGCCTTATCCCCGAAGGGGTGGCAGAGGCATATTATATGCCCACTTTTCACCGTGTGGATTCCTGTACCACGTAATAGGTGGTGAGCCCATTGCCGTGTTGAAATGTACAGACGCAGGTTGTGGGTACCTGCTGTTGAATTTTTTCAAGCCACCCATAAGGAATTCAACCAGGCTTAACGACTGCCATTTTACTGGCAACCGGGACCAACGGCTTAACGTGCCTTCCGAAGCACGGAAACGCTCGCAAATGTAAATGCCACAAAGTGGTCACCCATCCGAGGACCAGCCATAGTGAAAGTTGCGTAACTCAGTGATCGTTTACAGAACACTGAGACCGCGGGGCCACGAGCGCTTCGAGCGCTTATTTTAAAAACATTATTATTATCGTTAGTAATAACTGGGTCTGTAGATCTGCTGGTTAGAGTATCAGAAGCTGTGGCGGTTATGGGCCAACTCAAACCCAAGTCAAATTTATGTGTGATGAGCTTATGGATTTGTGCTGGGTTAGATGTTGGGTATTTAGGTCCATAGGCTACGTGGACAGGTGGGCCGTATGCTTGTCTGCCACCTCAGTGATATAAACAAAAAGAATAGTTGACTGGGCAAACGTTCAGTCAGACCATTAAAGAATTGTTAATATTATTTACATTTTTAAATATACATGTTATTAAAAAAATACATTTAAAAATATAAAAATAGTGTCCCACCGGCATCGGGTACAGCGACCAAGCTACCGGTGGTTAGGGCTTCAAAGATAAGAACCTCCGCACAATGCGAGCCGTGTCAAGTAGTACTGCTTTTTGCATCACGCCCTTGATCCAGCTGCCCAACGCTAGCCTCTTTAGGTATTGGTCGAGGCTCTTAGCTATAAGACCATTAACGGAGATGACTATAGGAACAATGATTGCCGAATCAATTTCCCACATGTCGACAATCTCGCGTGCTAAGTCCAGATATTTTATTTTTTTATCATTCTCAGCTTTCACGAGATTCTCGTCATGAGAGATTGTGATATCAATAATCATTGCTCGCCGTTCAGATCGGTCTATGACCACAATATCAGGTTTGTTGGCTACAACAGTCCTGTCTGTAATAATAGATCGATCCCAGTACAATGTGATATGACCATTTTCAAGAACTGACTCGGCTACATACCTGTAATAAGGGACCTCAGTATCCACCAGGCGGTATTTCAGAGCAAGTTGCTGATGTATGATTATTATTATTATTATTATTACTAGAATTACGAATAAAAGAATGGAGGGGGAGGTGAGTAGGCAGATCTCATTGATGCCTACTAAATACACAAAAAGATCCATTCAAGTTCGATCGACCCATTTCAGAGAAGTGTCAACACAAATACAATGACACAAAGATGTTTGTATATTATATTAGTTGTTTATATCCTATAGTACACACCTATACCAGCATACTTTGTTTTCTATTCAACACGTTACCGTAACATCAAAAGGAAAGTAAAAAGGTGAGTAGCAAACTGTTTACACTGTTGAGTGATGGTACTTGGTGGAACTTGCTACACATCTTGAACAAAAACACTTGTACTGTTCCACTTATTTATTAATTACACCTGACCGGTTTCGCCTTACGGCATTTTCAAATGTTAGTACATATTTTAAAATATAAAAAAAAAACTTAACTATCTTCACGCTGTATCCCTGACGGGGTAGTCAGAGAGCCTGGTCTGAGAAGTATGCATGGATCGCCAGGCATCGCGATCCATGCATACTTCTTTCGCTTCCTGTAGATTCATTAATCGCTTCATACATGCACGTCTGGGTATCCGAGTACTTTAGACTCTCCCGTTCTTGAGCAATCCGCTCACGTGGTCTTCATATGTAAGTCTTGGTCTACCTTGACTCTACTACTCTTTCTGCCCTCTACTTTCGCACAATATATATTCTTCGTCAATCGTTCTTCACTCATTCGTTGAACGTGTCCAAACCAACGGAGCACACCCTTTTCCAGCTTAATGCTGACACTTTCACTCAAACCTGCCATATTGCGTATCACTTCGTTGCGTTTCCGGTCGGCCAAGGTTACGCCGCACAATTTTCGAAGTGATCGCATCACCACAGTATTCAGCTTACTTTTATGCATCTTCTGACATACCCAGGTTTCGCTGCCGTAAAGCAACGTTGGCACTAGCTCTGCGTTATGAATCGCGAGTCGTGCTTCTTTTACGATGCTTTGTCGCTTTACTAATTGGGACAAAGCACCGTTAACTTTACTTCCGGCAGTTACTCGTCGTTCTACATCCGAATCACGTCTTCCATTCGCACTAAACATACTCCCTAAATACACAATTTCATTCACTTGCTCTAGACATTCCTGATTTATCCAAATCTGATTTACCCAAATAACACACATATTTTAAAATATGTGTGTTAGTGGTAGTGTTTTTGTTCATGTTAAAAAAATAAAATAAAAAAATATATTTATTTTGCATAGACCATTTTAACGGCGCTTACAAAATATCATACACTATTTATAATATTAAAAGTGACCACCGGTTCGGAACGCGGCCCACCTGAGAAGAACCGGCAAAAAACTTAGGTAGGCTTTTTTCTTTTGATGGCCTATTTACAATTTAATATTATTTCACTTTGCCAGCAGATCATTTCCAGGCGTCCCTGTCCTGCAAATAGTCTTAATCGGAGTAATAACCTTTTTCACTAAGCTTTTTTTTATTAACTTTATTAAATATTGTAAGTAGTAAACTTCATTTGATGTTAAAATCGATTCAAGAACTTCATATTCTACACAAAACACTATTGTTCTTTGTAACTACAGCAATTACACGTGCAATAAAAACTTTAATCTCCTTTGCAGACTGCCTTGTTAATATTACACGATTTTCTTGCACTTTATTATAGAAAATACTAACAGCCAGACCAAAATGAAATATTTAAGTTCAAGACTGAATGCTTTTATGATATTACTTGCAGTTTATTGCCGGCGTCTGTATATAATAGATTACTCAGTCGTTTCATTTTAACTGTACCTTTAGCTTCCCATGAGGGATTTGCAGTTGCAACAAAAATATGTAATTGAATTTTCAGTATTGCTAAGCTATTAATTTAAAAAATAAAAAGGTTTGGTGTTCTAGTACTGGTTGTGATTTCTATTCCTTTTGAGCCGGATGGTGCTGACTATACGATCTATTTGATGAAACTAAAAATGTATTTTGTATTATATTTGAAAAGTATTGTATTAGTAGTGTAAAACTACTCTAAAACTCATTAGGAAGGTTGTAAGATATTCCCCAAAATTTAAAGGGATGATCCTTCAGGCAAAGTGATCACGCCTGGAGGGCTGCGCCCAAACAGTTGTTGGGTTAGAGTAATGTTATTTTTCAGCGCATGAACTTGTACTGTTTTACTTATATATTACTAGCTGTCCCGCCCGGCTTCGCCCGTGACATACTTCGAACCCCGTGGCACCCATTTAATTGATAATTTCACATTCACAATAATGTATGAACATTTTACAAATTCATTGATTACTTCTCCGCTCTCCAGTACTCCAGTCTTATAGGTACCTACCTACCCGCACGGCCCGGTCGAATTAAATTCATTTCTTTGCGCCTAATTTTTAATTTGCGATAACTCGTAAGATATTCATTTAATTTGCAAGGTGTAAAAGGACAAAATAATCTTCATGAAATGCTGAAGCCAACTAACGTAGTAAAAATGATAAGGATTAATAGTATATTTGTGTACCTAGCCTTCAAATTACCGCTTAATAATTGCGGTTTTTTTAATGTATTAAAATGGATATAGTATGTTATTCTTAAGAGATAGACATATGTCGTCGCGGACTTTTTTGTAAACCTTTATTACATACACAATTGCACCATACATTATTTTGTTATATCTCAAAGGGTTTAGGTAGAGTTTTTGTTGAACGCTCCCAGACGGCTTATTTTTTCCGACATCCCCAACAAATATCTTATATATAATTTGGTCAAAATATACAAAAACTTAACAAATTATACATAAAAACCTTCTATGAGAATCGTTGCGTAGTTTTAAAGATCTAAGCATACATAGTGACAGACAGCGAAAAGCGACTTTTTTTTATAATAATGTAGTGATATAATGCTGCGATGCAGGATTCTAAGTATCGATGTAGTTGAATAACTTTTCGCTATGTAGCGCGAGTCGCCACACCATTATTGTTTAATCATTCCCTTCCAGCAATTAAACAAGAAATATTATTTAAACATGATAATAAATAAAATTTTATCTGTTTGTAATTTCAAATTACATTTCACTAAATACATATGATACAGTACTTTATTAGAAAAACTATTTTTAATATTTTCCCTTGTCCGTTTGTTCCGGCTAATCTCTGAAATGACTCTACCGATTCACTGGCAGATAGCTGATGTTATAAGAAATAACTTAGGCTGCATTTAATTCCCGTATTGCCACAGGAACGGGTACTACGCGAATGAAATCTGAGCGTCTCTTTATCAAAAATAAAACATAAGAATGGTCTAAGCCACATATGGTACACATAGAACGCTATGAAAATCCCCTCAGCATGGCAAGAACTAACGTGTCACTTTCTCTAATAAACTATTAAAAGAAAATTCTGTGGCCATTCTGAACAGTTTGCCGGGACGTTTTAATGGCTTTGAGATCGCGTGGGAACGCATCGTAAACATTTATTCAGTGTTTGGGGTGTAGGGTGACTATGGTGACGATATTTTTACCATTTTTGCCCGTGTTACTACCAATCGTACTACTAGCAACATACAACTTACTACATCAACATATACATCTTATACCCTACCTCTACAGCTACTAACTCTCTAACCAACAAATCTACAGAGCCAGTCATTACCAACGATAAGAACCTTGACCTTGACCTTATGTTGTTGATAGGTTTTTCCTTTTTAGCCCGTGTTACTATTAATCTTACAAGTAACAGTAACACCGGTAGTTTGTTTCCAACTAACTATTGAAATAAGCGTCCATAGGCTACGGTGACCACTTTCCATCAGGTGGGCCGGATGCTTGTCTGTTACCTCGGTTGTATGATTAAAAAGCAAAAAAATGTTACTACCGTAAAATTAAAATATCAAAAACAAAATGTGATGAATTTTAATGAAGACGTCAATAAGCGTGTTCTATCACCTGTACAACGGTCTGTGCTTTGAGAATTGTTTATATAACGCCCACGAGTACTTTTTATCATATCACTGCTCACCCTAGATAGTGCGTTTACCTCACAATTTGCCTCCGGAGTGCTCGTAAGGTCCGAAAACTCTCAAACAATCCGCAACTTAAATATGCAGACTATCTCTTTATACTAATAAATGATGGTCATTCTATTTTATTTACCATCAAACTGTTGGCAGCTGTTAAATGAACAATACGACGCGACATTTCGTGAGTTTCAGAAGCACATTACTAATGTATTAGTAATAGAGATAGAAGCTTGAATGTAAGGAGAGAACGAGAAAACAACAATGACTGGCACTTGCCGACCACAAGTAGGTTTGAGGAGTACTCCTTGCGAATTGCCGGGTCCATCGCTTCGTAGATAAAGAGGACACAAACAACAGAGGACTGAGACTAGCGAATATTGTCTGTAAGGCATGAAAGGTTTTTGAAAAGATAAAACTTTTAAGTAAAATGCAGTGACAGCTTGCATAAGAATAATAATAATATAATAATATATCTCTTTATTGTACACTAAATAAACAATGAAATAAAGATTACATTATGTGTGCTAATTGTAGGTACAATTGGCGGCCTTATCGCACCACGGCAATATCTTCCAGGCAACCATGGGATGGAGAGAAAATAAAAGGTTAAAATATTAGGGGCAGTTTGGTGTACGCTTATAAATTCTCAGCACTCACTACTTACATAATCAGATAGTGTAGGATAATTAAAGAATTAATGTAATGAAATGAAAAATCTTTATTCATGTAGGTCACAAAGTAACACTTATGAACGTCAAGATTATTGCTTCTACATTTACATTTACTGCCAGATTCGCAAAGCAATAGGTAGAGCCTAAGAAGAATCTCGCAATAAAACTCATGACCACTCTTTTCTCACCGCCAATAATTATATTAGTTTTATTTACATGAAATTAATACAAATTATTCAGTAATGAGTTTATACAAAAGAAACAAAAATCAAATCAAAATGAAAGCTTATCCTAGTTGCCAGTTCTAAGGATAAGCCTACCCTTTATAAAGAAGTAATCTGGCAAGAAACTCCATGGATGCTCTTTTAAAATGTAGATAGCTCTTTTAAAGTGTACATTGTTGAAAAGTTAATAAATTGGTAATTGGGTATCACGCGTGATGAAAAAAAATCCTTATTTTGCAAAAACCATTTTAACGGTGCAAATTAAACGTCATACACTATTTAAAATATTTAAAGTGACCACCGGTTCGGAACGCGGCCCACCTGAGTAGAACCGGCAAGAAACTTATGAAGGCACTTTTATTTGATGGCCTATTTACAATTTAATATTATTTTACTTTGCCAGCAGATCATTTCCAGGCGTCCGTATCGTGAAAATAGTCTTTAACAGAGTAATAACCTTTTTCACAAAGTCATTTCGTTATTAACTTTTTAAATTTAATAGTAGGTGATTGCCCAAGCTGCAGAGCATAGTACCTATAATATAAATAATAATAAAAAAATAAAATACTAAATGTTCATCATCAACTTGGACAAGGCTTTCATATTTCTATGACTGGTCGGGGTGTAACTGTAAACCCCACCGAGATCTTCAGGGCTCAGGCGACCTTACCTACTAACGGTGCACCTGCTGACAAAACCATGTGGACAGTTAAACGTCTATCATAGCCAAATAAAAGTAACCTTAGGCTCATAAAGTGGGTGGTGTTCGGAAGTAACTGCAAAAACACTTTGAAGATTTGTGTTACTGGTCGCAATTCTTATCAAAATAATTTTTCTTACGATTACTAACTTGACTTTTTACTAAATTAATATTGCTCCTTTAAATTCTAACTAAACAAACTATCTTCACGCTGTGTCCCTGACGGGGTAGTCGGAGAGGACAGATCTCCAGGCTTCACGGTCCATGTTTATTTGTTTTGCTTTCTGCAGATTTATCAATCGCTTCATACATGCATGTCTGGGTATCCGAGTACTTTTGACATTTCAGTTTTTGAGCAATCTACTCAAGTGGTCTTCTTAGGGAAGTCTCTGCGTACCCTAAGTCCTTCTACCCTCTACTTTCGCACAATATATATTCGTTAAAATTCGTCAATTGTTTTTCACTCATTCGTTGACGTGTCCAATCCAACGGAGCCCTTTTCCAGCTTAACGCTGACACTTAAATTTAATTAGTCTTTTAATTTTAATCTTGTGTGGGATGCCACATGTGTGGACACCCTGGCACCTTCGCATATTCCTGGCACTGCTAGCTGTGCGGGAGCTGCTGCTGCGTCCACTGAGGCACTCAAACAGCGCAAATACATAAATCTTGCAGGAAATTATGTATTTGAGCCGTTTGCGGTCGAAACTCTTGGTCCGTGGGGTCCTAGTACAAAGCTTCTTTTCAGAGCTCTATCTAAGCTTTTGGTCGATGGTTCTCATGATCAGAAAGCTGGCTTGTACTTGGGTCAAAGGCTCAGCATTACAATTCAACGTGGCAATGCTGCCAGCATTCTGGGTACGGTTGTGGCTGACAGCGATGTGGAAGAGTTTTTTGATGCCTTAATTTTTTTTTTTTATGTAAGTGTGTAAATATTCCTAACCTTCTTTTGTAATATGTGTAAAGTTTATAGTAGCTGTAAGTTGTAAATATTTCTTTTTTAAATACTTCTATATTTGTCTTTGCATTTAAATTCTTATACTTATTGTACTATAGTATATCTACCTATTTTCTACTAAAATCTTCAAACTAAATAACTTGAGCTGGCCAGACGATAGAGATGACAGTTTTCAATTATCGATATAAGTTATATACGATAATTAGTGCAGTACATTATCGATATTATGATGTCGAGACTGCACTTTGGTGCTACAATTAAGCTAAGGATGGGAATAGTGCATTGTATATTTATCGAGTTATAAAGACAAATATTATGAGAAGTTTATGTTACATAGTTCTATTTAGCACTTATTTAAACTAATATTGTACTATAGGATCTATATATTCTTAAATATTTTTCTAAATACATAAAATTATAAGTACAAATCACCCAAACTTTAAAACGAATATTAGCGAATTACACAAATACGAGTTCTGACCTAAGATTTGAACCCTAAACAGTAAATGGCATACGTACGCACTACCGCTATGTCATCTTGATTTTTTCATATTAAAACAATACTATCTTCACGTTGTATCCCCTGGAAAAGTAGCCAGAGCGGACAGACATGAAATCAGGGATCATATTTTAATGTTGTGGTCAGATTCCTTTCCACCAAGCCTTTAACAGAGCCTTGTCTATTTGTCAATAGATGCAGGGCAGCTAAATTACACATTTAGCCTTTTTGTTACCACCTCACTAAAAAGGCAACGGGTTCAAAATTTATTCCAAATTTAACATCTAAAATAGACACATTATATTTTATTAAATTTATTCGGCCCTGTAGACCCACCCCAGTTCCGTGATTCGGAAGGCACGTTAAGCCGTTAGTCCCGGTTGCCAATAAAACGACAGTCGTTAAGCCAAGTTGAAGGCCTTATGGGTGGCTTAAAAAATTTCAACAGCAGGTCGCTGCAGCCTGCACCTGTCCATTTCAATACGGCAATGGGCTCACCACCTGTTACGTGGGACAAAAATGCATACAGTGAAATGTGGGCGTTTAATATGCCTCTGCCTACCCCTTCGGGGATAAAGGCGTGACAATATGTATGTATGTATGTATATTATAAAACAAAGTAGTTTTTCGCTGTCTGTCCCTATGTATGCTTAGATCTTTAAAACTACGCAACGAATTTTGATGCAGGTTTTTTAATAGTTAAGTGATTAATATGGAAGGTGTGTATAATTTGTAATTTTTTTGTATACATTAACTTAATTATAACGATATATGTTGGGAGCCTCGGAAAAAATGAGCCGTCTGGGAGCTTTTAACGAAAACGCTGCCTAAACCCTTTGAGATATAACAAA
This sequence comes from Thumatha senex, assembly GCA_948477245.1. Taxonomy (NCBI): domain Eukaryota; kingdom Metazoa; phylum Arthropoda; class Insecta; order Lepidoptera; family Erebidae; genus Thumatha; species Thumatha senex. The sequence continues at coordinate 12,170,972 of OX419753.1, forward strand.
ATAATGTATCGTGGATTTGTGTATCTAATATAGGTCTACAAAAAACCCGCGACGATATATGTCTATCTGATAGGAATAACATACTATATCCATTTTATTACTTTAAAAAACCAGCAATTATTAAGCGGTAATTTGAAGGCTATTTACACAAATACATTATTAATCCTTATCATTTTTATATGTTAGTTGGCTTTAGTATTTTGTGAAGATAATTTTGGCCCTTTGCACCTTGCAAATTAAATGAATATCTTAGGAGATAAAGCAAAATCAAAAAAAAAATGCGCAAAGAAATTATTTTCGTGTAACCAAATTCGACCGGGCCGTGCGGGAGTAGGTACTTGAGAGCGGAGAAGTAATCAAGTAATTTAGAAAACGATTATACCTACATTGTTGTGAAATTAATAAATGACGGGAATAAATGGGTGCCACGGGGATCGAAGTATGTCACCGGCGAAGCCCGCCCGGCCAGCTAGTATCAAATAAAACTAAAATATTTTTTTAACATTGCAAAATTATTTCTAAAACTAAAATGTAGATAAGATATCGATATGTGAATGCAATTTCCCATCACTCAATATACCAATACTATAATTTTCGTACAAAATACTGCACTTACCGCGTGGTTACTTTCGATACAAACTCGCAACCCTGGTAGTTATAGGTTGTTCTTTTTATTATTTTATTCTGAAACAAATGCTGTTATATTTATTAAAAAAAAATTATTAACCATGGGCCACATGCTTTAAAATTTTTTATTGCCATTTTTTTTTATATTATTTTATGGCCTGGTTACGAAGACATTTTAGTCAAATCTTATTTTTTATATCATATTTCTTCAATCTTATCTTCTAATTAGTCCTGTCCAGTCTTTGTCGATGTCGTGTCCTCGGTCCTAGGTCCTTGCCCTCAGTATAATGGTGATTCTTATACTGAGGTTTTCAGTGGACTTTTCGCGGCAAGAGAGACAACAGCATTTCACTGCATATATATCATTGTCTTTCACTATAGCACGTTAACACAACTTTTATGTCCAAGAAACCACCACTTCCGCACAGAAAACAAGATAAATGCACTAGTTTTAGAAAATAATATACAGCAAGCGTCCGCACTTGTCACTCTTCCCGCCAAAAGTCCTTATGATGCAATTTATATGCAGTGATGCTACAGAAAAAAATTGCTCTAAATCCCGTTGCTTATAAATTCTACAATAATGCAAAAATATTTGGCCAATTTGTCGACATTTATGATTACTGCTTCGCTCTCCAGGTTAGTAGCATTATGATATATAGCCTTCCTCGATATTTGGACTATTCAACACAAAAATATGTTTTTCAAATCCGATCAGTATTTTCTAGCGCTTTCAACCAAACAAACAAAATCTTCAGCTCTATATATTAAATATAGATTTAGAGCAAGGCGTCTTTAGAATAGCGCGATATTAAATCCTGTATTAAAAATTGCTCTGCGGTTATGTATTTCAATTCCACCGCAATTGTCAAAAAACAAATACATTTTTCTCATTTACGGAATAAAATTCATCCCAGTTAATTTCAAATGAGGAAGCAGATCTACTTGTCTGATTGAGCCATAAGAATTTGCCCTATCATAGTCGAAAAAAAAATACAAAAATTTGAAAGGAGTATTAAATATTTTAACAAATTCAAAAGAAGAAGTCGAAATACAGAAACTCTACATTTTCCACGTCTCTATTTTTGCATCAACCTGTACATCTATAATAAGGGCGCACGTACACTGGGATGTATATTTAAATTTGATGCGAGACGCCACAGCCAGCCTCTCAAGTATACATATACAAATATACACAAGTATACATTTCGGATACACCTGTAATGTCTGCTTCGAAATGGTTTAGATACGTGATCGTAATAGTTAGATATAAGAGTTGGTTTACATGGAAATTGTTATTTTTTTCATTATCTTAACTAGTACTAAGATACTGATAAAAGATTCTTCGCATTTTCATTAACAGATAAAAAAATCAATTAAGTTTATTTTATACTAGTATGCACTCGTAGATGCCATTTTGTTTGATTACTTTTTGCCATCTTGTAGGTATGCTATGTGATCAAGCCCATTCCTGTAGAAATGTTGGGACTTCTGTTTAAAAATCCTCTCGTTCATGTTAATATGTTAATTCAAAACTCTCTTAATTTTTGCTGAGTGTCTAAGGATGTGTAAGATGAAAAGCCACACCCCTTTATTAAATCCAGCCTCTTAACTTTTTGCTATAACATAATTTACATATTATAATTATAACATAGGCTTCTTAGAAATATTTTTTGAAAAAACCACACGACACAATGATGGACAGGCTAAGTTTCATATGCATATCCAAAGTGAGCTTGTCACCAACCAAGTGCCAAATTTTGCCACGCATGCAGTTTGTTGTGACGAACGACTGTCGTCTATCCAACCAATACTTATTTGGGCCGCGGTTATGTAGACTGAGGCACCGAATATTTTGGTAGGGCCCTGTTACAGTCAGAACCATGTAAACCATGCTTAATACCGAATATCGCTTTATCAATCTTTGTAACCGATAGCTCAGTGAGGCGGATGAATTGATTTAATACGAGATCTTGTTTACCGATTGAGGTAAAATAAATTGTATTATGAACATTATACTATATTTGGCAGCCTAGAGTTAGGAAGCAACTGGGAATACGCTAAGATGAAGGAAGAGGGTCTATTTCGTGATATTTGTAAATTACCAGCTTAGTTGCGTTTTACTGTATCTACCACGGTGAGTGTTCTGAAGAACTCTTTCACTTGGTTCCACCCTTTCCTTTCCGTTCTCGTACAACACGGGCGGGGCAGAGATGTCATCACAATTATTTCCACAGTGTGGGACATAATTGTGCCCAGAACCGAAAGATTCTTGTGTCTTTCTTGTGTCGCACCATAAAAGCATGGAGCTCTGCCAGCGCACGAGTTTCCCTCCGCTTAAAATCCTGGGTCCTTTAAGAGAAGCGTGAAATGGCATATTTCTAGGCCGTCAACCGTCAAACCTGGTCGCTATCGGGGCCCTACCGGCTGGGATAATGGCCCTCAATCACAGATAGTCGTCTGTCCTTTCGAGTTATTCATAAACTCGCACAAAGAAACATAATATGATATACCGATTTATGTCAATTAGGCCAACTGTTATTTAGGAAAATTATGTTACTTTTAAACTAAGACGTTAGAGTGGTTATAAATGGTATGCAAAATAACCATTTTATAAAACTAACTAGTTGACGCTCGCGGCTTCGCCCGCGTAGAGAAGTTTTCCAGGTCCCGTTTCCAACAGGAACTTTACCCGGGATAAAATGTAGCCTATGTGTTAATCTGATATATACCATTGATACTATACCATTACGTAAACCGACGTAAACTGTATAAGCGCGCATATTTTTTAAATAGTTGGCCACTTAGGCATACTTTTTTTTCAGGAAAGCCTCTGAAACTATCTCTAAACACTTATTTGTATCAATTTTAAAGTTAAAAATTGAAGTTGAATTGTTTTTTAAAAGTACAAGTGGAACTCGTATTATTTACTGTGTTTCTATTGGTGTAGTTTGTGATGAATATTAAAACACAAACAAAAAAAAAACGTGTATTTTGTAGCTGTAGTGTAAATTAACGTACAGTAAAGTATACTGTTTTTGATTGTACTTTGCGCCTGTGTGCGAATTGACGACGTGAAAACGTAATTAAATTCAAAAGTGTCATCTCGCACTAATAACCCGTTCTTACCATCAGGCTGGCGCGCCATTTCGACGTATCAAGTATAAAAAAAATTAACATCTCATATCCCTAAGTCAGACAACTTTAGGCCCATAAGTCCTTCAACTTGACTTGAAACTGCAATGTTACTGGCAACCGGGACCAACGACTTAATGTGCCTTCCGAATTATAAAAACACCACAAAGCTAGACCTATCTGAGGACCAGCTAAATCGACAGATGCTTTTACTGAACAAGAGATAGAGCGATTCTTCCTTTATCATAAAAGTGCATATTTTTAAACCAATGAGGTGGCAGACAAGCAAACGGTCCACCTGATGGAAAGTGGTCGCCGTAGCCTATGGACGTTTGCAACACCAGAGGTAATAAATTGTTTGTACACCTGTACACCATATCGACTACCTCGGTGGCGCAGTGGTATTGTATGCAACTGTCGCGCTGAGGTCCCGGGTTCGATTCCCGGGTCGGAACAAATATTTGTGTGATCATGCGGATTATATTTGTTTCGGAGTTTAGGTGTTTGCTATGTATGTATATAAATATATATAAGTAAGTTTATCAGTTGTTTAGAATCTAGCCTCAAGCGTTGATTGAGTATTGAGAAACGTTCTGGAATACGGATCTTAGTGTTCTGTAAAAGATTTTGCCTTATTAAATCTAGTCTCAAGCGTCAATTTAGTATTGAGAAACGTTCTTGAATACGGACCTAAGTCATCTAAACTCTCGACTTCGAGTTCTTCTTAACTTCTTTCCACGAATTACATCAATTTTGCTAAAAGTCATTTAAAGAACGAGTCACTAGCTTTATTCGAGATATGCGCATTAAATTATTCAGATTAACTATCACTAAATATAACGCTAATTTCATACTTAGCCCTGTGTTAAATCGAAGACACATATTACAATAAATAAATATTGTGGGACACTTTTTACACATCGCCATCTAGCCCCAACTAAGATATAAGCTTGTACTATGGGATCTAGAGAACTGATAACATAGTTATATATTTCTAAATACATACATATTTCTCATAATTTTTTAATAAAGTGGAAAAGGACAATTTGATTCGAGACAGGGATGATTCTCTGTCTCGAATCAAATTGTCTTTTTCCACTTTATTAAAAATTTATGAGAAATTTAGAAAATAATTGCTTTAAAAATTTATCTACATACATATTGTAAATAGAAAACACCAGAATTCCGAAACAAACATTTGTGCAATGCACAAATATTTGTTCCAAGCCGGGAACTACGCCACCGAAGCAGTCAAAAATAACACTTCCCATAATCTTTAAAACAAATCTGCCAGTTTTAGAAATAATAACATAAGTAATACAATAAATTAATAAACTCAATATCAAAGTTATTAAACGGTTAACACATGCGACTTCCCCATGCGTCTACGTTTCGTTCCACGCAAAACTTTTCCTATAAAACAATTTCCCTTCAAGTTGTAATCCTATACTCTCTTTTAAAATGATTTTGAGCCCCGTAGAGGACTGAAGAAATCGATTTTGGATAAAAGACAAACTCCCTTTTAAAGGAATTTATATATTGATAATAATTTTCTTCTTTGTAGAGAAATAGGTCTTTTGATCTATTTAAGTGCTCGGAGTCCTAACTCAGTGTAAGAATTTCATTTTGATTTCATCAAATACATCACTATGATTGGTTTTATTTAAAAAAAAACCAAACTGTTCTACTTATATCTTACTACGGGGTAGTTCAATTATTAGGTCAAATGATTTTTTTCGTCTTGAACGAAAAGTAAGGCGAAACCAGACAACCCGGAGCGTCAGGCAATAGACAGTCGGTCCCTGCGACCGTGTGAATTTAGACACGTTAAAAACAAAAAAAGGATGTGTGTGTGTGTGTGTGTACACGAGTTAGAAGTTATACTTCTTAGCGTAACAAGATAACAATAAATATACTCTAGTTTTGAAGAATTAATAACAGAGTGGCGACCGTGTCCTTAGTTGTTCCCGCCAAAAACCTAAAAAAACGAGAACTTTACACTCAAATGAACAACAACCACAGAATAGACAATATAATACCAAGACGGAATAATTTAACCAATTTCCTCACCTCAAACCTTCGAATAACATCTCAAGTAAAATAAAATATTAATGTCTCTGCCCCTCCCATCGTAAACATGTGCCGTAACGTTATTTGCGTCGAATTATGGGACACTAGAGCAAGGGGACCGTACTGTTACTTTTTGACATGAAATGGAACGTATAACATTACTTTTTTTATAATATCTAAAGTGGCAAAGATACGTCAGCCATACTGCCTAATTCTTAACGTGAATAAAATGATACAATCATTTGTGAATAATCATCAGTGAATAAAATGATACAATCATTTTATTCTTACATACATACATAGTCACGTTTTTTTCTTCAAAGGTAGGCAGAAGCATGCTATATAAATTCCAAGTTTTATCTAAATAATCTAATAATTAAAGCTGAAGAGTTTGTTTGTTTGGTTGAACGTGCTACTTTCATAAACTACTCGTTCGAATTGATTTTTTTTGTGTTGGTAAGTCCATATATCTAAAAAGGCTAGTATAACCTATACTAGCCTTTTTAGATAACATCACGCTGCTACTAAGGAGAGCGCAGCAGAATTCATAAATATCAACATATCGAGTAAATTTTGTAACAAAATTTATAAGCTACGACATAAAATGATGTCACGTCACGGGTTTGAGTACTTCTCAGGCGAAGTCGTGGATGACAGCTAGTCAGTTGTCCCCCGTATTTGTAGGTGAGTTTATTGCTATAAAAAATTGAAAAGGAATATGTTATGATTATAAATGTTGTCACAAATTTTCGAGTAACTTATAAGGTTTTCAACTTTGAGTCACAGTGTTGTGACTGTTCGGTGGCGCAGTGGTAGTGTATGCGACTGCCGCGACTGAGGTGCCGGGATTGATTCTCTGGTGAGAAAAAAAAATGTGTGATCCACAAATGTTTGTTTCGGAGTTTGGGTGTTTCCGATGTATAATATGTATGTATTTAGAAATATATAAGTATGTTTATCAGTCTTCTAGATCCCATAACACAAGCTTATATTAGCTTATTTTGATATAGGACGGCGGTGTGTAAAAATAAATGTCCCAAAGTTTCCAATTAATATGGTTTTTGAACTAAATATTTTATAAATATTATTGTGTGTTAATTATTAAGTTTTTAACTTACCAAATAATGACTATAGCTTGTGCAACTCAGCTGAAACTTTTCAAGCAAATTCAAGGTAAATAAGCAAGATGGCTTTTTTACGTGTGGATGCCATACAGGGGGCCACGCTACTATTTTACAATAGAAAGCCGATCTATTTACCATGTTTGGGTACAACCGCGATATAGAATACTATATCGCGGTTGTACCCAAACATGGTAGTTAACTAAATCTAAAAACAAATATCACAATCGCACTTCACAATCCGCAGAATAGAACCAGATTCACTGTTTTTAACTATCAAAATGTTAGTAGACTACCAATAATTCAACTTACAAGCTGCCACTAACACGTCACGTGTTAGTAGAATTCTATCGGCCGGTCGATAGAAGTCTATTGGTGCGTGATTTCAATAGTGGACTACGAAAACTATCAATATTTTGCCGTCGGCTTTCTATTGAGCGATGATTTCGATTCTATTCTAACACGATTCAAATAGTAGACTTGGCCCCAGGATTCCTATCGACGACTGAAATCACACTGTGCTCTTTCATTTGATCTATACAACCCAACATAGCACATGGCCTGATGCACACTTTGCAGTTTTATTTAAGCGCCAAGCCCTTTCTGGATTCAAAATCTGTGGAAGAACGGGTACATATGTTCTTCCAACACAAAGGGAGGATTCTCCGACCAGGCAACGTGATCACACCTGACAGGCCACAGCCAGTTGATGTTGGACTTTTGTTGATATCATGCTTCAGTGCGTAAACTCTCAATGCGCGATGTAGGATTCTAGGTATCGATTTAGATCGACATCTCTTGGGGCTGGTCTCCACAATCTACATTTTAAAACCCAGAGTTCAACTTGATTAACAGTTGTCACTGTATTTGCCTTTTTTCGACATTGTTTGAAAGTGACAATACTGATGATTTTAATAAAACTTACGCACATTGAATAAAACGTATTAAACAAAAAAAGTGTGTGTGTCATTATGTACACGCGTTAGAAGTTATACTTCTTTGAAGTAACAAGGTAAAATCATAAAAAAAAAAAAACTTTTCCAAAATTTTTATCTTTTTCCTTATCTTACGTTTGTAAAAAAGAGTCAAAATCCTGATCGATCAAAAATGTTCTATGTTTGTCTAATAATTAACATAATTGACTTTTAACATAAATGACTGCCTCTGTGGCGCGGTCGAAGGGCATCCGACTGCTACGCAAGAGGTCGTGGGTTCGATTCCAACCTAGGATAAAACTTTGTGTGATGAGCACGATGGTTTATTCTGTGTCTGGGTGTTATATATCTATAATATGTATGTATTTAGAAATATATAAGTATGTTTATCAGTTATCTGGTTACCACAGTACAAGGAATCAGATGGCGTTGTGTGAGTTGTCCCAACAATATTTATAAAAAAAGAAAGAAAAAAAAAATGGTGGCTAGGCCGAAAGGGTGGCAAAGGCATATTATACGCCCACATCTCACAGTGTGCGTTCCTGTTCCACGTAATAGGTGGTCAGCCCATTGCCGTGTTGAAATAGAAAGACGCAGGTTGTGGCCACCTGCTGTAGAAGGTTTTAAGCCGCCCATAATGTTTTTAACTTGGCTTAACTACTGCGATTTTACTGGCTACCGAGCCCAAAGACTTAACGTGCCTTCCGAAGCACGGAAACGCTCGCAAATGCCACAAACTAGTAAAAAAAGATAATTTTCATTCAAAAATCAATTCTGTATTTGATTGTGTTAATCTTCTTTTGAGGCTTACTTTATGTTTATCTAAGTAACAACATTGATCTCCATTATATTTTTTAAGACCACTGAGGTGGCAGACGCTTGTCTGCCACCTCCCTGCCGTACGCTTGTACGGCCCACCTGATGGAAAGTCGTCACCGTAGCCTATGGACGTTTGCAACACCAGACGTGCAGCACTTGCGCTGTCAACCCTTTATAAACCTTCTAAGACCCTTTTGAAGAACCCCATACTGCAGACGTTATATCCACGGTTTGCAGCACTTATGCCTCGTCTGTTAATCATGTCCATACAAATCGTAATAACAGGAGATTTGCCATGCAGGATCATTTATGTACATACATACATACATATCATCATGCCTGTCTCCCATCGGGGTAGGCAGAGACTATGACTTTCCACTTACTACGATTCTGGCATACAACCTACGCTTCTTCTACTTTCATAAGTGTTTTCATACAAGCTCGCTGGTTAAGGGTACTCCTGACCTGGCCTTTTGTCAACAGTTCTTCAATTTGATTGGCATGCGTACGCCGAGGTCGAACCCTACCAGTTTGCCCATTCACTCTCGCCACATATATCTGCTTCGTCAGTCTATTTTCATCCATCTTTTCCACGTGTCCGAACCATCTAAGCATCCCTTTTTTTATCTCAGTCACTACATCTTCTGTCATACTGCAATGATACCTTATCACGATGTTCCTTTTTTTTCATCAATTTCATTTATGTGTCGCTGCAAATGCTCAACGTGCTCAAGATTAGTCGAAAACGGCACGTCGGTCAAAGAGGGTTCTTTAGATCCCCATCGCGAAGTTTGCTTACAATAGGTATAGCGTTTTTAGGTGAAAACTTAACTTAGGCGTAACTTTGGCCGACCGAATACGTAACGCAGTGATACGCAATATGGCAGGTTTAATGAAAGTATCAATGTTAAGCTAGAAAAGGGCGTGCTTCGTTGGTTTGGACACGTCCAACGAATGAGTGAGGAACGATTGACGAAGATTATATATTGTGCGAAAGTAGAGGGTAGAAGGGGTCAGGGTAGACCGAGACTTACATATGAAGACCACGTGAGCTTATTGCTCAAAAACGGAAAAGTCAAAAGTACTCGGATACCCAGACGTGCGTGTATGTATGCAAGTTACTATTATATTATTTTTAACCTTAGTTATGAATCCTCCATTTATTTGTGAAACTTGCATGACAATCTTTTCAGATAGTTTTTAAGATTATCGCAAAAAGAGATATAATATAAGGCTAAAATTGGCTTCTAAAAGACTTTAAATGCTGAAAAATATGTCTATTTATATATATATATACATACTTAAAAAAAACGTCGCATGTTATTTAAAAAAACAATAGAACAGCCACAGATAAATAAAAAAGGTGTTTCGAATTTCGAACTACTGAGGTAAATGAAAGCTGAAGTAAAGTTTTAAAACTGACTGTTTTATGGGCAAAGGAAGTTTTACAGACAGCCTATGTGTTTCGTCTATGTATAGCTTAACAGTGTACACGCCCACTTTGCACCACAAGGCGTGGCAATGTATGGGCGTGGTGTCGAATACCTCTGATGTTAGAGTTATGGACATGGCAGTATTTTTTCAGAGCCTTTGCTAGTGTTTTGAAAAGGATTTTTAAATACTTGATAGTTTGTGGTGCTTTTATTTTGGAAAAATAAATAATAAATATAACTATCGTTGGGACAACTCACACAACGCTATCTGATTCCAAACTAAGCAGAGTTTGTACTATGGTAACTGATAAACATACTTATATATTTCTAAATACATACATATTATACATAAATAACACCTAGACAAATAACAAACCATCGTGCTCATCACACAGAGTTTTATCCTGGATGGGAATCGAACTCGAACTTGAAGCGCTCGTGGCCCCGCGGACGTAGTGTTCTTAAAACTTTCTGTAAACGATCACTGCGTTAAGTAACTTTCACTATGGCTGGTCCTCGGATGGGTGACCACATTGTGGCATTTATATTTGCGAGCGTTTCCGTGCTTCGGAAGGCACGTTAAGCCGTTGGTCCCGGTTGCCAGTAACTTGGCAGTCGTTAAGCCAGTTGAATGCCTTTTGAGCGGCTTGATAAATTTCAACAGCAGGTCGCCACAGCCTGCGCCTGTCCATTTCAACACGGCAATGGGCTCACCACCTGTTACGTGGGACAAAAAGCAAAAAAGCATATGGTGAAACGTGGGCGAATAGTACGCCTCTGCCTACCTCTTCGGGGATAAAGGCGTGAAAGTATGTTATATTATGTATGGAATCGAACTCACGACCTCTTGCGTAGCAGTCGGATGCACTCCCACCGCGCCATAGTGGCAGTAAAAATCCTTTCTGTGCTTTTCGGAAGACAGTTGATCTCGGCTACCAGTAACATGGTAGTCTTTCAGCCAAGTTGTAACGCTTTAGGTGACAATTCACAACACAATTTGTTTAATTTCATTCACACTACATTTCAGATATTTTTGCCGTTCAAACGTAGCTCATTTAATTTATTTATTTTTACTCTTTATTGTATGCCAAGTGAATTAAAATTAGTATAAATACATTTCGTAAGATTAGCAGTACAATTATGGGCGGCCTTATCGCTAAAAGCGATCTTTACCATGCGACCTTTGGATGGAGAAAGTTGGTTAAAAATAATAAATGTTAGTTGTGTGGCCGTACTTCCATTACCAATATCCTAAAACTAAAGATACAAATAATTGCGATTTATTAATAAACATAGCTCATATTGATCTTGTATAATTATATCCGTAGGGTTTCTCTTTTAGGATTTACACCTTGTTGTTGCTCAAAAAGTATAGGAATAATTGAGAAAAGGCCAGATCAAGAGGACCCTTAACCAGCGAGCGTCTATGAAAACACTTATGAAAATAGTAGAAACGAAAGTTGTATCCCAGAATCGTGGCAAGTGGAAAGCCGTAGTCTCTACCTACTCAATGGGAGACATGCGTGATGCTCATTTTATCTTCAGATTAGTTTATTACTCAAGTCCCTCTATCTTCTCCTGGGACTTCACGGAGATTGAACTCAGTGTAACTTTTTTGATCTTGGTCATTGCTGTAGATCCTGATGGTTTACAGGAGTCACAGTAATGGGAATGCGGGTGGGATTAGTCCCATGACTATTATGTATGCAAGTATTAAGTTTTCAGTCCGAGACTACCAGGACTTTAATTGGTCGTGCTAATTAGTGTCTAGCACATAAGACCTTTTAGCCTTTTTGTTACCACCTCACTAAAAAGTCAACGGGTTCAAAATTTCTTCCAAGTTTAACATCTAAAATAGACACAATTAATTACATTTATTTGGCCCTTTAGACCCACCCCAGTTCCGTGCTTCGGAAGGCACGTTAAGCCGTTGGTCACGGTTGCCAATAAAATGTCAGTCGTTAAGCCAAGTTGAAGACATTTAAGCAGCTTAAAAATTTCAACAGCAGGTAGCAACAACCTGCGTCTGTCTATTTCAACACGGCAATGGACTCAGCACCTATTACGTGGGACAGGAATACACATGGTGAAAAGTGGGCATATAATATATATGCCTCTGCCACCCCTTCGGGGATAAGGCGTGATAGATAAATAAAATATAATAAGTATTAAGTTTCAATTGCAGGTGTGTAGGGAATTTGGGAACCTGGTTTCCAGGAGTCACAGTAATGTATACTGTTCGCTTTAATCAGTCCATGGTTTACTTAAACTTATTTTTATTATTATACTAGTTGACGCCCGCAGCTTTGCCCGCGTATAAGTTTACCCGTTCCCATTTCCGACAGGAACTTGTTCCCGGGATAAAAGTAGTCTATGTGTTATTCTGATGTATCCTACTAATATTATAAACGCGAAAATTTGTAAGAATGGATGTTTGTTACTCTTTTACGCAAAATCTACTGAATGGATTTTTATGATACTTTACAATACGGGAAACGGGAACGGGAAAACTTCAGCACGCGCCTGAAGCCGCGAGCGTCAACTAGTAAGCTGTATTATTGTAAAATTTCATTAAAATCCATTCTGTTGTTTTTACGTCATAAAGTAACAAACATCCATTCTTACCAACTTATTTTTACGAAAATCAAAATTTGCCCATATCTTATTATCGTGTTGAATCAGGACCTTGATTTTTACACACCTTATAGCGACTATAGCCTTTATTATCAGGTATAAATTTCAACTTGCTAGATTTACCCGTTCTTGAGAAAATCGACAGTGACATTCGGACAGACAGATAGGCAAGAAAAAGATCTCATAAGGGTTCCTTTTATACCTTTTAAAGAACAGAACCCTAAAAAGACCCTAAGTGTCATCAAACAAACAACATGATTGACGTAATGTTGACACATCACAAATAAAAAAATAAAGTCCATGTAACTATGTGCTAATATCATCTATACTAATATTATAAAGCTGAAGAGTTTGCTTGTTAGTTTATTTGTTTGTTTTTTTGGTTGAACGCGCTAATCTCAAGAACTACAGATCGGATTTCAAAAATTCTCTTTGTATTGGATAGGCCATTTATCGACGAAGGCTATATGCTATATATCATTACGCTACTACCCTGGAGAGTGGAGTAGTAATCATAAATGTCAACAAATCAGGGAAATTTTCATACATGTCTGTAAAAGTAAAAGCGACGGGATCAAATGGATGCGACGGGGGTTCAAAATATGTCACGGGCGAAGCTGCGGGGGCTGCTGGTCACAAATAAAATAAAAAGAAACCGAGTCCCAAACATACTTATAAATATGCATTAATAAAATACCTTACCTTTTTTTTAATCATTTTACAATCCCACCTCCTAAATTTCATTCAAGAGCTCACCCTGCTTCGTACATCCACGAGAACCGCAACTAGGCGTGTCCTTATCGCTATTGGCGAGCTCCTCAATCGATATTCTGCCATGAATGTTTCATACTAAGGTTTATAGAGAGATTTAGCATTACGACCGTCCTCTAGGGGTATGGTAGAGGCTAGTCATATTTTTTCTGCAGGCAATACGGATGTAATCTTGTTCGGATGAGAGAAGGCTTGAATTTATTGGGTTATCTGAAATATTGGGGTTTTAAGGATTATTTATACTTTTTGTAATAAGATCACCTTTTTGGTCCAGATATTCAAAGATTGGATGCCATCTGTCGTAGTTTATTATACTAAACTAGTTGATGCCCGCGGCTTTGCCCGTGTAGAGAAGTTTTCCCGTTCCCGTGCCCCACCAGAACTTGTTCCCGAGATAAAAAGTAGCCTATGTGTTAATCTGATGTATAAACCATATTACTGTAAAGTTTCTTTAAAATCTATTCAGTAGTTTTTAAGTGAAAGAGTAACAAACATCCACATAATCTTTCGCATTTATAATATTATTAAGATATCTAGTGGACAGCCCGCGGCTTCGTTCGCTTAGAAAAGTTATCCCGTTCCCGTTTACCACAGGAACTTGTCCCGGGATAAAAAGTTGCCTATGTGTTATTCTGGTGTATAAGCTACATTGTTGTAAAGTTTCATTAAAATCCGTTCAGTAGTTTTTATGTGAAAGAGTAATAAACATCCATACAAACTTTCACATTTATAATATTAGTAGCTTTCCCGCCCGGCTTCGCTCGTGACATTATTCGAACCCCGTGGCACCCATTTAATCCCGTCGTTTATTAATTTCACATGGCATCGCCCGTGTAGATAAGTTTTTCCGTTCCCGTTTCCCACAGGAACTTGTTCCCGGGATAAAAAGTAGCCTATGTCCGTCTCCTGGCTCTAAGCTACTTCCCCACCAATTTTCAGCCAAATCGGTACAGCCGTTGTTGAGTTATAAATAGTGTAACTAACACGACTTTCTCATATATATATGGAAGATTAAGATTGTAGTACACTTTTATTAACAGCGCCCTTTAGCCCAATATAAGCTACTAGATGACTTTCATAGCTTCGCCTGCGGTAAGTTCAAACTCCTGTCGCACCTATTTAATCCCGCCGTTTATAAATTACTAGTTAACGCCCGCGGCTTTACCCGCGTAAAGACGTTTTCCCGTTCCCGTTTCCCACAGGAACTTGTTCCCGGGATAAAAAGTAGCCTATGTCCGTCTCCTGGCTCTAAGCTACCTCTCCACCAATTTTCAGTCAAATTGGTTCAGTGGTTTAGGCGTGATGCATATTATAGATACATCCTGCAGATGGCTTTGTGTGAGTTGTCCCAACAATATTTATTTTATTTATTTATTTTTGATGGTCTTCTAACATTTTGACAGCTAAAAACAGCGATTCTGGTTCTATTCTACGGCTTGTCAATAGTAGACTCGGTCCTCAGAACCAACGGCTTAACGTGCCATGCAACACTGAAACTCTCGTAAAAGTAAATGCGACAAACTGCCACTGATCTTAAGACTGACATTACCGTAATATGTTTACGTAGTGATCGTTGGGGGCCGAGTCTACTATATTCCAATGGATAGTCATTCTAGTTCTATTCTATAGCGGTTCAATCGCGATTAGTCCAAAACTAGGTAGTCTACTAAAACCAATAGATATTTCATAATCACACTTGACAAGTTGCAGAATAGAAACAAAAATATTAATATATTATACTACTAAATATGCAAATTAAGAGTTCTTTTTATTACAGGCGTTACACGTGTTAATAACATTTATTGTAAAAAATAAATAAATAAATATCCATCACGCCTTTTCCCCGAAGGGGTGGCAGAGGCATATTATATGCCCACTTTTCACCGTGTGGATTCCTGTCCCACGTAATAGTTGGTGAGCCCATTGCCGTGTTGAAATAGACAGACGCAGGTTGTGGCTACCTGCTGTTGAATTTTTTTAAGCCGCCTATAAGGCCTTCAACCAGGCTTAACGACCGCCATTTTACTGGCAACCGGGACCAACGGCTTAACGTGCCTTCCGAAGCACGGAAACGCTCGCAAATGTAAATGCCACAAAGTGGTCACCCATCCGACGACCAGCCATAGTGAAAGTTGCGTACCTCAGTGATCGTTTACCAAACACTGAGACCGCGGGGCCACGAGCGCTTCAATTTATTATATATATTTATTAAGTCCATTAGAGCGCAATTGTTATAGTAGACTACGAAAACTGTAATTTTTTTCTGTCCACTCTCTATTGAGCGCCAATATTTATTTTATATCTATTCTATTCTGACGCGATTGAATTAGTAAACTTGGCCCCCAGAACACTGAGTTAGCGGGGTCATGAGCGCTTCAAAGTCTTCTTCTACTTTGCGTATTCCCAGTTACTTCCAAACCCTACCTAGATTTGGAGCCTGGGGTCTGCCTTTATTGACTGCTGCTAGCAGTCAATAATTAGATATCTTCTATCTATACTAATATTATAAAGCTGAAGAGTTTGTTTGTTTGGTTGAACGCGCTAATCTCAGGAACTACTGGTCGAATCTGAAAAAAACTTTTTGTGTTAGATAGCTCATTTATCGAGGAAGGCTATAGGCTATATATTATTACGCTACTACACTGGGGAGCAGAGCAGTAGTCATAAATGTCGACAAATCGGGCAAATTTTTATGCATCATTGTAGAATTTATAAGCGACGGGATTAAATAGGTGCGTCGGGAGGTCGAAATATTCCACGGGCGAAGCTGTGGGGTCATCTAGTACTAATATATAAAGCTTTATTTCTTTGGTTGAACGTGCTAATCTCAAAAACTACTGGTCCGAATTCAAAAAAATTGTGTTGGATAGTCCATTTATCGAGAAAGGCTATAAGCTAAATATCATCACGCTACTACGATTTGTTCTAAAGTTTTCAGTTAAAAGTTTTCTTTCTCAAACCGAAAACTACCCAATTTCTCACAATCTTGCTATCTTTTTTGTCCATTCAAAGTTTGCCTTTAAGAAATGGCTCTTAGCGATAAGGCCACCATTTGTACTTTTTCATGCATTACGATTCGTTGTTATGTAATTTATGTTGGTGAACAATAAAGTTTTACTTACTTACTTACCACCCAGGAGAGTGGAGCAGTAATTATAAATGTAGTTGTCATTTATAATTACTGCTCCACTCTGAATCCGTCAAATTTTCATACGTTTTTGAAAAGCATAAGTAAAAGCGACGGGATCAAATGGATTGAGCGACTGCAGTCTGATCTCCCAACCCTGTACGGGCGACTGCGTCATTTCCTTGTCCGTTGACCAGCTGGTGCACCGCTAGCAGAAGCTCTCTTGGACCCTAAAAATATTGGTGGAGGCTCTTACACCTTACACGAGTGCTTCAAAGTAATATTATTCAGACTGTTCTGTTTCAGTATTGGTACAATCATCAGAAGAATACTGTTAGGTAGTCGAACTGCAGATCGAGTGAATACGCGTTAGTGTGGGGAACGGCAGGGAGGATTGACTTCACCGAAATTGTTTAATTTGTATGTGAACCGCCTGATTGAGGAGTTGAGTAGTACCGGGATTGGATGTCAAATAGATGGTATTAGTGTTAATAATATTATCTACGCGGATGACACGGTCCTGCTCAACCCCTTAATCAAGGCGTTGCGCAAATTGCGTTGGATTTGTGAACGGTATGCCATGGGCTCAGATAAAATGTGAAGAAAAGTGAGGTTATGATTTTCAAAGCATCCAAAAAAGACTATTCAGATGTACCACCCAATTTACTCTATGGTACCCTATTAAAAAGGGTCATTTCCTTTAAGTATCTGGGCCATTGGGTCACGGAAGACCTTAAAGATAATATGGATATTCAAAGAGAACGTAGGGCTTTGGTCCAAGACGGTGGCATGATGTGAACTTTTCACGCACGCCCCACGCCCCATGAAGCCGGATATACCCGAACCAAACTCCAAAGAATCGGGATAGCACCCGAACCCTTAGGTGGGGCCGCGGTGGTAGCCAAAGTCTGCCGGGAGCAATAGGATATCTTTCCGAGCAGTCCCCCGAGGAGTCCGGCAATAGACAGTTAGGCAGAGACCGTGTGGTTTTAGCCGGTTCGAGTCCGGCATGACATTCGAGGGGACTTCCACACGTTAAAAAAAAGGGCATTGTCTGTTCGCTGTAATATGTTGGCTTGTAGATTTTCACGATGCACTAAAGAAGTGAAGATCACACTAGAGTATTCTGCCAGACTTTTTACACATGCAGTTTGTAGGTCTATTACACGCAAGGGACAAACAATGCCCTTCGTGTGCATTACAATAATACATGCAGGGTGCTTATAGGGCTGCCTCGATACTGTAGCGCGAGTGGTATGTTTGCGTCTTCCATGCAATTGTCGTAAACGCAGTGCATCAATGCTGACGCAAGTACGGAGCGGCCTCAGTGACATCCTGACTGTGTGCGCTGCTCAATGGGATTCCGTGCTGATGTCGCACTTGGTAGGTTTACACGCGAGAGCGTTATGAAAGTTTATATAGAGTGGTATAAATAAATATTGTGGGACACTTGTAACACAGCGTCATCTAGCCCAAAGTAAGCTAATATTAGCTTGTGTTATGGGATCTAGATAACTGATAAACATACTTATATATTTCTAAATACATACATATTATAGATAAATAACACCCAGACACAGAATAAACCATCGTGCTCATCACACAAAGTTTTATCCTGGGTGGGAATCGAACCCACGACCTCTTGCGTAGCAGTCGGATGCACTCCCACCGCGCCACAGAGGCAGTCAACACAGGCCACTCTGTGAGGCCACAGAGGGTATGTTGGGACATTCACACAGAACGCTGATAAGCATATTTATTACTGTATTTTACTAACACTAAGTTAAGAAACCAATGTTATTTAATAATAATATGGACTCAGTCTTAGGTAAAAAGAAATATATTATTATACTGTTGATTGATGGCACTTGGTGGAACTTGCTACACATTTTGAATGAAAACACTTGTACTTTAGTGAGAGAAAGTAGGTTTTTGAAACGTCGCTGAGCATACTTTTTTTAAAGTTTGGTAGTTACTATCGACTTATTATTGTATTAGGTATATGTAATAATTTGTGAGATATATGAGAAGCGCTCGTGGCCCCGCGGTCTCAGTGTTCTGTGAACGATCACTGAGTTAAGCAACTTTCACTATGACTGGTCATCGGATAGGTGACCACTTTGTGGCATTAACATTTGCGAGCGTTTCAGGAACAGCGCGACAGGAATCCACACGGTGAAAAGTGGGCATATAATATGCCTCTGCCACCCCTTCGGGCATAAGGCGTGATGGATATTTATTTATTTATTTAATAATTTGTATTGAATGTGTAATGAGTGTATATATATGTATGGTATATAAAATAACAATAATAGATTTAAAAAAAACTGTTCGTTTTTTGTGCACAATTATACCCATTTGTGGCAGCATCTCCATTCGACCCTAAGGTTTGTTGGTAGAAAATTCAATATAAGTTAAGTTCGCCTATGTAAGTGGCGCAGTGGTAATGTATGCGACTGGGGTACCGGGTTAGATTCCTGGGTTTAAAAAAATATTTGTGTGGTCCACAATACACTGATTTAATTCATTTTTTAATTATTATAAGTTTACCGTGTGCAATCTATAAGCAATTTTATAAAGAAGAAAGATTTATAAGTTTGTAATAAATACGCTCAGAAACAACAGGCCTATTTTAAAAATTCTTTCATCATTAGAAAGCTACATTCCTAGAGAGTAACATAGTATATTGGATTTTTCCAATGTTTAGGGTACAGGACGAAATCTCAAATAGGAAAACTACTCGGTGCCGAGACGTGAACACTTCCGGTGGGGCTAGTCCATGCCCTCAAGGTTGCACAGCGGGCTATGGAGCGTGCTATGCTGGGGGTGTCTCTGAGGGATAAACTCCAAAATGAGGTTATCCGTCAGAGAACCAGGGTGGTCGACATAGCTCGTAGAGTAAGCACGCTAAAGTGGCAGTGGGTTGGCCACATCTGTAAAAGAACCGAAGGCCGATGGAGCAAACGAGTTCTGGAGTGGAGATCGCGACTCAGCAAACGTACGGTAGGACCACCTCCTGCCAGATGGGCCGATGACCTGGAAAAGGTTGCAGGGAGGGCCTACGTCCAGCAGTGGACTGATATAGGCGGATTTGATTGTACTCAACGATATAAATATAAAAAATGGTAACCTTTGAAAAGTCTGTCAGGGATACAGCGTAAAGATTTAAATTTAAGATTAAAGAACTATCTCAAACCTATCTCAAATTGCTTAAGTTCTGATTATCAATTTAAAAATATTTCTACTAATTTACTCATATATGAATGTAGGTATGTGTATATGTATGTATATATGTAAATGTCTATATCAATTTCTGTAATATATGTAAGATTTTTGGATTATTTAAAGTAATTGTGCACCGTTTAGCCCCTTCGTTGCGCTTTATCCCATTCACCCCAAGGTTGGCTGGAAGAGAACTCAATTCTGAGTTAAGCTCCGCCTTTGTACAGCATTGTATTTGTACTATATTATTGTATTTATTGTGTTATTTAATTTATTTATTTATTTTTTTTTAAATTAATTATTACTTTATTTTACCATTAAATAAATTTAAAAAGTTAATTAAAATTATTATAATTTATAATTTATTTAATATTTGTATATTATTATATTTGTACTAATTTATGTTACACTATATTTCTTATGTGCAATAAAGAATAAAAAAAAAAGATAGTTAGTTAGTTAACTATTCTATACTTCAGTTACAACTACAACACTTAAACTATTTAAAATTCAGATCTTTTAAGAGCTTGCTATAAAGTTTGGATCTCATCTGAATACTAAATGTGTTGCAAGATATAAAAATGTACTTTATTGTATAAAGTATTAATTTGATGTTGTTACCCTGTTCATCTTAGAGTATTACCATAGTCGAAAGACATAGGTTTACTCTTTATACGGTGGCATTATATTAAAAACTAGATGACAGCTTCGTCCGTGGAATACTTCGACCTCCCGTCGCACCTATTTAATCCCGTCGCTTATAAAATCTACAATGATACATAAAAATTTTCCCGATTTGTTGACATTTATGACTACTGCTCTGCTCCCCAGTGTAGTAGCGTAATGATATTTAGCCTATAGCCTTCCTCGATAAATGGGCTATCAAACACAAAAATCATTTTTCAAATCCGACCAGTTCTTCAACCAAACAAACAAACTCTTCAGCTTTATAATATTAGTATAAATAAGATGATGCTATTTTCCTTGAATGCGGGCGACATTTCGACTGGGTTGCTCTTACCGCGATCACAGGCAGACTCAAAACGTTAAGCGAATTTGAGATAAACAAGCATCATAAAAAATTGAAGCGCTCGTGGCCCCGCGGTCTCAGTGTTCTGTAAACGATCACTGAGTTACGCAACTTTCACTATGGCTGGTCCTCGGATGGGTGACCACTTTGTGGCATTTACATTTGCGAGCGTTTCCGTGCTTCGGAAGGCACGTTAAGCCGTTGGTCCCGGTTGCCAGTAAAATGGCAGTCGTTAAGCCTGGTTGAAAGCCTTATGGGCGGCTTGAAAAAATTCAACAGCAAGTACCCACAACCTGCGTCTGTACATTTCAACACGGCAATGGGCTCACCACCTATTACGTGGTACAGGAATCCACACGGTGAAAAGTGGGCATATAACATGCCTCTGCCACCCCTTCGGGGATAAGGCGTGATGGATATTTATTTATAAAAAATCTGTTAAACCTTCCTTAGACCTCTTTGGAAGAATCCAAATCCTTTATCAATTTCGGTGGCGCAGTGGTAGTTTATGCGACTGCCACGCTAATGTGACAGGTTCAATTCTCGGTTCGGAGCTAAAATTTGTATCTATAATCCACAAATGTGTGTCTCGGAGTTTGGGTGTTTCCTATAATAATATATATATATATATATTATTCATATTTCCTTTTTCCTATAATATGTATGTATTTAGAAATATGTAAGTATTTTATCAGTTGTCTAGATCTAATAGTACAAGCTTATAGCTTAGTTTCGGCTAGATGGCGCTGTGTAAAAAGTGTCCCACAGTGTTTATTTATTTATTAATGTATAATTAATATATTAACTGCATTGAATCCCCCTACACTTCACTCTCTAGTATCTCAATTACATCAAACCTAGTATAATCTTTACTCTAAATCGTTAATCCTACATTTGAAGCTCATTACAAATAATTTGAACAATGGGATCTAAATATTAAATAGCTTGGCAGTCTCTTCCATAAACGACTGCTGGCAAGAAGCGCTTGTAGCCCTAACTAAGAGTTCTGTTAACGATCACTGCGTTAAGCAACTTTCGCTACGACTGGTTACGGATGGGTGACCGCTTAGTGGTTTTTTTTTTTTCATTTACGAGAACTTCCGCGCTTCGGAAGGAACGTTAAGCCGTTAATTTCCGGTTGTCAGTAAAATAGCAGTTGTTAAGCCAAGTTAAAGGCCTTATAGGTCTTTAGACTTGAAAAGTTTCAACAACAGGTAGTCACAACCTGCGTCTGTCCTGTCTATTTCGACACGGCAATTTCTTTTTTTGACTGCCTCTGTGTCGCGGTGGGAGTGCATCCGACTGCTACGCAAGAGGTCGTGGGTTCGATTCCCACCCAGGATAAAACTTTGTGTGATGAGCACGATGGTTTATTCTGTGTCTGGGTGTTATTTATCTATAATATGTATTTAGAAATATATAAGTATAAATTTTAAAGTGGAAAAATTTTTAAGTCACGAGCTGGACTCGAACCAGCGTCTTCTGGTTTGAATTATAGATGCAATTCCATACATTCGTACCGTGCAACTTTTTTAACAAACTAATTGCTTTTCAACATTGTTTCTAATATATAAGTATGTTTATCAGTTATCTAGATCCCATAACATAAGCTAATATTAGATTACTTTGGGCTAGATGGCGCTGTGTGAAAAGTGTCCCAAAATATTTAAAAAAATAAAACAAAACATATGGGCTCACCACCACATAGGACAGAAATTTACGCTGTGAAATTTGAGTGTATAATATGCCTCTGCTCTCCCTATCGGGATAAAAGGCAATTATTTCAATTTTTTTGTTCAATTATTTCTTCAATTCTTTTTTTATTTAATTATTTTTATCGATTGTGACTTTGCAGATTAGCCACCACAGTTTCTCCCACTAATCTATTTTTTTTCTCCATTGTGACTGCAGATTAGCCACCGCAGTTTCTTCCACTGAACTATCTTTTTTCATAACTGTGACTTTGCAGATTAGCCACCACAGTTTCTACCACTAAACTATCTTTTTTCTTGATTGTGACTTTGCAGACTAACCACCGCAGTTTCTTCCACTAAACTTTCATTTTTTATTATTATGACTTTGTAAATTAGCCACCACAGTTTCTACCACTAAACTATCTTTTTTTGATTGTGTCTTTGCGGATAAGCCACCGCTATAAGTTTCGCTAGTTTCCGGTTTGAGGTAGATCAAGAAATAAGTCAGAAATGTCTATAAACTTTTGATGGTCTAAACTTTAAGCAGATTAAAGAAAAGAAAAAATATACAAAAAGTATAAACTATATTAAATACGGCCAGCCTCAAATCATTATAAAAGCCGTAGAATATGGACTTCGGCGTGTACTCTTATAAAAAGATGAAGTTTTTAGGTTACTTAGATTTCTACTGTGGTAATAACCCTCTTTTTAAATCTCAAATAAAATTTGCTTACATAAAACTTTATTTTGTAAGTTACGGGAAACATAATACCAAATATGCTTAAGTAATATTAAATACGCAACAAGTGCGGGAGGAGTAGGGGGTACTAATAAGATGGCGTTTGTTTGTCGCAGTACTCACAGCTTAAGCAATACGCTTGAATGCGCGGGGGTTGTGTGACGATAGAAATGTATGGACCTTCCAGAGCAATGCGGGAATACCATACAAGCATTATATCCCATTGCTGATATTTTTTGAAGTTGAACGCGCTCTTTGGGGAGTAATGTGGTGAATGCGTGACGACAGCGTTACGAAAAGTGTGATCGAGCGAGGTGAAAGAAAATTGAGAAGGGGATTAAGATGAGGAGTAGTCGGTGAGCTCACAAGGCTTCGCAATCCTTGCATATTTTTTCGCTTAAGGTTCATTAATCGCTTCATACATGCAAGTCTGGGTATCGAAGTACTTTTGATCTTTCTGTTCTTGAGCAATCTGCTCACGTAGTCTTTGTATGTAAGCCTCTACATTCACAATAAATAAATATCGTTAGGACAACTCACAAAACGCTATTTGATTCCAAACTTAGCAGATGTTGTACTATAGTAACCAGATAACTGATAAACATACTTATGTTTCTAAATACATACATATTATAGATAAATAACACCCAGACACAGAATAAACCATCGTGCTCAACACACAAAGTTTTATCCTGGGTGGGAATCTAACGACCTATTGCGTAGCAGTCGGATACATTCCCACCGCGCCACAGAGGCAGTCACAGTCTTTATCAATTGTTGCAAGGTGATACGACTCACTTGATCACAATCGGTCACGGAGTCTATGGACGTGTTCAGTATCAGAGGTTTAATACTATTGTTGTTAAAATGGTTCGTCACTTATTAGTAAATCTTTCTTGCTTCCATCTTAGCGCTGTTGCTTATATATGCTTATAATGCGAACTTGGGTGCACTTTTCTGTCGCTGATTCTGTTGCTTCCAAAAAGCGAATTTTTGTCACATTTAGCTATGCTAAATGCCTTCTTTTACTGCCTATGTGGAAGTAAAAAAAAATTTACTTCCACATAGGCAGAAAAAGAAGGCATTTAGCATAACTATAAAGTAAAAAAGAATAATAGATAAAAAGAAAATAAGTTTTCAAAGGAACCCTTTTTAGCCGATAAGATACGTCTATTTGTGTGAGTGAGCGTGTGTGTGTTTGTGTATGTGTGTGTGTGTATATACGTGCGGGGATGGGTTTTCTCAAGTGTGAATCTTGAAATTCCATAAGCTACATAAAAAATAGTGTTTTCAAATGTTTGAACGCTGCATATTGCGTTGAAAAAGTTACTAAACCACGGGTCGCCGTGTTTGTGTTTGCTGTATTTCTAAGGAGTGACAAAATACAAGTGCCTTTGCTTATTCTGTCAAATTTTTGGTCAACATGGCGCAAAATAGAAATGAAATGTCGTATCCACACTAATCTATCCAACTCCTTACATCCATCTTTCTCCGCGATCTGTATAAAATACCAATTATTCCCCGCTACCGGAATATTAAACGCGTCTCTTTATTTCAATGTACTTTATTAATTTTTATTGTTTTTGTTTGTTTGTTTTTTAAATTTCAGTTTAACTTGTTCTTGGAATTGCAGTTGGATTTTGTTGTTTTGTGGCTAAGCTTGGATTGAGTGCAGCTGAGACGGACTTGAACGTTTAATTTTATATTATTGTTCAAATTATAAGTTTGATTGTTGTTTTATTTATATATTTTTATTTTTATATATACGACTGCCTCTGTGGCGCGGTGGGAGTGCATCCGACTGCTACGCAAGAGGTCGTGGGTTCGATTCCCACCCAGAATAAAACTTTGTGTGATGAGCACGATGGTTTATTCTAAGCCTGGGTGTTATTTATCTATAATATGTATGTATTTAGAAATATATAAGTATGTTTATCAATTATCTAGATCCCATAACACAAGCTAATATTAGCTTACTTTGGGCTAGATGGCGGTGTTTGAAAAGTGTCCCACAATATTTTATTTTATACAATTCTTTTAGACAAATGGTCGGCAAACGACAGGTCGTAAATGCAATTCTTGCATACAGTTAGCCGTAAACTCGGCATTGCCTTTAGTCTCTATTCGATGCGAATGAGAGTATGCGAGTAATATTCCTGGATCTATGCTTGTCTGCAATATCAGTGACTAGAAGACCCCCACAGCTTCGCCCGTGGAATATTTAGACCTCCTGTTGCATCTATTTAATCCCGTCGCTTATAGTCTACAACGATGCATAAAAATTTGCCCGATTTGTCGACATTTATGACTACTGCTCTACTCCCCAGTGTAGTAGCGTAATGATATATAGCCTATAGCCTTCCTCGATAAATGGGCTATCTAACACAAAAATATTTTTTCAAATCCAATCCGTAGTTCCTGAGATTAGCGCGTTCAACCAAACAAACAAACAAACTCTTCAGCTTTATAATATTAGTATAGATTAAAAAAACAAAGCCTCAAAGTCAGTCAGAGGTTAAGTCACTGCAACTTGGCTAACGATCACCCTTCGGAGTTCTCGCCGCCTTCCAAGCTCCATACGAGAAGCAATTTGTGCTAACTTAAAAATATCAGACCATATGAAACGTTTTTATTAAAGTAAAAAAGACAATTTGGTTCAGGGCGGGGATAGAACCCGTGACCTTTGTCCATTTGCGTAAAAGTTAGCATACAAGTTAGTATAGCAAAAAATATCCATTGATTGAGTGGACTCCATCGCATCCATGTTTAAATATGGTTGTGACACTGTTCATTGATATCAAAGTTGTTAAGTTGCTCGATAGATGGCTCTGGTCATACTCTTAAATGACGATTAAAATATAGCGACGAATGCCAACTTGTTTCGGCACAGTTCGGATAGTTCAGTGGCTAGAATATTGCCACGGTTAGTGAAAAGGTCATGGGTTCAATCCAATTTATGTGAAAGCTAGCATACTAATTACTTTAAAAAAATATCTATATGAAATGTTTCTCGTTTACGCATACATTGCCTGAACAGTATTACTTATTTGATAGTAGCCACCTATTATGGTTTACAATGACAATAAACTAATAGAAAAGTAATTTAGTTTAATATTTTAAACAAAATTATGAGCGTGTTTCCATTGGACGTCTCAAGTTTGAGGTGGATTAAAATGATGGTTTTATTTCTACGTGATAAGATTTTTAAAGTCAAAATATTTTACTTACACGCTTGACCAGAGGAGTAAGTTGGAAAAGTGTGATTGGGCGAGCTGAAAGAAAGTTGAGAGGGAGATATAAATCAATGAACATAGAAAGAGTTACTGTACATGCAAGAGAGAGAATTTCGAGCACACATTTTTTTTCTCTTTCTCTCACAGCTAAAGAGGTATTAGTTCAGTCGTGTCTGAAGCATATGCTCGATTTGCTTTTGTTATATTTAGACCACCAGAATGACGTCACCCACCTGACGGAAAGCCTTGGTGATATCAATATTTTTCAAATAGCTGGTACCCGCAGATTCACCCGCGTGTTTAAGTTATCTTATTCGAGGTTTCGTACGGAACCCTAAACTTTTTGAAAATCTAAACGTTACTCGCAAAGAAGGTAGCTTTCTAATGATGAAAGATTTTTTAAAATCGGCGCAGTAGTATCACAGTTTATTCATTACAAGCAAACTTACGAATCGACAAATTGTTTTCACTTAGTAGTTTTCACTACACTAACTCAAATGGCTCAATGCTCGGATGAAGATGATGGTGATAGCTGGTCGCTGAAATAAATAAATAAATAAATACCGTGGGACACTTTTTACACAGCGCTATCTAGCCCAAACTAAGCTAAAAGCTTGTACTGTGGGATCTAGACAACTGGATATACACACATATATATAACTGATATACATAGGAAATCCCAAACTCTGAAACCAACATTAGTGGATCATACAAATATTTTTTCGAAAAATTTTTAATATTTTATTTAATATATTATAATATTTTTTAAAATTTCAGCTCTTGTGGGCATTTGTAGGCTTACCATTTTCTGACGTAGCATAGCTACGCCGTAGACAGAAACTACGACGTAGAGTCAATGTAGCAAAATATAAAAGGTATGATTGATATATTAAATTATTATTTTATTTTAAAAAGAAAACCAGTTTCTTCATTGGTCTTACAAATTTCTTTCAAAAATGTGATCTAGAGAAGTGATAAACATACATATTTTTACATAGATAAACCTAAACTCAGTAACAATAATGTAAAAATATTTATTGAGCGAAGCTCCCATGGAGTGACTTCAATGGCGTTTGTAACACCGCGCAGAACGTCGCCATTTCTTATCCGTTTTCGGATTTTTTTTCTGCTACGGAAATCTATTCAAATTATGCAGGTCGTGAAATTCGATCTAATAAAAAAGTTAAAAAATTAAATTAAATAACCATCACGCCTTATCCCCGAAGGGGTGGCAGAGGCATATTATATGCCCACTTTTCACCGTGTGGATTTAACTGTCCCAGTAATAAAAAAGTTATCCGCAAAAATCATGTTGTCTATGGGAAAATACTTAGTTTGATTTAACGCTTCGCTTAAATTCATGCTGCTAGCATAGGTTACACCTTTGCGACTACAGCTACCTAGTTTCCGCCCGGGAATTAAACCCAAGACCTTCGCTACAGCAGACACATACATTACAACATAGTAATATTGGAATCAATATTCTCATATACGATTATATGCTTATACTTCTCAAATCCCGTAATACAATGGATATATGCCTAGATTTTTCGATAAAGCACGCGCCAGCCATTTTATAATATCGTTTGGCGCGCGAACAGTTGCTATCTGTCAAAATTGACAGGTCGATTTAGCGGGAACCATAACCCTATCATAGACAATACAAGGAGGCTTTAATGAAATATTTATTAGAAGCTTACAAGCTTGATGACACATGGGTCTTCAAAATTTACTGCATCGGTGGCGTAAGTGTTACTTCATACGACTGCCACGTTGAAATCTCGGGTTTGATTCCCGGGTTGGAACAAATATTCGTGTGATCCGCAAATGTTTGTTTCGGAATTGGGGTACTATCAATATGACAAGTGCATTATAAAATGGCTCGTAAGCTTTTAAATGAATTTTACTAATCAAACAGGTTATTTAAGGACTAGCTGTGCCTTGTAAGCTTTGCCTGAAGATTTTGAACCCCAGTGGTACGCATTCACTTGCATTGTTCATTTTAGAATAATAAATAATAAAAGAAAATTTGCCGACATTTGTGATTTGTTGACATTTGTGATTACTACTCCGCACTCTTGAGTAGCAGCGTAATGATATATTATTTATAACCTTCCTCGATAAACGGAATTTCCAATCAAAAAATTTTTTTTCAATACGAACAAGTTGTTCCAGACATAAGCACGTTCAACCAAACAAACAAACACTTCAGTTTTATATATTAGTATAGATACCTACAGATTCTAAAATATCTAGATTCTTACATTTACAAACCATTCAGCTAACTCCCTTTGTAAGCACAACTCCAAAAGCCGTTGCATTCGAACACAAATTCGAAATCTAAACGCAACATCGAACGCCGGATGCGCCCGACACCGTATTTCCGGTCAACCGTTAAATTTGAATTTCGAACTGATAGCGGCATGCCGCATTCTGTTGCAGACTTTTGTCCGAAGCGGACTTGTTTTGGTCTGCGCAGCGGATATTATCTTTTGTAGTTGTTCGGCATAACCTTTATTAGATTAACAGATTTTTTTAAAATTGTTCAAGCAGCAAACAAGTAATCTGTCTAATCTATCCTTTGTGAATGACTTAGGTGTTTTCTAATATATATTAAAAAATATAAAAGTATATTTATCAGTTGTCTTGATCCCATACCACTAGCTTATATTAGCTTTCTTTGGGCTAGACGACGCTGTGCAAAAAAAATGTCCAACATTTCTTTTTTTTAATCTCATAAGGTAGACGTATTGATCTACATTGGTGAGGGAGGTAAATCATTCAAATATAACAAAAATAATGCTATGCTACCGTACTGCACGATACTTTTGGGCTAAACTAAGTTTAAGCGACTGTTCTCACATGACTCCAAAGAACAATATTAGTTATTTATTGTAAGCCATACCTACATTTTAAAAGAGCATCATGGATTTTTCCACCAGATTCTTCTCCATGAAGGGTAGGCTGCCCTTGGAACTGGCAACTAGAATCGCTCTCAATTTAATTATTGTCATGGCTATTCCTAAGTGCCTAAAATGGTCTACATGAATAAAAATATTGATGATTTTTTTTAAATAACTTCGTATGGAAGCTTATAACACTTGTGATTCATGGATGAGAGCCTGGTGTAGGAACAGATAGAGAAATTTGAGGAGCCAAATAGAAAGGAGAGGCCAAGAATCCAACACAAATGAAATTATCATTTTCAGCCTAGTACATCTTGAACTAAAATACTTGTACTATTCCACTTACTTATTACTTAAATCTGACCGGTTTCGCTTTACGGCATTTTCAAAGGTTAGCACATATTATATGTATTTCGGATATTTGTACTCAATGACATCCGATATTAGTACTTCGGATATTTGTACTCAATGACATCCGAAATACATATAATATGTGCTAACCTTTGAAAATGCCGTAAGGCGAAACCGGTCAGGTTTAAGTAATAAATAAGTGGAATAGTACAAGTGTTTTAGTTCAAGATGTGTAGCAAGTTCCACCAAGTGCCATCAATCACCAGTGTAAACAGTCAGCCTAGTACCTTGTGAACTGTGACCTCCAAATTCGAGAGACGCAATCAGGACGAAATATACCAAGTGCTATTCTTTACCCATACGATTAAATTTATAACTACATACACACTGTATCTCAGATTGGGTAGACAGAGAGGATAGATCGCCAGGCTACTTGATGTATGTACATTAATTCTGCTTCCTGCAATTTCATTAAAATTTTTATACATTTCTTTTGTTCTATCGGCGTCCTATCTCTGTTACAATATTATAAACTTGACTTTCTTGAATTTTAATTTGTACATACATACATACATACATACATACATACATATTGTCACGCCTTTATCCCCGAAGGGGTCGGCAGAGGCACACTAAACGCCCACATTTCACCGTATGCATCCCTGTCCCACGTAACAGGTGGTGAGCCCATTGCCGTGTTGAAATGGACATGCGCAGGCTGCGGCGACCTGCTGTTGAAATTTTTTTAAGTCGCTCATAAGGCCCTCAACCCGGCCCAACGACTGCCATTCCACCGGCAACCGGGACCAACGGCCTAACGTGCCTTCCGAAGCACGGATCTAGGGTGGGTCTAAAGGTCCGAATAAATTTAAAAAAAATAAAATGTGTAAATAAATAAATAAATAAAAATATCTTTATTTTGCATAGACCATTTTAACGGCGCTTACAAAATGTCATACACTATTTAAAATATTTAAAGTGACCACCGGTTCGGAACGCGGCCCACCTGAGAAGAACCGGCAAGAAACTTAGGAAGGCTTTTTTTTATGGCCTATTTACTATTTAATATTATTTCACTTTGCCAGCAGATCATTTCCAGGCGTCCCTGTCCTGCAAATAGTCTGTAACGGAGTAAAAACCTTTTTCACAAAGCTTGTTTTTAATAAACTTTTTAAATTTATTTATTGGTAAATTTCTCAGGTCACAGGGAAGCTTGTTGTAAAAGCGTATACAGTTGTCTATTTTAGATGTTAAATTTGGAAGATATTTTGAACCCGTTGCCCTTTTTAGTGAGGTGGTAACAAAAAGGCTAAAAGGTCTTATGTGCTAGACACTAATTAGCACGACCAATTAAAATCCTGGTAGTCTCGGACTAATTTATGTAAGAATTAATGTGATTTAAATTTACTTCTATGACTATATTGATGACGTCTTAATTTTTCACGGCAATGGGCTCACCACCTGTTACGTGGGACAGGGATGCATACGGTGAAATGTGGGCGTTTAATATGCCTCTGCCTACCCCTTCGGGGATAAAGGCGTGACAGTATGTATGTATGTATGTTAATATTTCAATTATGAATCCATTCGTGGTACTAATTTTATGTTATATTAGTTTATTATATTTCAATTCTCCCTAAATTTTGGGAAAATTTATAAAGTGTCTGAATCTTACTATTTTTATCTACCCACAGTCAAAATATTGTAACGAATGACATTTGAGATGCATAAAATTATGTGTCAACCTTTGAAACTGTCGTAACTGGATTCTCCACCAGTCAGGTTAAAAAGTAAATATGGAAGGTGGATTAGTACAAGCTTTTTAATTCTAGAAGTTTTGCATTTAATGATAACACTGATTAAATTATTGAATTGAACAACTTAATACCTAAGCTGTTTCCTAAAAGACACAAAAGCCTATATCTGTTTACCAATTTCAGCCAAAATGGTAGAGAGTTTTGCCGTTCCCGTTTCCCACAGGAACTTGTACCCGGAATAAAAAGTAGCCCATGTGTTATTCTGATGTATAAACTATATTATTGTAAAGCTTCTTTTAAATTCCATTCAGTAGTTTTTGCGTGAAACAGTATCAAACATCCTTACAAACTTTCACGTTTATAATATTATTAAGATTACTAGGATACATCATGTCTGTTGTAACATTTCTGCCTATACTATATAGCTATAGGTAAAATGAGTATAAAGGGAAGGGAAGATGGGACGAGAGGCTCAATGATACTAAAACAACAAGCTTTAACAGGAAACCGATAGCAGAGTAACGAAGATACTATTTGTTTTCGATTGTAAAGTGTTGTGTGAAAAACATGTGAGGTATTTTTTAAATACATAATACATTCAAATAGGAATGATTATGTTAATCATATCACAGTCCGTTGCTGGACTTAAAAATCTAAACCAAAAATATTTTTATTCATGTAGACCATTTTAGACACTTCGAATAGTCTTGACAATAATTAAAATGAGAGTAATTCTAGTTGGGCAAGA
The DNA here is from genome assembly GCA_948477245.1 of Thumatha senex. Classification (NCBI taxonomy): domain Eukaryota; kingdom Metazoa; phylum Arthropoda; class Insecta; order Lepidoptera; family Erebidae; genus Thumatha; species Thumatha senex. The sequence continues at coordinate 12,203,324 of OX419753.1, forward strand.
AACTCAATGTATGCTCTTTTAAAATGTATGGCTTACAATAATTAATTTACATTGTTTTATGTTTTGTTATGTGTTGTTCTGTATTTTGTTATTTTAAGGTAAGGGGCCCAACCAATTTTTCCGGGGCCCAAGTGACATCACCTGCTAGCGGTGCACTTTCCAATTAACGGGCGAGGCCATGACGCAGGTTCCCTTATGTGATTTTTCAGATGGCAATCGCTTCTAACAATGCCGAAAATTTACAGCTAAGGGATAGCAGCTCCTAGCAGCTAAATAAAGTAGACCACTGGCTCCAAATCTAGGTAGGGTTTGAAAAAACAAGGGAAACTTTTAATTTGGCAATGGGCTCACTACCTATTACGTAGGACATAATTACACATGGTGAAAAGTGGGCATATAATATGCCTCTGCCACCCCTTCGGGGAAAAGGCGTGATAGATTATCGTATCTACTTAAAATTAAGACGAAGATAGTGTTATGCTGGACATCGGTCACTTTTAATCATTTTGGTATGGTAATTGGCCTCCACGCCGGTCAAACAGGGTGGTGCATGTTTTGTTTCGACTTTTCCTTCCCTTTGTCATAACCTCGTCCATTAGTAGCAAGTAGATCATTTGTCATTACCTTAGTTACCACTTGCAGGTGAGACTGGTTTGGCCTAGAAGCTCTTATCATTAATAATAGAATCAAAATTTGTAACATTTGCTATAATACGCTCTACAATTATACAGTAACATTTTAAATTATTAGATTACTTTACTATTTTAAATTTATTCTAAATTCACCTTCGCAGATTTTAAGAGACTTATTTTAAAGAACGTTTCCGTAAAACAAAATGACTAATATTTTAATAAAAATTTTGGCAAATTTTTGATAATCTTATATTAAAATGGCAGACGCCGCCTTCATCCATAGTTATAATCACCTAGTTCATTAAACCCCCAACCCAATAGCCCATTTCTTAGTTAGCATATTTTACAATAGTTTAACCCCCGTTGGAGGTGGTCCATTATCGTTCTTCTACATAAGGCGGGCGTGGACTGTCTGCAGTGGGGGTCCCATTTCCTTTTAGATTAAAATTCTCAAAGGGCCTCTGCGTGTTGGACCAGTATGTCCCCATGTACGCCTACCAAAAATCCGGGTATCTTCATAAAAAAAAAGAAGATACCCGTGAAAAGAAGATACATAATAATATAATATAATAATAAATCATTTATTGCGTGAAACATGGTATTTTAAAAGGTTTTACATGAATTAATGCTCAGCATGTTTTGCAGATTCATCTGCATGCAAAATTAATACGTTGCTTAAATTCCTTCTTATTTTACTTTGTTATAATTTTTTGAAGGCTTAATAATTAAACAATAAAAAGTCATAACTCTTATAGGTAGATAGTTGGTGAAACTATAAAAATATTGATAAATTACATAATTAAAAATTAAAATAAAATTGTATTGAAATTAATTACTTACTCTAAAAATGACAATAATAATTATCCAATGTCAGTATTTTCATAAATTATTTACGTCAATTCTACGCCTATTACACATTAACTGTCAATACATAGTTGTTTCCATAAAATACCTAAACTAGATTGAACACATGAGTCACTGTTACAAAAGAATTTTAGATTTTTTTTTTTATTTAGTCTATTTATCGTCAAGAAACTCTTTGACTGTATAGTAACACTTCTCAATAAGTCAGTCAACAAGAGTAGTCATAAATTTCCACAAACTCAGTTCTCTTATGCCCTTTGGTATATGATTATAAATTTTTATTGTCATGTAATATGAATTATCTTGATAGAGTGACGTTTTACTGAGGGGCAGCAACAGCTTTGTTTCATCTCTAGATTTGTACAATTTGTATTCACTAGCCCTTTCAAATAACTCTGGTCGACACAACAACAACAAACATACCTATTTCTGTTATATATATATATATAGTGACGTCACAGTCAATAACTTTAGATTTTTGAAAGCTGGTTTACACGAGTGTAATGGATTTATATTTGCTATAGCCCGAATGCACTTTTTTTGACATATGAAAACCTTCAAAACGTCGGTTTAACTGATCATAGTATTTTGCACTTTGGAAAGAGTTGCGTAATCTCGAATTGAACTCGATTGAAAATCACACCGATAGTAGACCCCCACAAAACGTCACACAACCGGAACTGTCAGTTAGTGACAAAACACGACGCCATCTTGCCGATAGCAAACAATTTAAAATTAAGTCCTACCCTCCCTGGGTTAGTTGTTACACGTTCGATTCCGGTTCACGTCATGTGTGGTAATGATAACAATCTGATATGTTGATGATGTATTTAGGTAAATACATTTTCTGTCATAGTATCTTGTAGTCTTGTAGTCCCTATTGCATTAAAAAGAGGTTAACATAAACATAACATACTGTCACGCCTTTATCCCCGAAGGGGTAGGCAGAGGCGGACTATACGCCCATGTTTCACCCTATGCTTTGCTTTTTGTCCCACGTAACAAGTGGCGAGCCCATTGCCGTGTTGAAGTGGACAGGTGCAGGTTGTGGCGACCTGCTATTGGCTAACTTAACTGGCATAACGACTGCCATGTTACTGGCAACCCGGACCAACGGCTTGAACCGTATACTATTATTTATTTTTAATTTACTGTTTGATTTTGATTGAATTTAATTTTATATCATTAAATTTTATCTCTATACATATATAAGTACTGTGACATATTTATTTGTATTTCATGTTATATGGGTTACGTTACCTGAAATAAAAGTTTTTAATATAAAAAAAAATATTAACGTGCCTTCCGAAGCACGGAAACGCTCGCAAATATAAATGAGTGGTCACCCATCTGAGGACCAGCCCTAGTGAAAATTGCTTAACGCAGTGATCGTTCACAGACCACTACGTCCGCGGGGCTATGAGCGCCAAGAGGTTAATTCTGTAAAATTTTTTTTTCGGCATAAATATCACAATTGACCAGAAGTAGTGATACTTCTGGTCAATTGTGATATTTCTATATACCTACAAGTGTTTCTGTGCTTTGTATATCCCACGGTAACCAGTGGGTCCCGGTTGCCAGTGACATGGCAGTCGTTACACCAAGTTGAAGGCTTAAGGACGGCTTGAAAATTTGTAACAGAATGTCGCCATAACCTGCGTCTGTCTTTTTCAACACTGCTCACCAGCTGTCACGTGGAACAAAAATGTTTGTAGTGAAATGTAGGTGTAAGGCATGTCTCTGCCACTCCTTCGTGAAAGATAAGTAAGTAAATAATTGACTTCGGATCAAACCGAAACCGTCTGCTTGATTGCCACCTTAATAGCTTAAATTACATTACGTTGCGCTAGATGGCGCTCTGTAAAAATAAATCTCCAAATATTTGTTTCATTGTAAAAACTTCAACTAAATTCCAATACCCCCTTTTCTGAAATCAGTTAAAAAGCTGTTAACGAAAACAACAGAACTACACTACACCTCTGATGAACTTAATTTAACTTTACAACGCGCGAATTCAATTATTTCATCTTGCCTACCCCCTCCGGATGATAGGTGTGATATTATTTAGTTTGTTGTTAACAATATACTTCATGGAATCGCATTTAAGTTATTGTTTTAAAGTTTGTTGTTCATTTGGTGACTAGGTTAACTTAGAACTTAGGCAAAATAACAGTAACATTTTAATAGTGACTTTTGGACCTCATTGGCAACGACACAAGTGTTTCTCCTTTTGTTTGAAGCCTAGGTTTTCAAGCACACAGCTTGATAAATTTAATAAATAAATAAATATTTTGGGACATTTTCACACAACGCTGTCTAGCCCTTACTAAGCTAATGCATGATAGAGCCATCGGATCTAGTCAACTGATAAATATACTTATACATTTTGGGGTTTGGCTGTTTACTATGTATAATATGCATAATAAAAAGATATGTGTGTGTATCAGAGTACACAGATAAGAAGTGAAACTTTTTTACGACATATTTTTTTCTACTGTTTACTATTTCACGAAAATTAGGTGGATAAGGCTTACGCATATGTCAATAAAGAAGTTTCACTTCAAAACAATATGACGCGTAACCGAAAAATGTGACTTTTTTTACAGCTATAAAATTTCTCTCAAAAAAGTTTCACTTCAATAATAAATATACGAAAGAAATATTTGTGGATCACACAAATATTTGTCCCGGTATCTATCCAAAACGGACACCTCACTGCAGACGTCGCATCGCATACACTATCTCTTATGCCGTCGAGGCCATTAAAGTGACGGACTTCTTCATTTTTCATTAATGTGACGGAGTTTCATTTAATGAATTAATTTGCTTTTATATCGAATAAGAAGAGAGATTTTTGGAAATTAGACTTCACTGCTGCATATACTGATTATATTATAAATCAGCTGTTAAACTCTGACAGAACGGTGACTCGACTATCAAATTGACAAGTAAAAACAAACAAATAATCCATACTTAAAAATCAATATTTTTTGTTTATTTGTCCTTTGATTACACTCTGACCACTGAATCTATATCAACTAAACTTGGTAGGTAGCTAGCTTCCTGGAAAGAAACAATTTAATTTTTGTCCCGGGGAAAGTTTCCAGTGCAAAAGGAGCAAGACAAAAATTCACCATACACGCATTCATAATTACGGGTGTAGCCGAGGTTGTCCACTAGTAATAATCCATTACACCACATTTCATCGTGTGCATTCCCACGTAAAAGGTGGTGAACCCATTGCCGTAGTAATATAGGAAAAGCATCACGGTTACAGTCATAGGCCTCAACAGAGCTATATAAAAACAGAAAATTGTTTTAACTCCACACTATACCGAGTCAAACTTGCAAGTAAAATACGGTAAAATTCAATTTCCACGTCGCTATTGTGACGCTCCTATTGTATTCTCACATAAATGTCACTGTCTGTCTGTACTATACAACTTGGGTACATAATAGACACACATTAATGTTTACAATTATCGTATTTGCAAACTAGTAAACGCCCGGGGATACGCCCGCGTGAAATTTAGCTACTCCACAGAAACTCGAAATCTTACTCTGACCTCTTCAGTGTACAGTGCTTCTATTAAACTAGAGTTCAAACTCTATCTACTTTTTCGCTCAAACGATTTCGATAAAACATACAGCAACATTATTAAGCAGACAAAATACATTTAAAAAAGAATTAGAAAAAAAAATTCAATCTGCGTCTGGAGCGCACGCGCACGGTTAGGTCTGATAGAGGCTTTATTCTGCGAACGCTTAGATTGTGGAATGAACTCCCTGCCTGGGTTTTCCCGAACGTCTACAGTATGGGGTTCTTCAAAAGGGGTCTTAGAAGGTTTATGGGTCGATAGCGTGATTGCTGCTCCTCTGGTGTTGCAGACGTTCATAGACTACGGTGAACACTTTCCATCAGATGGGCCGTACGCTTGTCTGCCACCTCAGAGGTATAAAAAAAATTGCTGGATGAATCAGTGTTCTGTAAACGATCATTGCGTTAAGCAGCTTTCGCAATGGCTGATCCTCGGATGGTTGGCACTTTGTGGTATCACTATTTACGAATATTCCACTGCTTCGGAAGGCATGTTAAGCCATTGGTCCCGGTTGCCAGTAACATGGCTTTCGTTAAGCTAAGTTGAAGGCCTTAAGGGTGACTTGAAAAATTTCAACGGCAGGTAGCCACAACCTGCGTCTGTCTATTTCAACACGGCAACACGGCTCAAATGTATGAAGCGATTGATGAATCTGCAAGAAGCGAAAGAAGTATGCATGGATCGCTAAGCCTGGCGATCTGTCCTCTCTGACTACCCCGTCAGGGATACAGTTAACAACAACAAGATAGTTAGTTTTTAACACGGCTTACCACCTGTTACGTGGGACAATAATGCTTACGATTAAATGTATGCGTACAGTATGCCTCTGCCACCCCAAACAAGCGTGAATGACAAATAAACAAACAAATGGAGTCATGAGGTCGAACTCAGAATCTTATTAATATTTCATAGTTAGTATTGTCAAATTATCTTTACCTAACTGAGTCTCGCGGCTTAGCCCGTGACATAATCGAATTCTGTGACACTTATTTAATTCCGTCATGAATTAATTTTACAATAATGTATGAAAGTCTGATAATGTTAGCGTTATTTATTTTTTTGACTTTTTTGACTTTATTTATTTGAATTCTGCTCCGTTTCCCTGGGTCTCCTGGATATATAAAAAAGACTATAGCCATCCTCAATAAATGGGCTATTTATTCGAAATAACAATATTTTTTCAATTCGAACCAGTACTTACTGAGATTAGCGCGTTTTAACAAACTATCTCATCAGCTATAAAATATTAGTATATACTTGCAGAATCCCCATGATTTCACCCGCGTAGTGGAAATACAGGAATAAAATGTAACCTATATTACTCCTTATAACATCTGCTATCTTCCAGTGAAAATCTCGTTTAAATCGGTTAAGTCATTTTAGAGATTAGACGGAGAAAAATCTCCGATTGAAGTTGTTTCACTCAGACGATTTGACTACTGACAGCTTTATTCAAATCGTCTGGACTTTAAACATTCTCCGGGGTGTTTATAGAAGTGGACACAATAAGGTACTTTATTAGTTTGTTTTGTCCGTTTATTGACACGACACCTGTCAATAGTGTACCCTTTATTGGCATAGCCTATTTGTATTGGAATGCAATAAGTATATAGGGTACAAGAAACTATATTGTGCGAAAGTAGAGGGTAGAAAGAGTCAGGGTAGGCCGAGACTTACATATGAAGACCACGTGAGCAGTATTGCTCAAAAACGGAAAAGTCAAAAGTACTTGGATATCCAGTCGTGCATTTATGAAGTGAGTAATGAATCAGCAGCAAGTGAAAGAAGAATGCATAGATCGCGAGGCCTGTAGATTTGTCCTCTCTAACTACCCCGTAAGGGATACAGCGTTAAGATAGATAGATAGATAGATAAGAAACTATATTTAAGAGTACTTCACGATTAGCTTTGTCGCCGAATATCTCTTTGTACGAAACTTCTACTGACTCACACAGTTTCAGATCTCCTTTCAGACAGATGAAAAAGAATATAAATGAACTAACTAACTATCTATCGACCGACAGGCTTCGCGATCCATGCACACTTATTTCGCTTCCTGTTCATTAATCGTTTCATACACGCACACCTGTGTATCCAAAAGAAGAAAGAAGGTTTTTAAAGGGTCGACAGCGCGAGTGCTGCACCTCTGGTGTTGCAAACGTCCATAGGCTACAGTGACCACTTTCCATCAAGGTGCCAAGTCTACTATTGACAGGCCGTAGAATAGAACCAGAATCGCTATTTTTAGCTGTCAAAATGTTAGTAGACCATCAAGAATGCAACTGACTAGTAAAAATAGAAAAATTCTATTTATAGTACGATTGTAGTATTAGACTACGAAAAACTGTCGAAATTGTACCAGTGTTATTACAAACTACGGTTAAACTCACGTGTGAATTTCGGGATAGCCCGACTAGTTTCGGACCTAACGGAGGTCCTTTTTTAAGAGGAGCGTCAAGCTACGTCGGAAGCTGCGCTGGCAGTGACGTTAGGTCCGAAACTAGTCGGGCTATCCCGAAATTCACACATGAGTATAACCTTAGTTTGTAACAATGAACAACGCTCACGAGAGTTATTTTTCTAATTGTACCGGTGGCTTAGTATTGAGCAACGATTACGTTTCTATTTCGACACGATTGAAATACTAGTCTCAGCCCCCAGGTACGCTTGTATACCACCTCAGTGGTATAAAAGGTGCTTTTGAGCTTTCCTTTTTTGAATAATCTGCTTATATGATTTTCATAAGTAAATCTAGCCTACTCTGACTCTTCTTCTTCAATCCTCTACTTTGGCATAATATGAATTCTACGTCAAATAAAAATATCTATATTCACATAGGTCACAAAGTGATACTTATAAATTTCAAGGTTATTGTTATTTTTAAACTTTCGCGGTTTATACTCATATTTTGATGACTGCCTCTGTGGCGCGGTGGGAGTGCATCCGACTGCTACGCAAGAGGTCGTGGGTTCGATTCCCACCCAGGATAAAACTTTGTGTGATGAGCACGATGGTTTATTCTGTGTCTGGGTGTTATTTATCTATAATATGTATGTATTTAGAAATATATAAGTATGTTTATCAGTTATCTAGATCCCATAACACAAGCTAATATTAGCTTACTTTGGGCTAGATGGCGCTGTGAGAAAAGTGTCCCACAATATTTATTATTTATATATTATTTATGATTTTATATACTACTCGGGACTTCACGCGAAACAATTTTGTACTTACATTCACCGACGTTTCGAGCGCGTTGCAGCTCCATCAACCCAAAGTCCTCTCCACTGATCGCCACTATTATCCTCGTGTTGTGCGTGAAGCTATTGAAATTAGAAGATACAATAATTTCGATAGGGAAGATGGATTCAAGCTATCCGAGATGTGGAATTCAGTGATGAAAAAACTTGACCGTAGAAAACCTTTGCCAAACAAAACTGACTTGTGTCGCCGGCCTTATCCTGCATACTCCATGCATACTCTCGGCCCTCACCATCAGTCCAGCCACGACCACGGGCGCTGCAACGCGCTCGAAACGTCGATGAATGTAAGTACAAAATTGTTTCGCGTAAAGTCCCGAGTAGTATATAAAATTCAAGGTTATTGCTTCTACAATTACATTTACTTCCAGTTTCGCAAGACTATAGATGATGACAAACATCGTAAGTGTGAGAAAACGAAAGAGTGTGTGAGAAACATCTTGGTAAAGCACCTTCAGTTCCGACGTACTTGCTTTCAACAACGCCGATAATCAAAAACCTAGCTCACAATTATATAAAAATGGACTTCTGGCTCTAAATCCAGGTAGAAGCACATCAGGAAGCACTGATTTTGATTATGGAATGAACTCCCCAACTGTGGTTTTCCCGAATGTCAGACAAAGAGTCTTCTTATGATCCCCCTGCAAAGTTAGCCTTAAAATCTGCGTTTTCATGTAATACTGAGTTTACATGAAAAGAAAGCCATGCCAGCCGGTATTATACTTTTGTAAGTACATCTATATAAATAAAAATGAATCGCAAAATATATTGCTAAGCGCAAAACTCGAAGACGGCTGGACCAATACGAGTAATTTTTTATAACTCATTCCTTGAATTCTATGCAAGGTTTTTATGGAGAAAAAAATTGGAAAAATTGCAACGGGTACAGAAAATCTTATTACGCGGGGGGAGCCGCGGGGATTAACTAGTTTTGAATAAAACACTCATAGTAGTGTTGTGTGTAAGTGTAACTATTCGGCAATTATTGGCAGAATTGTCAGCCTACATCAGCAAAAAGCCGTAAAGAAAAAAATGAATTGATCTATCACAACTGTCACATCAAACATGACGCAAAATTTCTGGTCTCCCTTCGTAACTCGCTCAAAAATAAATAAATCTGAAATGAAAATAAATAAATGAGTTCAAAATGTGTATGTGCTCCATATTTAACTTTATATGGAGGTTCTTTGTGTATGTCATGGCTGCTTGTTTCGTAATTATAGCAGGATTATTCGGACCTATAGCTCTTGTCTCTTACTATGCTGGTGGTGAGTACTCTTCATGTTTTAATTGTCGCGGTGAATGCGTTTACCCACCGTCATTCCTACTGCAGGGGCAGCAGGCACTCCCGGCCCTTTGGGGGCCGTCCTACCCACTAAACCCCGCGGTGTTCCGTCTTCTTCCCAACCGGGTCGCAGGATAGGCTTGAGGGCTATTCACTTCGACCGGGCTAAGGGAATGCCCAAGATGAGGCTCTCATCGGGGGGCCAGATGTGCTGATCCCCTTATTAATGTAATATCTCTTTCATGAAGTTTCCAAGAGTCTTCGAGAAATAGTAACCTGACCAATTTTAGAGCTGTGTCAAACTGCAACATTATCATACATATTGTCACGCCTTTATCCCCGTAGGAATATACAGAGGCATTTCGCTGTGTGAATTTTTGTAACACGTAACAGGTGGTGAGCCTATTGCCGAGTTGAAATAGACTAGCGCAGGTTGTGGTTTCAAGAAGTCCTGACAACGTCTTAACGTGTCTTCCGAAACACGGAAACGCTCGCAAATGTAAATGCCACAAAGTGGTCACCCATCCAAGGACCTCTAAAGTTGATTAACGCAGTGATCGTTTTCAGAACACTGTGTTAGAGAAGCACGACAGTGCAATAAAAGATGCTTTAACAAAAATACCAGGATTGAGATACCTGACCTGCTAGCCTTGCATCTGCTGATCAACAGACTAGGTAATGACACTGTTACGGGGTTGGGGGGTTAGACGACAATCACTTCCAACTACGCCGACATTTAAAAACTAAACGATAGTGGCTCCTAACATCTCCTGTAATTGTGATGCTGAAGATACCTCCTAAAGTTCCCGTGAACAGCATTTTGCAATAATGTATTCATCCTCAAAGAGCTTCGTGTTAAAGACAGACTATGCAACTGCGATTACTGAAGTTCTTTGGTCACGTCTCTGGAAATGAGAACTCGATAGAGAGACTGGTGTTCAGGGCCAGGTGGAAGGCAAGAGAGCATGAGCTCAATCGCCAACCCGCTGGATAGACGCCATTACAAAGACTACTAAGTTCACTATGGTCCAGTGTACTCACGACGCCAATAACCGTCAGAAATGGAGGCACATCGCCAGGAAAGCTACCCTCGGAAATTATATCAACCTACCGTATGCCTCTTCAGCGCAACCACGACCACTCTGATAAGAGTATCCGACTAAGAAGAAGAAAAGAAGAAGAAGTTGCTCCTAGTAGCTTCTAAAAGTATACCCTAGGCTCGAAATCCAGGTGAGGTTTGAATGCAACTGGAAAAAACTTAAGATGAAGTATATTTTATCATTTGTTGAAATGGATAGGGTTGTGGCCTTCTGTTTCTAATTTTTTTTCATGTCTTCAACGATTACCATGTAATGGGTAATTAACGTGCCTTCCGAAGCAGTTCATACATCTGTCCAATCAGCATATACACCATTCCATACAAATGTAGTCTCGACCTCCTGCGTATCAACTTTCTACAGTGTATTTTTATCTGTTCAAAGAAGCGCTCGTGGCCCCGCGGACCCAGTGTTCTGTAAACGATCACTGAGTTACGCAACTTTCACTATGGCTGGGCCTCGGATGGGTGACCACTTTGCGGCATTTACATTTGCGAGCGTTTCCGTGCTTCGAAAGGCACGTTAAGCCGTTGGTCCCGGTTGCCTGTACATGGCAGTCGTTAAGCCTGGTTGAAGGCCTTATGTAGCCACAACCTGCGTCTGTCTATTTCATCATGGCCATGGGCTCACCACTTGTTAAAAGTGGACATAAAATATATAAGGCGTGATAGATAGATATTCAAAGGTATAACAAAAGTCATAATTACCTATTAATATGAAGTTCGCACGAATGATTGTAAATAAATAAATAAATATTCATCACGCCTTATCCCCGAAGGGGTGGCAGAGGCATATTATATGCCCACTTTTCACCGTGTGGATTCCTGTACCACGTAATAGGTGGTGAGCCTATTGCCGTGTTGAAATGTACAGACGCAGGTTGTGGGTACCTGCTGTTGAATTCTTTCAAGCCGCCCATATGGCCTTCTATCAGGCTTAACGACTGCCATTTGACTGGCAACCGGGACCAACGGCTTAACATGCCTTCCGAAGCACGGAAACGCTCGCAAATGTAAATGCCACAAAGTGGTCACCCATCCGAGGACCAGCCATAGTGAAAGTTGCGTAACTCAGTGATCGTTTACAGAACACTGAGACTGCGAGGCCACGAGCGCTTCAAAAAATGATTGTATATGATTGTAATGATTGTATATGCAACTTTTTTTCCAGACCCAAATTCAGAACTCATCCAAACAGTGAAGAAAGAGCCTACATTCAGAGAATTACTGTTATTTACAAATGCTTTAATGTGGATATTGTTCGTCGCAAACATATTACTCTTATTAAGGTGCTGCTTTAGAGAAAACCGCCTTATAATCATCTATCAAGTATTAACACTGATTAACATAGTTTTGGCTTTTATCGCTGCGAGTTATTTCTTCATTTATTGTTTAGCAAATGATCATAAGTGTTTAGATCACACAGAAGGCAGGGATGACAATGATGTGGCGTCTGTTTCATTAATTTTTGTATTTACGTGTCTGTACATCGCCATTTTGGGTGTTAGTATGTGGCTTGTGTATAATTACAATAGAAAGTTTTGCTTGGAATGTTACTTTTTTGTTTTATTTTATCAACTATCTTCACGCTGTATCCCTAAAGGGGTAGTCAGAGAGGACAGATCGCCAGGCTTAGCGATCCATGCATATTCCTTTCGCTTCTTGAAGATTCATCAATCGCTTCGTACACGCACGTCTGGGTATCCGAGTACTTTTGACTTTTCCTTTTTTCAGCATAGATTAGTATAGTACAGTACAGTACAGTACAGTACAGTACAGTACAGTACAGTACAGTACAGTACAGTACAGTACAGTACAGTACAGTACAGTACAGTACAGTACAGTACAGTACAGTACAGTACAGTACAGTATAGTATAGTATAGGTATTTTATCAATATGGTCGCTACCCTTCAACGAACTGGGACGGCACTCGAGCCCTCCCCAAAGAAACGGGATAACACCCGAACCATCCAAAGAAGCAGAATAAAAGCCGACCCCCGGAAGATAAGGCCGTGCTGGCGGATAAAACCTGCGAGTTCTAAGTATGCCGCGGGCAAAACCGTGAGGGTAACCTAGTACTTAAATAAAAAACAGTCGAAATCAGAACCTTCAGCTATGGGTCGTCGGTTGAAAATAAAAAAAGTTTGTGTAACGATTAGGCTGGTACCTGATAAATAATAAATATAAATAAATAAATATCGTTGGGACAACTCACACAACGCCTTCTGATTCCAAACTAAGCAGAGCTTGTACTATGGTGACCAGATAACTGATAAACATACTTATATATTTCTAAATACATACATATTATAGATAAATATTACCCAGAGAGAATAAACCCTCGTGCTCATCACACAAATCCTTTATCCTGGATGGGAATTGAACCCACGGCCTCTTGCGTAGCAGTCGGAATCTCTCCCACCGCGCCACAGAGGCAGTCAAAAATGATAAAATATCAGAATTTGGCGACTTGCCAAATACGTATTCCTGTTGTCGACAATTCAATTTGACGGCATAGTATTTTTAAATTTCGGCTGATTCATATTATTTCAAATATTGGAATTGAAAGTTATCAGATAAAAATAATTGATACTAGCGGCACGCTATGATGGCCGTTTTGACGTTTGTCCTTTCATGAAGTTTTGTATTAATTTTAATTACATTTTATTTATAGAAATATGCGAATAGTCGACCACATTAGAGGGTATTTATACTACGGTAGAAAAAAAAAAGAGTACTTATGTAAAACAAGTAAAATATGATCACTATTCTAATATGTCAAAACGGCCATCATAGCGTGCCGCTAGTATAGTAATAGAAAAAAGATTGAGAAGGAGTCAGAGTAGACCGAGATTTACATATAAAGACCACGTCAGCAGATTGCTCAAGAACAGAAAGGAGGTCAGCGCCACTTAAATAAATAAATATTGTTGGACATTTTTACTACAATTGATATATTTATTTATTTATCTAACATGCCTTATCCCCGAAGGGGTGGCAGATTCATAATATATGCCCACTTTTCAGATGTGTATTCCTGTTCCACGTAATAGGAGGTGAGCCCATTGCCGTGTTGAAATGGACAGGCGCAGGCTGTGGCGACTTACTGTTGAATTTTTTTAAGCCTGCCATTTTACTGGCAACCGGGACCAACGGCTTAACGTGCCTTCCGAAGCACGGAAACGCTCGCAAATGTATATGCAACAAAGTGGTCACCCATCCGAGAACCCATAGTGAAAGTTGCGTTACTCAGTGATCGTTTACAGAACACTAAGTCCGCGGGGCCACGAGCGCTTCAACAACAACTGATATACAAACTTATATATTTCTAAATTCATACATCTTATACATAGGAAACACCCAAACTCCGAAACTAAAATTTGTGGATCACACAAATATTTCTTCTGACCAGGGAATCGAAGCCGCGGCCTCATGCGTGGCAGTCGCATACACTACCACCGCGCCCCTGAGGCTGTTACGAACTAGAATTTTGTTAAATCTTATTTTTGCTGTCCTGTAAAATTTAGGTTTTTCTCTTGTAAGCACTGAGATACAGAAAGGATATACTGAGGGAGACACAGACTTAATAGCCTATTTTTTATCTCCGGAATAAGTTCCCGTGTAAATCAGATACGGGAAAACTTCACCAAAAGGGGAAAGCAGCAGACATTACTATGATGGCACGCTATGATGGCCCTTTTGACATATTACAATAGTGATATGAAATCCTTTTGTGTATTCTTTTCCAACAGGAACTTTGGACGTAGATGCTGCAGTGTCATCTGTCCAAGAACGGCTTACAGCATGGTTAGCGTTCAGCCATGTTTCATCCAAAAACACAACGTCAAAACGGCCATCATAGCGTGCCGCGAGTGTAGTAAACAATAATAAAAGCAAGGCGACGAAAAAAAAACATGTGATTAATATGCTAAGGTGTGTTCGCAAATGAAAATATTTGAGAGTCATTTAGCTAAATGCTCTGTAAACTGATTTTACGGTGCAGACAGACAGACGGACAAATGACTTGAGCTCTTCATTACGAGGTACAGGCGCAAGGGAACGTAGATGTAGCTAAGTATAAAATATTTTTCTCAATCGTTGCGTTGCTACAAAATTGCATTAGTAAATTAAAACATATTAGAGAGAAGAGGTAGATAGATAATTAGATAGATTTATATTTATTTGCATGAAATACTGTGTTAAACTTCTTAAAAATATATAATTATGTTGTAGCATCTTCGCCGACTCTGTTCTTTGACACCCACATATTAATAATGATCACATTATAATCGATACAGCAAAGAAACTTACACAAATAATGAAAAATAAAAATATCGTAATAAATAATCCATATTCATAACGCATTCATTCATTGCCATATTATAAAATAAACTAGTGGTCGCCCATTGGTTGTAATTTGACAAAATTTCAAAAAAAGTACAGCTTTCTACACTTCTTCTCTACATTAACTGTGTCAAATTTCAAAATCAGCCGTTCGCACAATGCCGGGTACAAAGTTTTCGCTTCACTTATTAACATTCATATTGTCCATATTGTACGTATTATACATATTGTCACGCCATTATCCTCGAAGGGGTGGGCAGAAGCATATTATACGCCCATATGAACAGGCTATCACTTATTAATATATAGTTTTTTTTCCGTTGGTCTACTCCAACCAGTCCCGTCTGCCCCTGTACTAAAAAGAATGCTCAAAAATGTTCATTACCGACTGTTCATACTCGTACGGTGCACAAAACGATAACTACGTGCAACGTTGTACCGTCAGCAGAAAAAGTAACGCATTCTGTTCAGTACAATAGATTGAATGCTTCAGTTTCAAACATATTTGAACGGATTGTGAAGAATGGTTGGTGTTTTACTGATATTAGCTACGCCCTACGGCTTTATCTATGAGATAGTTACTTCTCCGTAGCATTTTATTAATGACATTTCCCTAATTTGTTAGTTTTATATTTATACTAGCTGACTCGCACAGCTTCACCCGTGACATACTTCGAAATCCTGACTCCCGCCGTTTGTATGTTTGGTTAAACGCGCTGATCTCAGGAACTTCATTTTATGTTAGATAGTCCATTTATCGAGAAAAGCTTTAGGCTATATATCATCACGCTACTACCCTGGAGAACGGAGCAGTAGTCATAAATGTCGATAAATCGGGCAAATTTTGTTTTAGGGAAAAAATGGTTGTTGTGCCTCACTCGACATAGATAATGGGTAGAGTGTGTCGCAGACTTTTTTGTAGATATTTATAAGATCTACAATTAATTAGAAAATTTTATGGATCTATCTTTTATAGTTTAGGCAGCGTACGCAAAGTGAGTAACTTTTCTGGTTGATTTTTACAACTTGTGTCCGAAAATCCCATATATCTTACGGAACCCTTTTTTTTCCAAAATAAAATATAGCCTACGTTACTCGTGGATAATGTAGCTTTAAAATAGTGAAAGAATTTATAAAATCGGTCCAGTAGTTTTTGAGCCTATTCATTACAAACAAACAAACAAAGTTTTCCTCTTTATAATATTAGTGTAGACATACATACAAATTGTCACGCCTTTATTGAAGGTACATTTTTTATTTACATTAGCTCGATAGATGGCTCTGGTCATACTCTTAAAATGACGATTTAAATATGGTGGAGAATTTCAACTTGATTCGATACGGTTCGGGTAGTTCAGGTGGCTAGAACATTGCCCCGGTTAGGCAAAGATCACAGGTTCAATCCCTGTCTCGAATCGAATTGTCTTTTTCCACTTTATTAAAAATTTATACCCACCTAAAGAAAAACTACATATTTATCAAAATATTCAATTATTTCCATTATAAAATAGTCCCTTTGGTAGGGTAGTAGGGTACCCATGGTGCAGGCTGCATTCCCATGCTGAATAGCTATAGAAAGCCTTTGCTGAAGGATCTCCAGTTTCTTCCCTCAGACGCTTTACTTAATGCAATACAGAAATAGTGTGAAAATTGAAGCTCTCATGGACCCGCTGAATTAGTGTTCTGTAAACAATCACTTCGTTAAACAATATTCGCTATAGGTGGTCCTTGGATGGGTGACCACTTTGTGGAATTTACATTTGCGAGCATTTCCGTGCTTCGGAAGGCACGTTCAGCCGTTGGTCCCGGTTGCCAGTAAAATGGCAGTTGTTAAGCCTTGTCGAAGGCATTTCAACAGCTGGTCGCCACAGCCTGCGCCTGTCCATTTCAACACGGCAATGGGCTCACCACCTGTTACGTGGGACAAAAATGCATACGGTGAAATGTGGGCGTATAATATGCCTCTGCCTACCCCTTCGGGGATATAGACGAGACAATATGTATGTATAGGTATTACTATTTGTAATCTTAAATGTAACCGATTTAATAAAACACACACGGACCTCCATTTTTTAAAAACCGCATCTAAGTTTTTTAATATTCCACCTGTTTGCGTCGGAATTCCGAAAAATTGCCGTGTTCCAAGTGTGTGTATGTTTATGAGTTCCTACCTACGCAACGGTTGCGCTCATTGCTGCATACTTTTGAAGTACCTACTGTCTGATTAGTTTGTTTTTTTTCCTTTTAAACTGTAATTATTGCGAGGAATTTCATATGTCTGTTAGCTGACTTTAAAAAAGGGGGAAAATATTCTTAAATGCAATGTGAGTGACAAATACAATTATATGCCTGGGTTTTCCCGAACGTCTACAGAATGGGGTTCTTCAAAAGGGGTTCGAGAAGGTTTATAAAGGTTCGGCAGCGCGAGTGCTACACCTCTGGTGTTGCACACGTCCATAGGCTGGTCACCGTAGCCTATGGACGTCAGGTGGGCCCGTATGCTTTTCTGCCACCTCAGTGGTATAAAAAAATCGTACTAAGATGGCATACAAGCATACACAATGTAGAGAGCCCGTATTCGACATGAAGAGAGACTTCGATTTGAAAATCACTTAAACTTTTAGTTTAATTGTTAATTTCACTATTTTCTGTTTCATGACTGCCTCAGTGGAGCGGTTGTAATTTATGCAACTGCCGCGCATGAGGTCCCGAAAACGATTGCCGGGTCGGAACAAATATTTGTGTTCTCCACAAATGTTGGTTTCGAAGTTTAGACTTTTCCTATGTATAATATGTATGTATTTTGAAATATATAAGTATGAATATCAGTTGTCTAGATCCCATAGTACATGCTTGTAGCTTAGCTAGATGGCGCTGTATAAAAAGTGTCCCAAAATATTTATTTATTTATTTATGCTGTACAATAAAGTATAATTATCTATCCTACTAATAATATAAACGCGAATGTTTCTAAGTATGGATGTTTGCTACTGTTTCATGTAAAAACTACCAAATGGATTTTAGTGAAACTTTGCAATAATATACTAGTAGCTTACACATCAGAATAACACATAGGGTACTACTATATCTATCTTTTTATAGACCTAATCACCTGTTTGAACTGGGAACTACAAAACGGTAAAAAAATATACACCCGTAATTTCACAGTAGTGATCAGAAAGTTCAATCCAAAAATTTATTAGTTTCTAAATAGCATCTATATACTAATATTATAAAGCTGAAGAGTTTGTTTGTTTGGTTGAACGCGCTAATCTCAAAAACATGTGAACTGATTTAAAAAAATATTTTTGTGTTAGATAGCCCACTTATCGAGGAAGGCTATATATTATCCCCATCACGGGCACTGACTTGTAGTGACGCTACTTTCCTGGAGAGCGAAGCAGTAGTTATAATTGTCGACAAATCGGGCAATATTTTATGCATTATTGTAGAATTTAAAAGTGACGGGACTAAATAGGTGCGAAGGGAGTTCGAAGTATATCACGGGCGAAGCCAGGGAAGTGCCTATAAAGTACCTAGTGCGATATAAAGTACCTAGTGCGATATAAAGTACCTAGTGCGATATAAAGTACCTAGTGCGATATAAAGTACCTAGTGCGATATAAAGTACCTAGTGCGATATAAAGTACTTAGTGCGATATAAAGTATCTAGTGCGATATAAAGTACCTAGTGCGATATAAAGTACCTAGTGCGATATAAAGTACCTAGTGCGATATAAAGTACCTAGTGCGATATAAAGTACCTAGTGCGATATAAAGTACCTAGTGCGATATAAAGTACCTAGTGCGATATAAAGTACCTAGTGCGATATAAAGTACCTAGTTCGATATAAAGTACCTAGTGCGATATAAAGTATTAGACACTTAAAGCTAATACAATATACTACCTATCTACTTAATCTTCCACTGACTTATCTATTTATCTATTCTAAATTCTAGGGAATTTAGAATTTAGAAGCTAGCGACATCTATGATGCAGTAGTGCTACTAATAGTCTTCATAAAATATTCAAAGCCTACAGAAAATTACTAAAATAAATTCTATTCATATAACTAAAAAATACCATTGATTTTTTTAAATGAACGGTATACCAAGAAATGTAACATTCTTTTAATAAAGTGGAAAAAGACAATTCGATTCGAGACAGGGATTGAACTCATGACCTTTGCCTAACCAGGGTAATGTTCTAGCCACTGAACTACCCGAACTGTATCAAATCAAGTTGAAATTCTCCACCATATTTTACAACGTCATATAAGAGTAGAGACCCAGATTTAATGTAACATTAACAATATAAACAACTAGCAGACTGTTCCCGTTTCGCACAGCAACTTGTTCCCGGGATAAAAGGCAGCCTGTGTTATTCTGATATGTAAGCTGTATTGTTGTAAACTTTCATCAAAATCCATACACTAGTTTTTGCGTTAAAGTGTAACAAATATTAATCCATGCATTCTTACAAATTTTGAGTTATTATTAGTAGGATGTAGGAATAATACTTTACCTTTTTAAATAAGTGCTCATAGCCCCGCTAATTTAGTGTTCTGTAAACTAAATAGGGGCTTTATTCCGCGTACGCTTAGATTGTGCAATGAGCTCCCTGCCTGGGTTTTCCCAAACGTCTACAGTATGGTTCTTCAAAACGGGTCTTAGAAGGTTTATAAAGGGCCGGCAGCGCGAGTGCTGCACCTCTGGTGTTGTACACGTCCATAGGCTACGGTGACCACTTTGCATCAGGTGGGCCGTACGCTTGTTTGCCACCTAACTTGTATAAAAAAAACTATCACTGCGTTCGCTAAAGTTGGTCTTTAAAGCGCAAAAATTCACAAGGTGAATAGTGGGCGCATAGTATGCCACTGCCACCCCATGGGGATAAAGGTATGACATGGTCTCTCTCTTTGACTATGTGCCGTGCTTCTAACAATAGATTTTATTATAATCTTTTAGCGCCATCTATCGCTGAATAGCTATAACAAAAATATTAAACTTCAAAAAATATACAAAATAACTATTCTAATATTTCTTGTGTAATCAAAATATGTTATTATGAATTTATTAATAATATTATATATAGTATACAATTTACTTTTCAAGTTAATCAAAATTGCTTTTGTCTCACTAGCGCCATCTATGATGCAGTAGTGCTACTAATAGTCTTCATAAAATATTCAATGCCTACAGAAAGTTACCATGTTACAAAATATTTTACCTTTCATATAAATATGTGCCCTATTTCTATAAGATAAGACTCAATATTATATTTATAAGAAACTGTGCAGAATAATATAACTGAAATATTAAACAATATCGTCTGTATATACTTACGACTGTATATACGTCACCTTGCCTTTGATATTAGTAAAGAAAATGTCTACTTAGCCCATTTCCTACTTTCTCTTTCAACTAAGATAAATTTAACATATTTCCTTATTTATTAACATCCAAAAAAATAATAACAAAATACTCTAAATATAAATAAAAAAAAACTTTGACGAAGAAAGAAATCAATTTTTTTCTCGCGAATTTACATCTGTCAACCGCTATGCAAGCGAACGAGACAGTAAATGTAACAATTCAGTGTATGAAAGAGACAACAGCATTCGTCGATATAGTATCCCGTGTGTGAGACAATAGATGTCTCCAATTCGAGCACAAGAAAACACTGTGTCGTTTTCGTGCCTCAGCTATTCGAAGGTGTAACCGTTGTGTTCGTAGTTGGAAAGTGTAGTGTATTGTATTGGTGTGTCATATTTATACGCTAGTGTTGTATTATTGTGTGCAGTTTTAGAGATGTGTGAGTACATGGAGGGTTGAAACGGACGCAGAAAGAGTAGTGATGGAAAAAAAATCTGCAAATAAAATGGGTCGAAAATTAATCAAAATAAATTTGGATTTATTCTTATTGGAAGGACTTAACATGAGATTAATCGGAACAATAGAATCTAAAGGCAATGGACCCAAGAAGAAAGGAAAAAAAAGTACCAATTCGAGTTTTTTTTTTCATCCATACGTTGAATGATGCTCTCACCTTTGGGATGACTCCGCGAGGTACTTGCTGGACGCACTAGACGCTATGCAGAAACGTGACTATTCGCATTATAGGTTGTCCTGAGGTAACAAGAACCCTCGAACTCTCATAAATGCAATGAATTTTCGCCAGAACTGAGCAGTTTTTAAAGATCGTTTCTCTGTCGAAGAATAGGAAATTGGAATGCTCTGCCAGATCGCGTGTTTCCCCTCTCTTATAATCCAGGGTTCTGATCATCAGAGCGTAAAGAGGCACATCATTGGGCCGCAAGCTTGAAAGCCACTGCTAATAGTCCTGTGGATTGTGACAGTGACTTTCAATTCGCTAGTTGTGTGTTTGTTCGCGGTGTTATTAAGGGGAACTGAAAAAAAAAAATTTTTAATCCTCGAACTCTCAGAAATCTTTTTATAAAATAAATATCCATCACGCCTTATCCCCGAAGGGGTGGCAGAGGCATATTATATGCCCACTTTTCACCGTGTGGATTCCTGTCCCACGTAATAGGTGGTGAGCCCATTGCCGTGTTGAAATAGACAGAGACAGGTTGTGGCTACCTGCTATTGAAATTTTTCAAGCCGCCCATAAGGCCTTCAGCCAGGCTTAACGACTGCCATTTTACTGAAAACCGGGACCAACGGCTTAACGTGCCTTCCGAAGCACGGAAACGCTCGCAAATGTAAATGCCACAAAGCGGTCACCCACCCGAGGACCAGCCATAGTGAAAGTTGCGTAACTCAGTGATCGTTTACAGAACACTGATACCGCGGGGCCACGAGCGCTTCTTTTCTTGTCTTTATAAAAAAGGAAATTTCAAAAATGGAAAATTTGCACGGAAAATTGGAAACGAGAATGGGAAATTTTCACCGCGCGGTCTTGAATCACGGTCACCTAGTCTTGAATATAATCCCTTGTACTATTCTACATTATTTACTTCTTAACTTTCACTTTATTCTTGCGGCATTTTCAAAGGTTGCGATATATTTTATATATTTTCTCAGTATATAATATAAATATCATACATCTAAAATTCATAAAATATGTGGATATGTTTCTCCATAACAAAAGGAGGATTCTCCTCTTCCCTCAAAAAAGATCTAAGTATTATTGTAGTTCGACAGCTCTTTGCTATTATGGCGCTGGTCAGCACAATTTTTTTTCTAAAATAGAAATCGGCGCCCACCGCGGGACTTGAGCTGAGTTGTCCATTATAAGTATCTGGTCTAACGTATTTGTTGCTAACCAATGAAACACACATAAGAATCACGGAATTTAACTACTTTGTTTTTTAAACAAATCAATCACACGTATTTCCATCACACATCTGACATTGGCAGAGTCGTCCTCAATGACATGGTGACGCAGCTTGCCATAAAGGAAAATTGAATTGAATTGAAGTATCTGGTCTCATTATTTCTTATTTTTTTATCCCAAAATTACTTTTATAACCTACTTAGATTTGGAGCAGTTCTGTTTGGCTGCTAGAAGCAGTGGTCGTTTGCCTTTGATTTTCGGCATTATGGGGTACGACTCGACCGTCTGTCTTGTTATGGACATGTGATGAGAAGGTGTGAAAGTCATGTCACTAAAAGAACTATGAATATGAAAGTGGATGGATCCAGAGGACGGTCAAAGATAAAATGGATGGACTGTGTAAGGAGTGATAGGAATATGAAAGAAGTGAATGATCAGATGACGAAAACAGCGATTAATGGAAAAAGAAAACATACAGCGCCGACCCCAAGTAAATTGGGACAAGGGCAAGAGGATGATGATGGGGTGCGCCAGTTTTCTGACTTCCCAACCCAGTATCCTTTGTTGTTGCCTCATCCGTTGATCAGCAGATACACCCCTAACACGTAAAGTCACTTGGGTCTTGGAGATTTTGTTTAGGCCTCTTTTACTCAAATTTTAGCCAAATATCAAATATTCGTGTCTTCCTCAAATACTAAGAATGCCAGGGTAAAATGTTCTGTACCACAGTTCAGGCTAGCTGTCGCTTTAGGAGAGGCAGTTCCAGGACGTTGATGGGACGTGTAATATAAAGCAAAAGGGGATTAACGAGCAAGTTTCACTAGGGCAAGCAACAATAAAAGAGCAATGTGTGGATTTAGTCGGCTTGGATCCGATACTTTCATCTCACCATTGTCGCTGTCCATGGGGATTTCCATTCCAAAAGAATAGGTGGGCAATGTTCTCCTGTTCCTTCAACAACTGCCTTATATAGTACGTATCTACAGTCATAGAAAAATAAGAGGCTGGGTTTGACAGTTAGCAGTTTAGCTTATTTAATATGCAATTAAAAATTTTCTTTACTATGACAAAAATTGAGCTTTTACATTTTTCTTTTATTTTTTTAAGTAAAGTTTTCTTTCTTTTCTATGACTGTAAGTGTGTTTATCGTCTCGAAGTGGGTTTTGATGTATTCTTTTACTTTCGCTGCACGAAGTCACTTCGGTACCTTTTCAATTTCATTACTATTTCTTCAATTTATATTTTTATAGGATCAATTTCTAGCAGCTTTCTCTTTATTTTTGTTTAAAATTAAAGATTTTTTCACCGTAAACAACAAAAAAGAAAATATTTTACTCGTAGTAATCTCTTAATTTTCCGCAAATATTACATTTTGAATATTAAACATTTAATAAGGAAGAATTTAGGAAGAGTTATTCCTAGATTAAAAAATATAAGCAAAGCTACCTCGCTTCCACAAATCACACATTTTCAGCATCTAATCTCAAAAATGTTTTTGTTTTACTTAATAAACTTTTTTCAGCTCATTTACTGACAAAAGTACAAATTAAAAATATTCGCCCAAATATTCCCGCGCTAATTAAAAGAAAAGCCTAACCTCTAATTAATTTATTGACAATTTTTTTTTTAATATCGTCTTACCAGGTTTCTTTGCGAACGGTACACCTGATCTCCGCCACCCTCACGTAATAGGCCATCTCCTTGTTGCCATGGTGACTGCAAAGATGGCTGCCAGTCTCTCCTCCCGCGCTCTTCTGACATGGGTATAAAAACGCACCCTCCAGCATTTCATGTCAGAGCGCCACTACGTCTTGTAAAGGGCGCACGTATCGTGTAATTTTATTTCTCGATATTCCGATAAATACAAGCCCTTATTTTTTTTCGTTTGAAATTCTTTCTGTATTTGTTTGTCTACACCTCACAAATAAAGACTGATTTTATAATTTTGATTTTTGAGTTTTATTTTTTCGTTTCTTTTCTTCTTTTCCTGTGGAACGTGTGATGCTGCTTCTGTCAGGTAAGTGATTTAATTTGAAAATATTGTTGCAGATATTTCCGGATAATTTTTTTTTTTAATCGTCTGTACATTTTTAAACAAGGGAAAAATATTTTTAACACATGCAATCATTATTGATTTCAGTGCAGATGTGTGGATAAAAATAGCATTTACCTCTCGATGATGCGTTAGTAAAAGCGATTTTATTTTCTAGCCACTTAGGTTCATTTTGTCTTAAAGTTTATGGTTACTTACTACGGTTTTGGCGGCTATTCTAAAATTAATATAGTCTTACGTGTCTGAGGCTTACCGATCCACCGGATGCTAGGTTCTCGCGCCAAATATATTAAAAAATTAATCTATTTCTATATCTTCATATACAGATGTGCTCAGTTTTTAATAAAACGTAAGACATGTGGCAATATTAAACGCCATTACATCGTTGTCATCTTTGACAAATGTATGTTAATCCTTTTTATCGGTCAAAGCTTATAATTACAAATCTTTTATTAATTTACATTGTCTATAATTCAATATTACTACATTTCATTTAAACTATTTTTTTTAATTTTATATTTATTTTATTTACTAGCCGGTGGGTACTGAGTAAAAATTTTATTTTTGACAGGTAAATTTTTGCAGACTTGTATGAATTTGACAATAGAACTCTTAAATTATTAATGGTATCAATTTGAACTTTTGAACTTAGTTTATCATCTTACAAGATATATTATTACGACTAAACTAGAGACAGAGGAAAAAAATTGATTGATATATTTTTTCTGTTCATTTTCCGTAAATTAAGGGTTACCAACACAATACTATTTGACAAATTGATATGAATTGGCATTTATCAAATTATTAGTAGCGTACATGTTGGTTACTGGACTTACAACTTATAGTTGGTTACATGTTGAAGCCCCTCGTTGTATCCAACTTCTGATTAAGACTCTCAGCATCGATTTTCTTGTCATTGATGTTACTCTTTTGACTTTTATGGAAAGTTAACTAGAGCCTCGTCTATCTCTCAACAGCTTAACCATCTAGTTCTGAATTAGGCTTGTAATCTGAAGTTCTGGTTGGAACTCTTCTCTCATCGTCAAGCAATGATTATGAAGATGGAAGAGCGCGGAATGCAGGTGATGTTGGCTTGGGTCTACTTAAAGTTGGTTTATCTTCATTGACCAACTTTAGTTACACCTTGTTGTAGTATCATTGCATCTTAAAGAATTATAAAGGGCCCTACAAAACATGTACAAGGTCGCAGTGATGAACCATTCTATTAGATGGATGAAAATGCTATACATAAATACGGGCCAATAGACTATCTTTATATACATTTGATACTATTTGTTATACCTGGTACTGAAGTTTCAGCTAAACTCTTCGAAGATTTAAATATGGTTGAAGATGTTAAACTGTTTAAAGTACCTCACCATGATTTCCGGGGTCAAACTAACTTAATAGCTTGGCTAACATAATCTATATTATATAACTAATATATCATAACCTTACCTTCAGGGGTTCTGATAATTGCGGAAAACAACAAATTCCAAATGATCTCAATAACCAATTGAAAAAGACTCAAATCTCCAAAGTGGAGATTTTAGATGCTAACTAATAAAACTAAAACATTGCATCTATTGGTTAAGGTTATATTCAAGCAGAGCCTTATTACAATCTATGATTTTAGACTGAGAAACCAAATTTGACAAATGTTTTTTGGAGCGCAGCTCACATGGTAATATAAGAGTACGGAGAGGTATTTAGTAAAGCCTCTTTCTTGTCTATACTTATGTGTAGTTGATTTATAATGAAACTTCAAATCCGATTAAGTATTTATATTATTTTGCACAATTATCACAAAATATAACAATTAATTGCTGGGAATTGGAGTTCGTAACCACTCATAAGAGGCTTTTGTAGACATGCATAAGTCTAATTTTATTAGTACCTTATCGGAAGCAATATAACCTTTATTTTGTTTAACTCGAAAAAACGTACTTTACTACCTACAACCTTACAAAAATTTGATTGAGGTGTGCCACAGGGTTTAAACACTGGACCTTTAAAAGTTTTAATCCTCATTACGTCTTTTATATGTGTCCTTTTCAATTAAATAATTATAAGAAATGTTAACATTTTATACTCTTTATGACAGATATATCTGTATTCAATTTATTTTTATAAATAAATTTTTAAATGAGGTGTATCACAAGGCTTAATCTTTGGACCCCTACAGTTCTTTGAATTAAACAATATGTCACTGTTTCACACTCTGTCACAGGCTATTAACTGGCATTTAATGCAAAAATGGTATTGAACAATAACTTTTTATGGTATAGACATGTTGGGTAACGAACGATACTACGAGTACATAATTAATTATTACATATAATTAAATTACTTTACATTCTATGAAGCGCTCGTAGCTCAGCTAACTCAGTGTTCTGTAAACGATCACTGCGTTAAGCAACTTTCACTATGGCTAGTCACGGATGAGTGACCGGTTTGTGGCATGGCATTTAAGAGCGTTGTCGTGCTTAGGTTTCGTTCCGGTTGCCAGTAACATGACAGTCCTTAAGCCAAATTGAATGGCTTAAAATATTTCAACAGCAGGTCGCCACGATCTGCACTTGTCCCTTTCAACGCCTTAATGGGCTCATCACCAAAATCCAGGAAAACATTAGTAAGGAACCAGGATTAAACATTTAATATGAGATTGATTATAGAAGGAAAAAGAAAATAGAACCTAAAAAAGGAACCTTTTTTTTTATTGGGACTTATCCCGCCCACATTCCCATTACTGTGACTCCTGTAAACCAGGATCTACAGCAATGACCAAAACACAAGAAAAGTTACACCGAGCTCGATCTCGGTGATGTCCCAGGAGAAGTTAGCATATCCTGCAACCCGCAACGAAATTAATCAGAAGATAATGTGAGGAAGTAAGAAAAGAACGTAATGCCTCTTCCCTCCTTTGCAAAGCGGAAGAACTGGAAAGCAACTAGGTGTAAATCCTATAGAAATACGGAAGCACCACGGTAATGTCCTATGTGAGCTATGTTTGATTCCAGTAATACGTATGACAGAAACGTTTAAAAGCACGAAAATTTACCCTCGACGCCACGAGATCCGCATAGTAAACTACTCCCGACATTACTTGTAAACAATTAAGCATATTATATCGCTCATTTTGCCAAATGCTACACTCCCAAAGTATATGATGGGCGGTCTGATCATATTTGGCTTCAGCAGTTGAACACTGACAGAACGGTGACTCAACCAGCTTAAACGAATGTAATTTGCTCCTAAAGTTACCAGTTAAAAAAGAAACGTAATAGTGCAGATACTTGACCAGATAAGGACATAGTATTTCTAGGTAATCAATAGAAAGAAGAGGGTAGAAGGAGTCAGGGTAGGCCGAGACTTACATATGAAGACCATATGAGCAGATTGCTCCAAAACGAAAAAGTCAAAAGTACTCGGATACCCAGACGTGCATGTATGAAGCGATTAATGAATCTACGAGAAGCGAAAGAAGTATGCATGGATCGCGAGGCCTGGCGATCTGTCCTCTCTGACTACCCCGTCACCCCCGCACCCCGCACGCGCGTGAAGATAGTTTAATCAGTTAAAACCATGGCAGTCCAATGCTGGACGTAGACCTCTCCCAATTCACGCCACACCACAACCTGCGCCTTCCGCATTCAGTCTCTCCCTGCAACTTTTCTTAGGTCGTCGGTCCTTCTGACAGAGGATCGTCCTACCTTACGTTTGCCATGTCACAGTCTTCCCTCCAAAACTTGTTTGCTCCATCGGCCATTGGATCTTCTACTATCGTGACCAGCCCATTGCCACTTTACCACGCTTACTCTGCTAGCTGTCGACCACTTTGCTTCTCCGATGGAGAACCTCGTTCGAAGAGAACTCCGAAGATCCGGGAAAGAGAACTATCCCTCAAAGACATTCCAATCATAGCTCGCTCTATGGAGCGTGCTATGACTCGTTGTGCAATTTTGAGGGCATGTAGTTCATGCCTTACCGTAAGTGTCCTTGTCTCGGCTCCGTAAGCCGTAATATATAATACTAGATGACCCCCACAGCTTCGGCCGTGGAATATTTTGACCTCCCGTTGCACCTATTTAATCCCGTCGCCTTTAAATTCTACAATAATGCATAAAAATATGCCCGATTTGTCGACATTTATGACTACTGCTCTGCTCCCCAGTGTAGTAGCGTAATGATATATGGCCTATAGCCTTCCTCGATGAATGCTCAAAAACAACTTTTCAAATCCGATCAGTAGTTTTTCTACCAAACAAACAAACTCTTCAGCCTTGTAATATTAGTATAGAAATTATGGGTATAATTTTAAGCCTGCATTTTATGTTTTTTTTTAATTTAGTCTTTCACTTGCTGGTAAGAAATGCCGACATCTAGCAAACAGCCACTCTTACAGTTTATATGACTTGGGATTATAACTGCACGCTGTATTCCTGAAAGGGTAGTCAGAGAGGACAGATCGCCAGGCTTTCATTATAAATAAGATTATTTATTTATAACATGTTAAAAGTCTATTGTCACGCCTTTATCCCTGAAGGTGTAGGCAGAGGAGTTTTATACGCCCATACATGTATTTTTGTCCCACGTAACAGGTGGTGAGTGAGCCCATTAACGTGTTAGAATGGACATGCTCATAAAAGGAAATTTCTTAAAGTGGTCACCCATCTGAGATACAGCCATAGCAAAAGTTGCTTAACGCAGTTATCGTTTATAGAACACTAAGTTAGCGGGGCTGGGAGAGCTTCAATATACGTTTTGTTGTTTCTAAATATAAGAAAGTGGTCACCGTAGTCTATGGACGGACGTTTGCAACACCAGAGTTGAGGCACTTGTGCTGCTGACCCCTTTTGAAGAACCTATGCTATATATCCCATAATTTACTAGTTTTTACATTATTCCTTATCCCCAAAGGGGTGATTAATGCATATTTCATATACGCCCACATTTCACCATAGGCATTTCTGTTCCTACTTACTTTTTACTATATTTACAATAATATATTGAAATTAAAATAAGCTCTCTCGATAAATGGGCTATCCATTACAAAAATATTTTTTCAATTCTATATAGAATTGAAAATTTTATTAATTTATTACTACTATATAGTAGTTCTTTTTTTTATACTCCTGATGTGGCAGACAAGCATACGGCCCACCTGATGGAAAGTGGTCACCTATGGACTTTTGCAACACCAGAGGTGCAGCACTCGCGCCACCGTCCCTTTATAAACCTTCTAAGACCCCTTTTGATAAACCACATACTGTAGACGTTCGGGAAAAGGCAGGCAGGGAGTTCATTCCGCAATCTAAGCGTTCGCGGAATAAAGCCTCTATCGGATCTAACCGTGTGCGTGCGCTCCGGACGCAAAGTTTTAGTTTCTGAGATTACCGCGATCAACCAAACATGGAAACTCTTTCTTATTTTTTCTTGATGTACTTAAGATTTATTCTGCACCATCTTTGTAACAAAGTTATAACTATCTTCACGATGTATTCCTGACGGGGTAGTCAGAGAGGACAGATATTTAATTGCATAAATAAAGAAAATATTATTATTATTTAAAATAGTGCTATTATTAAAATAGTGCACGTGGTTCCATGAATAAGGAAAACAGCTTAAAATACTTTTCAGTTTCCCCCTATAAACTATGAGGCAATCGGGATAAAATGGATATTGTATACGTAAATTGGAATAGCGCGTATCTCATGAAATATTTATGGAGAATCAATTTTATAGATTGAGGAGCCATAACTTTAGGTGTAAGTGTGTTTCTAGAAGAGGTAAATAATGTGATGTACATTTAAGTGTGTGATTATGACTATTTTCATTGATTAAATCGCAATCTTGCCGTTTTTATATTTAAACCACTGAGGTGGCAACATGTTTTTAGCTGTCAAAATGTTGGTTGACTATCAAAAATGCAACTGACAAGCCGCCACTGGCGCGTTACGTGTTAGTAGAACTCATCGGCCGACCGATAGAAGTCTATAAGAGTACAATTGTAATATTATTTATTTTATCTACCACGCGTTATCACCGAAGGGGTGGCAGAGAGGCATATTATATGCCCACTTTTTACCATGTGTATTCCTGTCCCATGGACCATTGCCATGTTGAAATAGGCAGACGCATGTTGTGGCTACCTACTGTTGAAATTTTTCAGGCCTTCAACTTGACTTAACGACTGCCATGTTACTGGCAACCGGGACCAACGGCTTAACGTGCCTTCCGAAGCACGGAATCGCTCGCAAATGTAATTGACACAAAGTGGTCACCCATCCGTGACCAGCCATGGCGAAAGTTGCTTAACGCAGTGATCGTTTACAGAACACTGAGTCCGCGGGGCCACGGGCGCTTCAAAAATAATAAAGGAAGTAAAATTAATAAAGGACGGGATTAAATAGGTGGGTCGAGGTCACAGGTCAAGATGTCGGCTCATCTAGTATGTATGTATATATTTATGTAATACTAGCTGTGCCTCGCGGCTTTGCTCGTGATATACATCAAACCCCCTTTACAATTCATTATTTCATATATATTACCTTTTCAATTATGTATTTATCTCCGGCAGATTATTTTTATTTTATTGCTTTCGCACGCTGTGCAAGCGATTTATAATTTTTCAATTTATCTCTTCATAAAAAAATCTTCCCCGGCTTAGTCAATATTTCAAAGCTAAAATTAGCTGAATCTTACCAGCCTTTCTCGAGATTTGCGCTTAGCAACATTCAGTGCATCATTTATATAGATTTACTGATCATGTATTTTTAGGGATTACACTCGTGCCAAACCGCAAGGTACAAACTAACTAACTAACTATCTTCACGCTGCATCCCTGTATGAATAAATGAATAAATGAAGGGTAGTCAGAGAGGACAGATCGCCAGGCTTCGCGATCCATGCATACTTCTTTTACTTCTTGCTGATTCATCAATCGCTTTATTCACGCACGTCTGGGTATTCGAGTACTTTAGACTTTTTCGTTTTTGAGCAATCTCCTCAGGTCTATATTTATATTAGTTGTAATAGGTTCTTAGGACTTAGGGTTATATTGAGAACATGCAATGGGTCACAGGGTCAACGGCCGATAGTGTGGGGTGCCTCAACGGATGCTGGATCGATAGGGGACGTCTGTGCACCGATAGTGATGAGTTTGAAACGATGAGTATCGATAAAATTTTACGGTGTCAGAAAACGAATAAATTACGTTCCAAATTCAGATGGTATTGAAAAAACAAATTGATACTTAGTGATGGGACGCAGTAAGTATCGCTAAAGTGTCACAATGTCACAATTAAATTCGTATTTTCTTTAATTGTAAATACGATGTATCTTTTGGCATAATTATGAAATAAATATATCTCGTGGGACATGCGACATGGGACAGGTATACGGCGCCATCTAGCTCAAACTAAGGTTGGAATATGGGATCTAAACAACTGATAAATATACTTATATATTTCTAAATATACGTTCGATATAGATCAAAAACATTAAAACTGCGCTACAAACATTTATTTCGGCCCGGGAATCGAACCCGAGACCTCAAGGCGACTGCCGCATCCACTACCACTTCGTCCACCGAGGCAGTCAGTCAATATTGATGTACCATGATCAAACCAAGCTCTCGGGAGCATATACCACAGCAAAGTGGTGCAAAAAGTGATAACTATTCTTTAGTATCGATCGATCCCCTCAAAGGACTTATGAGATTAATGGGTTGTCACTTAAAACCATAACAAAAAAAATCTATTGATTCTTACTGGTTGCTAATCAGAGCGGGCTCTAAAGTGGAGAGAGAGAAATAGAGGGATAAAGTGAGAACGAAGATAGTTGTTTTTAAGTAATGTCTTTGACTATTAACAGTGTGTTTGTTAAAAGTATGATGTTTTTGGATCGTAAAGCAGCTAGTTGAGAGACTATGGTAACGAGATAACTGATAAAAATACTTATATATTTCTAAATACATACATATTATAGATAAATAACACCCAGACACAGAATAAACCATCGTGCTCATCACACAAAGTTTTATCCTGAGTGGGAATCGAACCCACGACCTCTTGCGTAGCAGTCGGATACACTCCCACCGCGCCACAGAGGCAGTCAAAGTATTATTGATAGCTTGTTTATGCTAACAATCTTTGAGATATCTAATCTAAAAAACTATCATTTATCTTTACATACATACATATTGTCACGCTTTTATCCCCGAAGGGGTAGGCAGAGGCATACTATACGCCCACATTTCACCGTATACATTTTTGTCCCACACAACAAGTGGTAAGCCCATTGCCGTGTTGAAAATGAACAGTGCGGGGCCTGTTCATTTTCAACACGGCAATGGGCTTACCACTTGTTGTGTGGGACAAAAATGTATGGCTGTGGTGACCCATTGTTGAAATTTTTCAAGCCGCCCATAAGGCCTACAACCAGGCTTAACGACTGCCATTTTACTGGTAACCGGGACCAACGACTTAACGTGCCTTAATTTATCTTTATCCTTCTAAAATGGCAGTACAGTAATCCGTAAACTGACATCAGTAGTTATTGACATTGCATTACAGAGAGTAGGTAAAAAATAAAGTAAAGCCTTTATTTGTAATCAATACCTCTACGACTTAAGCCTTATTACTGAGCCCATATTATCTCTTCATACGAGTACGTCCCTTACTCTCGCCATATTCATCGATTCTCCACCACATCTCCAAACAAATTAGTCACACATAAACAGAGAGAATGTATGTACAGAATATTGTTTTAAGGTTATTACGTCATCGATAGCGTCATTGTGTTAAAGACTGTGACCGTGACGTTATTGTAAAGATACGCGCCAGACTCGTGCTCCGATACATTTCACTCCTAAAAGCTCACAACTTATTAAAAACCAAAAAATAATCCAATCCAATCATACATACTAATTGGCTTGTTTTTTTATATTGTCACTTTTAAAGTTTATAATTTAGATATTACTCTTGTTTAATATACTACGAGTACTCGCAACCACAGACGCTGCAACGCGTTCGAAACGTCGGTGAATGTAAGTAGAATTTCGTTTCGTGTGAAGTTCCGAGTAGTATAGAAAAAGAGGCGCTCGTGGCCTCGCGGTCTCATTGTTCTGTAAACGATCACTGAGTTACGCAACTTTCACTATGGCTGGTCCTCGGATGGGTGACCACTTTGTGGCATTTACATTTGCGAGCGTTTCCGTGCTTCGAAAGGCACGTTAAGCCGTTGGTCCCGGTTGCCAGTAAAATGGCAGTCGTTAAGCCTGGTTGAAGGCCTTATGGGCGGCTTGAAAAATTTTAACAACAGGTAGCCATAACCTGCGTCTGTTTATTTCAACACGGCAATGGGCTCACCACCTATTACGTGGTACAGGGATACACACGGTGAAAAGTGGGCATATAATATGCCTCTGCCACCCCTTGGGGGATAAGGCGTGATGGATAAATAAATAAATAAATTAACTAACTAACTAACTATCTTCACGCTGTATCCCTGACGGGGTAGTCAGAGAGAACAGATCGCCAGGCTTCGCGATCCATGCATACTTCTTTCGCTTCTCGTAGATTCATTAATCGCTTCATACACGCACGTCTGGGTATCCGAGTACTTTTGACCTTTCCGTTTTTGAGCAATCTGCTCACGTGGTCTTCATATGTAAGTCTCGGCCTACCCTGACTTCTTCTACCCTCTTCTTTTGAACAATATATATTCTTCGTCAATCGTTCCTCACTCATTCGTTGGACGTGTCCTAACCAACGGAGCACGCCCTTTTCCAGCTTAACGCTGACACTTTCATTCAAACCTGCCATATTGCGTATCACTTCGTTACGTATTCGGTCGGCCAAGGTAACGCCGCACAATTTTCGAAGTGATCGCATCTCCACAGCATTCAATTTACTTTCATGCATCTGCTGACATACCCAGGTTTCACTACCGTAAAGCAAAGTTGGCACTAGCACTGCGTTATGAATCGCCATTCGTGCTTCTTTTACGATGCTTTGTCGCTTTACTAACTGGGACAAAGCACCGTTAACTTTGTTTCCGGCAGCTACTGGCCGTTCTACATCCGAATCACATCTTCCATCCGCGCTAAATACTTCCTAAATACACAATTTCATTCACTTGCTCTAGACGTTCCTGGTTTACCCTAATCTCGCATTTAGTTCTTACGTCACCTCTTTCAAATACTAGAACCTTAGTTTTACTTGCATTCAAACGAAGACCCTTACTTTCACACTCCTCTTTCATATTAGTGACTAATGTCTGAAGGTCGGCTTCTGATGAGCAGCAGACAGTTTACTGTAAAGTCACCCAAATTCACACCCATATTAAAATCTTTCAACTTCTGCAGGCAACTGTCCAGATACACTATGAACAGCCAGGCGGACATGACACATCCCTGTTTGACGCCTGTACAGACATCAAAAAGAGGTGACACATCCCCCCCTACTCGCACGCAAGCCTTACAGTCCCTATAAAGCGACTGTATTGCCCGCAGTAGCGAGCCGTCCACACCATATCCTGGCAGCAAGT
The DNA here is from genome assembly GCA_948477245.1 of Thumatha senex. Lineage (NCBI taxonomy): Eukaryota > Metazoa > Arthropoda > Insecta > Lepidoptera > Erebidae > Thumatha > Thumatha senex. The sequence goes on from OX419753.1 coordinate 12,238,309, forward strand.
CCCACAGCGTTTCTCTCTCAACGTTATCAAATGCTTTCTCTAGATCCACAAAAGCGCAGAAAACCTTCTGGCTAAGAGCCAGAAACTTTTCCGCGATCATGCGGAGAGAAAACACTTGATCCATGCAACCTCTTCCACGTCGGAATCCGCATTGAGCCTCCCATAAATACCTTTCAGACTTTTCTTGCATTCGTGCCGTTATAACCTTTGCATACACCTTACTAGCTAAGCTGACCTGAAATACATCAAACACGAATATACACCGCGAAAGTTTAAAAATAACATTAGATATAACTCTGTAAGAAACTTTAGGATACATTATTGGTAAAATAAAAGTTGAAAACAGACAGTACTAAAATAAATTATATCCTCACCTGCACCTGCTGATGGATGAAGTTATGACAAAGAAGTGGTTGGTCAGGCGCGTAACTTTCGCAAACAGGACATTTAGTGGCGCAGCTGGGCAAAAGACCTTATGGTACCTTTATGGCGAAAATTAGGCAAAGCCCATGTTCAAAAGTGGACTACAATATTGATTTAATTCTTACGATATACTCGTAGGTGTAATTTATTGCTGCATATGATTAAAATTTTCAATTCTTTATTCGAATCGAGAATAGAACTGAAAAATAACTGACTGATCGCCTATTTTTATTTTTTATTCTTTTTCTATAAATATTGTGGGACACTTTTCACACAGCGCCATCTAGCCCAAAGTAAGCTAATATTAGCTTGTGTTATGGGATCTAGATAACTGATAAACATACTTATTTATATATTTCTAAATACGTACATAGTATAGATAAATAACACCCAGACAAAGAAACCATCGTGCTCATCACACAAAGTTTAATCCTGGGTGGGAACCCACGACCTTTTGCGTAGCAGTCGGATGCACTCCCACCGCGCCACAGAGGCAGTCCATAGTATTATTAGCACACGTAAGCTTCTAATAATACCTCATCGATGTAATTAATATACACCACGCCCAGTTACCCCACCGGTTAACTGCTAATCGATGGGGGAAGTCCATCACAGTTGGCTGGAACTGTCCGTCTTCCAGATAACATTTAATTTTCAAGTCATTAACTAAGATGATGAATTTGCGTCTCCAAATAATTCCGGCTGAATGGCTGGGATACTTAAAATTCAATTTGGATTTCTTACTGCCGTGTTTATCCCGATACGATTATGATTATGTTATTGCTGCTAACAGCAGCTGAGGTAACAGCTGACGTATTAGATATGGGAATTGAAAAAGATAGTACAATTATTAGAGATGTAAAATCGAAACAAAGTCAGTAATACTATCCAAGACTAAACGCCTTATGAACTGCAATAGGTAGTTTTGGGTAAGACATTTTGCCCAAAGTGGGATACAGTTGATGATAATATGAGTTAGGTGTCTTTTACAGAAGACTAAGAGTAAGAATGTTAATCAAGTCAACTGTATGTTTTTTTTGCATGTTTGTTACCTCATAATCATGACTCCAGCGGGTCTAAACAGATTTAGAAAATTTTCTTTTTCTTATTGAAGTCCTATAACTTAATCCCACCAAAACTATTGGAGCTAAACCTACCAGTTAAACGTTTGCTTCTAGAGTACAATAAATGGGGAACCCAGGCTCGAAATACAAGTACTGTTTGGAAGCAACTAGGAAGGCTTTAAGATGAAGCAGCTTATTGCATACGATTACAATATTTTTTGTAGGTACCTTACAGATATATAAACTGGACGAACAATAACATTCAAGTTTGTGCTATATACAGCTTCAAATAAAAGCAATTGGTTTATTGAAATATTGATTTCAAGAGAATTGTAATAATAAAAATCATCTATTAAAAAAAGTCCACCCTCTTTCGTTACTTTGTAATTTTTTGTAAGTTACTAAAATAATTATTTTTATAATCAAACTCTTAATTTATAATGTAGATCATTAAGAACTTTCAAGTCCATTTTGCCATGGGGTCACGTTCTAGAAATATCTAACTGAAATTGAATAAATTTCATTCTAATGGAATATTTAAACTGACATTTTAAAGGGCTGTTAATAACTTAATTTATAATACGCCTCAACATTTGAAGCTAAAATCAAATGTCACTTGATTTTATCTTGAAAGCTTTAATTATAACAAACAGGACTTCACGAATGTTAATAGGCATATTCTAAAGAGGAGGTCTTTCGGGTACTTATCAGGTGTGGTAATCTAATTTGATAATCCCAGTTTATTATTCGGGAAGTTCATTCATCATTTTTCATAAAAAAAGATTAGAAGGCTACTGTTTACCTAATGCTAAAAAAAAACAAATACTCCAAAATGCCAAACCTTATTAATAACGCATCATAAACACTATCTGCTAAACTGCTACTTTAAAAGTTATCGATAATCCACCCATCCCTAGTAAAGATCCCCCTTCATAAAACATGCACATTCCATTACGCACACAAACTAATAATGCATTAGTATGAGTGCCTTGAGGCAAATATTGTGTTAATTCATGTTACCTAATTCCTTGGAAACGGTCAAACTAGCTTTTATCTTTATCTTTGCTAGGGTTAACAGAGATTTTCCCACATAGCTTATACTTAAGTAATATAATTTCCATTTTTGCAATGTTTTTATACAATTCAATGTATTTCTTTAGTTACAGGTTTTAAATAATTATGTTGGGACAACTCACACAACGCCATCTGATTCCACACTAAGCAGAGCTTGTACTATAGTAACCAGTATAAACATACTTATATATTTCTAAATACATACATATTATAGATAAATAACACCTAGACACAGAATAAACTATCGTGCTCATCACACAAAGTTTTATCCTGGGTAGGAATCGAACCCACGACCGCCACAGAGCGGGTTAATTATCAATTATTTTTAGGTATTTTAAATAACATCAATTATACTGTTCTACAATATTTATTTTATAAACCTAACCGGTTACTCAATGTACCTTTGACAATCCCGTGAGGTGAAACCGGTTAGGTTTATCAATAAATGTTGTGGAACAGTACAAGTGGTGTTATTTAAAATGTGTAGCAAGTTCTACCAAGTGCCATCAATCAACAGTATAAATTATCTAACAGGTCTCATGAAAAAAAATATTAATGATTAATACATAAAAAAGAAACTAAGCCTATCTTAAAATTAAGGTACAAAATTACGGTGGTTAGATCATCCAGACATATAGGACAGTCCATTACACCTTCTCGCGACACAAGCGAAGTGTTACGCCATATGGCAAGATTAAATGAGAGTATTAGCAATAAGATGAAAAAGGGCGTGCTCCATTGGTTTGGAAACGTCCAAGGAATAAGTGAGGAATGATTTTTAAAAAATATAAATTATAGTGCGAAAGTAAAGGGTGGAAGGAGTTAGGGTAGACCAAGGCTTACATACTCGAATACCCAGATATATGTTTGAATCGATTAACAAAGCTGAAGGAAGCATAAGAAGTATGCAAGGATCGCGAGGCTTGACGATCTGTACTTCCTGACTACTTTGTGAGTGAAGCACCGTGAAGATAGTTATTTAGTATACTGTACATTACATGTATTTAATCTAATCTGGGACGAACCTATTGAGAGATAGAGGGATTTATAATCATCGATAAAGCAAGCAATATTTTAAATAACTCCATCACTATTCCACTCAAAACATTCTTATTTCAAATATTTATTCACAAAATTTTTATCTAACTATTACATAACCGACACTCTTTACAAACGAGGCAAAGACATTATTACAGACAGCCTTTAAAAAAATATTCCCATAACAAAAACTCGAGATAGAACGACGGTCTAAATTGTATCTTTATAAAGAGAGGGAGGGTGTCCTCACCCCTAAAAAGTAAATGAAAAAGTACAATCAATACATAATAAAGAGCATAGCGTATTGTGTTAGATATAGGTATCTAACTTAGACCAGAGAATTTTTTTGAATAAATCTTTATAATCTATTCCGTTTTGATTGATAACCCTGATGGGGTTTTAATGATCCACCTTTTATTGAAACCTTCGTATTATCAGGTGACATGAGGAATGCAGAATTTTAAACCCTACAGGGTGATAACGGAATTGGTCAAGTGCGTGTCGGGCCACGAATGTTGTATCCTTAACAATTTTTTTCCTTTTTTTTAACTTCAAAAAGTAAATTATATCATTCGATCGAGTATTACTACAAAACTTGTAAAGTCTAGTTATCTGTACCTAATAGTTTAAGAGTTGGATGTAAGGGGCCCTATAGCGGAATAGTAAATGATAATAATAGTATCATGAATGAATGAATGGATAAATCATTCATTCATTCAAAACACAGTGGCGTACTTACTTAGTATACTGAACTTCTTACACTGACTAATTACTGTATATTTATTGACTAACTATAATTGCCTTACATACACACATACATACATATTGTCACGCCTTTATCCCCGAAGGGGTAGGCAGATATAAACTATACGCCCACATTTCACCGTATGCATTTTTGTGCCACGTAACAGGTGGTGATCCCATTGCCGTGTTGAAATAGACACATACACAGGTTATGGCTACCTGCTATTGAAATTTTTCAAGCCGCGCATAAGGCCTTTAACTTGACTTAACGACTGCCATGTTACTGGCAACCGGGACCAACGGCTTAACGAGCCTTCCGAAGCACGGAAACGCTCGCAAATGTAAATGCCACAAAGTGGTCACCCATCCGGGACCAGTCATAGTGAAAGTTGTTTAACGCAGTGATCTGGGTGAAATATTGGTAAATTAATATTTGTTCCGACCCGGTACTGGAATTCAAAACCTCATCAATGAGTGTCGTATAAACAACCATTGAGATACCGGCGCAGTTAACTATGTATATTTTATCCATCCGTCTGTCTGTACTTGAGTTTACCGGCTTTGTACTACGAATCCTTCGAATATTATAAACGTGACAGTTTGTAATAATATATGGATGTGAGTTTGTTACTCTTTTATGCAAAACCTACTGAATAAATTTTGATGCAACTACTCAAAATGTACTTTTACACTTTGGCCAGTTTTTTTCTGAGATGAAGTTCCGGTGGGTAACGAGAACGGTAAACTTCTCTACGCGGGTGAAGCTGCTTGCGTCAACTAGTGTATATTAATTATTAAATTATATTATTCCTTATGCTACGTTAACAATACCCACTAAATAAAAATAAGCTCGATTTGTTGACATTTATGATTACAAGATTACAAGATTCAAGGTAGTAGCGTGATAATATATAGTCTTTCTCTATAAATGGGTATTCCAAAACAAAAAGATAATTTCAATTCGGAACAGTAGTTCATGAGATTCGAGGGATCAACCTGACAATCAAACACACAAACAAGCAAAAAAAAACTCTTTATATACTTGCTACTCTAGTATACTTCAATAATGACCACTAACTAACTTACCATCTTCACGGTGTATCTCTGTCGGGGTAGTCAGACAATGACCAAATAAAATAAATAAATAAATATCCATCACGCCTTATCCCCGAAGGGGTGGCAGAGGCATATTATATGCCCACTTTTCACCGTGTGGATTCCTGTACCACGTAATAGGTGGTGAGCCCATTGCCGTGTTGAAATGTACAGACGCAGGTTGTGGGTACCTGCTGTTGAATTTTTTCAAGCCACCCATAAGGAATTCAACCAGGCTTAACGACTGCCATTTTACTGGCAACCGGGACCAACGGCTTAACGTGCCTTCCGAAGCACGGAAACGCTCGCAAATGTAAATGCCACAAAGTGGTCACCCATCCGAGGACCAGCCATAGTGAAAGTTGCGTAACTCAGTGATCGTTTACAGAACACTGAGACCGCGGGGCCACGAGCGCTTCTCGACAATGACCAAGTATTAAAAAAATGGTTTTTGGTTGATAACTCTTCACGCGTCGTAACGTGAAAAATGTACATAGGCAGTTCAATCACCAAGTTAGTCGGCATGTATTTACATTCGCCTGTCTATGTACATGTTTCACGTTTTGTTCAATTTTATTACATACAATGAATTTTAGTGACATCAGATACAAATTAAGTGCAATTTATGATATCACCAACTTTAGTTCAGCTTAATAACAGAATAGCATAACAAAATCTAGAAAATTTTAGAAAAATTTAGTTTAGTGATCTCAACAACAGAATTAGCACCAGTGTCGAGCCACCATGAGGTCACCGGCATCCGAATTAACACGTATTGAGAGTCTTATAGCTGTGGTACATTGACTGCTAAAAAAAACTCAAATCCCGTAAGGCGCCATCGACCGGCACTTAGCAAAGTTACACGGTACGAATGTATAGAATTGCATCTATAATCATTCGTTTTGTGATGACACCTGCCTAAATAACCTTAAGACGTGAAGAGGTTGATTAATTCGTCATTTTCGAGCAGGTCACGGTGGTGTAGTTAGTATAGGCGTCTGGTGCGTTGAACCAGAAGATGCCCGTTCGAGTCCAGCTCAAGGCTGAAAAAACATTTCCACTTTAAAATTTAAATTTAGAAAAAGTTCTTTGCCTAATTTAATTGCTTTTAAAAATCGTTTCTAAATTAAAAGTATTATTAATTCCACAAGTTTTTGTGTGTAACATCAATTACTTTCCAAAAGTAGGATATAATTTGTGTTTCTGGTATTTAAAAATGGTAGATTCTTTGATATAAAGATTTGAAAACGTGCTTAAGAATAGGAAAGTGATATTTTGCACTGAAAATAGGCTTCTTTCTTTTACTCCCAAATCTTCAAAGATAGTCTTAGTATAGTTTCCAGCGCTTTCTTATAGGGACACAGGACTTAGGACTGGGACTGTACATAGTGTACATAGATAAAGGAATAGATGACCAATATTAAGCAAATTCGAATACGAATGACAAGGCTGTATGGCCGCGTTTCTTTTGCTTGCCCAAGATAAGGTCGAAGACAGCTAAAAAAAATATTTCATAGAAAAACACGACATAAATTTGAGTTTGTATTAGGAATAAAGTGAGTAAGCGGTATATTTAACTGTAACTTTAAATTTAGATAGAAAATAATAAATACTGTTGAACATTTTTTAAACAGCGCCATATAGCCCAAGGTAAGCTAGTATAAGCTTGTGGCATGGGTTCTAGACAACTGATAAACATATTTATATATTTCTAAACCTACATACATATTATACATAGGAAATACCCAAACTCCGAAACACACATTCCTGGATAACACAAATATTTGTTCCGACCCGGGAATCGAACCCGGACAACAGCGCGGCATTCGCATACACTACCACTGCGCCACCGAGGCAATCAAAAACATACAAGACGTGTTACACCCCATAAAATGGGAAATTTGGCATTTGCAAAATGGTAACACCGGTATTATTTCATTGTAAACGTGACATTTAAATGTCACTTTAATGTCAAATGGTCCCATGCGGATGTGAAAATGAGTTTGGTTAAAGCTTTTTTTTCCTCGAAGACTAGTTAGGCACCGTGGTTTTACTCGTAGAATTAAACTTGTGGTTTAAGAAATTGGGTTCAATTTGTAACTATCTTATTATCACTTAGATATGTATTAACTTATTAGAAGCGCTCGTGGCCCCGCGGTCTCAGTGTTCGGTAAACGATCACTGAGTTAAGCTACTTTCACTATGGCTGGTCGTCGGATGGGTGACCACTTTGTGGCATTTACATTTGCGAGCGTTTCCGTGCTTCGGAAGGCACGTTAAGCCGTTGGTCCCGGTTGCCAGTAAAATGGCAGTCGTTAAGCCTGGTTGAAGGCCTTATAGGCGGCTTAAAAATTTCAACAGCAGGTAGCCACAACCTGCGTCTGTCTATTTGAACACGGCAATGGGCTCACCACCTATTACGTGGGACAGGAATCCACACGGTGAAACGTGGGCATATAATATGCCTCTGCCACCCCTTGGGGGATAAGGCGTGATGGATATTTATTTTATTTATTTTATTTTAACTTATTATCTTTACGCTGTATCCCTGACGGAGATAGAGGACAGATCGCCAGGCTTCGCTATCCTTTTTTTTGCGTCCTGTAGATTCATTAATCATTTCAATCATGCACGTCTGGGTATCCTACTAAAAGTACTTTTGATATTTCCGTTTTTGAGGAATCTGCTCATATGGTCTTCTGAAATCATAGATCGTGATTTCAGAACAGAAACCCCGACTTCCTCTACCCTGTACTTTTGTACAGTAAATATTCTTTGTTAAAGGTTCCTTACGCATTTTAAACCAGGTCCAAATTGCAGCCCTTTTGCAGCTTATAGCTATGAGTAGATACTTTCATGCTAATCGTGCTCAATCGTGTCGGAATAGAATCGAAATCGTTGGAGATACAATTTTGACAGTTTTCGTAGTCTACTATTTCAATTGCTATTTAAAAGTCTTCTATCGGTCAGCCGATAGAATTCTACTAACACGTACCGCACCAGTGGCCGCTAGTCAGTTGAATTTTTGATAGTCTTCTAAGATTTTGACAGCTAAAAACAGCGATTCTGGTTCTCGGCTTGTTGGACACGGCCCCCTGCTATACTGCGTATCACTTAAATAAAAATCCGGGTATAGTATACGAAGAATTGATACCTAAATGGTATAAAAAACTAAATTCAGATACAGACCAATAGACTAAAACTTATATTATAATCTACCTACAAGCTTTTTCTAATATTCACCGCTTTGAGGTACTTTCATTTACGAGCTTTTTCGTGCATCGCAAGGCACGTAAAACCGTTGGTCTCGGTTGCCAGTAACATGACAGTCGTTAAGCCAAGTTGAAGGCCTAATGGACGGCTAGAGAAATTTCAACAGCAGGTAGCCACAGCCACAATCTATTAAGTACGGTTGTAATAGTAGACTACGAAAAACTGTCAAAATTGTACCGCTGGCTTTCTATTGAGCGACGATTTCGGTTCTATTCTCACGCGATTGAAATAGTATACTTGGCCCCCAGATTGATGAAACTTTGTCACTGTAGCCTATGGACGTTTGCAACACCAGATGTACAGCATATTTTTTTATTAAAGTAAATATTTAAATACCTCCTAAGACCCCTTTTGAAGAGCCCCATACTGTAGACTTTTCGGAAAACCGAGACAGGGGGGAGTTCATTCCACAATCTGAGCATACGCTGTAGAAAACCCCTATCTGGCCTTACCGTTTGCGAGCGCCAACAAAAAGTGTGAGGGTGAACACCCTGTCTATGGCAATTAAACTTCTATATTCCCCATTCCTAGTCATTTTGTAAGCATATTCAAATTTACCAAAATCTATTACTAGAAATACCGATCGAAATATTCATTGGACAAGCCGAACGAACGTTTTTATGTCCAAATAAATCAACGCGACATTCTTCGACTAAAGCTATTTGTGCTATTCGACGTTAGATGGCGTTGTACACAAATTCTGCTGCCAACTATTCGATTGCATAGTTGCGCCCGTTTGGGGCGAAAACTTTGAATTTATGCGATATTATAACGTTTATAGACATTTTAGTCTGTCTAACTTCTAAGTTTGTGTCTGTAGATTAAAGTTGTGCCGAGTAATTCTCTCGCAAACTCATTGTGCAAAATAAGCTAGAGTTTGTGGCAAACACAGCGGCGTTTGATAACAAAAATCGGATTGTGGTCTCGTTTTTGGATTTTGCGGTCGTTGATGTTTGTTTATGCGAACTATAAGGTAGGAGGATTAGTTATTTAGTATTGTACAAGCTTTTAATAAGTTTGTGACTTTAAAATTGGTATTTGTGCCCATTGTGAAAGGCGTGTCTGAAATAGTTTTAAATTTGTACTTCGATTTTATAAATTTCATAAGTATTAGTAATTCCATGTAACTTTTATTTATATTTCAATCTTTCAATAATTCTAAAATAAATAATAATTATTTTTAATAACAACTTTACTATTTAAATACCTACATAAATTCTTTTCATGTATTCATAAAGTATTAGAATAAAGCATAATAGATAATTCCTGGATATTTGAAAAAAACATCAAGTGACGGCGTATGCAGACAAATTTAATGTTTCTAAATAGAAGTTTAGCTTTGAGAAATCAATTGAGTTAAAAGAAATAACTGTTGATTTTTTTTATAGACCTACTTTTAATGTCACTAGAATTCACACATTAATTGAAGAGAATTGGTTAGACTGCGACAACACTATTGACCAAATCGTGTTGTAGAGAATGCGCGGGAATTTAGCGATTAGCGGACACTTGCTGTATATTTTTATCTAAAATTATATAAATATCCATCACGCCTTATCCACGAAGGGGTGGCAGAGGCATATTATATGCCCACTTTTCACCGTGTGGATTCCTGTCCCACGTAATAGGTGGTGAGCCCATTGCCGTGTTGAAATAGACAGACGCAAGTTGTGGCTACCTGCTGCTGAAGTTTTCAAGCCGCCCATAAGGCCTTCAACCAGGCTTAACGACTGCCATTTTACTGGCAACCGGGACCAACGGCTTAACGTGCCTTCCGAAGCCCGGAAACGCTCGCAAATGTAAATGCCACAAAGTGGTCACCCATCCGAGGACCAGCCATAGTGAAAGTTGCGTAACTCAGTGATCGTTTACAGAACACTGAGACCGCTAGGCCACGAGCGCTTCAAAATTAATCTTGTTTTATCTGTAAAAATGGTAGATTCTTAGACTTAAAAAAGTATTATCATAGTGCTATAGTCAAAGTCAGGTGGTCGCATCGCATTGAAATCCGATTTTACTTTGACATAGGACTATTTACTTGACTAAAATGTAGAAGACGAAAGTCGCTCCCAACAAAGTCGAAAATCAAAACCAAAAGTACAGCTTCTCCTAGCAGTCAGTTAAAAGTGGACCGTAGGCTTTAAATCCAGGTTTGGTTTGGAGGCAAGAAGGAATACTACGCTGAAGAAGAGTAGGTATAGGTGGACAAAATAAGAGTGTAGGTAAGGTATTTTATAACTATATACCAAACATATTTTACCAACTGTATTTAGTCCTACGCAATAGGTGGCGAGGCTATTAATCTCGAAACGGACAGAAACAGGTTATAGTTACCTGCTGTGGAAAAAAAAATACATTCGAATCGGTTTACTCACTGAAGTACTAGACGTCAATGACGTACACACACATAGCTTCTGTAATTTTTAACACTTTACTTTTCGCGTTGTCGGTTAAAAAATCAAGATAAACGAGCTAATTCTAAATGAAATAACAGATTTACCAAACAGATTTGTATCTTTAATTCAGCAACAGATTCCACAGAGAGCGATCGTACTTGGCTAATGACATTTGCGCATCAAACGTCAGATTTGGCGCCAAAACCAATATGAAATGTCAATCGTTGGAGGGTAATCTAGCGTGCAATCAAAATGGCCGCCTTTCTCGGAGTCAATATTGTGAAAAGTTTTGTGTACTTTTTCGATGTTCTTTGTGGTTTTAACAAGGTTATTGTATATGATAGGTTCATTAGATCTTGTTAAATCAATCAATCAAATTTGTAAGTAATTGTAGTTTTATTTATAACTAGTTGACTCCCGCGGCTTCACCCGCGTAGAGAAGTATTCCCGTACCCGTTTCCTACAGGAACTTGTTACCGGGATAAAAAGTAGCCTATATGTTATTCTGATGTATAAGCCATATTATTGTAAAGTTTCAGTAACATCCATTCAGTAGTTTTACGTGAAAGAGTAACAAACATCCATACAAACTTTCGCATTTATAATATTATTAAGATATTAAGTCTAGCTGAGACTCGTGGCTTCATCTGTGATTTAATAACAACACTTGAATCCCATCGTTTATCAACTTTGCAATACCTAATGTATGACAACATGTCCGAATTTTTTACATTTATAATGGCTGATGGCTCCGCTCTCCGGGCTAATAGTGTGATGATATATAGCCCATAGCCTTTCTCGATAAATGGGCTATCCAACACAAAAATAATTTCTTCTATGAGAACCAGCAGTTCCTGAAATAAATGCGTTCAGCCAAACAAACTGTTCAGCTTTATAATATTGGTAGATATGTAAAATTACATCCATACTTTTTTTAAATAAAGACTACATTCATCCTTAATAGTAAAAAGCAAAAAACTCCCGTGTTTTAAAATGCATCTGTGAGATTAAAAAGAACTCACTCAAAGTAAAATATTTTCATCTATTGTTGAATAGTAGAAACTATAAATAAATGTTGTACAAATATCAGCTTACACTTGAATACCTCAGTACACAGCAAAAGATTACAAGAATACGCGGTTAGATATTACTTACAACTCAGTGAATGCGCTTTGCCTATTTTGAAATCTAGATATAAAAATGAAATACAAAAAGAGAGACTGGAGGCGCCGGGTATCGATCCCGGTACCTCTCGCATGCTAAGCGAGCGCTCTACCATCTGAGCTACGCCCCCTGTTACAAAAACTGCTGAAATAGCAATATTATACAATTTATTTCGAGGTCTCCATCAAAAACGTATGAACAATTTGAATATTTTTACCTGACTGCGCAATGCCAAGGAGAGTATTATATTTAAAAGCCCATGCTTAGTTTGTGCTTTTGTAAACAAAATGTAACACGTAACTCGATTCTTTTTTTCTGTTTTTTTTGGAGCTTTGTCAATTCTGACAACGTCGCTCCTTGTGACGCATTTCTGACATTTATTACTTTAATAGAAAAAAAATTACCACTAAATACATGACAGTAATTAATATACTTTTATTTTTCTTTTCATTTATTTGTGGCATATTGTGATTTAGTTAAGATTAGTAGGTATCCGTAATCTACATATTTATCACACATCAAAAAAATGTGCCACAATATTTTTTGGATTTTTTTTATTGATCACCTTAATCACGCAAGCGTTAGTCGTTTTATTTCTTTTTTTTTAACGCTTGGATATCATGACGGACTCGTAGAATAACTAGGTAATTATTTAGTTCTAAGCTTTAGTCCCTAACCAAACTTGATTTGGGACTTAGCGGAGTCACAGCTCGATGTAACTTTTCTGGTAGTGGCAATTGCTGTAGATCCTGGTTTAAAGGAGTCAGTATCGAGAAGCGCGTTGGAACAGTTCCAAATAACCGCAATTACTAGTAAGTATTCTGTGTGCTTCTGAATAAATGCTTTACCTACTAAATATTTAGGTACTCTGAAAGTCCTACAGATAAGACTTAAGATATTACTGCACAAATTATAAGGCATACATTTTACGGTAGTTTTATCATGTTAGTGATTCAAACAGTAAGTAGATATGAAATGAAATAAGTGAAAATCTTTATTCATGTAGGTCACAAAGTAACACTTTTAAACGTCAACATTATTGCTTCTACATTTACATTTACTGCCAGATTCGCAACGCAATAGATAGAGCCTGAGGAAGAACCTGGCAATAAAACTTGAGTCCACTCTTTTTTAACCGCCAGTAATTACATGATATTTGTACAAATTCTGTAATAATGACTTTATACAAAAGAAACAAAATCTTAAATGATTGAGTTGATACACAAGAAACCAAATCAAGCTGTCAAGTGTGATGCATTATGAATACTCGTAGGTTTTTTAAGTAAGTACCGATTATAGGTACTTACGTTTACTGGAAATCCTCATGTTATGCCGAACTCCTACTGACTAAAACCACACATTTTCCTTCTATCCGCCTATAGCCTGGAATCCCGGGGAGCCCTCGGAAGGATAGCCTCATGGCTCCAAACAGACTTTGTCCGTACGGCGACCTCATTGAGGGGCATACCCTTCAATTTTATTTATCTATACTTAAAGATGAAAGATTGTCCAGGACATAACAAAATATATCCATGCAATCGAGCAAAAACCACCAACTGCCAACGCCAATTCATTATTGCTAGCATTGTACTACAACAATAAACATTTTTTTTCTCTAAAACTCCAATTAATCTTTTGAAAAAAAAAATTACGTAATAAAGTTTAACGACAATTTTCTCCAGCTAGTAAAAGTTCGGAAAATCGAAAGTCTAATATTTCAATCATCACTTAAGGTAATACAAAACTACCAATTACCAACGTCAGGCGACGTTTAGGTACTGCTGTTCAAACTTTTTAAAGTGTAGTTATTAATTAAAAACCCCTTCAAATATCCCTAATTGGGCGACAAACTTTAGAAAAGAGTTATTTATTTATTTTTGAACAGTTTCGATACCGGTTTTAACCAGTTTTTACAGAATTGAGCTGGATTAGGGTTGTCGATTTTGAAATATATTTTGTATTTTAAGTACTTGATTAAACGAATTCGAATTGCCTCCTTATGCGTGTTGTATCGCCTGTACAACGGTCTGTGCTCTAGCCCACGACCGACTACCTTCTATCATCGCACTGCTCGCCATAGACAGGGTGTTCACCCTCACACTTTGCTTCCGGAGCGCACGCACACGGTTAGGTCCGATAGAGGCTTTATTCCGCGTACGATTAGATTGTGAAATGAACTCCCTGCCTGGGTTTTACTGAAAGTACAATATGGGGTTCTTCAAAAGGGGTCTTAGAAGGTTTATAAATGGTCGGCAGCGCGAGTGCTGCACCTCTGGTGTTGCAAACGTCCATAGGTTATGGAGGCCATTTTCCATCAGGTGGGCCGTACGCTTGTCTGCCATTACAGTGGTATAAAAAAAAACTCGGTTTTGTTATAACTATGCGACTTTGAAACCTGTTTTTTAAAAGCCTACCGTAACATAGGAGGGATCGTTTAAAGAATATTAATCAAACAAGGCTACTTAAGTTAAATTTTTTAGAGAGCTAATTAGAAATGTATGCTAAAATTATTGTGTAATTGTAGAGCTTTACGTCTCTTCCAAAAAATATCGTGTCTGCCTGAAATAAAAAAAAAGGTACAGATTATCAAAATGTATGAAGTACAAATATTTAAACTTTATTGACAGAATGAAAGAAAAAAGCGCTCGTGGCCCCGCGGTCTCAGTGTTCTGTAAACGATCTCTGAGTTACGCAACTTTCACTATTGCTGGTCCTCGGATGGGTGACCTCTTTGTGGCATTTACATTTGCGAGCGTTTCCGTGCTTCGGAAGGCACGTTAAGCCGTTGGTCCCAGTTGCCAGTAAAATGGCAGTTGTTAAACCTGGTTGAAGGCCTTATGGGCGGCAAACACGGCAATGGGCTCACCACCTATTACGTGGGACAGGAATCCACACGGTGAAAAGTGGGCATATAATATGCCTCTGCCACCCCTTCGGGGATAAGGCGTGATGGATACTTTTTTATGTTTTAAGAAAGAAAAAAGAAACATAATAAAATTAGAAAGATTTTTTTTAAAAAATAAGTAGCCACAACGACATTACTTTTTTCAAATTTAGTCAACAATGCTCCGTGTTTTATTCTCTCTTGTCAGTCATGATGCATGAAGGTAAGTTGAATGCTGTGGAGATGCGATCACTTCGAAAATTGTGCGTTGTAACGTTGAACGACCGAATACGTAACAAAGTGATGCGCAATATGGCAGGTTTGAATGAAAGTGTCAGCGTTAAGCTGGAAAAGGGCGTGGTCAGGAACTATTGACGAAGAATATATCTTTTGCGAAAGTAGGGGTTAGAAGGAGTCTGGGTAGGCCGTGACTTACATATGAAGACTACGTGAGCAAATTGCTCAAAAATGGAAAAGTCTAAAGTACTCGGATACCCAGACGTGCGTGTATGAAGCGATTAATGAATCTGCAGGAAGCGAAAGAAGTATGCATGAATCGCGAAGTCTGGCGATCTGTCCTCTGACTGCCTACCCCGTCAGGGATACAGCGTGAAGATAGTTAGTTAGTTATTCAGTAATTTCTCGATTTTCACTTTTCAGTTTCAATATGCTACATAAGAGTCAAATGCTCTTAATAACACGTTAGAAACTATAATACGTCAGAAAAACTACGATATTCGTTATCCAATGCAAATAGCATGCTATTTTAATAGCAAAATATATTTCATTATCCGGTTTCAACAGGAACGTAACCACTTATAACCGGCTACAAGCGGATTTCGACCGCAAACGGTAGGATGTCCATGGATTTTTATGAATATTACTTAATGTTTTTGTAAATGTTTTAGACTGTTGGAGGTAAATGAATATTTGGGGGATAATGACGGTTGCGTTAATAAAGGGTGCTTTTATTGGTGGGAAAGGTGGGTAGGTAATTAGGTATGTTGTTTTTTTATGGCGTTTCTAACAACTACAATTGTGTTTTGATTTCATTTGTAAGTGTTTTAGGCATACTTTTTAGTTTTACCTTGGATTTGGTACGTCATTTTAGATTTAAGGTACTCTGTTGTTGCATCCATAGACTACGTTGACACACTTTGGTTTAGGTGAACCGTATGTATTTGTACCACCTTATTGGTATAATGGAAAATTAATTACTATGATTCTGAGTACGGAAGAATTGTATAAAATAATAATTACTTTATAATTATAGCCCGCATAGAGAGGTTTTTCCATTCTCGTTTCCCACAGGAACTTGTTCCCGGAATAAAAAGTAGCCTATGTGTTATTCTGATGTATAAGCTACATTTTTGTAAAGTTTCATTAAAATCAGTTCAGTAGTTTTACGTGAAACAGTAACAAACATCCATACAAACTTTCACATTTATAATATCATTAAGATTAAGATTCGTTCTCTCTTCCCTTCTGGGCAAAAAAAGTAAAAGTCTGATTGATACTATATCTTAAATGCTAATAACTGAAAGAGATATGTATATGAATCTCAAAGAAGCGAAAGAAGTATGCAGGGATCGCGAAGCCTGGCGATCTGTCCTCTCTGACTACCCCGTCAGGGATACAGCGTGAAGATAGTTAGTTAGATATGTATATTGGTAAATAAGATATCACTAAACGATATAAATGGAATTTGAAATTATTGAACTCAATATTCACATGAAAATAACCAAATAAAACTAAATAAGATAATTATGTTGAGAATAATGTGGATTGTTGAAGCGCTCGTGGCCCCACTACATCAGTGTTCTGTAAACGATTACTGCGTGATGTATTTTTCGCTATGGCTGATCCTTGGATGGGTGTCCACTTTGAGGTATTTACATTTGCGAGCGTTTCCGTGCTTCGAAAGGCACGTTAAGCCGTTGGTCCCGGTCGCCAGTAAAATGGTTTTCGTTAAGCACAGTTGAAGACCTTATGGGCAGCTTGAAAATTTCAACAGCAGGTCGCCACGCCTACGCCTGTCCATTTCAACACGACAATGGGATCACCACCTGTTACGTGGCACAAAATTGGATGCGGTGAAATGTAGGCGTATAATATCCATCTGCCAACCCCTTTGAGGATAAAGGCGTGACAATATGTATGTTTGTATGTAATTTGTAAACCCTTTGGTTCTTGAAACTACATATTTTATAGAATTTGAAGTAGGTTATGTTTAAATGTCTTCTGCACACTACTGTAGACATATTTTTTCATGTACCTTGCGGCAATACAGCCCAACTCAGACATAATACTTATTATATTAAAAAAAAAAAATCTAACCCCAGTATAAAAGGTATGTATCAATACGTATACTCCTGTCCACCATATTTAAATTTAGAAGATAAAACAACAGTGCAATTGTCTTTTCATATTCACACTCAAAACTGACACCTCAATAGATATAACAATAAAATCACAGCTGTCAAATCCCACAGATAACCAACATTTCACGATTGTCACAACAGTTTTATCTTTGGAACAGGAAATGTCCTGGTTTATTCCTTTTATTGTGTCTCCCTTACCCCTGTTACGGTATACGGGTTACTAACATCCCCTTTTATGTTTACAGGCACTGACCACAAGGCTGCATGGCTAGGTGAGTCCATTTACTAGGCTTTTTTTTTCTTTTTTTAGCAACATGATGGCGTCGGCTTGCTGGTGAAATTATTGCGGAATATCGTTTCTAGATTAGGGTATGAAAAATATTATC
The DNA here is from genome assembly GCA_948477245.1 of Thumatha senex. Lineage (NCBI taxonomy): Eukaryota > Metazoa > Arthropoda > Insecta > Lepidoptera > Erebidae > Thumatha > Thumatha senex. Next base: position 12,256,231 of record OX419753.1, read on the forward strand.
GAATCCATTATAAAAATCTTTACGGACCTTTATGGGTAGTTTTCGCCAGACGTACCAGCTAACAGATAGCTTGAAAATAAAATTTTAATTGTGTAAACGAAAACTAATTTAATTAATAAATAATAATAAATAAATATTGTAGGACACTTTTTGTACTCAGCGTCATCTAGCCCACTACTACTCTACTTTCGCACAATATATATTCTTCGTCAATCGTTCGTTCAATTCGTTTAGCTGAAGTGTAATTTAAAATACTAACCTTTTTTATCAAGACCAAAATGAAATAATGAAAGTAAACCTATTTGGCTTAATATTTAATCCGCCCACATTTTAACTGGCAATACTACACCCCCCTCCCCACTCTCACCCCGGCCCTCTTCCGTTTGTGAACCGGAATCTTTTAGTTGTGAAGGTTTTATCTCGTCGTTTCCGCACCCTCTACCACCTCAAAATATTTCATTATCAACCTTCTATCAGGTGAAATATGAAAATAAGTCAAAATAATATTTAAAATCTTTTTTTTAATACTATGTCTTTCTCATTATATCTTTCATTCTTTTGTCATTGAAACGTGCTTCGGAAGCTAAGCCGTTGATCCCGGTTGCCAGTAAAATGGTAGTCTGCGCCTGTCCATTTCAACACGGCAATGAGCTCACCACCTGTTACGTTGGACTAAAATGCATACAGTGAAATGTGGGCGTATAGTATGCCTCTGCCTACCCCGTCGGGGATAAAGGCGTTATATGTATGTATGTACCATCCTACTGAAAATTTGTACTTTAACTAGAAATACCCCACAGGGTGGTTATGCTGTAATCTGTAATCGAATCGACTACCGATCTGTTTAGTTTCGGACGTTTCGGGTAACTTCTATCATAATGCTCCAGGCAGTATGCTGTTTGTAATTATATTTACGGTCCGTGCTTTGGTAGTCTTTAAACTGAAAGTAACTAAATGATAATTTTCAAATGCTTCCACAAAATGATTCATATAGGTCACAAAGTAACACATAAGAACGTCAAGATTATTGCTTCTACAATTACAATTACTGCCAGATTCGCAAACAACACGTAGAAGCCTGAGGAAGAACCTTGCTATTAAACTCATGCCCACCTTTTTTTAACCGCCAGTACATTACTATTATTTATATATGACTTTTGAACAAATTCAGTTGTTCAAATTTAAAGAATTAAAAATGTCCGCCTTTTACTGATAAAATTATTGAAATAGTAGACTCCGTGGGTCGTATGCTTGCTTACAACCTCATTAGTATAAAATAATTGTTATCGGTAATTTAATTACTTTTATCACAATAATAATATAATGTGAGAGTTACAAAACATACACAACATTTTACACGACTTATCAATTGTTTATCATATGCACACACTTTGATAAAACCTATATGTACACGATTGCGTCACTAAATATTTTTTGTGTATGAGTATGTCACACATTGTACAAGGAATATAGCTATTATTGTTTAATAGGCAATGTTTCTCAAAGTAATTCTTTTATTAAAAAAATTGCCCGTAATTGAGCTAAAACGGTTTAAGAGACATTTTTTGTTATGGTAACATTGCATGATTTATAAAGCTCTAACACACTGCTGCGGTAAACCGAACGGTTTCACCGCTGTATTTTTGCAGTACAGCGCTCATAATATTCTTTTATAGATATGATGAAATATGATTTGATTGACTAGTATTTCTAATCATTGATTTAATAAGTTATCTACGGACTAACTCAACGGTAATAGGTAAGTTGATTGCCGTTTTGAAATAGATAGGTGCAGATTGTAACGACCTGCTGTCTTTTAAAGACGCCCATTACACCTTCAACTTAAATTAACGACTTTAAACTGTCAAATCAGGCCCAAAGGCCTAACGTGCTTTCTAAAACACGGAAGTGTTCATAAATGGACATGCTAAATAGCAATCATATATCTCAACTTAATTATCTTCATGCTGTATCCCTGACGGGGTAGTCCGAGAGGATAGATCGTCAGGTATCGCTATCTATGCATACTATTTCGCTCAGTTTAATCAATAATCGCTCAATTTATCTAAGAACTGACCTTAAATTACGCAACCTTGCACAGTAATCGTTAATAAAACACTAAACGAGCGCTTAAATCAAGATTAAAATATACTAAAAACAAATATCATACAAACACGTTGCGGTGGTATCGTCCGGTATATCGCCCTAGTGTGTGTGAAGCTTTATAGTGTTCTCTGTCAGTTACGGGTAGATCGATAAAATTATTACAAACTAATTTCTATATTTGAGGGTAGTAGTATATTTGTAGTTCATAGTATACCTATTATACTTTCTGATAGATCATAAATACGTAGCCATTGTAATATAGTTACATTTGAATATAATGAGTAAAAACCAATATAAACTATAATTATACTACAATTTAAATAATGGTTATTATACCCAGTTTGTTACAATTGAGTGCCGAACAAGTAGCGACCGAAGTAGTGAAAAATGTATTGATTCGTCAATTTCTGCATCGATTTAATTTCTCTCCAATAACAAATAATGTGTATATAAAATTCTTAAAGTATGTATATTTCAAAAAGTGTACTCTATCTAGGTTTATCGAAAAGGAATGGACAAACGCTTGTGTCATCCTTCGATCTATACCAAGAGGATGCGAAAATGGCAAACTTAAAATAACTGTGGGCAATGAGAGGTCGATATATGTCTCAACATTGTCCGACCTCGGCGTAGATATGCTCAAATTAGACTTCCCAATGGGAGAATATGGGTTGTTTCCATTCGGAAACGGTTATGTTCTAAAAACCAGTGAATATAACGTGCAAATCAGAGACGTTGTACAGATGTTTAACCAAAGAGACTTTCACGCAGGACTTGCAGGATCCAATTGGGGTGGATATTCAACTAACAAGGAACAAGTTGGTCTATTCAACCAGTTTATAAGTGAATATTTAGAACAAGATTATTTTTTCTGGTTGCATTATCATAACGAACCTGTCCGGAGATTGGTTATTTTTATTAGAGATAGAAGCTTGATACCTGTGTTATTCTATTTAACAGTAGATGTAAATATTGATGATCTGCCGAAAATTACGCTAGCTTGTCCCACAGATATAAACAATTGTGGTAATGTGGATGCTTGTTGGTATGTGGTTCATTCAGAACGAGGAACTATAGGAATGGCGGTAAAACAGACTCGATTTTTCAGAATGGTGCGAGGATATTATGGTATCTGTTTATTGGCGGCAAATGGGTACCGCGCCATTGGAAATTTTGACACGAACAGTGTGTACACTCCAAGTTTGAATATAGATGAATCGATATTTAGACGAAATCGTGTATACAGATGTGAGATGGAACCATGTTTTTGTAAAATACTTACTAATATAATACAAGAGTCATAAAAGGAGTATGAAAGGTAGATATGTAGCATAAACTATGTGGCTGTCTCTTTTTGTAGTATGGGTTTCTCATAGACCAGAAAGAGACATTATATTCGCCTTGTTATGTGTGTCTCATTTCGACTCACCTAGTGTATTTACTGTAAATTGTTAATAATAGTAAAATAATAAGTGCCAACTTTGCTTTACGGTAGTGAAACCTGGGTATGTCAGCAGATGCATGAAAGTAAATTGAATGCTGTGGAGATGCGATCACTTCGAAAGTTGTGCGGCGTTACCTTGGCTGGCCGAATACGTAACGAAGTGATACGCAATTTGGCAGGTTTGAATGAAAGTGTCAGCGTTAAGCTGGAAAAGGGCGTGCTCCGTTGGTTTGGACACGTCCAACGAATGAGTGAGGAACGATTGACGAAGAATATATATTGTTCAAAAGTAGAGGGTAGAAGGAGTCAGGGTAGGCCGAGACTTACATATGAAGACCACGTGAGCAAATTGCTCAAAAACGGAAAGGTCAAAAGTACTCGGATACCCAGACGTGCGTGTATGAAGCGATTGATGAATCTCGAAGAAGCGAAAGAAGTATGCATGGATCGCGAAGTCTGGCGATCTGTCCTCTCTGACTACCCCGTCAGGGATACAGCGTGAAGATAGTTAGTTAGTTTTTTAGTAAAATAATATATGTGCTTATGTAAAAAATTAACCACTTTCAAAACTTTACGGTACCGAATTGATTAATTTAATATATCTACTATTACCAATATTGTGTTTGTCATTTTTTATTTTTCATTTAATATGAAAGAATAATCCACCCCGGATTAACACTTACGCTTCTTTAATATTAGTTAATTCCACACCAAATATAATTCAGAAATAAAGCTTGTTAAATTTGGGTGCCGAAGAGTATTATCACAGCCGAATGATAAATAAATGAATATCGTTGGGACAACTCACACAACGTCATCTGATTCCAAACTAAGCAGAGCTTGTACTATGGTAACCAGATAACTTATAAACATACTTCAGAAATATATATTTCTAAATACGTACATATTATAGATAAATAACACCCAGACACAGAGTAAACCATCGTGCTCATCACACAAAGCTTTATCCTGGGTGGTAATCGAACCCACGACTCTTGCGTAGCAGTCGGATACACTCCCACCGCGCCACAGAGGCAGTCAAATCGTAGGGTTTTTGTCTTTATACTGTGGTATTATTATGAATGCATGTAAGCCATTGCTGAGGACCGGCGGACAAGGGTATATAAGTATCACTACATGACAAAACAAAACTCCACCGCCGCATCTTTCTGTTTGCGAAAAATTCAAAAAGTACTTCGCAAATTTTCATGCTGTGCAATGCTGTGCATGCTGCCAATGGATAGAGTTGTCCTCGAGAAAGATTTTAGAATAAAACTAGGTGACCCACCACGGTTTCGCCAGTGACATACCTCGAACTCCCGTTGCACCAAAATTTAATCCCGTCGTTTATAAATTCTACATTAGTGCATAAAAATTTGACCGATTTGTCGACATTTATGACTACAGCTTCGCTCTCCAGGGTGGTAGCGTGATGATATATAGCTTATAACCTTCCTCGTTAAATGGGCTATCCAACACAAAAAGAATTTTTCAAATCCGAGCAGTAGTTCCTGAGATTAGCCCGTTCAACCAAACATACAAACAAACTCTTCAGCTTTACATATTAATATTAGTAAAGATTTGTTGGAGGTGTCGGAAAAGTATAAGTCATTTCAATCCCTTTGAGATATAACAAAATAATGTATGATGGAATTATGTATCTTATATAGGTCTACAGATAAGTCCGCGATGTCATATGTCTAAGGATAGTAGTCATCTCTTAAGGATAGCTTATTACAACACTGAGGGAAATGGGTACAGGAACAACACACGGGCAAAGCTGTGGGTATTAGCTAGTGGGTATTAAATGTGACCCCAATGTCTAAATCCAGGGTTTAATATGCTCACAGCATTGGTTGCTAGGAGCAGCTTTGGTTTGACTTTTTATTTTCAGGATTGATGACAACCTTGTAAGGACATCTTCGTAGTCTCTGCCTCACTGGTTGATCAGGTTTACTGCTAGCAGGTGAAGTCGCTTGGGCCCCGGAGATATTGATAGGGCCCCATACAACAAGACCAGTAACCCTTTTAAAATTAAATTCGGTAAGGCCTACGTCCAGCTTCACAATTTGATTGATTATTTAATTAAAATTACACTCATTTCTATAACTTTCAACCCTACTACTTATTCTGTGGTAAAAGTTTCTTTAACGAATTTACATGATGTAAATAAAAATTTGTTACAAAGATTATAACAATTATCGTAAAAGGTTTCATTACATTTATTGTTATTTTAATTGTTATGTTCGAGACCTTTGTTCGTTGGTGAATTTGGAATGGTTTGTGGTCGAATGGGATTTTAGAAGTAAAGGTTTATACTTGGATTTCTATAAGGTGTCAACAAGTGACAATTTCATTGGATATGACTGCGTTTCTGTGAGTGAGTCTGAATGTGTCGCCTTTGCTGGTATGGTCACTTCTTGCGGCAACCTCCCGGCTACGTGGGAAACAAATGTCTGGCCTTGTCGGCCCCGCTGGGTCCTGGGTAAGAGGGGAAGACCCAAGAAGTGCTGGCTTGACGTCGTAAGGGATGACATACGTGCCTAAGGTCTCACTACAGGGGATGCCAATGACCGTGCGAAGTGGAGGAGAAAATGTAGGAAAGCGGATCCCGGGCGTCGGGAGACGCAACTGGGACAGACGCTTAAATGACTGAGTCTCTGTGTTTGAATAACTTAATTATCTATGCTGTATCCCTAACGGGGTAGTCAGGGAGGAAAGATCGCCAGGCTTCGCGATCTATGCTTACTTTTTTCGCTTCTGAAGTTTCATTATGCTTGAGTAGAACAAGACAAATGATAAAAAAATATGATAAAGTATGTAAAGTACAAAGTCGTTGAATTTTATTTTTGTCTCCACGACTTTCATCAGGCCATGGAACTCTGGTGATTTGACATTTCAACCCATATAAATGCGTGCATCAATACCTCATTTGCCAGACAATTCACCCAACTGCGGATTTATCCCCGAAGATCTGGGCTGACCCAGATACATGTCTACATACAGGTCTCAACCTGTATGTAGGCGTAACATTATAAGAACCTAATTAACAGAGACCTTCATCAAATTTGAAATATTCCTAATAAATAACAATTTAATTTATAAACTCCCTCTGTATAATCTAATAATGTACCAGGGCTGTCCACTTTTAACTCGCACACCCCTTTTATAAAAGCTCATGGCACTCGTAATACGTCACCGCCGTGACGTAACGCTTACATTAAGCCTTATTAACGCTGAACACATTTGCAGAACAAAGCGTGGCGTTAAAAGATCATGCCCATTGTGGTATGTAGGTTGGGTGAAGATATGTTGATAAGCGGTAGCGGGTATGCTCTACGCGAAGCGGAGACATCATAAAAAAATATAAATATTATAAAAACACACTTATTTTTTACTAATAATTGAAAGTAAGTTGCCCTAAAATATATAGGTGCTCCCGGTTAAAGTCCGGGAAATTATTAGAAAGCGTCATTCACTAAAATTGGTTTCTTTTAAGAAAAACAAACGGTATACACCAATCAAATATTAACGTTACTAGCCTTCTTTCTATGCATGTACTTGTTATAAAAGAAATCAAGCGGGAGATATACGTCCATAATAATGGGACAACGTGTTGCATTCGGCTTATATTTTTCTTATAATTTAGTATTATTATTAATAATTTAAAAACGCTGGCTAATTGGTTCGGATTACAGGATGGTTCTAGATTTTCTCTTGTACAAAGTGCCTGGTGACGGCAATAAGCTTGCCTTCTATTACGTAAAATCAACAAAAAGCTACAAAGAAGGCACGTTTTTTGGTCCCAGTTGCCAGTAATATGAAAGTCCTTAAGCCAGGTTGAAGGCCTTATGGGCGGCTCGAAATTTTTCAACAGCAGGTGTGTGTTCGTCAATTTCAACACGGCAATAAGCTCACCTATTACGTGGGACAGGAATGTACTCTGTGAAATGTGGTCGTATAATAAGCCTTTGGGGATAAGGCGTCATTGATACTGGCTAAGTAGAAATGTTCCTATCTGGTAACGCTTCTGGGTGGTTAATATCTTGCGTCCCCGCTACCGCGACCGCTCAACGAACAAGCTCGCTCCCTTATTTCCCAGCCCAAGAGAATAATTACGACTTTGCTTTCCTAAAGTTCGCTCCGCTATTTCAAAGGTACATTATTATTTTTGAGTTAACTGTTTGATCTCTCTAAGTCATTTACTTGGAAGGAGGATCTGACCCTATGTGAATTGCGAACCAGTTAATTAATTAATTAATTTGATGTTTTAAAATCACTGACCGCTATTATATGGACTATTTGTCTTTTTTAACTTAGTGTATTCAATGTTAGTTGATATCAAACCATACTTACTTGGATTTATGGCCTGTAGTCTTCTTTTGCGATCGATTTAAAAAACAGTACCTAGTTCAGTTTAAAATTTTCCAGCAATCCAGCAGTATAATGACATACAGCATACACTATTGCGTACCAAACCAACCATTGCGTCAGACATTATTAGAATAATAAAGAAAACGAGAAATTTCTAAAAAGGTTATCTGTAATCTAAATTCAAGTATGACACACGAAAATTTGAAATTTAAATCACCACTTCTTGACAATAACAAAATGCCATTGCTTTTTTTTAGGCCATGGGTATTGAAAAGTATTGAATCTAAATATATAATTTAAATTTCGAATAATATTAACCTCAACTGCAACATAGATAGATGCCTTAAACCAAATTCGAATTTTAAAACACGAAACAATATGGCGACAATGTCCCGTCCATCAAAAATCGTGCGACTGAAATCTTGAACAAAGTTTCTCAAACTTATCTGTTCTTTTTTATAAACATTTCCTTACAACTTTTATTCGAATTGTACTAACCCATTAATGTCAGCCATAACCGCAAACGCACTGCTCCCAAACTTTGCAACACAGTTCGACACTTTTCACACAAACACAGTTCGCTCTTTAGGAAAGGACTTTTTTATCAACCATCGGCAAAGAAGTTCGCCTTTGTGTTCGATTTTTAAAAATACTTTACAACCAGTGAGGCTATTATGAAACAAAGATTTTAGATTTTAATAACCAATTTTTCTTCATGGTGGTTGTTTACCAAAAAGCATGTATAAGTATCACATTAAAATAAGTAAATATTAAAAATAAACTGATTGGAAAACTCACTTACCCGAAACGAATACAAATTTTCACGTCACACAATAGACGCATAAAAAATATAAATATAATAAATCACAGTGACAAAAATTCGCTGAGACAGTCGGATGAAAAATGGGCTTGAGTCAAGTGAAGTTTCATCTTAATTTTTTTGTGCTAGTTAAAGGTAAATAAATTAAGCCCTAAAGGCATTTGTACAGTTCTGATTCATAGTTTTGTGTACAAAAGATGAGATAAGTAACTTTGTGTATAAAGCTACGAACGAAATAACGAGCGTACTTCAAATTCTAACCCTCAACACACGGTAAAGTTAATGTTTTTATCAAAATACTCACCTTTGATGTCATCTCCTGACATTTTCTGGTTTTGTGGCCAAAAATTTCGGGTGCCATAAACATTTTGTTACAAATAAAGCTTTTAGTACACGTTTGTGATACATAATGATGCACTATTATTTTTTGTGTAGTAATATTTTGCAAATGTAGGTATTCTAATCACCTATTATGTAAGTAATTAAAAAATTTGAGTGTATGAATGTATGAATGTATTATTTCCGGTTTGGGTGCAAATTTTATAGATTATAGATAAGTTTGACGTTAAAAATATAACATAATGATACTTTTATTCTGGTATTTAAGATGTTCGTTCACCTGTTATTACGTTACTAGCTGAGTTCGTAGCTTTGTCACCTACATACTTTGAACAAGTGTGGCACCAATTTAATCACATCTTTAATAAATTTTACAAAAATGTATGAAAACTTTCTCAATTTTTTGACATTTATGATTACTGCTTTGCTCTTCAAGGTATAATACATAGCCTATAGCTTCTGTAAACAAATGGGCTATCAAACACAAATAAAAATCAATTCGAATAAGTAGTTCCTGAGATTAACACGTTAATCAAACAAATAAACTCTTCGGCTTTTTATTTTAGTATAGACATATTAACGACATAGTAATTTATAACGTTGCAATAGCATCAAATTAAAGATTGAGTGCCGCTTGTATTGTGATTGGTAAATGGATTTGTATAATATAGTGATGGAGCGCTTTAAATTGTTCAAAATTAGAATTTATTATCCTATTTTTTTAACGGTTTGGGCAAAATATTTTTCTCGTCTGAAATAAGCTAGTAATTTTTTTTACTAGCTTGTTAAATTTATAATTTTGACGTTTGATAGATTATTGAATTTTCTAATACATTTTACAATTCAGCAACTTCGATTAATCTTTACTCAATGTGACAAACAACTTGAAGACGCAATGAATTCACATGTACGCCATTTGCGCAAAATAAAATTTTATTAACACAAACCCGCGGCTCTGCTCAGGTTTGTAGTTTTTGCCAAACTTAATTCCTGAGGAATAGGATCAACTTATGACACAATAAGGATGCTATCACTCTCCAAAGCTGATGTAGATTAATAAAATAACATTATTACAGGTTTACTTACGAGAATAATATGGATGGACTCCATACATCACAAGATCCTTGCTTACAGACATCTAAAAGAGAAAACCTTTTTCATTTTATCTATTCCTGGAATCAAATTAGCAGCCTGTATTGGACGTATCAAATTTGTAAACATATTTCTTAAAATATGAAGTTATCAAGTCAAGAGAACTAATATGGTATCTATACGAATTTTCGTTCTCATACTTACAGTCTTACTTAACGAATAAACCAATCAAATCCCTCTGTGGCAGTCCACTGTTAAATTTTAAGCCTCTCCCAATTCACGCTAAAACACACGGCTCGTCTTACTAGTGAAAATACAATTTAACATATACAAAGAACCAGTTCAGAGGCAAAAATAAACGCTTATTTCAATTCTTTAACTCCATTCAGCCAGTTAATAAATGCCCATCGGCAAATTGCACAGTTAATAAAATAATTCCAAGCTTAAATATTCTTTACAAAAGCGCTCCAGCGCTGCACGGGCATTCTCTCAATTCCTCCCTTCGACTATTTCTGATAGTCATTCAGTCACTGCTTCATTCAAATTATAACATTTCAGTGTTCAGTTCAGTTCAGTGCGATTTTGCTATTTGCACGAAGTAGACGTGCGTCGGTCGTCAAATAAATAAAAAAATCATGTTCTTTGTTTTTCAAATTTAGAACGTTTTGAAGTTATTGAAAGCATTTCTGGCTTATGTGTCGATTATTGACGTATTTCTGTTTGCAATTGGCCGGCGGAATCAGTGATTCTTTTCATTTTGCGCGTTATGTTTATTTTTTTGTGCTTGTAATAATAGAATGGTGAGTGTGTTTTTAAAAATAACTCTGATTTTGTTTATATTTTCACGATTTTATGTTGCTACATGCGTTTTAGTTTCCATTAATTATAGTTCGTTTAGCATTTTAATTAACGTAGGTAATTGACTACGCTACAACGACTTTTGGGACATGGTTATTTTTTTACTGATAATTTAATAGATAATAATTTAAATACGACGAATGATCGCATGTTTTCATAAAATTTTATGTTTTAAATTATACAATGAGAATATGTTACGATAGGTGCAGTGATTTATTACACGAAATATGCAACGATAATAGAAGAATGCCAAAACTAAGGAGTTATTAGGTAATGCAAATAAATACCTGGGTACGATAACTTTTTTCTTTGCAAAGAGTTATTGACAGACATAAATATTCATTACATTATTGATTTCTTAACGTATCATTTTTTAATAGACTAATACTTGCAACTATTATACTTTTATTAGTATAAAATTTTGTGATAATTTACTCAATTACGCTGTAACAAATGAACTGATTCGGATGAAATTTAGCATACGGATAGCTGATACTCTGGATTAATACATAGATTTTTTGGTCCAGGAACAAGTTTTGTAGGAAACGGGTACGGGAAAATGTCACCACGCGAGTGTAGCCGCGGACATGAGTTACTTTTTTCATAAATTAAGTTAATAGTGTAAAATATGTATATTCTACTTCTTAATCATAATTTTTGAACGTGAAGTGTTTAGATGAAAGGCACTTAACGATTTAAGTGTCTAACAAAAGCATACACAGACTCAGTACGTTAAAAGTTCAATAAATATCTTAATGTGTTACAATCGAGACTGATACCTTGAACAAGGAGGCAGAATCATGGTTCTGCATACACAGGGAATTCATATTTTTGAACACACGCGATACCAACAATTGATAAATCAGTCATAATATTATTTAACTAATTTGACCTCAGAAGTATCTCATGACGCTCATGGTTAATATATCAATCAATATCTAAAGACCATTTTAAATGAATACTTACGTAGTGCCTGATGTAGTGTGGTAGTAAATTTGTACTTAAGAATCTTTCCGGATGGTTACCGTACCAATAATATCCTAACTTATTTTGCTAATGTGGATTATGTGAATGAATGAATCCAGCAAGTAAAAAAATGCGTTAAATTACAGAGTGCCTTAAAATTAAGGAATGTCACCACAGTTAGAGAGTAGTAGTTTGTATTTAAAAATAACCAACTTTTATTTATTTCTGTCGTAGATTAGAATATAACTTATATATTAAACCATATTTATATACTTTCCCCTTCGGGGATAAGGCGTGATAGATAAATAAATAAATATATACATATTAAAATATATTTTAAACCTAAATTTTCAAGACTACAAATATGCCTCGAATAAAATCTCCGAATCATCAAACTTCCTAATAGACTGGCAGTATTACCACGTTGTGTGACATTATTATTCTTTTGTGCAATACTAAAGAAATAGGCAATCTTCTGGTCTTGGAACGCGCCGTGCCTCTTCTTTAAAGAATAAGTGGGAACTAAGACCTCAAGGCCTCAACGTCTCAACCTCAAACACCTTATATATAATAATCACCTACTAGATTACCGTATTTGCGCCGCTGGAAGTAAAAACTAGGTAAAATCGTAATCAAATATGTCAGAAAACGTTTTGAATTCAAGTGCAGTAAGAAGTAAGAAACGTCGCCGCGTCGTTTGTCAGTGGTTGATTTTTTGACAATCATAAGTCTTGGTAAAATAATTAAGCTTCGTATCGTTTGAAGCCTTTATAACATGAAAATAATAAAGCAGTATTTAAATAGTAGTGCATCTGTGAAATGGCATTTCGTGCTTGGAGAGCTCGCCCTGGTCTTAATATGCAAATCAACCATCATTTATACGACAAATGGATGCAGACTATGCATAGCGTCGCGTAATAAAGTCTATTAAATGTCCTGTGCAGATGTCAAATTATACCCGCAGTGTTTAACTAGTGCCCATGTAATATTTCCTCTAAATTAAAATGCGTTATTATAGAGTAATTAGACCGAGAAGCGTTTTAGATATTAATATCAGAATTTGCTTTGTAAAATATATCTAACGTCAGAGATCTGCTATTTGTTGCTACAAATTATGCCATGTCTAATTTCTGAGAAAGGCGCCTCGACGGCAAATGCTTCCTTGTATAATATGATACTCCACGAGGCACTTAATCTCTATTAACTACCCACTTGCATTCCTTTCAATTGACTAATACAAACAAGTTAAAACATATTGTTTAATAAAACTGTTACTATTTAGTTAGTTACGATGGAAACAATATAATGTCTATCACACAATTTCATTCGATAATCATCAAAATGTTATAATAACAGTTTTGACAGAGATGCAATCTTCCTTTCCTCATAATTAGAAAAAGTTAAGAGTACATCAAAAGGAGACATTTTAGTGGAAGCGTTCGTATGTGAAATATTTAAAAGACTTTAATTGGTTATACAAACCAGTTGCTTCTGTAAGTGCAATCGGGATGATTTAAGGCTGCCATAATGTTGTTGCTGATACAAGACCACTACCAAAGTGAAAAGAGTGTGATCTAGATGCCTACTTCACTTAAAGTACCTGCGCCATTGTGAGGAAGAGGTTGAAGTAAAGACATGGTATGGTAAAAACTGGATTTTTTTATGGTGCGGCACAGAACGATGTGACATGACAGCTAGCTTGGACAGGAAATTCCTACATGTTAGTTTGAAAGACAAGAGATTAAGTATTTATAAAAACATTCGTGGTAGAAGTGGTAAAATATTGCCGGAATTAATCATATATCCAAAATCTTCCCATGTGTAAAATTTTAACCAAAATTCAACGTAATTTTAATACGATTAATCAGTCGCAATCGGGATGTAGACATACAGGCACAGCGCCCCATCCCCTATCCCCGACCCCCTGTTTGCTCTGCGCACATGTTCGTACCATTGAAATACCCCGCGTGCCTTCTTTGAAATTACCATCCAACTATTTGCCAGAAGGGCTTAGGGTTGAAATTAAAAAAGTACACTCAGGGGTGGCAGTTATAATTTGAGTGGATTCTCGCTAAAAGGCGCGTTTTTGAATTAGAGAGTATAGATTAAAATAGTTAGTACTATTTTTAGCATGTTATTCTACATAATAGAGGGCCTAAACTTGGTCCTTGCGCTTCAGACTTCTACTGATATTAGTGGTCAAAACTTTATCCAACATGAGATAGATATTCGATGTTTACCTATTCATATGAAATCCATAGCATGAAATCAACAGTCGGGGTACGTTTGGAATAGTTACACTTCTAATTACTTAGAAACAACAAACCCGCATCCCTTCATCCCAGAACAATATTTCAATTCAACGCTTCCCCTGCTCCGGTCACACAAAATTCCAAAGAATCAATACCCAATGACGTGTAGTAGTGTACCCCATAAAATCTGCGAACCAATTAGGTCTCATTCCCATGGCCCCCATGCTTTTGTACCACCACGTGCGGGGCAGATGTTATGCGCCTGAGTTTATTTTCGTACAACTATAGAGACCATGTGACGGGTTTTTTGAGGACAGAAAAGGCGGCAAATTGGTAGCTATTGTACTTACCAACAATTGCGAGACGGTATTGTGTTTTTGATAGTATTTGAAGAATAAATAATTGTGCAAAAGTCCATCTGCTCTTCAAAGGTGTTCCAGATTTCACACGTGGCCACATTATCGTGTAACGGTGTCTTGATTGTTGTTTTTTCGTCACACTCTTGATATGTAGTATGGATTTACTTAAAATATTTTATTAAAAAACAAAGAGGCCGTCGCGAGAAACCATCTCTCTCTCTCTCTCTCTCTCTCTTCTGCCATCTTTTTAGAAAGTTTGAGTTCTTAAAATGTAATGAAATATTCAAGTGATACGCCTACCATTTTCATAGTATTAGACAACCCTGTTAACAAAATCGTAAGACCATTGGCACGCGTATTATCTTTAAACTTGGAGCCTGAAACTTTACTCATAAACTTATAACCTCTTAGCCCTTACCAACACTCCATAGTATAATAAAATATTTAAAATGAAACATATTTGTCCACCTTATTTTACTTAGCAACACATAAAACTAATATTTAAAAAAAACTAACAATTAATAGCTAAACATCAATATTAAAACCATTTAATAATATAGAAGTAATAGTTACGTAATTGGAGATTGTGGCAATTTTATCTTTAGATTAGGTATTTATTTATCAACCAGTAGATACCACTATAGCCTTGATAAGACGTTAGAGCAACTGTAGAATCATTGAACTTTTCACGCCAACTACAGCGGATTGATCACAATATGGCGCTTGTACTCTATTATGCTCATTATAATTATCAACTACTAGTTGACGTCCGCGGCTCCGCACGCGGGGTGAAGTTTTCCCATTCCTGTTTCCCATAAAAACTTGTTCCCGGGATAAAAAGTAGCCTATGTGTTATTCTGATGTGTAAGCTATATTATTGTAGTAGATTTTGCGTGAAGGAGTAACAAACATCCATACCTACAAACTTTCGAGTTTATAATATAATATTAGTAGAATATGTAAAAACTATAGAGGATAAATATTCAAGTAAATTTCTATAATGTTAGTGTACTACAAAATATTTTCCAATTACACATATAGTTTAAATATCATACATTAAATAATTAAGCATTGAAATTGCATTGTTCAGTGACTAGTCTGAATAAATTTATTTTCTTAGATATAGAAAATTACATAGATATTAACATTTTCAAAATATTAGTATAAAGTCAAGTGTGATGTGTCCGCAAGCGACACCGTTCAAAAATTCAAAAATAAAAGTATCAAGATAAAAACCAGTTTGATAAAATATGATTATTGTGCTAACCACTAAAGGTATATGTAATGAAAGATTTTTATAACAGGTCTTTGAAAAGCCCTAAATCTAGTATGGCTACTTTGATATACCCATATAAGTACAAAACACAAAAGGCCTCACAATGATAATAAAATATTTTTTTATTGCCAAACAGGAGAGATAAAAGATATCATAGCATTAAGGATGTTTGTATAAGGTCTATAGACACTAGATACATCAGTCACATTCCCGTATTGACTACCAGTAATCAAATTCTGTTCGGAATACTGTTTCTTTATCACATTGTATAGTTTCCAGTATTTATCTTTATATTTATTCATGTCAGTTGAGCATAACTCCTATTTATGATTGTGGACAGCAAAGAGATATGAAATTAATTAGCAACAAATTAATCTCGTGGTGCATATTGGTCTATTTGAAGTTGCCTATCTACGAATCTCAATACGTTGAAATAGAGGCAAACCTACATGGTACTCTATAATTTTCTTTAACTTCAAAAACTTTAAATATTAATGCTCAATATTGTATACATTTACAAGAATTTGTATTCTCTTGATTATATGCAGCTTTATCTCTGTGTAATGAATCCATATTTGATTTACAGTCTCTGTGTGATTCATATAAATCATTGACCTTTGATTTATAATGAGCAGTCTATACTGATAAACTCTCTTCCATGTTACGATACTGATTGATTGCTTATGATCTCACTTATGTATGTATCGTCAGAAGACGATATTTGATATGTACTTATAGATTTTATAGAAAGTAAATTACGCACAACTGATACATTGTTTTAAAATGGTTATCAATTCATGAATGAATACTTCTAAATTAATCGTATTAATCTATCACATATTAATTATACGTCATCCTTATCTCAATCAAATAAAGCCCACTACTGCCAAAAGGCCTCTGTCAATCTTCGCCATACCGTTCGGTATTGTATTATATAGATAAACTTTATTATATAAAATTATAATTAAATCCTTTTTTAGACATTTTTATCTACCAGTTATAATATATAACTCAGAATTGTCATCTAAAGATTAGAGTATAACACTAATGTACATTACCCGGAAAGTAAGGTTAAAATTCGAATGCAAGCAGTACTTTCCTCTAAAATTATCCATATAACTCGATTTCATTCTAAAAAGAATGAATTGATCATGAATAAGACTTATCCGGAGATCCTCTTAACGCATGGCTATCGCACTTACCATCACTGCCTGCAGCTGTACCACATCCGGGTTAATTGTACACGACCACGTCTAATATACAAAAGGGATTTTATCCCACAACATACAGAATCATGCTCATTCTATTATTATTTTTTTAAATACTGAGCCCATATTCAAAAAAAGTTACCATTCAAATCTGCGATGGTGTTTGGCCAGTACTATTATCACATATCGGTACGGATAAAAAAAGGGTTAATTCCATTAAAAAGTCTTTACTACATGCATAAGTAAGTATATATTCGGTACTTATAAATAAATAAATAAATAAATATCCGTCACGCCTTATCCCTGAAGGGGTGGCAGAGGCATATTATATGCCCACTTTTCACCGTGTGGATTCCTGTCCCACGTAATAGGTGGTGAGCCCATTGCCGTGTTGAAATAGACAGACGCAGGTTGTGGCTACCTGCTGTTAAAATTTTCAAGCCGCCCATAAGGCCTTCAACCAGGCTTAACGACTGCCATTTTACTGGCAACCGGGACCAACGGCTTAACGTGCCTTCCGAAGCACGTAAACGCTCGCAAATGTAAATACTACAAAGTGGTCATCCATCCGAGGACCAGCCATAGTGAAAGTTGCGTAACTCAGTGATCGTTTACAGAACACTGAGACCGCGGGGCCACGAGCGCTTCGGTACTTATGGTACTTATATAAAAGTTTGGTCGATGGTCTGGAATTTCTCCAGCACTGGAAGACCCTCACTAAGACGCTGTTACCCGCAGCAGAGTGGTCAAGAATGTCATATTTCTCTATCTCTTTTGGTTCCTGAGAAATAGATACGTACAAACAGACGGACAGACTGTGCCGTTTTATAAGATTTTTCTAAACTTTAGGGCTTACAAATCTAAAAGTGCCTCTTTTGCCTGCTCTTTTGGTTTGATTTGAACACATCCGACGAACGAGTAAGAAAAGAATATTTAAAGTGCGACAGTAGAGGGTAGAAATAGTCAGGGTAGAAATAGACCGAGACTTACATACGAAAACCACGTAAGCAGGGGGCCGAGTTTACTATTGACAAGCTGTAGAATAGAACCAGAATCGCTGTTTTTAGCTGTCAAAACGTTAGTAGACTATCAAAAATGCAACTGACAACGGCCACTGGCGCGGTACGTGTTAGTAGAATTCTATCGGCCGACAGATAGAAGTCTATTGGAGTACGATTATAAATAAAATAAATAAATAAATATCGTTGGGACAACTCACACAACGCCATCTGATTCCAAACTAAGCAGTACTTGTACTATGGTAACCAGATAACTGATAAACAAACTTATATATTTCTAAATACATACATATTATAGATAAAATAACACCCAGACACAGAATAAACTATCGTGCTCATCACACAAAGTTTTATCCTGGGTGGGAATCGAACCCACGACCTCTTGCGTAGCAGTCGGATGCATTCCCACCGCGCCACAGAGGCAGTCAAAAAGTAGATTATAAAAGTAGACTACAAAAAGCTGTCAAAGTTGTACCGGTGGCTTGAGCGACGATTTCGATTCTATTTCGACACGATTGAAATAGCAGACTCGGCCCCCAGATTGCTCAAAAACGGAAAGGTCAAAAGTACTCGAATATAGGTCGCGCGGCGAATGATGAGCTCTGTAAGAAAGTGGAAGGGGCATGCGCAGAACTCATAAATTAGGTCTATTTGGCGGGGTGACAGGGGGTGAAGGGCGGGAGTGTAGGAGCGTGGACGCAGGAGTGGTTGAAATCCTCCACGCACACTAGTGCTCAGCCGCACACTACTCCGCGATATGTCGGCACGTGTTGTCAAAAGTCTCGGTACTGTCACGCACATAAAATATTATACTCTTTTTGGCAAATCTAATAATAACGTATTGAGGTATCGATGCCCCGAGAAAATTGTGTGTCCAATCTGGACAAGAAAGAAAAATGGTTTATTATGTAAATTGTTTGATCAAATATTTATACCAATTATAATTATTATTATTGTCGTTACATAACACAGTGCTAAAGCCAACGTTGCTTTACGGTAGCGAAACCTGGGTATGTCAGTAAATGCATGAAAGTAAATCGAATGCTGTGGAGATGCGATCACTTCGAAAATTGTGCGGCGTAGCTTTGTCCGACCGAATACGTAACGAAGTGATACGCAATATGGCATGTTTGAATTAAGAACAAAATTAAAGTGAAGGCGTGCTTCGTTGGTTTGGACACGTCTAGCGAATGAGTGGGGAACGATTGACGAAGAATATAATGTATAAAGAGAAAGTAGAGGGTAGAAGGAATCAGGGTAGGCTGAGACTTGCATATGAAGACTACGTGAGCAGATTGAGCAAAAACGGAAAAGTCAAAAGTACTCGGATACCCAGACGTGCGTGTATGAAGCGGTTGATGAATCTTAAGGAAGCGAAATAAGTATGAATGTATCGCGAAGTCTGGCAATTTGTCCAGTCTGATTACCCCATCAGGGATACAGCGTGAAGATAGTTTGTTTAGTTATACATTTTCGACAATTTCATGTTTAATACAAAAAGAAATTAAAATCACGCCTATCATTCACCGGGGTAGGCAGAGACTTCTTCCACTTCTTTTACTTTAATAAGTATTGTCAGTGTCACACACATTATATACCCCTTTCTACATTAAAATATAAGCGCTCATGGCCCCGCGGTCTCAGTGTTCTGTAAACGATCACTGAGTTACGCAACTTTCACTATGGCTGGTCCTCGGATGGGTGACCACTTTGTGGCATTTTCATTTGCGAGCGTTTCCGTGCTTCGGAAGGCACGTTAAGCCGTTGGTCCCGGTTGCCAGTAAAATGGCAGTCGTTAAGCCTGGTTGAAGGCCTTATGGGCGGCTTGAAAATTTCAACAGCAGGTAGCCACAACCTGCGTCTGTCTATTTCAACACGGCAATGGGCTCACCACCTATTACGTGGGACAGGAATCCACACGGTGAAAAGTGGGCATATAATATGCCTCTGCCACCTCTTCGGGGATAAGGCGTGATGGATATTTATTTATTTATTTATAAAATATACAGTAAAAATGTTTTTTTTTTCTAAAAATACGATCACAGAAAACTAAATTAAATACCTATCATGGTTTATTATTTTCACACAAAACACTTTGAACTTACTTGTTGTAAATAATATATACCTACTTACGTACCCAACTACCTACCTACGTTATAAAATGATAAAAAAATGTTGAAAGGTTCAAAGCAGAGTCGTATTAAACTTGATACTTTGTGTAATAATTTTGTGCGCGATTATACATGCGCAAACTATCCCCACTAATTTTCGTCAGAGCTCATCATTCGCTGCGCGACCTATACTCAGACATGCATGTATGAGTATTAATGAAATTCGAATTGAAAATTGAAATGAAATTATGAAACGAATAAGGAATCTTCAGGAAGCGAAAGAAGTATGCATGGCTAAGCCTTGCGATCTCCTCTCAGTCTACCCCCAGGGTACAGCGTGAAGATAGTTAGTTAAATATATGAAATCATCAATAACTGTTGAGTAATTTAGAAATGGAAGGGAACGCCCTAACCCTTGTATTTAATAATAGCTACTTCGTTTAAGGCAAGTCATGTTAGAAAATAAATTGATATTTTCAATCTAATGGAGTGACGCGATGATGTTAGAATTGATTTTGGAAAAAACACACCTTGTTGTGGTCAAAATGGTAAATTTAAAGCGTTACCTCGCACTTACTTTACTATGGCTAGTCACGGATGGGTGACCACTTTGTGGCATTTACATTTGCGAGCGTTTCCGTGCTTCGGAAAGCACGTGAAGCTGTTGGTCCCGGTTGCCAGTGGCATGGCAGTCGTTAAGTCAATTTAAGGCCTTATGTGCGGTTTGAAAAATTTCAAGAGCAGGCAGCCATAACTCTCTATTTCAATGACAAAAGACGTGCTGTCTATTTCAATGCAATGGGCAATGGGCTCACCATCTATTACGTGTGGCAGAATACACATGGTGGAAAGTGCGATATAATATGCCTCTGCTACCCTTTCGGGGATAAGGCGTTATAGATAAATAAATAATTTTGTTGGTTTTAGTAAATTTTTGGCTATCCATCAGGCGGGCGGCGTCACTTTGGTGAAATAAAAAATAAAAGTAATATTACATTCCTACACAAAATTCGTCAGCCTTAGTTTTAGGTTAAGATTATCGCGATACAAACACAGGACATTCATATCAATTTAATATATCGCGTGCCAAGTGTACGTCAAACTGTATGCGAAAATCGCATATCGCAGTTACCTACAATTCGTCTTTAGTAATTTGTGTTATCATATGACACGCTTGACACGCTTGGTTCTTTTTTTTTCCTTTTATGGCCTGGTTTATAAGACCTTTTAGCCACACGTTTGGTTCTATCTCTTGGTCTCTTGTATGTGTGTTCCCCAGTAGTGATCCCCATAGATTTTTAAATCTATCATTTTTTTTTTATTTCATTACAATACTAGTTTTTTTTTTGGTTGGGAAGACCTTTTATCCAAATCTTATTTTTTACATCATATTCTTCAATCTTATCTTCTAATTCAAAGTCTAGTCATCCAGATCCCGCGCAAATTCGAACAATATTCGTATGTCGCCAGTGTCACCAGCTGATTTTTAAATTAAAAAGTAATAATCACCATAGAGGTTATATTCAAATATCTACTACCTAGTTTATCAGGTTTTTATCATCGTACGAAGGCCATGTTTTATCAAATACATTGTTACAATTCGTGTTATCTATAATATTATATTGAAATTTGTACCTAAAACTGACATACGATGTTTCATTCATCGTTTTTACTCATCTTAGCAATACGTCTCATGTGTTTGTAAATTTTTTTTTAAACATTCATTTTCTCTGAAAGGCATAAGCATCTAAGTATACTAATACTAGGTGACCCCCTTCGCCCGTGACATACTTCGAACTCCTGTCGCACTTATTTAATACGGTCGCTTCAGTCACGGTGTACAGTCTACAATCCTACTACTACGATTATAAACTCGAAAGTTCGATGGATGTTTTTTTACAGTTTCACGCAAAATATACTGAATGGATTTTGATGAAACGTTACAATAATATAGCTTACACATCAGAATAACACATAGGCTACTTTTTATCCCGGGAACAAGTTCCTGTGGGAAACGGGAGCGGGAATACTTCACCACGCGTGCGGAGCCGCGGTCGTCAACTAGTACTTAATGCATAAAATTTGTCCGATTTGTCGACATTTATGATTACTGCTACGCTCTCCAGGGTAGTAGCGTGATGATGTATAGCCTATAGCCTCCTTCGATAAATTGGCTATCCAACACAAAGAAAGTTTTCAAATCCCACCAGTAAGTAGTTCCTGAGAGTAGCGCGTTCAACTAAACAAACAAACAAACAAAGTCTTCAGCTTTATATTTATATATTATATTTAAAATTAATAAACGACGGGATTAAATGTATGTTACAGAAGAAGCCGCGGTGATTAGCTAGTCCAACATATGGTTCAAAATGACATCATACTAGATATTACAACAAGACACTAGATATTACAGGAACGTATAATTTAAAAATAATAATTGTAACACCACTGGTTATTACATCATCGGCCGCCATGTTGGTATGTTGAACAATGTCACATGACATAAAATGGACTGTCAGCTGTTAGTCAGCTGTGACAGAAAGGATTTTATTCTCTATTTATCATTTTCGCTTGGTGAAAAGTTGTGGCAAGATGCAAAGATTGAGATCCACTGTCAGAGCTGTAATAGGTGCCACTGAGTTATTGAAGATTCCATATTCAAAAAAGATACCATATTCAAAAAAGACTCTATTTTTAAAAACCCCAAGCACTCAAAGATACATGTGTATAATTTGAATTAAGAACCTTATAATTATAACCTATTAGACCTTTACTAGATATTAATTAAGTACTATCACAGTAAAGAAAATTGTATAATATTAATATAAAAAATAATCTTAAGCATAAAAAATATTTCTCTTGTGTAAACACTTCTTGATCAAAAGTCGAGATCACAGTTCAATATTTAAAAAAAAATCTACAACGGTCCTTTTTGCGAGATTTTTCTTTAAGTTACTACCAAAAAAAAAACATTTTAATTTTATTTTGTTTACTATAAAGATAAACATCTTATTATCGTTAGGTTTAAAATAAATTTAAGGTTTAATATCAAGATTTCAAACAGTAAACACGTTTAAAATGAGATCGGTGTGCTATATAAGGTGTCGCTGTTCCCTACTACAAGAACCGTGTTTGACAACATCGATGGTAGATTTTGTTTTGTAAACTAACCCGAAATAAATATCTCTTGAAGGTTTTTTTGCCACTCTTTAGCTTCGGAGACTCCCAAAGACACATTTGAATAGGTTCTTATTATTTATGGCATCACAGACCTATAAGAGTAAGCAGACCAAACGTGTTCGTTTGCTTATGGAGCAATACTTTATCCATTTCACTCTTGCCATTTTATGTATAAAGCTATCTTTGTTATTCCTGAGTAGCTACATCTAAGTCACACATTGACAACAAACAGCGCGTAGCCAATTTTCCTACTACAACTAAGCTACGAACTTGTAATGACAACCGCCGCTGTCATCTTTATATCAAAGATTTATGTGTCGAAGTGAAAATATTACATAAAATTATTGTAAAATGTTACAAAAGTGGACATTTTGATACAAAAAGGTGTTGTGCATAGAGCGATGAAGTTTCATTATCAAGAAATCACCAGAAATAACTAAGGTAAGCTACCTGTCTATGTGTGTGTAATAGACCACGGTATTATTCGCAAACGTTGAGTCTGCTTACTGTCTTATATGTCTGTGTATAGAAAAGACATGAACAAAATTCGCTCTAGGATTGGGACTTATATTTACTTTTAAAAAAATACTTTACCATTTTTTTTCGTTGAGTGAAGTACCTACCACAGTTCGTCTACGTCCTAATGTGTACTGGGTTGGGTGTCCCAAATACTACGGTATTGGCAACTATAGTGGCATGTGGGCATAAATATATCATAAAGAAAAGTAATTGGCATACTGACATATAATAATATAAAGCTACAAAAAAGAAGGCAGATAAAATTGAAAAAAAAAATTAAAAAACTGTTAATATCTATATAAAATTCTTGTATACAATTTTGAAATTAAAATTAAGAAGTACTAAGTTCAAAATGTATTCAATAGAACCGTATTCTACTTTTATTTAATTTAGTTTTTTTTTAAGCCATAAGCAGCTATGTCCTCGGTTTTCTTTTGGTTTGCTCGCTATGGATTAAAGTGACACAAGCTCTTTTACTCTCTGGGTAACAGCAAACTGCATAATGTAGTTCATATCTCAGTGCCGTAAGTCCTAACTGGCAAGTGGCAACACAGACGGAGAAACCCACCTATTGAAAAAAAAACTAGCAACATAATTTAAATTCAACTAACCGATAAGATTTTTTTATAAACAAGGATCGAATGTCATAATATGACATTCTTTCGCAGTCTAAACAAAGTGAATTTGTAACTTAAAATTGCTTATTCTTCAAATCAAAGCAGTTATAGAAGGGAGGTCCTACCACGTATGTTTTAAACATAGTATAAACACTAGTAACCATGCATAAAAAAAGAACAAAGACTAGCTTCTACAAAGTTTGTGGCGGGAACGAGAATACACTCGTACGCCACTTCGTTGCATAATTTTTCTAAAGTAGTGTATTTACGAGTGTTTATGTATAAAAATGGTGGATTGTTAAACATAAAATGTTTGTCACAGTGACACTACGAAATTTTTTGTTCCAAACTCCACAGACAGTTCAGTAAAGTTTCCAATTCTTTACAGTTTTCTCGCTGACTGCAAGAAAGTACTTTTTATAATATTTTCATAACATAAAGGTTTCGAAACAAGTGTGTAAGGGGGTTTAATCAAGATCTCAGGGTCTCAGCGGCAAAAGCCCAAACTGCCTGCTATTGGTGTGACTAATATTGTTAATATTGGTGTGACTAATTGACGAGGTAGCGACGAAGGCGGAGCTGGGCGATACATTTCGTCACGCCTGTCTCCCATCGGGGTAGGCGTATAGAGACTATGGCTTTCCACTTGCTACGATCCTGGCATACAACTTTCGCTTTTTCAACTTTCTTAAGTGTTTTCATACACACACGCCGGTTAAGAGTACCCACTCGTGACTTGACCTTTTTCCAAAATGTTAAATGATTGACATATGTACGTCGAGGTCGCCCCTTACCAGTTTGCCCATTCACTCTTTTCTGATAAATCTGTTTCGTTAGCCTACTTTCATCCATCCTCTCCACATGTTCGAAACATCGAAGCATAGGGAGATTAAATAAAAAAAATGTCTTTATACATAGACTATTTTAACGGCGCTTACAAAATGTCATAAACTAAAGATAAATTTAAAATATTTAAAGTGACCACCGGTTCGGAACGCGGCCCACCTGAGAAGAACCGGCAAGAAACTTAGAAAGGCTTTTTTTTTTGATGGCCTATTTACAATTTAATACTATTTCACTTTGCCAGCAGATCACTTCAAGTCGTCTATGTCCTGCAAATAGTCAGTAACAGTGTAATAACCTTTTTTACAAGGTATTTACACTGTTAATGACTAGTCAGATGGCGGTTGCTTCTTGTAATTATAAGAATTATATTATATTATCTGTGTTATAATACTAAAAAACAAAAAACCCAACAATAGCTGCTCCTATACCTGCCAAATAAAAGTGGGCCCCAGGCTCCAAATACAGGCAGAGCTTAGAAGCAATAAACTATATAAGATCAAGAGAGAAGAGATAACGACTTAAAGAAACAAAATCTAAATAACAAAAAAAGTTCAAATTACTTGACTGTGGCAAAATCCATAAACCGAGAACGTAGACATTTGGCGTAAAGAGTGACAAGTGCGGACTCTTGCTTTATATTATTTTCTAAAACTAGTGCATTTATCTTGTTTTATGTGCGGGAGTGGTGGTTTATTGGACATAAAAGTTGTGTTAACGTGCTATAGTGAAAGAGAATGATATATATGCAGTGAAATGCTATTTTCTCTCTTGCCGCGAAACGTCCACTGACAACCTTAGTATAAGAATCACCATTATACTGAGGGCAAGGACCAGGACGTAGCCTGAGGACACGACATCGACTGGACAGGACTAATTAGAAGATAAGATTGAAGAAGCGCTCGTGGCCCCGCGGTCTCAGTGTTATGTAAACGATCACTGAGTTACGCAACTTTCACTATGGCTGGTCCTCGGATGGGTGACCACTTTGTGGCATTTACATTTACGAGCGTTTCCGTGCTTCGGAAGGCACGTTAAGCCGTTGGTCCCGGTTGCCAGTAAAATGGCAGTCGTTAAGCCTGGTTGAAGGCCTTATGGGCGGTATGAAAATTTCAACAGCAGGTAGCCACAACCTGCGTCTGTCTATTTCAACACGGCAATGGGCTCACCACCTATTACGTGGGACAGGAATCCACACGGTGAAAAGTGGGCATATAATATGCCTCTGCCACCCCTTCGGGGATAAGGCGTGATGGATATTTATTTTATTTTTTAGATTGAAGAAATATGATATAAAAAATAAGATGTGGCTAAAAGGTCTTAGAAACTAGGCAATTAAATAATAAATAAAAAGAAAACCGAGAACGTATAAGCAAAAAGAAAAAAATATGAAAAAGATAAATAACAACTGTACAATGTTTATAAAAAATATGAAAAAAAAAGAACAGATCATATAATTTCTTTTAACAATCGCGTTGCATACTACGAGTCTGACATTTTACATATATTTATTTATACTGTTGATTGAAGGCGCTTGGTGGAACTTGCTACACATATTAAATAACACCACTTGTACTGTTCCACAACATTTACTTGTTTCGCCTCTGTAGGCGAAACCGGTCAGGTTTACAAAGTAAATGTTGTGGAACAGTACAAGTGGTGTTATTTAATATATCAGTATATTTGTTAATAACGGTATCACCGTTATTAACAAAACGCGGTTATATCATGTATTTTGAGTCAGCCTGTGACCACGGCCGGTGCAACCTGGTTGAAACGTCAGGCAACAAAAGGTATGTGAAATAACCGCGTTTAGCCCCGTTATTAACAAATATACAGACCATATAATTTTTAACGAAAACCTTCCCCGAATAAAACACAAATAGTTTTTTTAATAAACCTTTAAGCAACGGCATTGCTTCAAATATAAAAATGTCTTCGTCAAAAGCATTTATCAGAACTATCTGACCGTAAGAGAGTTAGATTTTGATCAGCGAATCTGGCGACGACAGCCGACAAATATCTTTCTAATCTTAACAGTAGCCCGGTAGCCATATTGGATTTTTTACTATGAGAGACGTTTGTTGCAATTGGATTTGTAGAAGAATTTTGAACATCACTGCACGTGATTTTCTGAGAAAATTGGCCGAGTAGGAAAACAGTTTAAGAGATCTTTTAGGTACTAAGATAATGTCTTCGTTTTCTATTTTCATGTATTTTGTACATATTATATACATATTGTCACGCCTTTATCCCCGATGGGGTAGGCAGAGGCATATTAAACGCCCACATGACGAAATGGATAGGCGCAGGCTGTATCGAGGTCGATACAGCCTGCGCCTATCCAAAAAATTTACAGCAGGTGCTGTAAATTTTTTTAAGCCGCCCACAAGGCCTTCAACTTGGCTTAACGACTGCCATTTTATTAGCAACCGGGACCAACGGCTTAACGAGCCTTCCGAAGCACGGAACTGGGGTGGGTCTTAAGGGTCGAATAAATTTAATAAATTAAAATGTGTCTATTTTAGATGTTAAATTTTGAAGAAATTTTGAACCCGTGCCTTTTTGGTGAGGTGGTAGCAAAAAGACTAAAAGGTCTTATGTGCTAGACACTAATTAGCACGACCAATTAAAGTCCTGGTAGTCTCGGACCGATCAATACACTTAAACAGCAAAATTCGCAATCAGAGGTCATAAAATATGAAAATAAAAAGGGGCAAGACAAGTAAAAAAAAATCTTTACTTAAACTTTTTAAAACTCAATTTAAAAAGCAAGGTGTTTTTAAGTTTTGTTTTTATTCGTAACTAGCTGATGCCCACAGCTTCACCCGCGTGGTAAAGTTCTACGATGTCGCCTTTCCCCAGTGTTAGAGTAAGCTAGTAGAGATAGACATACGCCATTGCGGACTTTTCTATAGACCTAGTACCTAGTATAAGATACCTAATTTCACTATACATTTATTTTATTTTAACTTTAAAGGTTTAGACAGCGTTTTCATTGAGAGCTCCTTGAAGGCATATATTTATCCGACACCTTCAACAAATATCGTTATATTTTAGCCAATATTATACAAAAACTTAACAAATAATATATCTAAACATTCCTCGAGAACCACTCCATTGGTGAAAACAGCAAAAAAAATCAGAGCAGTAGTTTTTGAGTTTATTGCGAATAGACAGACAGACGCGGAGGAAGACTTTGTTTTAAAGGTATGTAGTGATTCAAGTAAATTAACAATGTAATGTAACAAAATCGTCATTGACTTATTAAACCTTTAACCGTGTTTTGCAGAAGTTTAAAACTACAGGTGCCCATTACGTACGTTTCGTCTATAGCCCTGCTTCCGTAATGTACATTGTCATTGCATACCTATCTTTCTCTCTCTCCCTCTCTCCCTGTCTCTCTTTCTCTAACAACGAATCCAACTATCGACACGGGTCGTAATGCAAAGAGTAGCACAATAATGATAATATATTATTATGTGAATACCCTCAAATAAAAATAAGTGTACAGACCCTTGTATCCCGAACGCCGCGAAATATCAATGTCATGCGTTCCGCGCGTTAGAGCGCCATTAGCCTCAGTATTGAGGTCAATTGTTGTTTGCCCATTCGCCTCGTTACCGGCGGCCATGTTTGAAATAATTTGGAAATGGAACGCGTTGCGGCGGGAGCACCATTGCTCTGGTAATTTTTTTTTCGACAATAAATAATTATCTGTGTCATTTAAGGTTTGGTTTCTCTGGAATTGATAAAACAGTCCGAATTCGGTGTCGATTCATAAAAATTGGGTAGGTTAGTCCCTTTCAAGTCGTCTTGATTCACTCTGATGAACCATTGAGTACCTATTACTGAAAAAGAAATACCTAAATTTGAAATATATAGGTAATTTAACAACATATTTTTTTAAATATGTGCATTCAACAAAAACTAAATATAAATAAATACCATAGGACAGTTTGCCATCTATCCCAAAGTAGCCAAACTAAATGGGTCCATAATTCCAAACAAGCCCTTTATATAAAAAAATATGTAAGTACCTATAGTATGGGTATATGGTAGTGTAGTAGGTAGTCTACTATTACAATTGTATGTACTCCAATAGACTGCTATCGGTCTGCCGATAGAATTCTACTAACACGTACCGCGCCAGTGGCCGCTTGTTATTAGCATTTTTGATAATCTACTAACATTTTGACAGATAAAAAAAGTGATTCTGGTTATATTCTACGGCTTGTCAATAGTAGACTCTGCCCCCTGGCATGGCATATACCACAGTTGGATCGCTATTATAATCAAAATTATAACTAAAACTTGGTAACTAGGCACTAGTACATCGGATAAGGCAGCAAGACCATTAAAATATATTATACCAATTTTCCTTGATCATAAACAACAGGATAAATATAACAAATACCTAGGTAAGTATAATGTATTAGTGAAACATTTGTTAAGTCAATGACCGAGGCGTTTTGCCCTTAACTTGACTTGACCCTAGACTTAAGACACGTATCAGTATAAAAAAATCTTGAAGACTGTCTCAAAATCTTTAACAATTTTTAAACCTTATGAAGGTAAGGTAGCCTGGCTTGTTGGCGTTGCTTTAATCGTTAAGACCCCATGGTTTGTAATGATATTTTTTGGTGTACAACAAAGTACCTATAATATAAAAAAGTGCTTACACAAAATGACTAACGGATGAGGCAGGTTGCGGAGTTGCTAGGTCAGATGGCAGTGGCTTCCAATAATGCAGAAAATCAATGGCTAAACGAAAACAGCTTCTAGCAGCCGAATGGAAGTAGGGTCAATGCCAAAAATAAAACAAAAGGTAGGGTTTGGAAGAAACTAGGAATAAGCTTCATTAAAGAGAAGAAACAATATGTATGTTACTACATTAAAGTCCTACTAATATTATAAACGCGAAAGGTTGTAAGTATGGATGTTTGTGATTCTTTCACGCAAAATCTACTGAATGGATTTTGATGAAACTGGAAAATAATATAGCTTACACATTAGAATAACACATAGGCTACTTTTTAAGCCAGGTACAAGTTCCTGTAGAAAACGGGAACGGGAAAACTTTACCACGCGTGCGGAGCCACTGGCGTCAACTAGTCAATAATATAACTTCACAACCCCAAACGACACTTTTAAACCCAGTTATTGTTATAGGTCATACAAAAGCTGTAATACAGCTGCCATAATTCATTGTACATTTTAAATTAAGGGACCGGTGTCGGGGGTTAGGCGTGAGAATATTTTAATGATGTCCTTTAAGTACATTATCGCATCTCCTGCTCAGGTTCTTAGTGTTATCGCAGTTGCTTAAAAAATCTACCTGGATTTCGAGCCAGGGTTGCACTTTTATTTCGCTGCTAGAAACAGCTTTAATTTAGCTAAGATTTTCTTTGCTTTTCGCATTGAATCTAATTCGAATTTGAAGCGCAGGTGGCGCCACTTACTCATCGGATAGGTGATCGCTTAGTATCCATTTACGAGCCTTTCCGTGCTTCGGAAGGTACGTTAAGCCGTTGGTCACGGTTACCATGGTAGTAGTTAGGCCAAGTTAAAGGATTTATGGTCGGCTTCAAGCCACAACCATCGCCTGTCTATTTCTACACGGTAATGGGCTCACCACCTATAAGAGTGGGACAAAAGTGCACGCGGTGAAATGTAGTTGTGTAATATGCCTCAGTCACCCCTTCGGGAAATAAAGACGTGATTGATAAACAAGCTACTGCTATCTGATATCTTAATCCAGTAACGCCTGTGTCATTAACTCGCCCATTGGTCAGCGAAAGGACCGCTGGCAAGTTAGATCGGTGAGGGCCGGAGAACTTGGTAGGGCCATTTACACCCATACTATTATGTCTATCGGTAATTTTACTGCTAGAAACTTCTTATAGATCTAGGAGTCCATCCATTACCAACTTAAACTGTTCTTTTAATAAATATTGTAGCATATTATTGAAGTTATTCTTCTTTTGGCGCGTTAGGGAAAAATTATAAGAGTAAATTTTACCATACGCGCGCAGACCAAAAATCGACACCATGAAGTTAGCTGATAAGTGTTTCCATAACAACTTATAACTACATTCAAAGTAGTTTTAATTCTTTTGATGGTTTTTTCTTATTAATTTTTGATATATTACAAACAAAGAGTTGTGGTATATGTGATGAAATCTTATTATACTAAAGCAGTATAACTTCTACCGCGTATACATAAGTACTCACACACTTTTTTTAAGCTAGTGCTGTATGACCTAAACAACTGATAAACATATTTATATATTTCTACGAGTAAAACTACAAAAGTACAAATCTAAGAAACATTCGAACCCCGAAACACAAATATTTGTTCCGATCCCTTATTCGAACCACAGCGCCACCAAGAAACTTGCTTCATTACTAGTTGACACCGGCGGCTCCGCCCGAGTAGTGAAGATTTTCCGTTCTAGTTTCCCACGAGAACTTGTTCCCGGTAAAAAAAGTAGCCTATGTGTTATTCCGATGTGTAAGCTAAATTATTGTAATGTTTCATCAAAATCCATTTAGTAGTTTTTGTGTTAATGAGTAACAAACCTACATTCATTCTTACAAACTTTCGCGTATATAATACTAGTTGACGCCCGCTACTTCGCCCACGTAGAGAAGTCCCGTTCCCGTTTACCATAGGAACTTGTTCCCAGTATAAAAAGTAGCATATGTGTTATTCCGATGTGTAAGCTAAATTATTGTAATGTTTCATCAAAATCCATTTAGTAGTTTTTGTGTTAATGAGTAACAAACCTACATTCATTTTTACAAACTTTCGCGTATATAATACTAGTTGACGCCCGCTACTTCGCCCACGTAGAGAAGTCCCGTTCCCGTTTACCATAGGAACTTGTTCCCAGTATAAAAAGTAGCATATGTGTTATTCCGATGTGTAAGCCAAATTATTGTAAAGTTTCATCAAAATCCATTCTATAGTTTTTGTGTGAATGAGTAACAAACCTACATTTTTACAATCTTTCTTTATAATATTAGTATGATCGACATTACTTGAAAAGTCTTTTTTTATTACTATTTGCTAGATCAGCTTTTAATCTATTAAAGTTACACTGAATTTTTATGCTATGGTGATTAAAAACTCATTACATTACTGACACATCGTAAGGCTGGTCCTAATTTGCGCTTTGTGACTTTTAACCTAATATCCGCTGTTAGCAAATGGCCTTAAAAATATATGTGGCCACACTTTGTATTCCGAATGCAAGTTCCAATAATCAGTTCTATATTTAAAACGTAACATAAAAACTTGCCATAACAAATAATACAACCGGAAATGGATAACGATAGGAAGGCCAGACCCTTGATAAGTAGAATTTTATCCGAAATCTTTGAATATATACTATGTTAACAGTTTATGATAACAACTAATTTAAAAAAATGTTTTAGTAAGTACATATTTACTGTACTTGTATTTAGGAAAAACCTTTAAAAGTAATTAATAAATACAGTAGTGACTACTTTTGTCAAAACAATCTTGACAAGCTTGTTGATTTGTAAAATTTTAAATCCCTTCCTTGTATTTATAGTAAAAAGACACTTCCAATGAATGAGTCAGGAACGATTGACGAAGAACATATATTGTGCGAAAATAGAAGGTAGAAGGAGTCAAGGTAGACCGAGACTAACATACAAAGACCACGTGAGCAGATTGCTCAAAAACGGAAATTATAAAAATAGGTACTCGGGATACCCAGACGTGCATGCATAAAGCGATTATAGATTATGCAGGAAGCAAAAGAAGTATGCATGGATCGTAAAGCGTCGCGATCTCTCTTTTCAGACTACCCCGTCAGGGATACAGCGTGAAGATAGTTAATTAGTTACTTAATAAGTCCAGCAGTGTAATATGATAGTTTGGTATGATTGATTTATTTTACCGATTAACCTTATTTTTTACCAATAACTCTATCTCAAAAACACTGAAATAGGTATATCACTTTTATTATATTTAATACAAAAACATAGATTTTGTACTACCTGTGCCAAAACTGTTACGCTCAAATGACCAATATGAATAATGATATTGCTATCTTTTTCTGCAGTACGCGTTCCACGTAGTACAGAAAGAGATATGTCGCATTTGTCTATCTATCTAATCTCATTCCGAATGTAATATCGTAGGCATATGATTATTTTTTGAGTATTTCATTTAATTGGCCCATTCTGCTGCGTCCCAATATCAAACGCTTACAAAAATGGTCATTAAATTTGTATGGCTTCAATATCAAAAGATTCATCTTCAAATAACTGAAGTAAAATGAATAGGTAATAAGTACATATAAAAATACATTAATTCAATTCCACCTTCCGAACTGTCATTCTCTATAAGTAAAACGAAACATTTCATAGTATCTCTTGAATAATTATCTTTAGATTTAAATCAGAAAAATAGCCTAGACGGAGAAGCTTTTCACTTGCAACTTCCTACTTGACCTAGCCGTCTGAATTCAAACTGAAACAAAACGCGAACATGGCAAGCTGAAAATTCTCATAATTACCACTTCCTTAAATTTGCTTTGTAAAAAACCCTAAACGCAAATAAAAAACCGACGACAAAGCTCGATCATATCGTGGAACGACCCCTTTAATTAAAAAAAAACTGTATTTTCCAAAATGGTCGAGATACAAATTTGAATGTGTTCTTTTTAAGAAAGTATTGTTAGGTTTATAAAGTAATTGCTCGGTTACGGTTTTTAGTTAATGATTTGTTGCTAGTTGTATAAATTTTAATTTACATATTTATCAAAATTCGTAGTCTGATATTTTTATTTATACTCATAGCATTTGTTATTTTGATTTATACCCAGAGTATTTTACTATTACCATGAAAAATAGTTGTGTAAATATTATTCACGTTTTTAGTAAGCTCAAATCAAAAATGATTGTTTATCATCTTATTCTCAGGTGGTTTTATATCTGATACTTAAATTCACGAACTAGTTGTATACCAATAGACGGCTTAATTAAATAGAATAGAATAGAATAAACTTTATTTGTACACCAAGTTAAAGTTAATCTGCAATAAATTTCATATAATATTGTACAAAGGGCGGCCCTATCGCTAAACAGCAATTTCTTCCTGGCAACCTCAGGATGGATAGAGCGACAGAAAGTTGTCAACTGTCAGAAAAAAAATGGGTAGTTTAAATATCAGTCAGAACATCGTCCTTTTGATTAATCTCTGGCAACATGTTTGACCTGAGGCTGCCTAGAACTTCTATGAGCAACTACCTTTGTTCGTGAGGGTCTTAGAACACTTTCTACACACCCTAAATGTATCTAATTATGTAGATTAGTATCACCATAATTTTAGCAATACAAAGACGTTTAACTTGGGCAGTAACAAAGTTAGTTTAAGAGAATTAATAAGAATAAGGTTGTTAAAATCAGTTTCTCGAATAATTTACTTGCCAACTTGGCCTTTCCAATAATTTTCTTTTCAATTAGTCGAAGCTATTTGTTCTACGCCACTTTATTTTCACACTGCTTGAGTGATGGTCTCTCGTCGTTGACTAATAATCGTAAGTTAAGTTAAGTTACTGTTACCAATTTATTAGGCAACTAACAGATGTTGTTGTAAGAAATATTTCTTTATCCGAATATTTGCTGTTTCCATCGATATTGGGGGAAATTAAGTAAATTTTAACTGTAGCAATAATCTGTCTAATAGAGCAGTGTTTTAACTTACTGGTTGGTATATTCCAAACAGATATGTATATGCATGTAATTTTTAATAAAAAATTTAAAAAATATGATGAAAATAATCGAACGCACGTGGTTAAATCGTAGCAAAAATGTAACATCACCGTTGATAGATTTTATTGACCTAGTGAACAAGAAAAAGAAATAAATCATTGATAGCTCCAGTAATACCTTTATCTTTTACTGGTAAGTGTTAGGCTTTTCATAAAAATACAAAAAGAAAACCATGACTAAAGATAAAATTTTAGAAGTAAGGGTAAGAGAATGGTCGATTCGCAATAACTTTGGCAAAATCCTCAAATAGAAACCTAAAGCCAAAAAGAAAGTAAAATGAATATATAGACAAACGTATATGTAGAAATCAAACCAATATTTTTTTAAATACGTTGACTACGACGGACGTCCGTAAGTCCAATTTACTAGCGGATGCAGCCAATCGCGCTCGTTCCCGCCATGACGCACTCTCGACAGGGAGCGATAAAAATGTACATATTATTATTTATTTAAATTTGACTGGCAACTGTCGTGAAGTAGTGACTGATTCGCGAATTGAAATATATGTATTGTGTGCCTGTGTGAAAAATATGTTATTGTAGAATGAAAATAAAGGAGGTGCGTAGCAACTTTTTTTTTATCTAATCAATGGTGTATGTTATGGTAAACTGGTTAAGGTGTACCCTACCCTAAATTTTTTAGTTTAGTTTTGTCTATTGTTAAGTCATTTTAATCATTTTTCGATTTATTGTGATTATTTTTGACGGATAAATATTTTTTTAAAGATAAAACTATAAAACTATAAAAAAAGTAATTTTATCATCATGTTGCATTATTATGATTACATGAGTAAATCCTTCAAGTTGTAACTTAATTTTAAGAAATAGAGATGTACCTATGTATATGTAAAAATGTAAGTAGTATATTAACATAGTACCTAAACTAATTAAATATATTTTAATTTTTTGCTTAACAATGTTTGCAAAATGTTTGCAAAAAAAAAATGAAAAAAAGGTTTATAAAAGTTTATTTTGTAAAAGGCAAGTTTGGTAAATAGATAATTGTACCAATTTAATTTATCGTGTAAATATTATGTTTATATTGAACTAAAAGGGATGCGTAACAATAATAAAACTGGTATTACAAACTGTACACTATACGTCCTCACACACAAGCTTATCAAATACGGGCCGTATTGTTGACTTGTCAAAATGGCGGCGATAAACACTCTTTTGGTATTATTTACCTACAAATTGCATAGAACTGTATTAGCTGCTGGCTTTGGACCATCATACGAGGAATAGGCTTTAGAAATAATGATTTGATGCAACACTGAAGCCAAAGATGGCAGAGCTGGTAAAGGAATAAACAAAAAACAATGAACTTATTAGTAGAAACTCCTGCAATATATCTTTCTCCACTCTCCACGCTGTATCCCTGACGGGTGACAGAGACGGAGTACTCAGAGAAAAAAGATCACCAGGCTTCGCGATCCATGCATACTTCTTTCGCTTCCCGTAGATTCATTAATATCTTCATACATACTCGTCTGGGTATCCAAGTACTTTACACCTTTCCGTTTTTTAGCAATCTGCACATGATCTTTATATGTAAGTCTCATTAATCATTAATCGTTTCCATTAATAACTATTATAATTAGGGTTTCCAATTAATGTGCAAAAAAATATTAGAAATGTAGAAAAAGTACATTATGTAAAAAAAAGCATACATACATACATATTGTCACGCCTTTATCCCCGAACGGGTAGGCAGAGGCATACTATACGCCCACGTAACAGGTGGTGAGCCCATTGCCGTGTTGACAAAAAGTTGCGCAGGCTGTGGCGACCTGCTGTTGAAATTTTTCAAGCAGCCCATTAGGCCTTCAAATGGGCTTTACGACTACCATGTTACTGTCAACCGGGACCAACGGCTTAACGTGCCATCCGAAGCACGGAAACGCTCGCAGATGTAAATGCCACAAAGTGGTCACACATCCGAGGACCAGCCATAGTGAAAGTTGCTTAACGCAGTGATCGTTTACAGAACACTGAGTTAACACAAAGAGCCACGAGCGATTCGTGGCCCCCGTTAAAATAAAGTACAATTTATGTTGCTGTATATAAGTATCTAGAGTACAAATACGTCAAATAACATACAATATTCTGTAATAAAATCCCGCTATAGAAATAGAAAGAACAGATTCCATACTTTTAAAAAAATAACTCTTTGAATTAACCATACATAAGTAGATCGCACAAAACACCTCGGGAAGTCCACACAGCTGAAGCAAAGGAAATAATCATAAGACACAATCTCCCGGTTTCCTTTCTATTTAAAAAAAAAATCACAATAGGCATTAGCGTCACAGAAAATTTAAAAAAAAATATCGTGTCTATAGAAGATTTTATCAAAACTGAATGAACGGAATACATGAATAAGATGAATGTTCAAATTTGGATCATTGGGAACGCATAACAAAAACCGTTACCAAAATGGAGTACTTATACGTCAATCGCATTATGAAGTATTGCCAATAAGATATTATTAGAAATTAAAAAAAAAACATGGAATGTATTTTTTTTAAATTCTCAATTAATCTTTCTCAAATAAAAATCTCTTTTTTAAAATCAGCATAAAAATCAGTGTCATAATGAAATGTCAAACGCATCAAAAATTTTCAAGGCTTGAAAAATTTCAATAGCAGGTAGCCACAACCTCCGTCTATCAATTTCAACACGGCAATGGGCTCACCACCTATTACGTGGCACAGGAATCCACGCGGTGAAAAGTGGGCATATAATATGCCTCTGCCACGATAAGGCGTGATGGATATTTTTTTTTTTAAATTCAGAACCAATGGCAAAAATCTAAATTGTCAGCTGCCAGTCAATAAAAACTTTAATGCTTTTATTTTAAGAACCATATTCGTTCACTTCACAACGGTGTCGCTGTAGTGTTTGCAATTTAAATTCGAATATGGAACGATGTTGATAACTCTACGTTTAACTCAATGCTGTCATTGTGTCGCGTCGCTCTGATTTCTTAATAAGTAGTGACACCATTATTTCTGTGGATATTTAGATTTCCTGTCAATAAATTATACTACATACAAAGTACACTGTATATATTTATATATTAAAATTACTAACTAAACGGTTTTCTCATGTGTGAATTTCGGGATAGCTTGACTAGTTTCGGACCTAACGGAGTACCAGCGCAGCTTCTGACGTAGCTTGACACTCCTCTTAATGATATCCACTACTAGCAGCCAAATAAAAGTGTGTTTCAACACTGGGTAAAGCCTGGAAGTAGATGAGAATACATTAAAATTAAGAGAGAAAGAAGAATACAATATTTTATTCCTGGTTAAATACCTGGTTGTAAGTTAATCATGGATGGTCCATCGTAAACGTGGGCAACACTTACAATAAAAGTTTGTTTATAGAGTAAACAGCCAAGCTAAGAATAATGTGATCCTGAACCCATAATTATCTATTAAGATAGAATCTACTGAAAATCAATTACTTAGGCCTAAACGATCAAAAACATAGTATCCCATAGACAGTAAGATCTCATAAATGAATAAAAAATTTCTATCAAGAAATTTGTTAGTATACCAATCCAATCAAGTGAACCCAAATACATCAAAAAATAATAGACAATAATAAAAATAAACAGGTTACAGCCCTTTGTCCCCTAACAGGCTTACATGCCATGTTCATCGTATAGGGGAGTTTGTAAATTCACCATTGGCAAGTATTTTTAGATTGGAAGGAATAATGGCAGGACGCATTAATTTTTTTCTGGAATGCTATAGTCTAATAGGTAGTTGGAAATTCCATGACTTAGTATATACAATACTTTTTTAATAACGCAGGTCTGGACGCCTGCTTCATTCCCAGTGCGTGCCCTATACCACATTAGTTTAAAATTCTCAACAGGCATCTACGTGTTGGACCCATGTAAGCCTCCTAAAGAACTGGGTATTTTCAAAGCAAAATAAAATAGGATGATAACCAAGAATACGAGCGAATGGTATAAAAGAGAATGTAATAATGCGGGTAATACAATAATTATCATTTGACAACCCGCTAAATAGTATTGTATTATTTTTCACCGAAATATTCTATATTTATCGTCATACTTACAATTTAATATTTTTATTTTTGGGCTTTCACACACAAGGCTGTCTGTGCAAATTAAGCTAGTATTAAAACTTGTGCTATAGAATCTAAACAACTGATTAACATACTTTATATATTTCTAAATACATACATATTATACATATAATGTATGCATGGATCGCGAAGCCTGGCGATCTGTCCTTTCTGACTACCCCGTCAGGGATACAGCGTGAAGATAGTTAGTTAGTTTATACATAAAATACTTCAAAGCAAATATTTGTGGATCACACAAATATTTATTTCGACCCCTGACGCACCCGAGACTTTAGCACGGTGTCGCATACACTTACCATTTCGTTACCTAGGTAGTCATTTAAATAAAAAAATAGATCACATGAAAGCGTATCTCATGAGAAAAAAAAAGCAAAAAAGGAAATGTTTCTTCTAAGCAAAAAAAAAGACTAAAAAGATGCGAGGCAAATTACAATAATCATGATCACCCTTCAACCTATATTGCCCTCACTAAAGATGACGCGTTTGGTTCAAATATATAAAAAGTATTCATTCATACCCCATTTGTATAACAAGATAGTTTATCTGTACTTCTGTTGAACGCGACACATACATGGATTTGATAATGATAAAAAGACTTTGCCCTGTATCTCGTATAATAGATTGTAACATAACATATAATTATACGCATATATTTATATTTAAATGAAGGTTATAATAATATAGTGTATTGTAAAATAAACAATTGGATGGAGTGAACGAATGAGTGTGAAACGATTGATAAAGAATATCTATTGTGCGAAAGTAGATGGTAAAAAAAGTCAGGGTAGACTAGACTTACATATGAAGACCACGTGAGCAGATTGCTCTAAAACGGAAAAGTACTCGGATACCCAGATTTGCGTGTATGAAGCGATTGATGAATCTGCAAGAAGCGAAAGAAGTATGCATGGATCGCGATGCCTGGCGATCTGTCCTCTCTGACTACCCCGTCAGGGATACAGCATGAGGATAGTTAGTTACATAATACAATTCATATATACATCACGCCTGTTTCACATAGGGGTAGGTCTTGGCTTACAACTTTCGCTTCTTCTACTTTCATAAGTTTACTCATCCTCTCTACGTGTCCGACTTCTATCTTAGTCACTCCATCTTCTTTCATACCGCAATGTTCTCTTATCGCGCTGTTCCTTTCTTTGTCCATCGACTTCACTCCAGCTATACTCGTAGACTTCTCATTTCCACTGCATTCATTTTAATTCTATGCTTCTTCTGCCATACCCAACTCTCCCTGCCGTACATACGTGTGGGGACAAGCACACCTCTATGTACAGCCTGTCTTGCCTTTTTAGAAATATTCTGAATGCTCATAAGGTGTACATGGCTCCATTCACTTGATTTCCTGCCAAAACTCTTCGCTTAAGGTGATACTCACACTTTCTACTTTCCCTTTTGCTCTTAAAAAACCTTTTAATTTTTTTTTCTTTTTTAACAGAAATCAAAATGGCTGCCACCGAAGATTTCAACCATGACAATAGAATATATAAATGTAAGTAAAATACGAGTATACCTTTTATTATTAAATTACCCCATAAGAAAAAAAAGACAAGCTACCGAAGGACTTCACCAAATAAGATATAAGATTTGCTTTTTTATAGTTCGCCAAAATGACAGCGCCCGCCTGATGGAAAGCCATTACGACATCTACCGAATTAACTAAACTATATAACGATCTTCACGCTGTATCTTTGACGGTGTAGGCAGAGAGGACAGATCGTCAGACTTCGCGGTCCATGCAAATTTCTTTCGCATCTTGGGGGCCGAGTTCACTTTTGACAAGCCGTAGATTAGAACCAGAATCGCTGTTATTAGCTGTCAAAATGTTGTCCAACAATATATGAGCTCCTCTTTTGCTGAAGTGTTAAAAGTGAAATAAAAAGTATTAAAGGCGTCCTGCCTACCCCTGTAATGAACTATAAATGTCCTACGACAATTTCATGGGTTATATTAGTGATGAAATTGTCATTTCCTATAGCTGTCTGTGTCCCTAACTATCATGGACCTAGTGATACTGGAAGTGCAATGCAGAGCTCTCTCCACGATTTTAGTTTCTAAATATATATTAGCGTTGAACCAAGTTTAAGGCCTTTTTTTTTTGGCTTAAAAATTTAAACAGCAGGGGGCCACGTCTACTAATTAAATCTCGTCAGAAGAGAATAGAAATCGTCGCTTTATAGAGATCTGACAGAAAAATTTTTCAGTTTTCGTAGTCTACTATTACACTTGCAGTCCGAGACTACCAGGAGCAGTCCGGGACTACCAGGACTTTAATTGGTCGTGCTAATGAGTGTCTAGCACATAAGACCTTTTAGCCTTTTTGTTACCACCTCACTAAAAAGGCAACGGGTTCAAAATTTCTTCTAAAATTAACATCCAAAATAGACGCATTTCATTAAATTTATTCGGCCCTATAGACCCACCCCAGTTCCGTGCTCCGAAAGGCGCGTTAAGCCGTTGCTCCCGGTTAAATGTTTCAACAGCAGGTAGCAACAACCTGCGTCTGTCTATTTCAACACGGCAATGGGCTCACCACCTATTACGTGGGACAGGAATTCACATGGTGAAAAGTGGGCATAATATATATGCCTCTGCCACCCCTTCGGGGATAAGGCGTGATAGATGAATAAAAATTCTATTACACTTGCGCCCCAATAGAATTCTATCAGCCGGCCGATAGAATGTTATTAACCCATGTGGCGCCTGTTAGTAGCTCTTAATTAGCATTTTCGGTAGTCTATATTAATATTTTGATAGCTAAAAACAGCTGTTTAGTCTCTATTCTGCAGGTTGAGAAGTGTGATTGTGAAATATACGAGTATAATAGTTTTAGTAGACTACCTAGTTTGGTTTAATCGCAATAGAACTTTCTTTTGGGATCGCAATCACCACACTAAGTAGGTGCTTGATATGCAGTGTAAATAAATATTATTGGACACCGTTTTACACAGCGCCATCTTGCTCAAATTAAGCTAATATAAGCTTACGCTATCAAGATGACTGATAAACACTCTTAGTTATTACTAAATAACTACATATTATCCATAAGAATCACCCAAACTCCTAAACACATTTTCGGATCAAACCAATATCCGAGCCGAGAATCAAACCCGAGACCTCAGCGCGGCAGTAGGATACATTCAGGATATCTCTCTTTCTATGTCACTAACTTTTATCTCACTCGCAACTTCCTTTCGCCTAGCCAGATCACACTTTTCGTAACGCATTCAAAAGCTTACTCGCTAAGCCAAGCGCGCGTTTTACTGCAGGAGTACATAAATACATATTATCACGCCTGTTTCCCATTGGGGTAGGCAAAGACTACGGTTTTCCACTTGCTGCTATCCTGACATACCACTTGTGCTTTTTCTACTTTTATGAATGTTTTCATACACGCTCGCCGGTTAAGGGTACTCTTCACCTGGCCATTTTTCCAAAAGGTCTTCGATTTGATTGACATACGTACGCAGAGGTCGACCCTACCAGTTTGCTTCACTCTTGCCACATAAATCTGCTTCGTCAGTATCTTTTTTTTAGAAAGAAGTTTAACTTCAAAAGAGCAATTGTATCCCTTCCATTCTTTCTAGGTCTAAGTACACCACACCTTAGGGGAGGTTGCGTGTAATGGGGCCACTACCCATGGGTCATTCTCCTAATTCAATGTCAGAGACTATTTAGTTGTAGTATCGACTAGCTTCAGCTGGTGTCTTCGCTCGTGTATGTTGAACTTGTCCAAAAAAAGTAGACAAAATTACATTCATAGTAGACGGGAGAGTTCTGGAGTAACCCCAGAACCCTTCCAACCCTGACTGCCTTGGTGTTGCAGTGGTGGTGTCGAAGTCTAGGGTTACAATCCCAGCTCGGACTGAATATTTATTTGTGATCTGCATATTGATTTCGATTTTGACAAGACTAATTTTTTTAGTTTCACATAAGTAAATATAAATAAATATCGTTGGGACAACTCACACAATTCAAACTAAGCAGAGCTTGTACTATGGTAACCAGATAACTGATAAACATACTTATATATTTCTAAATACATACATATTATAGATAATTAACACCCAGACACAGAATAAACCATCGTGCTCATCACACAAAGTTTTATCC
Source organism: Thumatha senex (assembly GCA_948477245.1). NCBI lineage: Eukaryota > Metazoa > Arthropoda > Insecta > Lepidoptera > Erebidae > Thumatha > Thumatha senex. Next base: position 12,299,676 of record OX419753.1, read on the forward strand.
TGGGTGGGAATCGACTCACGACCTCTTGCGTAGCAGTCAGACCCACTCCCACCGCGCCACAGAGACAGTCCAGTCAAGTCAGTCATGTTTATCAGTTGTCTACATTCTAAAGTACAAGTTTATATTAGATATATTAGCTAACCCCCGCGGCTTTGCCCGTGACATACATCCAACCCGTTGCACCAATTTATTCCCGCCGTTTATTGCTTTTACAATAATGATAATAAAACGTACGTACATTATAACACTACTAGTTGACGTACGCGGCTCCGCACGCGTGGTGGAGTTTTCCCGTTCCCGTTTGCCACAGGAACTTGTTCCCGGGATAAAAAGTAGCCTATGGGTTATTCTGACGTGTAAGCTATATTATTATTGTAAAGTTTGATCAAAATTCATTCAGTAGATTTTGCGTGAAAGACTAATAAACATCCATACTTACAAGCTTTTGACTAACTAACTAACTAACTATCTTCACGCTGTATCCCTGACGGGGTAGTCAGAGAGGACAGATCGCCAGGCTTCGCGATCCATGCATACTTCTTTCGCTTCTTCGAGATTCATCAATCGCTTCATACACGCACGTCTGGGTATCCGAGTACTTTTGACCATTCCGTTTTTGAGCAATCTGCTCACGAGGTCTTCATATGTAAGTCTCGGCCTACCCTGACTCCTTCTACCCTCTACTTTTGAACAATATATATTCTTCGTCAATCGTTCCTCACTCATTCGTTGGACGTGTCCAAACCAACGGAGCACGCCCTTTTCCAGCTTAACGCTGACACTTTCATTCAAACCTGCCATATTGCGTATCACTTCGTTACGTATTCGGTCGGCCAAGGTAACGTAAAAGCATTCAATTTACTTTCATGCATCTGCTGACATACCCAGGTTTCACTACCGTAAAGCAAAGTTGGCACTAGCACTGCGTTATGAATCGCCATTCGTGCTTCTTTTACGATGCTTTGTCGCTTTACTAACTTTTGCGTTTGCTTTTACAAGCTTTTGCGTTTATAATATTAGTAGGATTACGTTAAAATATCCAAATATACCGATATCATATTAAAATCTGAAATTATAATTCACTGAGAGCCAGGAACCCCCCGGAGACAGGCTTAACGAATTAATTAAAGATTTCCAGTCGGGTGGCGCGGCTGATGGGAAATTAGCGACATCTAGCGTTGAATAGCGAACAACTTTTTGTGGCAAAATTTTTGATGACTTCGTAGTTTGCTTTGCTGAAAGATTTATAGTTAACAAGCGGACGCACTGCGGTTTCGCCCGCCTTTACAATGTAGGTAATAAAATGTAGCTTAAGTTACTCGTAATAAGATCAGCTATCTGCCAGTGAAAGTTCTGTTAAAATCGGTGTTATTTCAGAGATTAGTCATAATAAAAAGACAAAGAACATTTTCAAAAAATATTTTATTTTCTTATTTTTTATTTATTCGGCCCTTTAGACCCACCCCAATTCCGTGCTTCGGAAGGCACGTTAAGCCGTTGGTCCCGGTTGCCAATAAAATGTCAGTCGTTAAGCCAAGTTGAAGGCCTTATGGGCAGCTTATAAATTTCAACAGCAGGTAGCCACAACCTGCGTCTGTCTATTTCAACACGGCAATGGGCTCACCATCTATTACGTGGGACAGGAATTCACATGGTGAAAGTGGGCATATAATATATATGCCTCTGCCACCCCTTCGGGGATAAAGCGTGATAAATAAATATTTCTTTTTACGTACTCGTATACCTATTATATTTGTAAAAAGTAGTTAATTTTGAATTGCAACCAGATACTTTTTAAAGCAATTACTATATTTTTTACTTTACTTTCTTATAACTTTTGTTTTGGTCATACTCTTAAAATTACTATTACAATAGTGTAATAATAATAATTATTATTAAATTTTAATAAATAGATTAGGTAGTTTTTTTTATTTAGGTATAGTTTTAATTGTTTTTTTAACTAAGATTATTGTTAAATCATATTAAATTATATTTACAAATAATAAAAATAAAAAAAAATTACAATAGTGTAAATTTCAACTTGTTTCGGTACAGTTCGGGTAGTTTAGTGGTTTGAACATTGCCCTGGTTAGACAAAGGTCACGGGTTTAATCCCCGTCCTGAACCAAGGTGTCTTTTTTTTCTCTGTAATAAAAAAAAATACAAACAAGCACTTCAATTTTATTTATCTGTATATATCCTACTAATATTATAAACGCGAAAATTTGTAAGAATAGATGTTTATTACTCTATCACGCAAAATCTACTGAATGGATTTTGATGAAACTTTTCAATAATATATCAGAATAATACATATACTACTTTTATCCCGGGAACAAGTTCCTGTGGGAAACGGGAACAGGAAAACTTCAACACGGGTTCGGAGTCGCGGGCGTCAACTAGTAATACGATAAAAAAATTGAATAAGTATGTAATCTTCACCAATGCAACCCCTCAGGTTATTAATAAATACTATCAAGTATGAACCCTAAGACCTTCGGAATGATAACATGCGGGCTCCCGTCGTTTTGGAGTCATTTTTCAACTTCTAAAGCAATTTAAATAACCGAGCGCTCGTGGCCCTGCTGACTTAATGTTCTGTAAACGATCACTGCGTCCTAAAACTGGTCCCGTCGCTAAAACTGGTCCTTGGATAAGTTACCGCTTTGTGGCATTTACAATTACAAGCGTTTCCGTGCACATTAAGCCGTTGGTCCCGGTTGCCAGTGACATGGCAGTCGTTAAGCCAAGTTGAAGGCCTTGAAAAAATTGAAAAATTGAAAAATTGAGAAATTTCAACAGCAGGTAGCTACAACCTGTCTATTTCAACACGGCAATGGGCTCACTATCTATTTCGTGGGACAGGAATACACACGGTAAAAAGTGGGCGTCTAAGGGCTAGCGCACATTTACAACTTTTGCATCGACTAAACTGTTTTGTCGGGTTTTTTAGTTTTCGTAATTTCCACACAACTGTGGCGACCAGCGCCACATAGCGCAAAGCGAACTACATCGATACTGAGAATCCTACATCGCGCTATAAGAGTTCTCGCGCTGAAGAATGACATATGCAACAGCCCAATAACAACCGTCTCCCTTTGTGTCGTAAGAACATCTCCACCAGTTCCTCCACACAACTAAACCGTTTAGTTGATGGAGTTGCGCATACAATTGATTCAGTAAATTTTTTTATCTTCTTAAATCAACCCGTCTCTATCCAGCAACGCTCAAGCAACCTCGTTTTCTTGTATTTTCTGGTTCTAGTTCCAACCATCCAGATATGACTTCCATGCATACTTCCTCTCATATTTTTTTTCAGGTTTATATCTGAATACTCTTTCAGACTCTTAAGTAAAGCGCAGGTCTTTTTTCTATGCTGTTAATAAACTCCTCCGCGTCGTCTGTGATACACCATATTCATACAATTTAGTGAACATCTTATATGCAACAGAATCTTAATACCAACTCATAGTTAGAACATTAATCAATCATTTTAAGTACCTGTGGGACGGCTTCAAACTACGCTTAATCATAACACCCGCCAACCCTAACGCGGCCTAACCCCAAAAAGCCCCGGGCATTTTGAAATCAAGAACCAGCCCTAATGGTACCGCGACAATTGCAAAGTTGAAAAATGTTGAAACATCGTTTTTTTTTTCAACTGAACTTTTTTGTGGCGTTTTGTGGTTTTACAGCCGGAGGAAAATGGGGAAAACGTGTACTGGTTCGAGTTTCAATGAGGTTTAATCTTTATTTCTGTCAAATATAAATGTATCTATGAATGTAATCTAAATCTTTACAAATATATAAAGCTGAAGAGTTTGTTTGTTTGTTTGGTTGAACACAATAATCTCAGAAACCTCTTGATGAAAAATTATTTCTGTGTTAGATATCCTATTTATCGAGGTAGGCTATAGGCTATATTTCATTACGCTGCTACCCAGGAGAGTGGAGCAGTAATCATAAATGTCGCCGGTCGATACAACTTTCGCCTTTCCATTTCAACACGGCACGAAGCCCACCACGGTTATATGTGGGCTTATAGTCAGCCTCTGCCTACCCCCTCGGGGATAAAGGCGTGACCATATGTATGCATGTTATCATTTTCAAAACGTTTGCCCAGTTCTACTAGCAGCTCTTGTTATATAGAGACTGATTTTGGATTATTTTGTGAATAAAGTCGGTAACGTCCGCTAGTATGTACCTACCTAGTAAATAAATCAGTACTGTAATAATGCCACATTTCACCTGACCCCACTATAGTCTCCCTAGTGTATCTTACCCCAGTATATTAAATTTTATGTTATTTGCTTAGGACGTCGGCTGATTGTGAGAAAGGGCACGATCAGGCACGAACAAACAGTTCTAGAGATGACACAGGTACACTGTGTCATTTTCAATTACGCCCCAAATTACCGTTTCAGTGCGTTAAAAGTTAGGGCGTTTTTAACTGAACTCGTTAAAAGGGTACTTGTCTGGCGTTTTGAACTGAACTCGATTAAAGATGTAGCTACTCTAGGCGTTTACTAATATTGTTTGACAGTTTAGGTCATTTTGAAGGCATTATATAATATTAGGAGACTCTAATAGAAAACTCAAAAAAATAAGTTATGGAGTTATGACTAGAAAAATTACAAGCACCTATAATCACCTGTAATTCTGGCATGACAGAACTCACACTTCAAGACCATTTAAAGAGACATATTAAGTTAGATAGTTATAATAGAAGGTACTGCAAAAATAACACACTCGTAAATTCCAGAAAACAGTTCCACATATGAGGAATAAAGCAATAGATTAAAACGCAGTGATCGATATGAGGCAGAGAAAGTAATTGAAGCATAAATAGTTAGATTTGAAAAATTTTAACTTAAAGAAAACTATACTATCTTCACGTTGACCTGACGGGGTAGTCAGGGAGGACAGATCGATGGACATCACGATCCATGCATACTTCTTACGCATCCTGCAGATTCATTAATCACTTCATATTTGCACGTCTGGGTATCAGAGTAATTTTGAATTTTTCGTTTTTAAGCAATCTACTCACGTGGTCTTCACATGTTAGTCTCGGCCAACCTAGATTCCTTCTACCATCAAAGAACAAAAAAATTAAAAATGTTTGATTGTATAAAAATGTATTATTCCAGATATTAGTAAGTAGTTTGTAATCTGGCATTATTATTAGTAGATTAGTCGTTAGGTTTCCATATTGATAATATTATTTGGCAATCAATCCTGGAAAATAACACTTTCAAACTGAACAAAACATGTTAATTACGCGCAAAAATATTTGTTTTTAAATCGTCAATTCCCAACTTTGGCTTTTGAGCCATCATCTTAAGATAATTTTTTTTTAATATTACTTTTATGCCTATAATATTTTAACTAAAGTCCTCGGTTTCAACGTCTTAGCCAAGCCTAGTCTTAAGCTGAAGTCAGTCTTGCCCCAGTAAAAGTAATGAAAACATTACTGAGATTTTGTGTAGTTCGTAAAGTAACAAGAAAAATCGTTATTCAAATTCTAATTCTTTATTATCTGCAAACAAGGGTATTTAAAATAAAGTTGTTATAAATAATACAGGTCCTCCGAGTTTCGCCCTTACATTTATATTTATTATGTAATATTCACTGTCTCAATTATCGCACATTTTTATTCATAATGTACTTGTTTTTAGAAAATAACTAACTAACTATCTTCACGCTGTATCCCTGACGGGGTAGGCAGAGAGGACAGATCGCAAGGCTTCGCGATCCATGCATACTTCTTTCGCTTCTTCGAGATTCATCAATCTCTTCATACAAGCACGTCTGGGTCTCCGAGTCCTTTACCCTCTACTTTTGAACAATATATATTCTTCGTCATTCGTTCCTCACTCATTCGTTGGACGTGTCCAAACCAACGGAGCACGCCCTTTTCCAGCTTCACGCTGACACTTTCATTCAAACTTGCCATATTGCGTATCACTTCGTTCCGTATTCGGTCGGCCAAAGTTACGCCGCACAATTTTCGAAGTGATCGCATCTCCACAGCATTCAATTTACTTTCATGCATCTGCTGACATACCCAGGTTTCACTACCGTAAAGCAAAGTTGGCACTAGCACTGCGTTATGAATCGCCATTCGTGCTTCTTTTACGATGCTTTGTCGCTAAAAAAGAAAAAAAATATACAAGAAGACTAAAGTCCGCCATTCCTTAAGTTCCCGTCTAAACGGCACAAATCTTGTACAAAATCTCAACACTATTTTTTTTGTCGTAGCTAGTGACAACGATCACACATTTATACAGCCAAGTCTTTACTTAAAGCTCGCATTAGATACTCCTAACCTAATATACCATTTCAATCACTATGGTAAACAGCTTATACCTTTACACATTCGTGTAATCCCTTAATTCCCTGTATCGTAACCGTAATCTGGGAGCCGCAGGTGTGCACATAAGTGCGGTGTCTATGGTCGACTCGTTAATTACGAGAAACACACTAGAAAGACAAGCAGCCAGTTGTTTATGTTTAACTTTGAAAAAGCTTTACTTATACAGAGTTGAAAACGTAGTTGATTATTTGGTGCTTTTAAATAGTTATCCCTAAATGGGTGAGGTTGCTAGTTTCAGCTAGAAAGAAAAACATATATAATTTGTACAATACTATATAATTTATTATATCTCTACCCTGAGTGACAGATAAGCATACTACTGATCGAAATGAGGTATGCATTATCAAAATTATCGTAGTATTTGAGCCTGTCATGTATATGAATTTGGAATTTGACGCATGCTGTATATTATTTCCAAAAACTAGTGCTTTGATCTTATTTTATGTTAAAATACTAGATTCTTAGATTTAAACGTTGTGTCAATAGTAAATGACAGCGATATAACGCAGTGAAATGCGATTTTTACATCTTTCCGAGCAAATTCCACTCACAGTTACAGTAATATTTCTACCACTTTACTGAGGAAGACTAACTTTGAATTTGACTACACCTAACTAAGACGTAGAAAACGAAAATAATTTGATGATAAAAACACTAAGAAAAAATTTGAAATAAATAAGATTTGGGCTAAAAGGTCTCAGGATAGGCTATAAAATAATTATAAAGAAAAACATTGAAATAAATTGTGTACCAACATCACCAAAAATATACTTATGCTTTATTTCCATGAAAAAACCCCGCTGTGTTTAAATAAAAAGAATATCTTGCAAAATTCTACAGTAAAATAAAAACAGATAACAGAAGAATATTTTGTTTCAAAATCGCGCCGACGCCGACGTTTAAAAAAAGCTCTTAACAATCGTCAATGGTAGCAGAATACTTTTCTTGTTCCACAGTATCGACTTTTTCACCGTAGCACTGATTTTAGCGAATGAAAATGCTTTCAACCCCTCTATTCATTTTAGATTTTCCTTCATTCGCGTATCCGTTGTTATAAAATCTGCTTTACCACTCGTTAATGAGATTATGCAGCGCCCCTGACGGCGAGTAACGGAACTAACTTTTTTTATGACTATGATGTAATTGGACGGCTGTGTGCTTTACGCGTTAATGAGTTTGACGAACGCTCTATTAACATGGCGGGAGCGTGATTGATTATGTCGCCATCCACTTCCATTTTTCATTCATAAAGCTTTATGCAATCATAATAAAATACTTGTATTATAAGGCAAACGCGTAATATCACCCTTCTACTCGTTATCACATATTCACAGCGGAATGAATAAATAAAATTACCGAATAATCTTGCCCCTAACAACAGTAATTTGCGCAACTTATGTGTCATGATTAATTCAAAGACGTTAGCTCCATCTATGGGCGAATAGCAACATCTTACGTTCGAAGTAAATGTATAGATGTCGCTTTACGCAATGGACAAGACGTCAATACCAACATCATGCATAGTTTATAGCTTTGGAGTGTATCATATCAAGCTCCCTTAGCGGGATATATCATCAAATTGCTAACGCCTCGGCTCGGAATGACTAGTAAAATATTCAGACTGCCGGTAACTGGTTTTGTTTGTTACTTAATGAAGTATGGACAGCGTTAGGTTAGCTTTCGCGCGCTTTTATTTATTATATCTGTGGTGGGATTTCATTAGGTTGGTACTCTTTAGTTGTCTATGATGAGAATTTTCGGCTGTGTTGCTTTTAATTTTATATGATATGTTTTATTATTTAAATCGTAGCATAATTCATAAACTTGTGTAGACGAATCTCCTTTGTTGGTATACCATTAAGAAATTATGTAATAAAAATGATGAAAAGGTTTTTCAATGCGTAGGGCGGCCAAGTAATAAAAATAAAATATTTACAAGACATTTGAGTTTTCTACGTTTTGTTTTTTCTACTAAATTACATTTGCCAATCGATTGGCTGTTATGGGTTAAGCCTGTTATATGCCTTAATGTACTTTAATAATTAAAACAACAACTTGCTAGCCTTCTTGAATTTAAAGTTTTCATAAATTTTAAACGATTTGATAGCACTGTTTCACAGTCTTTGAGCACTGGTGACGTCTAATCATTCAGCATCTTCAATTGTATGAATATTAAAAAAAAACCATTGTGGAAAAGCTGCTTTCTCGATTAGGTCTATCTTTTTATAATTCTAATTCAGTTTTTCCTTTATTGTTTCCAATTTCCATCTACATTTGGAGGTCCACTTTTATTCACTGCTAGGAGCAGATATTAATTGGCTATTCACTTTCGACATTCCTCGTAGACTTTCCAACCTACGTCAGAGCCGTGTTTTAGTCACCAAATTCACCACTCACATGTGAGGTGGCTTTCCAAGATCTCGATGGAATTTATAAGTTTTGTAACCTTATTTTAATGTCAGAAAATCCTCAATCTAAATTTTTTTGAACGGGATATTTCGAATAACTTGATGTAAAAATAGATAAATAAACTATCAAGCACCATTTCTTCTAGCAGTATATCATCCTATTAAAATGTTTTACAGTACTACAATTTATACCATGTAAACAAATAAACTCGGGAGGTATGGTGAAAATCATTTGTAGAACGATAATAAAAGAAGGTAGGGGAGGCCAAACCCACCACACACCCTGGATTCATTAGGTCTAGCGCACAATGGTCAAGGATTATCGCAACAAATTGTACCAAAGGAATTATGAAGCTAACTCCTCAAGGAAAGGGATATAGGACTCTTTTATTATCGTTTTCCAACAATAATTTAATACAACAAGATTTAATTCTGCAAATTATTATAGCATATTTTTCATAAACCATAATTGATTTACAGATTTAAAAGACATTAATATAATTGCAAAATCAATAATTTGATCGTATTTATTAATGATGTTCACCAAAAAGTTTATTATCACTTCGTATCCGACACGACACATTTATAAATCGCCATGGTAGTTAAAAAAATAAATTTTATCGACATTGATGTTAACATTTTCGCGGTTTTATGACTTTATTTAATGGTAGGGATCATTAGTCATTACTCATACAGTAAATGTGTTAGATTTTTTCTTTTTTTATCGCCACTGATGTCACGGACTATCAGATTTTAATTTTTTTTTTCATGATGTAATCATACAATCTTGTACTAAACATATAAACTTCCATCTTGAATCACTCTGTCTATAGCTGAAAACTTTATTTAAATACGTAGACGTCCATGCACGTCTGCCTCTAGACTTACTCTGACTCCTACCCTCTACTTTTGCACAATATTATATTCTTCGCCAATTGTTCCTCACTCATTTGTTGGACGTGTCCAAACCAACGAAGCTCGCTCTGTTGCAGCTTAACGGTGACTCTTTCATTCACACCTGCCGTATTGCGTATCAGATCGTTACATAGTCGATCGGCCAATGTTAAAAATTCTATTTTAATTTATTTTTAAAGATATAGACAATATAACAGTTCTCTAATGGTCTCCTAATCTGAGCTGAAACTACACTTTTGATTAAGACGCAAGATATCATTTAAAAGCATTATATTTCAACAAAGATGAATAGTTCTGGCAGTAACAGATGAAATAGTTTATTTTATAAAGTGTTTTTTTTTAATCTTAAACGATTGACGCGCTCTGCGAGTATAGGCCTCATCCAACAATCCAACTATCTATTTTAGGGGATATTTTTACTGACGGTTTAAATAGATTTTTAATTTTATTTATTTATTTGTTTAAGTACACACTAATTATAATAAAAAAAAAACAGTATGAGGAAACATAGGTATAAATACTGCTTATTTCTATAAGAAATATCTCCCAGCAGACTGGCGAGAGGAGAACGTGAAGATATAAAAAAGAACAAGTAAAAGTAAATTTGAGTTTCTTTCTATACGCAATGGGTACTTTTCCGAAAATTTTCCCTTGGTGTACTTTTACGAAACGCTCAACATATAATATTGAGATGATAACATTTTAAGTATCCCATCACCATACATCATCAGAATGTTTTCCTTTAATCCTAAATCACCCAAAAAAATTTTTAAGTATTTCACTTAGTCATTAGAAAAACAAATCCAAAATCAAAATTAATCAATTGTGCCAACATTTCAAACAAAACCTTCAAATCAACATTTTTATTTTGAACTCTAACTCCTCAAAATAAAGCCTAAATTCTTATGACACAGACAAAATTCATATGATTACCAATTGCCTACCTTGCTGTTTGGTAATAAGGTCTAAAATTCAATGTTCAGTGTGTCAATGGAGGTATGTAGACATCAATTTGATTTCTGCCTTCTGCAATAGCCAAATGCTTTAGACATGTTTGTTTATGGCCTTGTATGGTCAGCAGAACTTATATGGTGTATGCTGGAGTTTAGTACGGTTAGGTCGATTAGCAAATAGGGTTGTATTGATTTGAATTTTGGTCATGTAATTCTTGTACTTAAACAGAGAACATGACTCTTAAGACCCTAAACAGATATCACTCTAAACAGAATATAAATAATATACAGGCATATTAGGGGTTTCACGACTTTGGTCTAAAATGAAAAATGACAAAGTATAATAATGTCCACTTGTATACAAGGGTTGTTTTGTAGCTCTCATTTTGATTTGATTTTGTTTCCTTTGCATAAACTCACTTCTATATAATTTGTTCAAAATCAAGTAAATAAAATTAATGTAATTACTGTAGGTTAGAAAAGACTGGCCAAGGGTTTTATTGCCACGATCTTCCTCAGAGTTTACCTATTGCTTTGCTAATCTGCCAGTAAATGTAGAAGTAATAATCTTGACGTTTTACTCTGTGACCTATATGAATAAAGATTTATTATTTTATTTCTATTCTAGAGGCATGTCGGTGCAATCGATCAAAGCTATCAAATCATCAAAACAATTTATAAAAATATTTGGTGTTACTTTTCATATAATAATAGATAGTATAAATACATTTTTATAGTCCATATATAACACTAGCAACTTCTTGTTTATTATACTTTACCATTTAGAACCAGAATATACTTTGACATTACTCTACGTTGACAAAATTTATAATTTTTTTTATACCATTTGTAGACAAGTGTACATTTTTATAATTCGTCATTTTTCATTTTAGACCAAAGTCGTCAAACCCTCGTCGATGTGATAATGTTATGATTTTATTGCGTACAATTAAATGTATTGTGGAGTAGTATTACTAAAATTCCACATTTAGTGCTATAAAATAAAAATACATTGTTTATACAAAGCAATTGAGGGCATGATCACTACAACAAATAACTGGCAACGGAAAATTTTATTACACAACAATTTGTTAAACGGAATCGTTCCGTTGTTATGTCCACGACACACACGATTTATAAAATAAAACCGCTGAACTGTATTAGAGGCGAACTTTAACCTGTTACGTGCGATTAGTCGTTTCGAGGTCTGGAATTGCCGTTTATTTTGGTAGTATAATTTTTGACGGTATGATCACTTTTTTTTAAGTGTTTACTCGTCAAATGGCGCCACCTAACGAAAGTAGCCTGTTATATAACTATAAAGATTCAGGGTACTTACTGGGTTTCAAATCGACGGCAGCTCTGCAACATCTGAACCCAGGATTGTGAGAGGGGAGATTATATGAGCTGGTAGATAATTCCATCTCATTACGGTATAGCAGCGAAAAGATGTTTTGATGGATTTTTTATAATACTTTATACCACATTGTCGTATATTGATATTAATTCTATTAATATTATAAACTGAAAGTTTGTATGGATGTGTGAAAATGATCTCATTTGCCGTGGTGGAAATAATCTCAATTGCCGACGATATACGGAGTCATATCTGCATCAGGCAACTAAAGGTATGGCTGCGTTTAGTCCCGGTAATAACTAATATACATAATTATATGTAATTTGACTTTGTTATTGTGTGAGCACTATGTAGACTTATTTATAATTTTGAAATTGACATGATAGTTGTTGTGTAGTTTTTGGGTATGTCATGCTCGCCTAAGTGTCCTGGCAGTGGTGGTGTATGTATCGGGTCGCCTTGTTCCCTACAATACGGTTGAATAGGGCGATGGCTGATATATGCGTCATACCCGTGAACGGGTGCCGTCTGTTGGAACTGGTCAGCTCATAGCTGTTATAGCAATTGTTACAAATAATATTATTTAAATTTAAGGCAAACTAAGTTTAGTCGACTGTTCTCACATAAATTCAAAGGAACTATGTAAGTGTAATTTTAATGAACACAACATTTATTTTGTTTTTTTTTGTATAATTTCTTTACTGTATAATTGGTCAAATATCATGTTAATCAAATCGTGTCAAATGGCGGTTAGAAAAGAGTGGCCATGAGTTTTATTGCCAGGTTCTTCCTCTGGCTCTACCTATTGCTTTGCGAATCTGGCAGTAAATGTAAATGTAGAAGCAGTAATCTTGACGTTCATAAGTGTTACTTTGTGACCTACATGAATAAAGATTTTTGATTTTGATTTTGATTTCAGGCACAAATATAGGCAAGAATTACGAAATAAAAGAATATGTTTAAAGACCGTTTGAAAGAGACAGCAGTAGTAAAAAATAGGGAAGTAAAGATACAAGGAAATAGTAAGAGAGAAGAAAACAATAGTATAAAAGTGTATTTCGTTTTGTTTTATCGTCACTAAATTTCCTACTTACACGAATGGGTTACATTAATTTTCTACTCTCACGCCATAAAAAATGCATCTCCCATTTTCAATCTGAATCTTGAAAATATTGAACCAACCCTCGCGTAAAGAAAAAATCAATCTGGAGGCAGCGCACTCGGTCGATTAGACCCCGAAGATTAACGCTTGAGTGGAATGGTCGCTTGCCGCCCGGTCGTAAATCTACCTCTGGTCCATTTGACCTCGCCAGTCCACGCCGATTTCAAGTTAGTTTTTGAGGGTTATTAAAGGACTGCAGGTTTTGATAGTTTAAATATATGAGTCATTAAAAATATACATACATACATACATATTGTCACGCCTTTATCCCCGAAGGGGTAGGCAGAGGCAAATTAAACGCCCACATTTCACCGTATGCATTTTTGTCCCAAGTAAAAGGTGGTGAGCCCATTACCTCTAAAATAGATTATAAAGCTCCATTTTACTTTCTAACTGGCAAAAGGTAATATTAAATACTGTGTAGTCAATTTTTTCTGCTTATTTTACTTATGTTTGAAAAATTTCAAAAGACTTTAGTTACAATCTGTCTGTTTCAACACGGCTGCAAACGTTCATAGGCTATGGTAAATAACCACTTTCGATCGTTGAGCGGTATGTTTTTCTGCTATCCCTGTAGTAAAAAAAAATTAACCGCCAATAAGTTGAAAAGTAAAAAAAAAAATCAATCAGAAAAATTCAAAAAGTCAATTTTCAAACTGAGTCATTTAGTTTGAAAAAGTTAGAAAATTATTATAAACGAGAGGGTAGAATTAAAAGTTGATTTAGTGCACCCCAATAATGTTTCCAAAGAGGACATTTACGGTCATTTCGGGGCTTATTAACGATCCCTTATGAGATTTCTGTCGTTTCTAACTACCGTCACGTTATTAATTGACGCTGTACTTACCTAATATTCTGTTTTCATATTTTTTCAAAATGGCTGCTGATTATTTTAGAACGTAATTATTTTTCAGAACACTTTAAACTGGATTTTTTCTATTTACTTTATATTTTATGCCCATTTACTTATTTTATAACATCTAAAAATCTTGACGTTCATTAGTGTTACTTTGTAACTCACATGAATTGACATATTTTAGTTTCATTTTATTTCAGTACCTTTAAACAAAATCTTCGATATACTTCTTATAATAGTTTCGCCATGAGCTTATTCGTTAGTGAGCCGGTGCACCACTCGCTGTTTAGCCTAGCTCAGACCACTAAGAGGTCAACACCAAAAAATGGTCTACCGTTTTCAAACTAATAACTGTCCTAAGTTTTAAGCTAAATAACAGCAAACTCATAATCACTGAACAAATGCCATGTATTTTCGTGTAAATTCATTAATCTAAGTTCATAACCAACCCATAGCAATAACAACACCTTTGACTGATGGAAGGGGGGTGTGAAAGGTTCAGAATTCAATTCCGAGAGAGTCAGTGACAAGGGTTCAGTTATCTATCAACATTCGCTAATGGTGTTAAAACAGTGGCGTTTAAATGGTGGCTTTAAGTAAATTGTCGCTTTTTGTTAGTGATTTGTGCAAGAAAATCATTTCCGTTACATAGAAGGAACAAGAATTTTGATCAAAAAACTGGCAAAAAATATTTGTAATTTTTTTACTACAAATTTTTTCATAATTTTTTTTAAAACTATTTTCGTTATTATTTTTCTTAAATGTGATGTAATAAGTAAATTGTACTATCTATTTTACGAAGCAATATTTTTGCCTAAATATTGTCGATTAAAAAACATTGTAACTATTTTCTTACCCTCTTCCCTTAGGAACTTATTTATATAATTATTCATGGACATGAAAGTTTTTTATGTTTTTATTCAGACTGTCAGCTCATTCCACTTCAAACTCTCACTCAACAACTAACAAACATCTTCTTCATATTCAATGTTTTCCCAGTTGCTTTCAAACCCTACCTGGATTTGAATCCAGAAGTCAACTTTAACTTAGCTGCTTGGAGCGCTATTTATAATTTGGACCCCAGAGTCTCTCTCCGAGAAAATTTCAAAAAAATAAATATTCTAACCGTAGCATCACAATACATTTTTGCCAATCTTATGTATGTCCAGAAAAATCTATCACAGTTTCTAAACTCTGTGATAAACATAATTTAAACACTAGACATAAAATCAATCTTTCAGTCCACCACAGTCGATTACATAAAATTGGCGATTATTTCCAGGGCCAGGGTAACTATATATAAAAGTTAATTTAAAAAAAGCTTTGTAAATAATGTTATAACGCTGTTAATTACTATTTGCAGGACAGGAACGCCTGGAAATTATCTGCTGGCAAAGTGAAATAGTATTAAATTATAAATAGGCCATAAAAAAAAGCCAAGTTTCTTGCCGGTTCTTCTCAGGTGGGCCGCGTTCCGAACCGGTGGTCACTTTAAATATTTTAATTTTTTTTTAGTTTTAGTGTATGACAATTTGTAAGCGCCGTTAAAATGGTCTATGCAAAAAAAAGACATTTTTTTTATCGTTTGGCTTTAAATTTTCGGCATTATTGGAAGCAAGTGCCGTCTGACCTCCCAACCCCGTTAGGATGAGGATGATGATGTGAGTCAGCAGGTGCACCGCTTACACAAATCACCACAACAAATCTTGGTAAGGCCTCGACAAGTATCAAACATAACACGTGGTTCAATAAGTCCCGAGACTAAGTACTAAAACAAGGTTTTTTTATAAAATTATTTTTTATTCATCAACGTAGTCTCCTCCAAGAGTGATACAGTCCCTCCAACGCTTTTCTAACTTTTCTATCCCATGCGTGTAGAACGATTTGTCTTTGGCTTCAAAATAAGCCTTCGTTGCTGTGATAACTTCACTATTTGAGTCAAATTTCTTACCCTGGAGCATTTTTTTGAGATCTGCAAACAGCCAGTAATCGCTGGGGGCCAAGTCTGGCGAATAAGGGGGATGAGGAAGCAATTCAAAGCCCAATTCATTAATTTTGGCCATCGTTCTCACTGACTTGTGACAAGGCGCGTTGTCCTGGTGAAACACCACTTTCTTTTTGTTCATTTGATGCCGTTTATCCGCAATTTCGTACTTAAATCGCTCCAATAAGCACATGATATAGTCACTATTTATATTTTGCCCCCTTTTCAAGGTAGTCGATGAAAAGTATTACGTGCGCATCCCAAAATATAGACGCCATAACCTTACCGGCCGATTTCTGAGTCTTTGGCCGCTTCGGGCCGCTTTCACCAGCCGCTCTCCACTCGGCTGACTGCCGATTGGATTCCGGAGTAAAATGGTGTATCCATGTTTCATCCATTGTCACATACCGACGTAAATAATCCTTTTTATTACGATTCTACGGCGCCAAACATCGCTCTGAATCATTGATACGTTGTTCCTTTTGATCAGTTGTAAGCAAACGCGGCACCCGCTTGGAAAAGAGCTTTTTCATGGTCAATTTTTTATGTAAAATAGTAAAAACACTACCAGCTGAAATCTTCACTATCTCGGCTATCTCGCGCACTTTTATCTTCCGATCTTCCATTACGATTTTGAGGACTTGGTTAATATTTTGTTGAGTTACTGCTTCATTTGGACGACCTGAGCGTTCCCCATAATTTGTGTCCATGCGACCGCGTTTGAAGTCGGCATACCACCGACAAATGGTTGCTTTAGAGGAAGCTGATCCCGCATAACATTTTATAAGCCATTGCTGTGCTTCAACGGTATTTTTTCCCATTAAAAAACAATGTTTTATCAACACGTGAAACTCATTGTTTATCCATTGTATCGAAACTACAAGCGTAGCGTCACTTAAATGTCTGCAAAATCAATATTTTAATGTTCCATTTTTTTAATTTTTACAAATACCTATCTTTTATTTAAGGCCAGTACTTTTTAAAAATCTAAATATTTTATAATTAGTTGGATAAGCAGTACTATTATTCTAAAGGCAAATGTTTGTACGTACTAGATCGTTCAATAAGTCCCGAGACTAACTTGGAAATGGCGTATATGTTATATACGCCATTTCCAAGTTAGTCATTTGCATTTAGAATAATAGTACTGCTTATCCAACTAATTATGACAGGAAATAAATTAATATTCACAATTAGCGTATCTACTTCAAGTTACTTTTAAATTCTACAGCGATCGTGTACAGAAGTCTAAAAATAATCACGATTTTCTGAAAACCACTGTCCACTCACAAATGCTTTATGAACACAATGGATCCTAATACAAAACGCAGTTATTGTTGAAAAAAAGCCGTCTTGATTTGACAAATGTAATTAAAGAGCCGTCTTAAGTACAATGGTCTTGTCAGCCATCTTGCTTCGCCATTTTCTTCTTTTTTTGTTGTTTTTTAATTATTAATAGTCTTGTTTTATTGTTTCAGGTAGTTCCCGGATAAATATTGGCCGTTGTTTATATATAATAAAAAAAATCTTCTTTGTTAATATTTTTGGGTAAAATATCGATAAATATTGTGTATGGTTTCTTTTATCAAAATGTGTAGTATTTTTGTAATAATAATGAAAATAGTACGACATTTTTTGACCCCAATGATTTGTTGAAATAGACAGGCGTCGGTCGTGGCGACCTACTATTGAAATTATATATTAAAACAACCATGTTTCTGGCCACCGGCCACAGCTTAACGTGCCTCCCGAAACACGAAAACACATGTAAAAGAAAGCGCTCGTGGCCCCGCGGTCTCAGTGTTCTGTAAACGATCACTGAGTTACGCAACTTTCACTATGGCTGGTACTCGGATGGGTGACCACTTTGTGGCATTTACATTTGCGAGCGTTTCCGTGCTTCGGAAGGCACGTTAAGCTATTGGTCCCGGTTGCCAGTAAAATGGCAGTCGTTAAGCTTGGTTGAAGGCCTTATGGGCGGCTTAAAAATTTCAACAGCAGGTAGCCACAACCTGCGTCTGTCTATTTCAACACGGCAATGGGCTCACCACCTATTACGTGGGACAGGAATCCACACGGTGAAAAGTGGGCATATAATATGCCTCTGCCACCCCTTCGGGGATAAGGCGTGATGGATATTTATTTATTTATTTATGTAAAAGAAAATCTAAGCAGTCACCCATACGAGAAACAGTCTTCGGAAAAATTGCTAAACGCAGTGATCATTTACAGAACACTGAGTTAGTGTAGCTTTGAGTGCTTCATAGATTCCTTTCTAATTTTTCTCATTCTTATATCGATGTAGTCTAAAATGTGTAGTATTTTTGTAATAATAATGAAAATAGTACGACATTTTTTGACCCCAATGATTTGTTGAAATAGACAGGCGTCGGTCGTGGCGACCTACTATTGAAATTATATATTAAAACAACCATGTTTCTGGCCACCGGCCACAGCTTAACGTGCCTCCCGAAACACGAAAACACATGTAAAAGAAAATCTAAGCAGTCACCCATACGAGAAATAGTCTTCGGAAAAATTGCTAAACGCAGTGATCATTTACAGAACACTGAGTTAGTGTAGCTTTGAGTGCTTCATAGATTCCTTTCTAATTTTTCTCATTCTTATATCTATGTAGTCTTTTAAAACTAATAAAAAAAATGTTTACAATTTTTGAATATAGTCGTGTGTATTTTACAAATGTTGTCAATGTATTATTAACTGTAGTTACCCGTATAATATTTTTAATTGGTTTCAAATTTTCAGATTCGACCAAAACTTACAAAAAGAACATCTCAATGTCTGCATTTTATTTTGTGACTAACTTCACTCTCGTCACATTTGGGATGCAGGGATTTGTATTACAGCGCCATCTTACAGACCAACTCCGTGTTTTCTACCCACCGCAAGATGGAGCTAGCAGTATCTTTATATAGTAAAACGAAAGATTTTTTTTGCTGACAGAAGAAAGTGAATTTGCATACCCTTGTCATTCTTCTTGCCTGTGTGTTTATACTACTGGACGGAGAACTGATAAGGGCATGCGGTTTACTAAATCATCTATAGAAGAATAAAGAACGAAATGCTATTTATGAAGAAAGAATACTATGATTCATAAAACTATTTCTTAAATAAAGTATATTTTTATAGTCTGTAAACGAATTGTAATTTGTAGAGGGCTAAGAGTTTGCGCAGGAATTAGTATGATGGCGAACGTTTGTTGTATAATTACTAAAACTCGTGTAACTTTTAAAAATGAATATAAATATTTTTTATTATTGAAGATATACTTCGGAATGGCTCGTTAGGGAAAAATTACGAGAGTAAATTTTTACGATGCGCGCGCACACCGTCACGAAAAACCGATACCATGAAGTTAGCTGATAAGTGTTTCCATGACAACTAATAATTAAATTCAAAGTAGTTTTGAAGTTAGTTATAGTCAACATTTTAGTTTTTCTACAAAAATTATATTTTTTTCTTTATCTATTCTAATCTTGTTGCACCATAGAAGTATAGCTTCTAAAACGTGTGGATAGGTACACACACACACTTTTTAATATTTTAAATTATTCAATATTATAATCTGTAAACAAAATGTAATTTGCAAAGGGCTTAGAGTTTGTGCGGGAATTTGACAGATGGCGGACTTTTGTTGTATTTTAATTTCTAAAACTAGTGCAAGAGTCTTGTTTTTAAACAAAATAGTGGTTTATCACACATAAAAGTTGTGTCAACGTAAAAGTTGTATGGTGAAAGACATTGACAATATCCCAGTGAAATGAGTTTTTAAATCTTGCCGCGCCAACTCCACTGAATGCTTCAGTACGTATCCATCACGTTACTGGGACAAGATTGACTTTAACTTAAGAGTATACTTTGACTATAAATAAGACCAATAACCCACGCACACTAAATACTCTGTTTTCTACAATTTCTATTCTCTCAGGCCTACAGGAAGAAATTTCTATTGAAATAAGTAGACCTATGTACAATGTTGTTTTTCATAATGCTTTTTCCTTTTACACACGCATGGAAATGGGCTCACCACCTGTTACATGGGACAAAAGTGCAATATGTATGCCTCTGCCTACGCCTTCAGGGATAGAGGCGTGACAATATGTCAGGAAAAAGGCATAGCCTTTTTCCTTTACTATTGTTGTATGTGTGTATGTAAATAAAATAAATTAAATTTGTTCCTTTTGTTTAATGTAATCATTTCATGTTAACATTATTTAAAATTTACTATAGTATCAATATTTGACTGCCTCGGAGGCGCAGTGGTAGTCTCGGGTTTGATTCCCGGGTCGAAATAAATATTTGTGCGATCCACTAATGTGTGTTTCGGAGTTTAGGTGTTTCCTATGTATAATATGTATGTGTTTAGATATAAATAATTATGAAGCGCTCGGTCTCAGTGTTCTGTAAACGATCACTGAGTTACGCAACTTTAACTATGACTGGTCCTCGGATGGGTGACCACTTTGTTGCTTTTAAATTTGCGAGCGTTTCCGTGCTTCGGAAAGCACGTTAAGCCGTTGGTCCCGGTTGCCAGTAAAATGGCAGTCGTTAAGCCTGGTTGAAGGCCTTATGGGCGGCGTGAAAAATTTCAACAGCAGGTAGCCACAACCTGCGTCTGTCTATTTCAACACGGCAATGGGCTCACCACCTATTACGTGGGACAGGAATCCACACGGTGAAAAGTGCGTGCCTTCGGGGATAAGGCATGATGGATATTTATTTTTTATTATGTTTATCAGTTATCTAGATCCCATACCACAAGCTTATATAAGTTTACTTTGGGCTAGATGGCGCTGTGTGAAAAGTGTCCCACAATATTTTTTATTTTGAACATAGATTTTTTTAAAGATGGTCGACTGTTAATAGTCCTTATATTAGTTCAATCTAGACCTGTCGTACGAAACGATCTTAAATCAGAACATGTTTTAGTCTGTTTGTAGTCTCTGGTCTCTTATAGGAATATAGCTCTAGCTATAATCTTCTTTTTCACTTCTCATGCTGTGAAAGTGCTTATTTGTGCAGGATATAGGCTGCACAAAATCAAATTTTGTGCACAAGTGCATTAACGTATCTACTCATACATAAATTTATAAATATATAAGGCAAAGAAAATGAGCCATACAGCCAAACACAATAAGTTCATAGATATAATTTGTTATTTTATTGTATTTACTTTACTACAGTTTTATTTGTTACGTGGGACAAAAATGTATACGGTAAAGTGTGGGCGTATAGTATGTCTCTGCCTACCCCTTCGGGGATAAAGCGATGACAATATGTATGCATGTATGTATGTTTTATTTCCTCGCAATCGAAGTGGAAAACAGAGATTATAACTCGTCCACAAAACCATTTTATCCTCAACGTTACTATCAGTATAAGAATTATATTATATTATCTGTGTCAGTGTGTATATATCAGCTATTGCTAAAAGTCTCGGATAAAAATGGTTCGTTTTATGCACTTGTAAAATCGACTATTAGAGTTTGGTAACTGAACTTTTTTCATTACCTATTACCAATCTATCTGACAATGAATTTGACAATAAAATTGACAATCATGATAATCAAAATTGTAAATGTTTTGTTTTTTCCCTGTTGACATTGAATTTGATTCTTTGATTTATTTTGTATGGATTAATTTATGATGCCTATCTGACAATTTTAATTTAATAAATAAATTGTAAAAACATCTGTTTGAAATGTGATGATATGATAATCTAATTTAAATTTTTTTTTTTTTTTTGATTTGTAAATGATTTCATGTAAGTAATTTAGCGTACATTTTTTTTTTCGCATTGAGCTTAATATTTTGGTGTAGGTATTTTGTATAGATTTATTTAGAAAAGAAGTTAGAGTAAATTAAATTTAAGATAAATTTAATTTACTCTAACTTCTTTTGCATGGCTGTTAAGTCAAGTATGGTGTAACTTATTGTTTTCTTGTAACAACCTTTGTACCCATATTTCGCAAAATAAATAAATAAAATGAAATGATATTCAAATCATCTTTTTCTTAATTATTCTTTTACTCAATATCGAATGCAAAGCTTCTAAGGCAATCGTTTTACGATGTGTCTGTCCAAAACACACTATACCTACTTATCATCTATACTTCAATATAAAGCTGAAGAGTTAGTTTGTTTGGTCGAACGCGCTAATCTCAGGAACTACCGGTCGGAATTAAAAAAATATTTTTGTGTTGGATAGCCCATTCATCGAGAAAAGCTATCGGCTACTGCCCTGGAGAGCGGAGCAGTAATCATAAATGTCGACAAAGCAAGCAAATTTTTATGCATTATTGTAGAATTTCGACGGTATTAAATAGGTGCGACGGGAATTAGAATTATGTCACGGGCGAAGCCGTGGGGATCCCTTAGTAATATCATACTTTATAGTGAAGTACATTACAATATAGTGAAGAATTTCGACTTATTTCTATACGGTTCCAGTAGTTCAGTAGCGTAGAACATTGCCCTGTTAAGGCAAAGGTCACGGGTTCAATCCCCGTCCTGAACCAAGTTGTCTTTTTTCACTTTAATAAAACTTCACACTTTACTTTTTAAAATCATTTCGCAGTGTATTTTATTGTCGTGACACAAATTTCACACAGAGCCATCTAGCCCAAAGTAAGCAAATATAAGCTTGTGGTATGGGATCTAGATATCTGAAAAACATACTTATATATTTATAAATACATACATATTTTACATAGGAAACACCCAAACTCCGAAATACACATTTACACAAATTTCACACAAAAAAAGGAAAAGTATATGTCCATTAAATTTGACAAAGTTTTTAACATCATCTATTATATTATCTGTGATATCGTCAATGTATTTCCATCCGTTTGTTATTCCTGTTTCTGGGAGTAATGTAAGAACTGCACTGAGGCTGAGAATTCTTTTCTTTATTACATCTAATTATTTTTGTTATTCTAAGGAATTCTTTCGCACCTAGATTGGACCCTTGCTCAGAACATATAATAATAGGCGTTGTCTTTTACTTTAATGACCTATATTTTCTGTATTATGATAACTTCACATACTTTTTAAAAGTACTTGAATACCCAAACGTGCATGTATAAAGCGATTAATAATAAAACTTTGGGAGATGAACACGGTGGTTTATTCTGTGTCTGGGTGCTATGTATCTATAATATGTATGTATTTAGAAATATATAAGTATGTTTATCAGCTATCTGGTTACCATAGTACAAGCTCTGCTAAGTTTGGAATCAGATGGCGTTGTGAGAGTTGTCCCAACGATATTAATTAAATATTTAATGAATCCGTAAGAAGCGAAAGAAGTATACATTGATCACGAAGCCTGGTGATCTATCTTCACTGACTACCCCGTCAGGGATGCAGCGTGCAGATAGTTAGTTACAAACATATAAATGTTTTGTTAAAATTATTTTCATATAAGTATAACATTGAAAACTATTATGAAAATAAATACAATTAAAATTCAGACATGTTTATTTTCTTTTATTTATCCTTGAAAAAACCCTATGGTGTATTTTTAGGGGGTTCACCGAAGTCTTCAGACCCGAGTCAAAACTAACCTAGACTATAGACAGATCAGGCTTTAGCGTTAGGAAGTACAAACCATATTTAAAACATCATAATAATATTTTACATGCGAAAGTTTGGATGAATGTTTGTTACTCTTTCACGTAAAAACTACTGAATAGATTTTAATGAAACTTTACAATAATATAGCTTATACATCAGAATAACATATAGGCTACTTTATATCCCGGGAAAAGTTCCTGTGGGAAACGGGTACGGGAAAACTTTTCTACGCTGGCGAAGCCGCGGGCGTCAACTAGTATTAAATAACACCATGATCATAATAAGCATGAATTGAGAATGATCATAATAAGCGAAAGAGGAATGCATGGATCGCAATGCCCGGTGATTTGCCCTCTCTGACTACCCAGTCAGGGATACAGCGTGAAGATAGTTAAGTTAAGTTACCACTTGTACTGTTCCACAACATTTACTTTGTAAACCAAACCGGTTTTGCTTCACGGCATTCTCAAAGGTACACAATATGTTCACTGGACTTAGTATTGAGAATGCCGTGAGGCGAAACCGGTTAGGTTTACAAAGTAAATGTTGTTGAACAGTACAAGTGGTGTTATTTAATATGTGTAGCAAGTTCCATCAAGTGCCATCAATCAACAGTTTAAATAATATTATTTAAAACCTACACCAGTATATATCTCTCATCGTAAGCTTTCACCTTAGACCCTGGGTCCGCTAGGAGTGCCTAAGCCCTCAGCAGCCAGTCAGCAGAGATCTCTCTAGCAGCTGCGATGGCATACCCTTGAAACGTTGACTGCCTCGGAGGCGCAGTGGAAGTATTTGCAACTGCCGCACCGAGGTCCCAGGGTCGGAACAAATATTTGTACATACATACATATTGTCACGCCTTTATTGCCAAAGGGGTAGGCAGAGGCATACTATACGCCCACATTTTACCGTATGCATTTTTGTCCCACGTAACAGGCGAGACTATTGCCATGTTGAAATGGACAGGTTTAACGACTGCCATTTTACTGGCTTAACGTGCCTTCCGAAGCACGGAAACGCTGGCAAATGTACATTCCACAAAGTAGTCACCCATCCAAGGACCACCTATAGCGATTGGTTACTTAACGCAGTGATTGTTTACAGAACACTGAGTCAGCGGGTCCTCGAGCGCTTCACCAGCACTAATACTGCTACTTTATAAGTATTAGCATTATAATGTGACAGAGTAAGAAATATTGCTCGCTACCTCACCCTCGCTCCTAATAGAGACAAAAGTAACAATAATACCGTGAGTTTACGTCAAACTGTAGGAGAAAATCGCATACACGATCTGTCAGTTGCCTAGCTACCATTCATCTGTAGTAATTAGTGTAATCGCATAAGTAAACGCCCTCTGACACGCTTGGTTTTGAAATATATAGAGTAAAACGTCTCTACTAGAGAGCGTGTTAGTGACATTGAGTCCTTGCTATGGATTGTCAATGGTTCTCACATTCAGGGATGCTGAAGATCGACAGAAATTAAAACGTAGCAGCAGGTAAGTGGACCCTGAATCTTAAAACGAGGGCGAACAACAAAACTTCGGGTGTAGTGTATTAGAACTTAACAACTAAAGTGTCAGCGTTCAGTAAAAAAAGGGCGTGCTTTGTTGGTTTTGACACGTTCAAAGAATGAGTGAGGAACGATTGACGAAGAATATATATTATACGATAGTAGAATAGATAGAAGAAGCCCCCCGTGGCCCCGCGGTCTCAGTGTTCTGTAAACGATCACTGAGTTACGCAACTTTCACTATGGCTGGTCCTCGGATGGGTGACCACTTTGTGGTATTTACATTTGCGAGCGTTACCGTGCTTCGGAAGGCACGTTAAGCCGTTGGTCCCGGTTGCCAGTAAAATGGCAGTCGTTAAGCCTGGTTGAAGGCCTTATGGGCGGCTTGAAAATTTCAACAGCAGGTAGCCACAACCTGCGTCTGTCTATTTCAACACGGCAATGGGCTCACCACCTATTACGTGGGACAGGAATCCACACGGTGAAAAGTGGGCATATAATATGCCTCTGCCACCCCTTCGGGGATAAGGCGTGATGGATATTTATTATTTTTATTTTACGATAGTAGAGGGTAGAGTGAGTCAGGGTAGGCTGAAAATTGCATACGAAGACCACGTGAGCAGATTGCTAAAAAACTGAAAAGTCTAAAGTACTCGGATACCCAGACGTGCGTGTATGAAGCGATTAATGAACGAAAGAAGCAAATAAATATCATGTAAAAATCATTGGGACAACTCACACAACGCCATGTGATTCGTAACTAAGCAGAGCTTGTACTATGGAGATAACTGATAAACGTACTAATCTATATATACACTCCCGGACACCTAAATCGAGCCACCTTGATTTTTTTGGTTTGGAGTACTGTAACTTATAAAAGATGTATGTAGAAGGAAAATGTTTTGATGCAGTTTTACACCACTTTTTGATGCACCTTACTCCTTCCGTCATTACCGTATAGCATTATCTTGGACTCATCTGTGAAGAGAACCTGGCTTCGTTGATGTCGAGTCCAATTTAGATGTTCGCGCGCAAACTCTAGACGGGCTATTCGGTGTGCTCGTGTCAATTTGGGTCCATTGGCTGGCTTATGGGGCTTTAAACCACGTTCATTGAGTCGCCTTCTAGCGGTCCGAGCACTTACAGCCACTCCGTGAAAGTCCCTGAGCTGTTCTTGAATCTGAACAGAGTTAAGGCGTCGATTTCGTAAGATAAGATTTGAAGCGCTCGTGGCCTCGCGGTCTCAGTGTTTTGTAAACGATCACTGAGTTACGCAACTTTCACTATGGCTGGTACTCGGATGGGTGACCACTTTGTGGTATTTACATTTGCGAGCGTTTCCGTGCTTCGGAAGGCACGTTAAGCCGTTGGTCCCGGTTGCCAGTAAAATGGCAGTCGTTAAACCTGGTTGAATGCCTTATGGGCGGCTTGAAAATTTCAACAGCAGGTAGCCACAACCTGCGTCTGTCTATTTCAACACGGCAATAGGCTCACCACCTATTACGTGGGACAGGAATCCACACGGTGAAAAGTGGGCATATAATATGCCTCTGCCACCCCTTCGGGGATAAGGCGTGATGGATATTTATTTTATTTATTATTTATGTATGTAGAAGGAAACTGTTTCGATGCAGTTTTACACCACTTTTTGATGCACCTTACTCCTTCCGTCATTACCGTATAGCATTATCTTGGACTCATCTGTGAAGAGAACCTGGCTCCATTGATGTCGAGTCCAATTTAGATGTTCGCGCGCAAACTCTAGACGGGCTATTCGGTGTGCTCGTGTCAATTTGGGTCCATTGGCTGGCTTATGGGGCTTTAAACCACGTTCATTGAGTCGCCTTCTAGCGGTCCGAGCACTTACAGCCACTCCGTGAAAGTCCCTGAGCTGTTCTTGAATCTGAACAGAGTTAAGGCGTCGATTTCGTAAGCTAGTAGTGACAATGTATTGATCTTGTCTCGCCGTTGTCACTCGGTAACGAGGTCCTCCTGTTCGCCGAACGAAGCCGCCAGTCTTCAGGTATCGGTGGTACACTCTTTGAACAGCGGAACGACTTATGTGAAGTTGTGAACTCACATCTCGCTGACTTAGCCCAGATTGAAGAAGTGCTACAGCTTGCGCGGCTACTTCAGGTGAAGTATCCATAATTTTATAGCCGAAAACGGTTCAAATTATAGAAAAATAACTAAACTAAACTTTGGTTAACAACAATTGCGAAAATTCAAACCAAATCGACATTAAATTGCTTCAAAAGCAACTTTCAACATTCATTATTTTTTTCAAATCAGTGACCAAGCTCGGCTTTTGTTCTTTATTTTAAATTCTAAAATTCAAATTTGGAATAATACATACGGGAAAGACGATGAAATATGCCAGCATTAAAAATGCATAAAAACTTTTTTGTTATATTGTATATTTTTTGTATATTGGGCTTTTAGGCCCGGGAATTCAAGAGTCCGGGAGTGTATAAAAATGAATCCCTATTTCCCTTGGTCACGCCATCAAGCGTGAACGGCTGGACCGATTTGAAAAATTCTTTTTGTGTTGGATAGCCCATTAATTGAGGAAAGTTCTAAGCTATATATCATCAAGCCACTACACAGGAGAGCGGAGCAGTAATCATAAATGTCAACAAAACGGGGAAACTTTCATAATTTTTTTGAAAAGTAATGAGCGACGGGATTAAATGGGTGCCACGGGGTTTGAAGTATGCCACGGACGAAGCCGGGCAGGTCAGCTAGTATAATATAATAACTGTTGATTGATGGCACTTGGTGGAACTTGCTACACATTTTCAATAACAATATTCCACAACATTTATTTAAATTTAATGATTGAAATTAAATTATGTTGTGGAATAGTACAAGTGTTGTTATTGAAAATGTGTACTAATATAAAGCCTGGCGATCTGTCCTCTCTGACTACCCCGTCAGGGATACAGCTTAAAAATAGCTTGTTTAAGTTAATATTTATTCCGACCCAGGATAAGAATCTGAGACTTTAGCAAATCGCTATGTATCACTAACAACTGAAGCAGCGACTGCGATGTGACAGCTGTCTGAACCTCAAACCTCTTTAAGCCGCCTGTGTAGTTACTTTGTTCCTTGGTCAGCCGGTGCACCATTATCAAGAGGGGACCTGTGCCCCGGAGGTTTAGATGGGGACAATACAACCGCATTGACTATAGTCCATTATAATGGACAATTTACCCTTTTCTACTATACTGTACTAAATTATATCTACTTACCCATTTTTTCACTTGCGGCATTTACATATGCGAGCGTTTCCGTGCTTCGGAAGGCGCGTAAAGCTGTTGGTCCCGGTTGCCAGTAATATGGCAGTCGTTAAGCCCAGTTGAATGCCCTATGGGCGGCTTGAAAATTTTCAACAGCAGGTCGCCACAGCCTTCGCCTGTCCATTTCAACACGGCAATGAGCTCACCACCTGTTACGTCGGACAATAATACATACGGTGACTTGTGGGTGTATAGTATGCCTCTGCCTTCCCCTTCGGAGATAAAGGCGTGACAATATGCATGTATTTACTTACCTACGTGTATATACAGAGGTATTTTCGAAATAATACGAGCACAACGTATTTCTAGTTCAGCTGCGTTTGTGTGCGGGTGCACATACACACTTCGAAATACATTACACATACAGACAAGTATTTTTCGCAAAGAGATACTATACGCCTAAATTTCATCAGTTATATTTTGTACCATGTCTTGGAGAGTCTATTGCCGTGTTGAAATGAAGAGAGGCAGTTTGTGGCTACTTGCTGATGAGATTTTTCAAGCCGCCTATAAGACTAGCAGAAGAAGACGACGACGCAGCCGCCCATGGGAGTTTGTGAGGTGAAATGGCAATCGCTCTCGACAATGTCGAAAATTGAAAAGATAGCTGCTAAATTAACCATATTATAAGGTCTTCAAACATCAACAAATTCAAAGCGCTGAAATATGGACCTTAAGGAAGACTGACCACAACCGCATTGATGCATTTGAAATGTGGTGCTGAAGAAAATTGCTGAGAATACCATGGACAGCACAACGCACCAACGTGTCAATCCTAAGAGAGCTCATAATCAAAACAAGACGTTCTACAGTTACACTGTTGATTGATGGCACTTGGTGGAACTTGCTACACATCTTGAACTAAAATACTTGTACTGTTCCACTTATTTATTACTTAAACCTGCCCGGTATCGCCTGACGGCATTTTCAAAGGTTAGCACATATTGTATGTATTTCGGATGTCATTAAGTTTTTATTCGGTCAGGTAATAAATAAGTGGAACAGTACAAGTGTTTTAGTTCAAGAAGACTTTCTACCATCTGCCTCTGTAGAACCCTCGAGAACTTTGGACATATCGCGCTAAAAAAAAGTAACAAGCTTGAGCCAGTCATTGTTACAGGTAAAGTAGAAGGAAAGGGACCACGAGATATGAGCCCGACACGTTGGTCAGACCAAATCCGCACCGCTGTCGAATCATTCGTCCATGATGCTCTTCGATTGGCAGAAAACAGAACAGGCTGGCGACGAATGGTCAAAGTTCTAACTATTACATCAGAATGCGGTCACGACCCTCAGCAGTGAGGTTACCGAGGCAAGGAGGAGGAGGATAAGACCTTCCACTTGATATGATGACTACCATGTTACTGGCAACCGGTACTATCTGCTTCACGTGGCTTTTGAAGCACAGAAATGCTAGTAATTGTAAGTGCCATAAACGGTGATCCATCTCAGGGTCGACCGTACCGGTAGATGCTTATCACAGTAATAGTTGACAGAACACTGAGTTATCGGGGTTACCAGTGCTAATTGCTTAATCATGTAAACAGTATCGTGTTCGATGTAATGGATGAAAACAATGATGCATTTAATTGCATAATTTTACCAATTTGGCGCTTGGGGCTAATAATGGGCTATATTCTGTTTCTGTATTTTTTTTAATTTCCCTGTTCAGTGCATAAACGTCGAGTGCTTAATTAGTAGAATGGTATCTTTGAAGGGTTCCTCCAAAATTCTCATAAAAATCTTTCTCTATCTCTTTCTCACACATGCCAGCGGTGCACCTGTATCCATGAGTACTTCCACACGAAAAAAAAACAAAAAAAAAAGCGGTGCACCTGCACGTTTCTATAACGGTGTGAGTTACTAAGTAAATTCACTGAGAATTACCTCATGGCTTAATTACGTAGGATATATCATATTTACATTTGAGAAACACGTGAGCAGATAGCTCAAAAACAAAAACGTCAAAAGTGAGTACCTTTGACTTTTTCCTTTTCCTTTTGGATACCCAGACGGACATGTATGAAGCGATTCTCGAACGACATGTTCGAATCTACAAGAAGCGAAAGAAGTATGCGTGAATCGTAAAGCCTGAAAAGCAAAACGCTTTGCCTCCTTATGCGTGTTGTATCGCCCGTACAGCGATCTGTGCTCTGAGGAGTTGTTTGATATGATGCCCACGGCTACCTTCTATCATCGCACCGCTCGCCGTAGAAAGGGTGTTCCCCCTCACATTAACATTCTGTTCTCTCAATTCACACGATTAGGTCCGATAGAGGCCTTATTCCGCGACGCTTAGATTTTAGAATGAACTCCCTGCCTGGGTTTTCCCAAACGTCTACAGTATGGAGTTCTTAGAAGGTTTATAAAGGGTCGGCAGCCCGAGTGCTGCACCTCTGATGTTGCAAACGTCCATATGCTATAACGGTGACCACTTTCCATCAGGTGGGCCGTGCGCTTGACTGCCACCTCAGTGTCTTATAAAAAAAATTACTAATGTTACCAACGCGAAAGTTTGTATATGGATGTATGGACCCCTTGAAGAAGGGCCCGCGTTGGCTATACTTCCGAGAAGAGATTAACTGGATTAGCAACACCTTTTGCTACGTATATTAGGTAACACTGACTACCCCGTTAGGGATACAGCGTGACGATAGTTAGTTTATATTAGGTAAGTATGAAAAAATCTCTCCTACTACGCAAATAAAGCGTAATAGTAATTATACAAGTAAGATACATATTGTATTTCCACAATAAATGTATTTATATTCATTTTTTTAATATTTTGAGATGACAAATATTACGTACTTCGTCTTGCACAGAAAAAGCAGTGGAGATTATTTGACCTTTTTTTTGCTGAGAGCAAAACAACTTTTTTTCATTTTCCTTCGTTTTCTGCTAACTTTTTACTTACAGTAAAGATGTATAGAGGTCCTTTGAGCATCATCTAGTGATTAATCATCATCATCATTTAATGATGGCATATGGACTGGTCAGCTCATAGCTGTTATAGCCATTATTACAAATAATATTATTTAAATTTAAGGCAAACTAAGTTTGGTCGACTGTTCTCACATAAATCCAAAGGATCGATGTGAGTGTAATTTTAATGTTGTAAGCAATACCTAAATTTTAAAAGAGCATCCATTGACTCTCTTGTTAGATTATTCTTCTTAAAGTATAGGCTGCCGTTAGAACTGGCAACTAGAAAAGGTCTAATTTTGATATGATTTTGAACACAACATTGATTTTGTTTTTTTTTGAATTCATTACTATATAATTGGTCAAACATCATGTAAATCAAACTAATGTAATTACTGGCGGTTAGAAAAGAGTGGCCATGAGTTTTATTGCCAGGTTCTTCCTCAGGCTCTACCTATTGCTGTGCGAATCTGGCAGTAAATGTAAATGTAGAAGCAATAATCTTGACGTTCATAAGTGTTACTTTGTGACCTACATGAATAAAGATATTTCATTCATTCATTCATGATGATGATGAAAAGGCATCTATGCTTTCTACTGTAACTGAATAATCAGTAAACATTGAACCCATGTATGCCATTCCAGACATATCTATATTTAATATACAGGGTAATTTGTAATAAAATAAAATAAATATCCATCACGCCTTATCCCCGAAGGGGTGGCAGAGGCATATTATATGCCCACTTTTCACCGTGTGGATTCCTGTCCCACGTAATAGGTGGTGAGCCCATTGCCGTGTTGAAATAGACAGACGCAGGTTGTGACTACCTGCTGTTGAAATTTTTTAAGCCGCCTATAAGGCTTTCAACCAGGCTTAACGACTGCCATTTTAATTTTACTAGGTAATTTGTAAACACCAGCAACCTGCTTGGACTAGGTAGCTGACATAATTTTTTATTTTACTGTGTTTTTATGTACTGATTGAATACGCAGGTCGTAAAAAAACAAGGGGTTGGAGGTGGGCCAGTGATAGCTCCTTTGACCTTAATCTTTTTCAAAAGCATTGATGCGCGCGCGTCCATCAATCATACTGGCAAAAAGAGACCCAGGTGCTCTCAAGCGAATCCAAGAGTGAAAACCTATGACGCAACTCGACGGTTTAATGAAGAATGGTACTCGTTTTGGAACATATTGCCAAAAGTGGTCGAACAAACGTTGTTGGTTGTGACCTTGGCTATCCACTCCTAGCAGGTTGCTGGTGTTTTAAAAATGACCCCGTATAAATCTGAAAAGTTTGTTTGTTTGGTTGAAAGCGCTAATCTCAGGAACTAATAACTTGTATTTTATTTTTTGTGTTGGATATTCCATTTATAGAGGAAGGCTATAGGTTCTTCATCATCACGCTACTACCCAGGAGAGCGGAGAATTAATTATTATTTTAACAAATCGGATTTTTTTTTAAATATTCCTGCTCCTACGGATGTTACAAAGTCACGTCACTGCTCCGTCCACGTTGGGCATTTGGGCAATTTGTGGAAACATCTCCTCAGAACAGTCCGATCACTGGTGGCTGTCTAGTGTAGTCTCTTGTCGAATTCACCCGTGAAGACTCTGACCGTCCTTCCAAAAGGGTTTTACCGCTTTGATTATGGCGTACTAGACTGCCCAAATCCTTGCTCTACTCCTCTAAGACTATCCGGTGGAACTGGGTTTGCCTCGGAGCCACCGGCTTGTGCTCTAATCGATGATTTATAGCTGCGGGTTGAAACCGTTTTTGTACAAACTACTGAAAAAGAAATAAAAAGAAAAGTAAGTGCATATTGTTGAAAAACAAATTGAAAACTAAATCTGTTTGTTTGTATTCTTGGGATACAATAAAGTATTACTTACTTAACTTAATTACATTATCAACAATCCAAAACTCTTTCTGATATTTTTTCCTTGTATATTTCTTGTATTGTGTTAAATAAATATTTGATTTAAAAACTTCTTATTCAAATTTCATATCTAGTTAAAACTTTACACATAGTTACCTTTCAAATTTAAATAAAAATCTAAAATTAAAAAGAATGTTATAGGAGTATCTATGCATTCGTTATCCGCATAATCCGCATCCGTTTGACTCGAATGCCTAGGGCTGTACCAATTAGAGGCATCCGCTTGAACCGCCTATTGTAAAACTCAGCGCGTAGCAGCCCTAGGAAGAAAAATTTTTAGTGTATATACTTTGATTTAATTTATGTAAGTACTAAGCCTAGAAAGAAGATTTGTGAATGAGCTTGTTCGTTTTATCATAACAGCATGAACATTCTTGCTTCTCGCTTGCGGTCTAAATTAATCGTCTTGAAGGGACTCTGAAGGCAACTGGAACGGGAAGAATGTAAAAGTTAGAACATAAAAAAGTTCCCAGGTTTCTAGCCGGTTTTTCTCAGGTGGATCGCATTCAGAAACAGTTTTAACGTTAGTAGTAATAAATTTATCTCTAGTTGTAGTGTAATGACATTTTGTAAGCGCCAATGAAATGGTCTATGCAAAATTCCATTGAAAGGTGTGTTCTGTAAACGATCACTGAGTTACGCAACTTTCACTATGACTGGTCTTCGGAAGGCACGTTAAGCCGTTTGTCCAGGTTGCTAGTAACATGGCAGTCGTTAATTCAAGTTGAAGGCATTATGGGCGGCTTGTAAAATTTCAACAGCACGTAACCAACAACCTTCGTATGTCTATTTCAACACGGGCGCACCACCTATTACGTGGGACAGGAATACACATGGTGAAATGTGGGCATATAATATGCCTCTGCCACCCCTTCGGGAAAAAGGCGTGATTGATAAATAAATAAATAAAAATACTATTTTACGCAGTCAGCGGTTTATTTCCAGGCGTCCTGCAAATAGTCTTTAATGGTGTAATAGCCTTTTTTATAGTGACCATTAGCAACAAATTTTATGCTAGACGTATGTCAGTAGGTACGTTCTTTGAAGAACCTATATTTTTTTAAATTTAAAAATGAATACAAGTGTTTGTGTAAAGGCAGGCCTAGTGTAAAATATGAAAAAAGAATACATTTTTACTTTTAAAAAATAGTGTATGGGAATATTTTACGAATGCGCCTCGTAGATGAGAGGTTGAGCACTAGTGTTGGGATGATATCGATATTTTACACAGACATAGGCATATTGTCACGCCTTAATCCCCGAAGGGGTAGGCAGAGGCATACTATACGCCCACATTTCACCGTATGCACTTTTGTCCCACGTAACGGGTGGTGAGCCCATTGTCGTGATCGATATTTTCAGTTATTTTTTTCTTTGCTGTACTATCTATCAACGAAGTCAGCCAGACGTCCAGCACCATGTAGCAAAGAACTATCGCAGTATTTCTATAGTAAGAATTCTGCATTGCGCTAATAAAGTTCTCGCACTAAAGAATGATATAATGCAACAGCCCAATATCAAACGGTGGATCGCGGCACGCCAGTTTTGTTCACCGTGCATAGTCGGAGGATCGTCTCTTAGTGTCGAAGAAATATATATCTGCGCCCGTTTTTCCTATCTCCCAATTTTCCCAATTGCATCTAAGCTCTACTTGGATTGGAAGCCTGGGGTATACTATTATAAGGAGTAGCTATCGTAGAACTTTTAAAGTTTGGCATTGGTCGGAGTAGATGCCATCTGAACTTCCAACTCTGTAAAGGCACCGGTATTGACACGTCGGCTATTAGTTACCAGGTGCACCGCTAACAGGTGAAATCATTTGAACCCCGGAGACCTTGGTAAACCCCTTACACCCAAACGCTGAAAAGCGATTCCACTTAATTTTTAACCTTTTCATCTTTTGATTCTGAAGAACAGTTTCAGTTCCACTTTAATCTTTTGATTCTAAAGAACAGTTGCGTGGCTGACTCTATAATTCCGCAAATAGAATACTAAACAATCCTGTATCCCCAACGGTGTAGTCACAGAGGACCAATCGCCAAGCTTCACGATCCAGGCATATTTCTTTTGCTTCCTGCAGATTCATTAATCGTGGCTACTCCATCACGACTAATTAATCTGCCGTAATAACTACGCCGTAAGGATACAATGTGAAGAAGTTTTTAAGATTTTAACAATTCGCTCTTTTCTTTCCCACGAGAATAGTAGATTATGGTACGTTGGTGTGTGTTGGTGTGTAAAGTTGGTGATAATCAACAATACACACGTGTATCATATGACGTTTTTCAATACACTTATGAATAATATAATACTAAATAAAACAAATAGATACTTTACCTTGGACTTTTCAGGTAGTAAATTTTCTGTAAGGGCTTCACATCTTATATCGGGCGGCGGTGTAGGTACTACATAAATCGTTTTCTTCATAACTAGAACTAAAACTAAACTTTTTGGTAGTGGTACTGGCGGAAAAACAATTATTTAGATTTTTTATGCGCGCACATTGACCACATAGTATAGAGTGAGGTTTCTTTTTTTTTTGTTAAAGTTTTTGAATAAAGTTTTAAACAAAGAGACAGCAA
This sequence comes from Thumatha senex, assembly GCA_948477245.1. NCBI lineage: Eukaryota > Metazoa > Arthropoda > Insecta > Lepidoptera > Erebidae > Thumatha > Thumatha senex. Next base: position 12,335,544 of record OX419753.1, read on the forward strand.
AAGTTATATTTGAGTGAGAGTTTTGTTTATTATACACGTACAAGATGAAATTTTAAATAGGAAGTTGTATAAAATGAGCAAGCAATAGGTATATTATTTTTTTTTCTATTGTTAAGAATATTGTATCTCAATGCATTAAAAAAATATATTATTCCACTACTGATATAATAACAATCAAAAAACCACAGTTTGATAATAGGTATCATTATGTGCCTAATTGCGATTAGATAAGAGCCATATTATGAGTAAGTGTATTGAAAAATTCTTTTCCAGTCCACATTATGTTTTTGTGCACTGAAATTATTCTTACCGGCTTTGATATTCTACTACGCGAGTAAATTTATTAAGACGTGATCAAAATAAAAAATGGTAACGAATTTATCGATATTTTAAAGTCGATGTCCCATCCCTACGCTGTAATATGAAGCGAATACCGAAACTTTGAATATTTTGTATATTTTCCGGCAAAAAGCTTTTCATTCTATTAGTTTTAGCTGTGAAATAACTCATCTTTCCTATAGTTAAATACTAGTTATGCTTCCCGGTGCTATTTGGTTACTTAGTGCTGAAATTTTATAGGTTCTATATAGAACACTAGCAAAGTTGGAGATGGGAAAATATAGTCATTGATATTATATGATAAGTGAGAAAACCAAAGGACACCATTCCTTACCAGACACCGGGCGTCTACAAAGTGAACTGCAGCTGCAGAACGTGTGAAAGAGCACATAGCAGCGGTCAAAAACCTCCGAACGGAGAAATCTGCGATCGCGGAGCATCTGTTGCTATCGGGTTCAAATCACATGGTGGAGTTACATGCACCAGAAGTTGTGGAAGAAAGTGCAGTATGGCGCGGCCCTAATGACTGTTTGTGAATAAGATATGGGTACCTGACGAACGTACAAGATGATGACGCCCGCCGCTTTCGCCAGTCTACTCATGACCACGGCTATTGCAATATAGCCAAAACGTCGGGGGGAGAAAAAGTTAAAATATTACGCGAAAAAGACCCGAATAACATAAAATGCATTGATAATTATTCTTTACAGTTGAATTTGTGATTGTGACGAAGAGGGATCAAGAACTATATCGACAGTAACAATCCTGCATTGAGATATTTGAGTTCTCTACTTTAGGTATGGATATCCTTACGAATGTTATGCTGGACTCAAACCTTCAAAAACGCCAGGCACCCCGAGACAAGAGTAACTACTCAGAAACATATCTTGGAGTTTTCGACCGACTTTGACTACCACCGCGGACTTCCCTGAGGAGTGCGTAAATCTCCCACGTCACGCCGAGGCCTTACGAAGGCTTGGCACCGCTTTTTCAACTTCAAATTAATTTATTTGCTTTGCTAATTCATATCGAAATAGATGAAATATAATTGATTAGCTTCATAATATGACTACCGTCAAAAGACCTGTGGTATTTTCCTTATTATATAAGATGTAGACCTAATTGCCTCCCAGGTCTCCCGCTTTGCAATGGAGCGAAGAGGCATTACGTTCTTCTTCCAACTCTGGTCATACTCTTAAAATGACGGTTAATATATGGTGGAGAATTTCAACTTGATTCGATACGGTTCGGGTAGTTCAGGTGGCTAAAACATTGCCCTGGTTAGGCAAAGGTCACGGGTTCAATCCCCGTCTCGAATCGATTTGTCTTTTTACACTTTATTAAAAATTTATGATAAATTTAGTCTTGGTCAATGCTGTGGATCATGATTTACTGGAGTCTGAGAATTCCTATTAAACTTAACTATCTTCAGTAGAGAGGACAGATCGCTAGGCATCACGTTTCATGCATACTTCTTTCGCTTCCTGTACATTCGTTAATCGCTTCATACATGCACGTCTGGGTATCCGAGTACTTTTGACTTTTACGTTTATGATCAATCCGCTCACGTGGTAATTCCTATTAGTATTGTATATATGTACATTAGGCAGACTGCATCGGTGGCGCAGTGGTAGTGTATGCGACTGGCGCGACTCGGGTCCAGGGTTTGATTCCCGGGTCGGAAAAAATATTTGTGTGATCCCCAATTGTTTGTTTCGGAGTTTAAGAGTCTATGTATAATATGTATGTATTTAAAAATATATAAGTATGTTTATCAGTCGTCTAGATCCCTTATATTATCTTACTTTGGGCTAGACGGCGATGTGTAAAAAAAAATCCCACTATAATTAAGTATTAATTCCAGTACTGTGACTACTGTGGGTGGGATTAGTCCCAAAAATAAAGGATTTGACATCCAGAACCAAAAGCTTAATGTGCTTTTCGGATTCAATATATATGTATACACAATATTATATATGAATATACACTGTATAAGACATGAGGTTAAAGCAGCCTTTAGTAGAGAAAGGACAAGTCACTCAAACAGCATTACGGGACACCTGAGCCGGGCGAGTAGCACTTTACTAACGCCGGTCAAGTCGAGCTGTCAGGTTAAACTATAGTTAAATAAATATCCATCACGCCTTATCCCCGAAGGGGTGGCAGAGGCATATTATATGCCCACGCCACCCGCAGGTGGTGAGCCCATTGCCGTGTTGAAATAGACAGACGCAAGTTGTGGCTACCTGCTGCTGAAGTTTTCAAGCCGCCCATAAGGCCTTCAACCAGGCATAACGACTGCCATTTTACTGGCAACCGGGACCAACGGCTTAACGTGCCTTCCGAAGCCTATAGTTTAGGCGCTGATTATTGTAGTTTTTAAGCTTGTGTTTAGTAAATGTTACTTTCGCGGTGTATAATCTTACTTTATAGTATACTATTCGGGAATTCACGCGAAATAATATTTTTATACGTGACTTTTCTAACGCATTGCAGCTCCCGTAGTCGCGTTCAATTTCGTGCAGTATATATTTCAAACAAACAAACAATTTAGTTTGTTTTTTTTTTTATATAATAACGAATCACTCTACATTTACATTTACTGCCAGATTCGCAAAGGAACGAGTAGTGTAAGTAAGAATCTGGCAAGAAAGTCAATCTTTTCCTCTCGCCAATAATTAATTATATAATGAATGCGAAAATAACTCTATCTTTCTGTCTGTCCATTACACTTTGACGCCTAAACTTCTTGAAATTTGGTACACTGTAAAGAGCGCGAGGACTTAGGCTACTTTTGATCTCCGGGAACTAGTTTTTGTAGGAAACGGAAAGTCGCGGGCATCGACTGGTAAATAAATATTTATAGAGTTGTTAACCGATAGATGTTTAAAAGTCTGAGCTGTTAAAAGGCCTTTATTGAACGCTCGTTTTAACATGGCACGGTGCAACCTACCCCCAGAAATGACGCTACGCGACCATAATGGAAAAACTTAGACGAAGTTTTTTGCGACTATATTTATTTAGACCATTAATTAAACATAAAGAGCCATTCAGGAAATACACACTTAAATGGACACTCTCATAAATTAATAAATAAATATTGTGGAACATTTTTTTATACAGCTCCGTCTAGCACAAAGTATGCTAATATAAGCTTTTGTTATGGGATCTTGATGAATGATAAACATACTTATATATTTCTAAATACATACATATTATACATAGGAAACACTCAAACTCCGAAACAAACAATTGGGGATCACACAAATATTTCGAGTCGCGGCAGTCACGTACACTACCACTGCGCCACCGAGGCAGTCAAATCTAATGACTCACTTCTACATAGCGAAGGTGTTTTTTAAGAAGCTGCTATCAATCAACGCACCGCTTGGCATAGGCAGGGTGTTCACCCTCACACTTTGCGTCCAGAACGCTTGCATACAGTAAGGTCCGAAACGGGCTTCCTTCCGCATATACTTAGATTGTGGAATGAACTCTCTGCCTGGGTTTTCCCGAACGTCTACTGTATGGGGTTTTTCAAAAGGGGTATTAGTAGATTTTTACAGAGTCGTAGTTCGACGAGGGCCGCATCTCTGGTGTTGCATACGTGGGTTTGTGGGTTCCCTTTCCATCAGGTGGGCCGTATGCTTGTCTGCGACCTCAGTTTAACAAAGAAAGATGCAACACAACACAAAAACATACATTCAAGTGGCAAACAAGCATGATAAGGCCCCAATTCTGATATTTAAGGTTAGCACAAGTTACTCTAAAAATGAATGTTAGGCCAAGATTATTAGGGCTGATTAACGGATGAGGCAATAACGCAGACAGTTGCGAGGTCAGTCGGCACTCGCTCAAAATTAAAAACCAAACAAAAGTTACCCCTAGCAGTTTATAAAAGTGGACCCTAGGCTCCAAGTTTATTTGGAAACAACTGGGAAAACACTTAAGATGGCGAAAAGATGTAGACACTTAAAATTGGTAATTTAAACTTTCATGATCACTGCTGTGGAGATGCGATCACTTCGAAAATTTTGTTACGTAACCTTGGTCGATCGAATACGTAACGAAGTAGTAGGTACGCAATATGGCAGGTTTGTATGAAAGTGTCAGCTTTAAGCTGGAAAGGACGTGCTCCGTTGGTTTAGGCACATCCAACGAATGAATGAGGAACGATTGACGAACCATTTAAATTAATCTAGAAGGAGTTAGAGTAGGCCGAGACTTACATATGAAGACCAATTGAGCAGATTGCTCAACAACGGAAAAGTACTCGGAGTAGACGTGCATGTATGAAGCGATTAATAAATCTACAGGAAGAAAAAAAAAGAAGTATGCATGGATCACGATGACAGGCGATCTGTCCTCTCTGACTACCCCGTCAGGGATACAGCGAGAAGATAGTTAAGTTATGATCACTAATAAAATAACTTGTATTTGTTGTGTTTCACTAGTTGTATTATGACCCACGTGATAGGTGTGTTAAAACGGTATCACACGGTACGTGTAGAGGATGCTGGAAATACCAACAAAGATTATTTATTTAATATTCCGATTCCAGCCGATCGCTTAATCTTGACCTGTAATTCTTTTATGTAACACCTAAAGTTGTCCATAAAATCAAAAACTATTTTAAACTTCAATGGTTTTTGGTCCTTCGAGCCGGATAATCTACATAGGGAACACCTAATAAGTACATTAAAAAGTTTTATTAACACCCAAATTACAACTTTCTAGTACTCACTCTATATTTAACTTAAAAATCAGGCTTCTTATAAAAATATTTAACCCCTTTTACACAAGCGTAAGCCAGTACTTACTCTTCATAAAGGAACTATTTAAACCCAAGTCTACATGTGTCTAAAAGTCAAAACAGATACTTTTTTGTTACCTGTGTGTTAATGGCCTAATTTGGCACGTTCGTATGCGTCGTCACGCTGAAAGAGCACTGACACATCTGCGGCAAGTATGCGATTAAAGTTATATCACATCACATATTATATTGTAGAGACATTTAGAAAATATCAGTGTCTGTAAAATCATAACGAGACAGCGTCAAAAAAACTTTTGAACTGGGAGCCGAGTCTACTATTTTCCAATAGAAAGCCGTTCCAAAACTAGGTAGTCTACTAAAACTATTATATATTTCACAATTACATTACTCAAGCTGCAGAATAGAGACGAAATAGCTGTTTTTCGCTTTCAAAATATTTAATATAGACTACCAAAAAAGCTAATTAAGAGCTATTTACAGGCGCTACACGTGTTAATAACATTCTATAGGCCGGCCGATAGAATGTTATTAACACGTGTAGCGCCAGTGAAACTTATTTATCGTAAGTGAAACTTCTTTATCGACGTATGAGAGAAATTTCACTTCTTACCTATGTACTCTGTTACACGCACGTATTTTTTTGTTAAGTGTCAACACAGTGTTTACGCACGCGTATTTTCCGTAGATGTGTCCTCACACTAAGATTGTGTGTTAGTGACGCGAGAAGCGGGTTTGATGGCTGAATCGATAAGTTTGAGTTAATCCAGTTCAGTGAGTACCAATTATTGGTTCAATTTGATATTATGCAAAGGCTCCCCTCCATGTCTTTCCATATTTGGTTGAAACTGAAGCTTATATTTTGGATCTAGAAGGTCGAAAGACTGGACTGAAGTGAAAGGCGCAGGACCGTGTGTTGTGGCGTGAATTGGGACAGGCCTACTCATGTCAAATATATAAAGCTGAAGAGTTGAAGCACTCGTGGTCCCGCGGTCTCAGTGTTCGGTAAACGATCACTGAGGTACGCAACTTTCACTATGGCTGGTCGTCGGATGGGTGACCACTTTGTGGCATTTACATTTGCGAGCGTTTCCGTGCTGCGGAAGGCACGTTAAGCCGTTAGTCCCGGTTGCCAGTAAAATGGCAGTCGTTAAGCCTGGTTGAAGGCCTTATGGGCGGCTTAAAAAATTTCAACAGCAGGTAGCCACAACCTGCGTCTGTCTATTTCAACACGGCAATGGGCTCACCACCTATTACGTGGGACAGGAATCCACACGGTGAAAAGTGGGCATATAATATGCCTCTGCCACTCCTTCGGGGATAAGGCGTGATGGATAATAATAATAATAATTATTATTATTATTATTTATTATTATTAAGAGTTTGTTTGTTCGTTTAATTGAACGCTCTAATCTTAGAAACCACTGGTTCCAATTGAAAGTTATTTTTGTATTAGACAACCCAAAACTTTTACACCACTGAAGTGGAAGACAAGCATTCAGCCTACCTGGGGGCCAAGTCTACTATTTCAAACGTGTCAGAAAAGAATCGTAATCATCACTCAATAGATACACACCGGTACAATTTTGACTTTTGTCCGTAGTTTACTATCACAATCGTACTCTAATAGACTTCTATCGGTCTTCCGATGAGTTCTAATAACACGTACCGCGCCAGTGGCCTCTAGTCAGTTGCATTTTTGATAGTCTAGTAAAAACAACGATTTTGGTTCTATTCTACGGCTTGTCAATAGTAGACTCGGCCTCCAGGGCTGCTATACACACTCGTGCACGCTGATATTTATCCAGAAAGGCCAAAACTTATTTATTTAGATTTATCTATTTTATTTAGGCATTTATCGAGAAAGATTTATGAACATGATACTATCCTGGAGAGCGGAACAGGTTTTTCTATACCACTGAGGTGACAGACAAGCATACGGCCCACCTGATGGAAAGAGGTCACCGTAGCCTATGGACGTTTGCGACACCATAGGTATCCAATCGCTCTGACGACCCTGTAAAAACCTTTTAAGACCCCTAATATTAATAAATCGGGCAAATTTTCAAACATTGTTGTAAAAGTAATAAGCGACGGGATGGGAGTTTATTTATTTATGGGCACGGCAATGGGCTCACCAGCTGTTACCTGGGACAAATAAGCATACGGTGAAATGTGGGCGTATAGTATGCTTTCTGCGTACCCCTTCGGGGATAAAGGCAAGACAATATGTATATATGTACGATACAGTCAGTCTTGAGATGAGTTTAGGGCATTTTTCCATGCTTCAGAAGGCGCCTTGAGTATGAATGTATTTATTTATTCTGAAACTTAACAGCCATTTTACATTTGTCATGGGTAAATTCACATGCTTACCCAACAATAAAGTTTCACGACGTGATAAATCTCTAAAATTCTATCAGTAAAATAATTACAAAATTCTTTGCAGTTCGTTGTAAAACTTTATACATATATTTGTGCATGAAGTGACAATATACATACCGAAGTTCAGTATACAGAAAACACTTGAGATTCACAGCATATAGGGACTTATTAATTTCTATCCGCAGTGTGGCCAGGCAGTAATATTTTACCTGTAATTCCTCTGAATATATTTTCAGAGTGGAAGAAGAAAAATTAGAAATTTGTCACTAACGAAGCTGCGGCGGTCAGTTAGTATATCAAATAAAAGGTACTCCCCCTCCACAAATAGTCTACGGCACGCTTAGATTGTACTATTCAATGAATGAAAACGCATTGCAATCAAATTGTAAGAACATGCAGTTTCAATAATGGCGGGATCATGAGCTGTGGTACGAATATGTTGCAGTTAGAATAGAATATATAGATATTTGAAGAATATCTAAATCTCATGGTAGTAAAACATGAAAGTAAACACACGGTTTTCCCAGAAAGGGTAGGCAGAGGATAAATGTAAACAATAGTCAATAATATATTTTGTGGGAATTCGTTCACATCGCGCCTATCCAACATTAAACCAATAAAGCTTGTATTCAGGGATCTGGACAACCAATAAACATATCTAAATTTCTAAATAAGTACCCCTTATACATAAAAACATCAAAACTCCGAAATAAACAATAGCGGATCACACAAAAAATATTTGTTCCAACGCGAGATTCGAACCCGATTTGATTGAATGCTCAAATGTGTCAAACACGTAATAACTGAACGACTACCGTGTATGTAGTCAGCGGCTTAAGGTGACTTCTGGAAAAATGCCCCAAACCCATCTCAAGACTGACTGTATCGTAAGACGCTTGAAATACAGTCTTTTTTTTATTAGTTTACAAAACTGGACAATACGAGTACAAAGCTTCAAAAACTTAAAATATACAAATATACAAAAGAAAACGCTAGATGTGAACACTGCATGTAACTGCGACAATCCAGAAGAAAGTACGATATGAACAAATTAAATTGGCTAAATACCAATAAGAAGCGCTCGTGGCGCCGCTGACTCGGTGTTCTGTAAACGATTACTGCGTTAAGCAATATTCGCTATATGTGGTCCTTGGATGGGTGATCGCTTTGTGGAATTAACTTTTGCGAGCGTTTACGTGCTTCGGAAAGCACGTTAAGTCGTTGGTCCCGGTTGCCAGTAAAATGGCAGTCGTTAAGCCTGGCTGAAGGCCTAATGGGCGGCTTGAAAACTTTCAACAGCACGTCGCCACAGCCTGCGCCTGTCCATTTCAACACGGCAATGGGCTCACCACATGTTACGTGGGACATAAATGTATACGGTTAAATGTGGGCGTACAGTATGCCTCTGCCTATCCCTTCGGGGATAAAGTCGTGACAATATGCCAATACCAACAAACAAATACCATTTTGCAGTATGTAATATCTTGGTGGCGCAGTGGTAGTTTGTGTTAGGTGCATGCGACTTTCATTGTTGAGGTCTTGGGTTCAAATTCCGATTGGAACAAATATTTGTGTGTTCTGCAAATCTTTGTTTTGTCCGTGTTAGAAATAAAAATAAAAAGTACACACAAACTTCTATTACCTAAGTATACTTTGATTTTTTTCGTGTGGAATTTCTCATGAATGCTATGCCTGGCTCTTACCGACTAAAACCACACGTTGCCTTTTTATCTGCCTATAGCCAGGAGACTTCGGAAGGATATCCTCAGGTTTACCGACAGATTTGGTTCGTTGCTGCGGCCTGGTTTCAAGGGGGTTGATTGGATAAAGATTCCCGTGGGTCGCATACAACCAGCATTGTTACAATTCTTTTCTTATTTTCTTTATAGCACTAAGGTGGCAGCCTATGGACGTTTGCAACATCAGAGATGCGGCGCACTCGCGCTGCCGACCCTGTAAAAACCTAATAAGAAAATTCTAGACTTATTTTAATCATCCTTATTTTATACAACTATCAGCGACGGTACATTCATACAAATCCAGTGTTATTGCACGCTGAGTGGCAAGTAGTACTATTGGACGCAAATGCTAGATTTTACATGAGATGTTAGCACCATCACTGCACATTATAAAACAAAGTAATGCGCCGCGTCTGTCTCTCTGTTTGCGATAAGCTCAAAAACTACAGCACCGATTTTGTGCTGTTTTCACCAATGGATAGAGTGGTTCTCAAGGAATGTTTTAGTATATAATTTCTAAAGTTTATATATATATTGGTTAAAATATAACGATATTTGTTGAAGATGTCGAAAAAAAACATACCGTCTAAGAGCTTTCAACGAATCTCAAAGATATAACAGAATAATGTATAGTGGAATTGTGTTAAGATAGTAGAAGTGTAAGTCTACAGAAAATTCCGCGATGGCAATTATGTCTATCTATTAAGGATAACACACTATCTTACTTACTTACTTACTTACTGGAAAAAACGGGTACCAAAAACTTCACTACGCGGGTGAAGCTGCGTTTATCAGCTAGTAATATATATTTTTACTAGCTGACCCGCCCGGCTTTGCCCGTGATATACTCTAAACACCGTGGCACCCATTTAATCCCTTTGTTTATAAATTTCACATTAATTTTCCATATTCGTTGATTACGTCTCCGCTCTCCAGTACGCCCGCACGGGCCGGTCGAATTATGGTTTTCTTTGCGCATTATTTTGATTTTGCCATAACACGTAAGATATTCATTTAATTTGCAAGGTGTAAAGAGACAAAATAATCTTCATGAAATTTTGAAGCTAACTAACGTAGTAAAGATGATAAGGATTAATAGCATATTTGTGTAAATGGCCTTCAAATTACTGCTTTATAATTACTGGTTTTTTAAAGTATTAAAATGGCTATAGTATAATTTTCTTAAGAAATAGACATATATCGTCGCGGACTTTTTTGTAGACCTACATTAGATACACAATTGCAAATTATTTTGTTATAAAATTTTAATAAAATGAAAAAGACAATTCGATTCGAGACGAGGATTGAACCCTTTGAATTATTTTGTTATATCTCAAAGGGTTTAGCCAGCGTTTTCGTTGAAAGCTCCCAGGCGGCTTATTTTTTCCGACTCCTCAAAATAATTTAGTTAATGTAAACAAAAACTTAATAAATTATACAAAAAAACTTATCTTATGAATCACTCTTAACTATTTAAAAAAAACGCATCGTAATTCGTTGCGTAGTTTTAAAGATCTAAGCATACATAGGGACAGACAGCGAAAAGTGACTTTGTTTTATAATATGAAGTGTCAGATGACTGTAGATATATCTACACTCATATTACAAAAATTACAAAGCTAAAGAGTTTGTTTATTTCGCGCGCAAACCTCAGGTTAGAATTGAAAATTATTTTGGTGTTTTATAGCCCATTTATGGAGGAAGGCTTTGATTGTTTATTGGTTGTCTAGATTTTATAGCACATGTTTATATTAGCGCTCGTAGCCCCACTTACTCAGTAATCTGTAAACGATCACTGCGTTAAGCAGCTTTTGCTTAGGCTGGTCACGGATGGGTGACAGCTTTGTAGCATTAACGTTTATGTCCCGGTTGCCAGTAACATGGCCAAATTGAACGCCTTGTGGACGAACGAACTTGCCTATCCTATTCAACATGGCAATGAGCTTGATTTACTAAATAGATAACTGAATAGGCTATTGCCAAAGTGGGACAAAAATACATGTGAAAGAAAGAAAGAAGAAAGAAATAAGCGTTATTTAATACAAATTACAATCAGAAAGTTACAAATAATTTTATCATTATCACGTATGAATAAGGCCACAGCTTAGTGTGCACAGGTACACACTAGGCGCTGGTTTTCAGCTGCCACCCAGAGATGTGGCACATGTTGACTTAAACTTTAATATTTTTTTACGTAAGCGATAAAAAAACAAAAAAAATATGAGATAACCAAAACATAGTGAAATGCATGTGGTGAAATGTGGGCATATGTTATAACTCTGCTTACCCCTTCGAGGCTACACTGAATATATGTATGTATATATTAGCTAGCAACGAAATGTTTCTCAAAATAAATAATATCGGTAAGCGGTATTGTCAACTCTAGACAGATCCTAAGACGCAATAATTTGGGATTAAAATATGCATTTCTAGGTAAAACTTATATTTATTTTCAAATCTAGTGCTTAAGTGTAGATTCGTATGTATTAGGTTTTAGGCTGTTTGCACTTTAAGGCTAACATTGAATATTACTGGGTAACCAATTTTCATATTTGTGTATTTCCAGTTGCTTTCAAACTCTGCCTGAATCCTAGATGCAGTACTGGGTCTATTTTTATTTGGTTACTTGTAGAGTTCCCGTATGGTGAAGTTTTCCCGTTGCCGTTTTCCACAGGAACTTGCTTGCGGAAAAAAAATAATCTATGTCTTGTTCTGATCTGTAAGCTATATTATTGTAAAGTTTCATGAAATGTGTAGTAGTTTTTGCGTAAAAGAGTAACAAATCAGGTCAGATACAGAAAATTGTCGTGATAGGGGACATAAATATTAATATTCTTAAATATAATCGAATAGTACAACGGTTAATGGATATAGTTAATAATCACAACCTCGTTTTTTATATAACTGATCCCACGAGAGAACGTTCATGTCTTGATCATATAATAGGTAGCAAAACATTAAAGGCTCGTGGAGAGATTTTAAAATTAGGTCTTTCCGATCATGATACAGCGCAAATGCTGAACATACCGGTCAGAATGGTAATTAAACGACCTTCTCGATTGTATGTCAGAAGGAGGGACTATGATCCCTATAATGTATCAAAATTTATTGAGTGCATGAATAGTTTAAGCTTTATCGAAATCTACTCGGATCAAAATATAAATAGGGCATTTGATAACTTTCATGATGACTTAATGCTGTATTACGACTTATGTTTCCCTACCCTTAGACATAAAATTGATTTTAAGAAACGGAGTCTAAAGTGGATATCGAAGGGCATTCGACGTAGCTGCAATACAAAAAGAGTTTTACGCTTTAGATACTACAAAACTAAATCAATAGAAAATAAAATAAAGTACAAGACATATTCAAACCTGTTAAAGCGATGTATGTATCAATCGCAAAAGTTAATTAGTCAAAAATTCATATCGCAAGCTCAAAATAAGTGTAAAGCAGCTTGGAGCGTAATAAAGGACGATACCAACACAAACACGATAGATTTTATTGATGAGATCATGTTCGAAGACCAAACTATCGTCGAACCAGACCAAATAGCACATCACTTTAATAATTATTTTATAGATATGACAAAGGCGTCTAAAAGTACTCGAAATACAAATACGGTTTCCATACAAAATAGTCTCTTCTTGGAGCCGTTCTGTGTTCTAGGGGTGCTTAAAATCATTCGGGAGCTAAAAAATAGCAACTCGGTAGGCTACGATGGAATCGCCACGGCGATTTTAAAAAAATCTGCTCATGTAATCGCCCCCATTATAACCTACCTCATAAATTTGTCCTTCGAGATGGGTGCATTCCCGGAGCGCTTAAAGAGGTCTCTAGTGAAGCCTCTTTACAAGAGGGGTGAAAAAAACGACATGGCAAACTATAGACCAATTACGCTGATTCCTGTATTATCGAAAATATTCGAAAAAGCTATGCATATTAGACTAACTCAGTTTTTAGAAAAATATAAAGTAATCAAACCGGAACAATACGGATTTCAAAAGGGTAAGTCCACTACATTGGCGGCTTTCAAGCTAGTGCATAAGATAACTTCATACGTTGACAAAAAAGTTCCAACTTTAGCAATTTTTTTTGACATGTCGAAAGCTTTTGATTTTGTTTCACACACTCTTTTATTACAAAAGCTGAATAATTATGGAATTCGGGGTCATGCGTTTTCTTGGCTAAAATCGTACCTGACAGACAGACAACAGTGCGTAGAAATAAGTTGTGTGGATAACAATTTAAATAAAACCCAGAGCAGGTCACCATATGCAATAAATAGATATGGAGTGCCGCAAGGGAGCGTGCTTGGGCCACTTTTATTCTTATTATATATAAATGATCTTCCAGACATTACAAACTACGAATGTATTTTATTTGCAGATGACATCTCAATAATTTTGACATGTAATGATTTAACGACTTACGACGATGACATAAATAAAACAATCTTATCTATAATACAATGGCTAGATTTTAACAATCTTAATGTAAATTTGACTAAAACCAACTTTGTAGAATTTCAGACCAGACAGTCAAAAAAAGTTAATAGGCGCATTGCTTACGATAACATAGAAATTAAAGAAACAAACACTATAAAATTCCTAGGCATAACAATAGACAAACACATTGATTGGAAACCTCACATTGACATACTATGTACCAAAATTCATAAATTTGTATATGCTCTCAGTAGACTAAGACGCACATCATCGTTATCAACTGCCCTTTTAGCTTACCATGGCTATGTAGGCTCGGTTTTACGTTATGGACTGGTTCTATGGGGCAACTCTACGGAAGTGAGCAGAGTCTTTCTATCGCAGAAACGATGTATTAGGGCCATAGCTGGAATACCACCTGATGAGTCTTGTAAACCCTTCTTTATAAAATATGAAATACTAACTTTAGCTTCGATGTATATTTACGAAACAAGTGTATTTGTAAAAAAAAATCAGCACATGTTCATTTCAGCGAAAGATGCATTTCCTCGAAATACAAGAAATTCTAGCAGGCTCGTACTTGAATTCATACCTAGGACGACTATGTTTCAAAGGAATTGTTATGCAATGTGTATAAAAATCTACAATAAGTTACCAAAGATATTACAGAAGTTACCATTGTTTAAATTTTGTAAAGAGCTCAAAAAATGGTTGTTAATTAGAAATTTCTATAATGTACAAGAAATGTTGGAATAGTTTTCATAGAGTAGGTACCTAATGCTTTGTATAATATTACGTATTATGTGAGTTGCATGACATAACCTGAATTTAAATAAGATAAAAAAACTAATGAATTCTTAGCCAAATTTGTAATAAACTATAGGTATTACTGAATGATATTTCATATTCATATGAAATGATAATTCACATACCTCTTGGAGGTAGAATAGAAGGACTACTATTAATATGTAATTAACACCTTAATGTACTCTATTTCAAGTGAATAAATTTCAAATTTCAAATTTCAAAATTTCAAATTTCAAATTTCAAATTTCAAACAGATTGCCTTGTGCGTTAAGGCCGCCAATTGTATTATCGATAAATATTTAATTGTAATCCAATCCTGTTATTATATAGTTCTGGTGTACACAAATGTCCCACATTTCACCGTATGCTTTTTTATCCCAAGTAACAGGTGGTGAGCCTATTGCCGTATTGAAATGGACAGGTGCACCTTGTGACGACCGGCTGTTAATTTTTTTCACGCCGCCCATAAGGCCTTCAACTGAGCTTAACGACTGCCATGTTGCTGGCAACCGGGACTAACGGCTTAACTACTACTACTCTACCAGACTCACCTGCAAGTGGTGCACCAGCTGACTAACAGACAAGCTCATAGCGAAAAGAGAGGAACACACCAAACAAACCCCTGTACAACTCCTCTGACCAGCGTGAAACGGTAAGGGCAAAAACACCCTTCTGATATATTTGAGGGAACTACCATAGGCTGATTTGATTGCCTGACTAAGATACTCGAGGGTAAGAGTAATGTAATGTTTGGGGTCTTTTCAACTCCATTTTTTTAAGTTTTCTTATTATTTGTACTGATAAACCAAAATTGACAATTCTCCCCATACATACATAGTTATATACCCCATACATACCTTTGAGTTGTATGGGCGCTTATACAATTTGGAGGTCTAGCTTAATTGGCAAGTTAAATCTTTTGGTTACACCACTACCAGACTGACTGACGCTCAAATCTGTTTTGTATTGTTAAAGAATACGTTAAAGAACTATTAGTGTTATAAATATGAACCGGTATCAGATTCCTTGTCAAAATTAACGCTACGATAGGTTAGGTAGCGTTAATTTTGACCTACCTATAAAGTATTATATTTTATTATCTGTGCTCTATATTTTATTAAGGTACTGCTGTTCTGGCTCAAACTTTCTCAGAATACAGAGTTTATACTATTTATTTTGAGGTTACTTTGACTTATCTGTAAAAATCACCAGAATCGTTTTGCTCTGCTCGGTAACTTCTTTTGTTGTTTATAATTTACAGTATTTATAGAATTAATTAAAGCGTCACCTAGTGTTTGTACCAAGAACTTCATCACATTTTAGACCTTATAAGTACAACAAAAACTTACCAGATGGCAGTGAATGACAATCATCAGTAAATTTACAACACACTCAGATATAATAAAACGTATTAAAAAAAATTTCAATTATTTATATAGTTTTAAAAAAGTGATTAGTAATCTGTTCTGTCTAATATAAATATTATCTTATCAAACACGACACATGGCCTAAAAAACTTGGTTTTTAAACATTGAACTATATTACTATCTATTAGGGGAGGAGGGGGCATAACGGGGATGCGAGGCACGACGGGGCCACCCACACATACAAATAACTACGCACTTTAGCCGTGTGTTATTTTCACCAATAAGAGGGCACTTCACATCGGCCTTCAGTGCGGTAGTCATCGGTGACTAGATTGCATGCATTTCTTTTTGACGACCAACTCTTTTTTCCGACGACATTTCATGTAATTTTGAGTGGTGACCAAAACGCGTCTAAAAAGGTAAGTGTTTAGATTGCTACTTTAGTTTTTTTATGTGTTTTACTACTACAACTTTTGATATGTTTTGAGCAAAATCACTCTGACATTAATTTCATTTTTTGGTTCGTTATTTAAAATTCTGTTAGACATGGGGCATAACGGGGACTTGGGTATGGGGCACAATGGGGTACCCCGCCGTGCCCCGTGCCCATTATGTCCTGAATGCTCTGTTCATTCGATATTATTACAATAATATTAGTTATTTTGTTTTAGGTATATAAAATAGTACGAACTAACAAAAAGAGAAGTTATAGAGGAAATTGGTCTGTAGAAAGTATGAAATACGCAACTGATGCAGTTTTACGAAGAAGCGTTTAAATCTGAATGATCCCCGGTTGAAAAGAAACTCAAAAGAACAGAAGCCCCAAAAAGCTCGCTGTGATGGAGAAAATGTTAAGGAGAACGTCTCATGCATCTACTGTGCTGACTCAAAAAACACTTATTCGAAGTCTTCGGAGGGTTGGGTGGCCTGCCAGTTATGTGGACAGTGGGCCCATACAGCCTGTGCAGGAGTTGATGACGCTGATTTAGAAGAAATCCACATCTGCTTATTTTGTGACAGATAAAATAATATACCCCGTACTGCCCCGCAATGGGTACCCCATACTGCCCCTACTCCGGGGCACGATGGAGTTTTCATAAAGTTTTAGTAAAATAAAAAAATAAAATATTATTTGATTTCTTAATTCACAAAATTAGGTGTCAAATTATAATTTAATAAGTAACCAAAGATTTGTCATTTGTTTTTATTAAAAGTATGTTATGTTTTTTTTTTTATTGTTAATTTCCCTTAACGTCCCCGTTATCCTCACTCCTCCTCCCCTACTACTAATACCTCAATGTTTTTAAACCACCATACGGGCCGAATCTACTATTGACAAGCCGTAGAATAGAATCAGAACGCTGTTTAGCTGTCAAAATGTTAGTAGACTTTCAAAAATGCAACCGACTAGCGGCCATTGGCGCGGTAGTGTAGTGTTAGTAGAATTCTATCGGCTGACCGATAGAAGTCTATTGGAGTACGGTTGCAATAGTGGACTACGAAAAACTGTCAAAATTGTACCGGTGGCTTTCTATCGAGCGACAATTTCGACACGATTGAAATAGTAGACTCGGTCCCCATAAGCACTCACAACTAGTCAATGGTACGCATAGTTACATATCCCTTGATCCAAAGAAATTTTTCCATTTGTCAAGTCAATGTCTCAATGAGTGGCAAGCGAACTGTGTAACTTGTACTGTAAGTAAACACGGGTAGCAAGTTCGACGCCCGAACTAAACACACTCATGACTACACAAATCACGCTTGACTTGTAAATGATAATGTTTGTACAAATAAGTAATGTGAGTCGAAATTCATAGAGGCAGTGAGTTCCGGTTGCTTAAAACAAAGATAGAAGCACGGCAAACCATTTTAGAAGTAGGTACCTTACGATTGAATCTTTTGATGGGTGTTATAATTTTGTTAAATTATGGGTGATTTTTACCATTTTTGACATGTGCGTTAAGATTATAGTTGCACTACTTCTAGTAACTAAAATATATATACCCGTATAATATACTTACAAATATATAACTTAAAAAAACTAACTTAACTATCTTCACGCTGTATTCCTGACGGGGTAGTCTGAGAGGACAGATCGCCGGGCTTCGCGATCCATGCATACTTATTTCCCGTCCTGCAGATTCATTTAATCGCTTCATACACGCACGTCTGGGTATCCGAGTACTTTTGACTTTTCCGTTGTTGAGCAATAAGCTCACGTTGTCTTCATATGTAAGTCTCGGCCTACCCTGACTCCTTCTGCCCTCTACTTTCTACTTTAAATTTATATGTATAAATATGTGTACCAGTTGCTTAGATTAAATAGCACAGGCATATATTAACAAAATTTGGCCTAGATGGCGCTGTGTGAAATGTCCCACAGAATCCATTGTTTGTTTAATTTAACTATATCGTTCGTTCATTGGGACAACACACACAACCCCATCTGATTCCAAACTATGACCTTGTACTATGGTAACCAGTTAACTGATAAACATACTTATATATTTCTAAATACATACATTATTACCTATAGATAAATAACACCCAGACATAGAATAAACCATCGTGCTCATCACACAAAGTTTTATCCTGGGTGGGAATCGCACCTACGACCTCTTGCGTACATTGCGTGGGTTGGATACACTCCCACCGCGCCATAGAGGCAGTCTTACATAGCACTCAGGAAGCTGGGGCTACGAACCTCAAACTTAGGTAAAATAAGCAGGCATCCCGCGGTAGTTTCCGTTCCAGAATTCCCTCGGTAACTGATTACCGAATTTATCCCCATAAATACGGGGATAATGTAGCCTAAGTTACTCCTTATAACATCAACTATCTGCTAGTGTAAGTTCTAATATAATCGATCCAGCCGTTTCAGAGATTAATCGGAACAAACAGACAGACAGAGACTTTTTTTAAATAGATTTTTATTTTTTATATACCACCGAGGTGGCAGACAAGCGTACGGCCGACCTGATGAAAAGTGGTTACCCCTATGGACGTTTGCAACACCAGAGATGCAGCACTCGCGCTGCCGACCCTTTATAAACCTTCTAAGACCCCTTTTGAAGAACCACATGCTGTAGACGTTCGGGAAAACCCAGGCAGGGAGCTCATTCCACAATCTAAGAAAAAAGGCTCTATCGGACCTAACCTTAAGTAGGTAGGTACCGTAACATCGTTTTTTTTTAACGTGTGGAAATCCCCTCGGATGTCATGCCGGTCTCGAACCGGCTAAAACCACACAGTCCCCTCCTAACTGTCTATTGCCGGACGCCCCGGGTAGCTCCTCGGAAAGATGTCCCAGAGCTCCCGGCAGACTTTGGCTACCACCGCGGCCTCGCCTGGGGTTCGGGTACTATCCCGCTTCTTGGGGCATGAGGCGTGCGTGACATTTTCACGTCTTGCCGACGTCTGTGTCTGCGGCCTGCTTCTGTAAGGACGGCGAGACCGTAACATCTTAATCTTTATAATAGTGAAAGTTTTTGCATGTATGTTTGTTACTCTTTCACGTAATAACTAATGAATAGATTTTAAAGAAACTTTACAATAATATAGCTTATACATCAGAATAACACAGGCTACTTTTTATCCCGGGAACAAGTTCCTGTGGGAAACGGGAACGGGAAACTTCAACTCAACTAGTTTAAATAAGCTTATTGTTAACAGAACACTAAGCAAGCTGGAGTTACAAAAGCTACATACTTAGGCACAGTACCTATTGACTGTCTCCCCAGTCCGCTATTTCGCAGGCGAAATATTGTAGTTTGCGATTTTATTTCGCATTAAAAAAATCGCAACGATTTTTTATCGTAGTGCGCGCTTGGCCGTAGACGTAATATTTCTATACAAAGTACGAGTATTGACTATGTTATTAACCTTCGTGAAAGCATTTCTATATATACAATGTGTCAGTTCGTCCGTGTTTTAAAAACAAAGAGGGTACGGTACTTAAATTATAAGGTTATAGTCAACTTTTAATGTTTCTGCGTGTTATATTGCTTGTACTGTACAGTGTTTTTTTTCGTGTGTTAAACCTCATGGTTGCTATACCGTACTCCATACCGACTAAACCACACGGTGTCCATCTATTTGTCTATGACCAGGAGTCCCGTGTGAACCCTCGGAAGGATAACCTAAGGGCTCCCGACAGACCTTATTCACCAAATTTTTATAGGTGGTTTTACCGTTTCTGCCGTAGATAGACAGACAAAGAAGTGACCACTGCAGTGGTAGACAAGAATACGGGCCACCCGATGGAAAGTTGTCACTGTAGCCTATGGACGTTTGCAGCTAGTGGGCTGCGCAGACCCTGTAAAAACCTTCTAAGACTCCTTTTGAAGAACCCCATTTTGTAGTAGTTCGGATAAACCGAGACAGGGAGCTCATTCCACAATCAAAGCGTACGTAAAATAAAGCCCAAATCGGACTTAACCTAACCTAATATTAAACATGCCTGGCGGTTGGCACCCCTCGTGTTTCGGGGTGCCTTTTAGTGCCCGCTCGATCGTTCTCCACCCCTCTGTTCTCAGAGGGACGTTCGGAGACAGTTCGAAGCGGACACAGGCTAATCTCCTCCTAGAGATTGTGGGGGGATAGCACATCTAGCCCCCTGCGGAGAGCCTCATATTGGGGCATTCCCTTAGCCGGGCCGCGGTAAATAGCCCTCAGTCCTATCCTGCGACCCGGGTGGGAAGAAGGTGGAACACCGCGGGGTTTAGAGGGTAGGACGGCCCCCAAAGGCCGGGAGTACCACACACCGTTCATTCATCATTACCATTCAAACGAAAAAAGGTAAAGGAAAGGAGAAAAGGAAGCGCTCGTGGCCCCGCAGACTTGGTGTTCTGTAAACGTTCTCTACGTTAAGCAACTTTCGCTATGGCTGGTCACGGAGGAGTGACCACTTTGTGGCATTAACATTTGCGAGCGTTTTCGTGCTTCGGAAGGCACGTTAAGCCGTTGGTCCCGGTTGCTTAACATGGCAGTCGTTAAGCCAAGTTGAAGGCAAAAGGCCTTCAACTTGGCTTGAAAAATTTCTTTCGTGCTAGTGGATGGAGCGTTGTTTTAAATATCACAACAGTATTGACTGCCTCAATGGCGCAGTGGTAGTGCATGCGACTGCCGCGACTAAGGCTCCGGGTTCGATACCCAGGTTGGGAGAAATATTTGTGTGATCCACAAATGTTTGTTTCGTAGTTTGGGTGTATCTTATGTATAATTTGTATATATTTAAGTATGTTTATCAGTCGTCTAGATCCTATAACACAAGCTAAGCTTACTTTGGGCTAGACGACGGTGTTTTATTTATTTATTTATATAAATGTAAAATGTAGTACTTATTTTATGATCCGCAGTGGGTGTCTAACAGAACAAGTTCTGTACCTACCCATATTGCCGTAACTCCTAACTGAACGTGTCTGTATTAATAGTTCTGTAAGTGTTAATCAATTCTGTCATTGAATAGACAGTTTCCGTTATTAGGTCATTGATCTAAAGGTGCGAGTTTACAGAGACACTGAACGCGGCGTTTCATATCAGTTTTAAGCTTTTACGTTGCATGTTAGAAATAAATATGAAACGACGGTATTAAAGGCCGTCAGGGTGATTAGTGGGTACCGCAATATCTTTGTCGAGGCGACATAGCTTCTAGCCGGGACCCCTCATTAGACCTGGAGGCGAGGGTTATTGCGACGTTGTATCAATGGCGTAAGGAGCGGCTGGAGCCGGACTACACACCAGTACCCGCAGAAAACGAGGCCTAACGATCTCTGCTCCTCCAGGAGCTAATGAAAAAATACAAGGTGCGACTTAAGCAACTAAAGTGTTAACACACCACTATTGAGGCAGTGAAACCGGTCATGAAGCAATGCCTGGAAAGGCAGACATTGTAGCCTCACCTACCGGATGTCTCAGATACTTTTCGGAGCGGGTAAGTACTTCGGTAAGTTTCTGTGGCGTAAAAAGCAGGAGGTAACACCAAAGTGCCACTTCGCGGATTGCAGTGTGCATACGTCGCTGCATACATGGGCGGAGTGCTTAACGTGGACACTACAGGGAACTGGGAACTCATTGAAGGTCTGGGTGTGGACATTCTTACGCTGCAGACCACTTTGAAAGTCTGGTATCCAACAGGAGCGAGTAAGATGCCGCTGCGGCTTTTGAAAGTGAATCATGCACGCGAAAGAGGTGGCGAACAATATGGCGATAAAAAAGCCTCATCTCAGGAGCCAAAGCGACCTCACCTGCTAGTGGTGCACCTGCTGACTAACGCACGAGGCAACGACCCAGGTGCCCTTACGGGGATGGCAGTGCAGACGGCAGGGGTTACCAACAATGCTGAAAATTAAAATTTAAACGATAGCTGTTTCTAGCAGTGATATAAAAGTAGAGCACAGGCTAATTTAAAATGAAAAGGAGTTACAATTGTTATTGAATTTTAAAGGGACCCTTAGAACTAGCATTTGAAACTTTTAAACAAAATGACACACGTGGAAAAAATAGTCTAGTAAATTTTTCAACCGCGGCGTTTCTAGTTTCAGTACTCGATTAAATTACCTTTATTATCTTTGATAGAACCTTAACATCTCATAAGGTGCTAATTGTAAATTTTATCAACAACGTCTCACAAATTACAAAATAAAGTAAAGTTTTACGCTAACTGCTAAATAACTTTTACCTTATTTATTACTTCTCAACTTGATTTGGCGAAGACCGAGTACTTAGTTTGGAAACTCTACAAATCCAACCGCATTGGCGATGATTTGGTCGAGCGCACGGACCAGGTTTAATACCTGGGATCTGTATTTCACACGTCCAGTGACATCGATTGCGACGTCAAGACCCGCATTGCTGCCGCGTGAGCCAAGCCGGAGATGACTGGTGTCAATTGTGACCCATAAATGCCGGTCAGGTTGAAGGGTCAGGTCTACAAAACCATCATTAAACCTGTCCTTTTACATGACAGTGAGACGTGACCAATATTCGAGCGACACAAGCAGGAGCTGCGTGTCACGGAAATGAACATGCTGCCTCAGATGTGTGGAGTCACGCGGATGGACCGCGTGAGGAACTTTCACATCCGCAGCAGCCAGCACGTCCGTGACATAGCGAATAATTTGCAGGAGTGTATCCTTCGTTGGTCTTCACGTCTTGCGGCAACCGGCGGGCTACGTGGGAAACAAATGTCGGCCCCGCCGGGTCCCGGTAAGAGGGGAAATCTAAGGGATGACATGCGTACCAATGTGTGTGTATGTTATTCCCGTGGTGCTTTCCATTTTCTACAGGATTTACACCCATTTGCTTTCCAGGTCTCCCGTTTTACAAAGAAGGGAAGAGGTGTTTCGTTCTTTTTTCGACTCCCTCAAATTATTTTCTGATTAATGTCGTTGCGGGTTCCAAGACATTCTAACTTCATCTGGGACTTCACCGAAATCGAGCTCGGTGTAACTTTTCTGGTTTTTGATCATTGCTGTAGATCCTGGTTTAGATCCTGGTCACAGTAATGGGAATGCGGGTGGGAAAAGTACCAATAAAAAAAATTGTGTGCCAATGTTCTCACTACAGGGGATGCCGATGACCGTGCGAAGTGGAGGAGAAAAAGTAGGAAAGCGGACCCGATACATCGGACAGAGTTCAATGGTACAAGCAACCGACAAAAATGTAATTTATATGACTTCCTTAAGTACCGTTTTGTAATATTAAAACTACTTAATGATATCTGGTAATTCTCGTTGGCAGAATTTTTTTCCCCCTCTTCTCCCCTCCCTTTAATTATAGTTCTGTGATGAATTTATTTAATAAGCGTAGTTCTATGAGTTTTTAATTAATTAGATTTTGAAGCTACGAGTAAAATCAACATTAGGTGTTTTTTTTTATACTTTAATTATTGGACTCCCCGCTTTTTTACTCACGTAGTTCCTGTTGAAATACGTTCAGAAAATGTATCCAAAGTTATACCTAATAACATCAGCTATCTGCAAGTCAGAGTTCCGCTAAAATAGATCCAGCCGGTTCAGAGATTTCCTGGAACTAACAAAATGACACATACACAAATAAATATTTAAAAATGTATGTAAGTAGGTACCCTATTACTTTCACTAGCTGGCCCCCGCGGCTTCGCTCGTGATACAATTTCGACTTCGGTCGCATCCATTTAATCCCGTCCCTTTTACTTTTACAAAATGTATGAAAATCTGCCCGATTTGTTGACATTTTTCATTACTGCTCCGCTCACCTGGGTAGTAGCATGATGAAATATGACCTATAGCCTTCTTCGATAAATGGGCTATCCAACAGAAAAATATTGTTTCATTTCGAACCGGTAGTTCCTGAGATTAGCGCGTTCAACCAAACAACCAAACAAACAAACTCTTCAGATGTATCCGGTCTATATGCAATTTAAAACCCTTGGATAGTTGCAGGCCCTATTTCCAACTGTTAAATGTTTTAACACTACCATGTATATACATTTTAGAAGTTGTACTCTTTGTTAAGAAAAATAGACATTTATGTACAAATTTATACAGTAAACGACATAATTTAACATTGAGGCGGCAAATAAGACTGAATTTGTGAAAAAGAGCTTTTTGAACCCCAATGCCTTTATAACAAGTTACCAAGAGATTTATTAGAAATAAATGAATTGAATAGGTTTAAAG
The DNA here is from genome assembly GCA_948477245.1 of Thumatha senex. NCBI lineage: Eukaryota > Metazoa > Arthropoda > Insecta > Lepidoptera > Erebidae > Thumatha > Thumatha senex. Next base: position 12,360,060 of record OX419753.1, read on the forward strand.
CTAGAGTCAAACTCATACTATTGAATAAATGTGTTTACTCACTTGACGAATATTTGAATGGTAGGATATAAGGTTTCGTAACATTGACATTATTATAATAATTCATAATATTGACATGCAGTAATTCCAATTATTTAATTATATTATGAATACTAATGAATTGACATTTATAACTAATATTGTATGGATCATTTAAATTTTACATCATAATTTATTATAAGTTACTATGCCTTATTGTAATGTAATAATTCTGCATGCTAGATTGGCAGAAATATAGTGAAACTAAAATTCAACACTAACACCTATTTGCCTCTGATATATATTTCGCAATAATAAATGAATTGAATTGAATAAATGTATTGAATTTATAATATTAGTATAGATGAATAAATGAATGAATGATTTATATGATATGCTTCTAATGAGAAGCATTTAGTAATAAAATGGAATTACTGACAGAAACTTCCATATTTTTAAATTAGGCCGCCCACGTTATGGAAAGCTATGGCGACATCCAGGAAAACTGACATCCAGAGTCTTCAAGTTGGCAACCCAATGACGTGCCTCTTCCGGCTCCGCTTGAAGAACCCGGGATTGTAATGGGAAGAAAACACATGCGCTGACAGAGTGTTCCTGGGAGTCTACTATTTTCCAATAGAAAGCTGTTCTAGTTCTATTCTATAGCAGTTCTATTGTGATTACTCCAATACTAGGTAGTCTACTAAAACTATTATATACTAGTAGAGCTTCGCCCGCGTAGAGTAATTTTCTCGTTCCCGTTTCCCACAGGAAATTGTTCTCGGGAAAAATAGTAGCCAATGTGTTATTCTAATGTATAAGCTATATTATTGAAAAGTTTCATTAAAATCTATTCAGTAGTTTTTACGTGAAAACGTAACATACATTCATACAAACTTTCGCATTTATAATATTACTAGATGACCCCCACAGTTTCGCCCGTGGCATAGGGCACCTATTTAATCCCGTCGCTTATAAATTCTACTACAATATTGCATAATAATTTGCCCGATTTGTCGACATTTATGACTACTGCTCTGCTCCCCAGAGTAGTAGCGTGATGATATATAGCCTATAGCCTTCCTCGATAAATGGGGTATCTAACACAAAAAAAGATTTTTTCGAATCCGACTAGTTCCGACTAGTTTCAACCAAACAAACAAACAAAGTCTTCAGCTTCATAATATTAGTATAGATTAAGATATCACAATCACACTTCTCAAGCTGGCTAAATAGAGACAAAATAGCTGTATTAAGCTATCCAAATATTAAAGACTACCAAAAATGCAAATTAAGATCTTCTTACAGGCGCTACATGTGTTAATTAATAACATTTTATCGGCCGGCCGATAGAATTCTATTAGAGCGCAATTGTAATACTCGTAGTAGACTATGCAAACTGTAATTTTTTTCGCGGCTCTCCATTGAGCGACGATTTCTATTCTATACTGACGCGATTGAATTAGTAGACTTGGCTCCATATTGACGTGTTAGTAGAATTCTATCGATCGGCAAATAGAATGATATTGGAGCGCGATTTTAATGGTAGACTGCAGAAACTGTCCATCTACGAAAATTGTACCATCGATTTTCTATAGAGCGACAATTGCGATTCTGTTCTGACTCGATTGAAATATTTTACAATTAAAAGCAGTTCCATCGCGGTTGGTCCAAAACTGAGTAATCTATGAATACATGTACAATAGTATTATGCAATATGTTTTCTATTAAGCGATTGCAATTCTATTCTGACGTGAGTTATATTAATAGTAAAATAAAAAAATAATAATATTGTGGTACATTTTGTTTTAAATAGCGCCGTCTAGTCCACAGTAAGCTAATATAAGCTTGTGTTATGGGATCTAGACAACTGATATACATAATTATATTTCTCTAAATACATACATATTATACCTAAATTCCAAAACAAACATTTGTATCACACAAATATTGTTTCCAACCCAGGAATCGAACCCGAGACCTCAGTCGCGGCAGTCGCATGCACTACCACTGCGCCACCGAGGCAGTCAAAGTTGCTTATTGTAACTCCATTATAATATATATTAATACTAGCTGACCTGCCCGGCTTCGTCCGGGACATACTTCCAACCCCGTGGCACCCATTTACTCCCGTCGCTTATTACTTTTCTAAAAATGTATGAGAGTTTCCCCGATTTGTTGATATTTATGATTACTGCTCCGCTCTCCTGTGTAGTAGCGTGATGATATACAGCTAAGAACCTTCCTCAATAAATAGGCTATCCAATACAAAAAGAATTTTTCAAATCGGTCCAGCCGTTCACGCGTGATGGCGTGACAACGGAAAACGGGTTTCATTTTTATATATATAGATTATCCTATTAACTGGTCTAAAGATCTAACACATAATAATAAACGTTATAAATTAATTATAACGTCTCCCAGTGAACGAACTCCGGTTATATTTACTGTTATACATAATAATAAATTAACGATCCATTAGTTTCGGCGAATATGAGTGATGTTTAAACAAAAACTAATCTTTAATCATACAGAGAAACCTGTCTTATTATATTTCCTCATGAACAACGCCACGAATTATCAGTGAGGTGGTATAACGCCTTCATTGGTATTTTGCGTTTAGGTAACTCGATCAAAAGGGCTATGCTTATGCTATGGGATCTAGGCAATTGAAGCGCTCTTGAACCCGCGGACTCTGTGTTATGTAAACGATCACTGCGTTAAACTACTTTCGCTATGGCTGGTCATAGCATTTACATTTGCGACCGTTTGCATGCTTCGGAAGGTAAGTTAAGCCGTTGGTCCCGGTTGCAGTCGTTAAGTCAAGTTGAAGGCCTTATAAAAATGTATGAGGCTTCTTATAAGGCTTGAAAAATATCAACAGAATGTAGCTACAATCTGCGTCTGTCTATTTCAACACGGCAATGGGCTCACCACCTATTACGTGGGACAGGAATCTTTTACATTAACTTAGAATTTTGATTTTTTCACAAGTCAGGTTCATCATCATCATCATGTTTCATAACATCAACATTTACTGCTTAAGATAAAAATTGAAGCGCTCGTGGCCCCGCGGTCTCAGTGTTCTGTAAACGATCACTGAGTTACGCAACTTTCACTATGACTGGTCCTCGATGGGTGACCACTTTGTGGCATTTACATTTGCGAGCGTTTCCGTGCTTCGGAAGGCACGTTAAGCCGTTGGTCCCGGTTGCCAATAAAATGGCAGTCGTTAAGCCTGGTTGAAGGCCTTATGGGCGGCTTGAAAAATTTCAGCAGCAGGTAGACACAACCTGCGTCTATTTCAACACGGCAATGGGCTCACCACCTATTACGTGGGATAGGAATCCACACGGTGAAAAGTGGGCATATAAAATGCCTCTGCCACCCTTTCGGGGATAAGGCGTGATGGATATTTATTTATTTAAGATAAAAATAGTGCAAGTTTTATTCTACGTAAATTTTTTTCCGGATTCGATTTCTGACGTGAGTACAAATATTATTTTAAATCTATGAATGCATATTTGAATAAAATATAATGAAGAATTGCAACTTGTTTCGGTACGGTTCGGGTAGTTCAGTGGCTAGAACTTTGCCCCGGTTAAGCAAAGGTCACGGGTTCAATCCCCGTCCTGAACCAAGTTGTTTTTTTTTTCACTTTAAAAAATCTATGAATGCAGTTTTTCTTTTAACCAGAATCGGTGATTTGACTTTTGACTGCCTCTGTGGCGCGGTGGGAGTGTATCCGACTGCTACGCAAGAGGTCCTGGGTTCGATTCCCGGGTCGGAACAAATTTTTGTGTGATCCACAAATGTGTTTCGGAGCTTGGGTGTTTCCTATTATAATATTTATGTATTTAGAAATATATAAGTATGTTTATCAGTTATCTAGATCCCATAACACAAGCTAATATTAGCTTACTTAGGGCTAGATGACGTTGTGTGAAAAGTGTCCCACAATATTTTATTTATTTATTTATTTATTGGTGACATGGTTTCTCAGAACAGATCCTTCTAAGTTTTATAGTTTCAGAGTTGCTCATATTGACTTTTTTAAATAGGCCACCCTGTATAGTTTAAATTTATCTCGTAAGCGCGTGAAGGTATCAAGTACCTTCACGCGTTTACGAGATAAAGGGTCTTGACAGATATACAGACGGACGGACAACAGAGTGATACTATAAGGGTTGCGTTTTTCCTATTGAAAAATATATGAAAAATAGGATTCGATGTTAATGGTTTGTGATGTATTTATAGAATTAGTAGAGTCTTAGGCATTACGTTCTTTTTTCAATTTTCTCAAATTATCTTCTGACTAGGTGACCGCCCCGGCTTCATCCGTTAATTACTTTGAACTCCCGTCGCACCTATTAAATCCCGTCCCTTATAAATTCTACAATAATCTATGAAAAATTGCCCACTTTGTTGATATTTATGATTACTGCTCCGCTCTCCAGGATAGTAGCATAATGATATATAGTCCAAAGCCTTCTTAGATAAACGGGCTATCTAACACAAAAGGATTTTTTCAAATCAGACCAGCAGTTTCTGAGATTAACTCTTTCAACCAAACAAACAAACTCTTCAGCTTTATAATATGAGTATAGATTAACACTGGTAGGTTTGGATCCAACGATTGAGTGAGGAACGATTGACGAAGAATATATATTGTGAAAAGAAGAGGGTGAAAGGAGTCAGGGTAGGCCGAGACTTACATATAAAGACCATGTGAGCAGATTGCTCAAAAACGGACATGAAAGTACTCGGATACCCAGACGTGCATGTATGAAGCGGTTCATGAATCTGAAGAATCGAATGAAGTATGCATGGATCGTGAAGCCTTGAGATCTGTCCTCTTTAACTACCCCGTCACGGATACAGCGTGAAGATAGTTCAGTTATCTTCTGATTAATTTCGTTGCAGATTCTAAGACAAGCTAACTTCTTCTAGGACTTCACTGACATCGAGCTCGGTGTAACTGGTCTTGATCATTGCTGTAGATCCTGGTTTACAGGAGTCACAGTAATGACAATGCGGGTGGGATTAGTCCCTACCTAGTTATAGACCTCAGAGCGGTAGTAGCATACACTACCACTGCGCCACCGAGGCAGTATATGGTTTGAATTAATATTAAACACGAATCATAGTTAGTTCACTAGCCTTATACCCCGCACTCACAAATTCATTGCTGTTTCACAATTTGCTTAAAGAATTCCATCAACATGGGACAACTAGTTTTTACAGCGTGAGCTCCCATAGAAAAACATAATAAAAAAAGCTTAGTACCAAATCACCTTAGAGGTTTTCAACCCATGTCGTAATAAAGGGTTTTGTGCCACAGCATAAGCGAGAGCGATCTATTTACAAACAATTTTTATCAGGGTACGTCGAGACTTACATATGAAGACCACGTGAGCAGATTGCTTAAAAACTGAAAAGTCAAAAGTACTTGGATACACTTGTATGAATGTACATCCCATAAATAAATATAGAATAAGTAAATAATTTAGAAATAGATTCAACTAGCTGATGCCCGCAGCCTGTGTGGTGAATGTTTCCTTTTAGAGATTTCTTACGGAACCCTAAACTCTTGTATGTTACTCACGAAGAATGCAGCTTTCTAATGGTACAAGATTTTTTAAAATCGACCCAGTAGCTTAAGAGGCTATTCATTACAAACAAACTTAAAAATCTTTCCTCTTTATAATATTAGTATAGACAACATTTGAAGCCTGCAATGTATTTTTAAGTAATTAACTAGCGTCTATTTCGATTGTCAAATTGGTAATTTTTGTGGTAGTTTTTACCCATTTCTTCTGTGACTTTAGTACGTGGTGCAAAGAAATGTCTTTTATCCATTTTCCCCAAAGTTAAATCTTCATTCAACCTTAGTCTCGGCCTAACCCGCTACTCACTTGTTTTTTTTGTCATTAATTAATGGCCTGGTTACTAAGACCTTTTAGCAAAATCTTAATTCATACTTCTTCAATCTTCTTTCTCATTATCTATAATGTCCCCGTCCTCTACGTCTTAGTCAAGTCTAGTCTTAAGTCAAGGTCAGTCGCACCCCAGTATAATGGTAGTTTTTATACTGAGGTTTTCAGTGGGGTTTACGCGGCAAAATAGAAAATAGCATTTCACTGATATCATTATATTTCACTATAGCACGTTAATACAACTTTTATGTCCAAGAAAACACCACTCCCGCACATAAAACAAGATAAATGCACTAGTTTTAGAATCTAGTAATATTATAAATGCGAAAGTTTGTGTGGATGTTTGTTACCCTCTCACGTAAAACTACTGAATAGATTTTAATGAAACTTTACAATAATATAGCTTACTAGTTGACACCTGCGGCTTCGCCCGAGTAGAGAAGTTTCCCGTTCTCGTTTCCAACAGGAACTTGTTCCGGGGATAAAAAGTAGCCTATGTGTTATACTGATGTATACGCTATATTATTGTAAAATTTCATTAAAATCTATTCAGTAGTTTTTACGTGAAAGAGTAACAAACATCCATACAAACTTTCGCATTTATAATATTATTAAGATATATCAGAATAACACACAGGCTACTTTTTATCCCGGGAACAAGTTCTTGTGGGAAATGGGAACGGGATAACTTCTCTACGCGGGCAAGAAAAATATAGCAAGCGTCCGCACTTGTCGACTTTCCGCCTTTGCTTTCCTTTTCGCTCGCCGCTGTTCGTACGACAAAAGCTGAAAGCTAAGGCACATCGAGGTAGCGGTCTTCGTCTCTATATATAAACAGAGAAATTGCATAACCGATGGAAGTTAGCCGGAGCATCCACACGGAGTACACGTATGTACAATTTCCTTTTATCTACTTATCATAAATCTAAATTGAACCGGTATTGTAAAAGATACACAAAAAATTTTTAAAATTATCTATTTTTTAGAAATGATTTCTAAATTTAAAAGTGATATTGATTTAGGTTTCTTTAATAAAGATAGTAATAATTTTTTTGAACAATTAGTCTGCTAACTTTTACATATTTTTTTATTAAAGTGATAAAAAGCTACCTGGTTCAGGACCGGGATTGAACTCGTGATCTTTGCCTAGCGAGGGCAATGTTCTAGCCACTGAACTATATTTTAATGGCCATTTAAAAGTATGATCAGAGCCATCTATCGAGCGACTTAACAACTCTAATATCAATGAACAGAGTTAAAACCATTTTTAAACATTGATGCGAACGACCCACTTAATCTATGGATATTTTTTTAAAGCAAATGTTAATGATAGTAATAAATTTATTTACTATAAAAAATAATTATATTGAATAACACAATAGAAATATAGCCACATAAAAAACAAAAAGAATAAAAAAAATGAGTTAATCGCAAATATGATATCGCAATATGACACATTCTTTAACAATAATTATTTTTCTCAAAAAAAATATTAAGAAATTATCAATGTCTTGAAAAAATTAACCGAATCTAGGATAATTATTAACCGACTTAAACATTTCAATTAGTACTTACCGAATCATTGTCGTAATATTGGAAGAATTCCAACTTAAGATTTAAATAGAAGCCTCGCTAAACGAACACTGCGTTAGGTAACTTTTAGGCTGGTCCATTATGTCTGTGCCTCGGATGGGTGACCACTTTGTTGCATTTCTATTTTTTTTTTTATTCATTTAGACCATTTTAGGCACTTACGAATAGTCATGACAATAATTAAAATGAGAGCGATGCTAGTTGCCAGTTCCAAGGGCAGCCTACCCTTCATGGAGAAGAAACTGGCAAGAAACTCCATGGATGCTCTTTTCCATTTACGAGCGATTTCGTGCTTTAAGGAAGTTAAATTGTTAGTCCCAGTTGCCAGTAACATAGTAACATGGCAGTCGTTAAATCTAATCGAAGGCCTTATGGGCGGCTTAAAAAGTTTCAACTGCGGGTTGCCACAGTCTGTGCCTCTCCAAACGACAAGCTCACCACCTATTACATTGGCCAAAAATGCTTAACGTGAAATGTGGGCGTATAATATTCCTCTGCCACCCTTTCGGGGATAATGACGTGAATAATAAGTTTCATCATCATCTGAGCGGTGGTCCCAGTTGCGTCTCGCGACGCCCTAGGTCCGCTAAATAATATGTATAAATATAAGTATGACATTCATTATTTGCCGAACCAATGTTGTTATTTTGGAAGGACTGAAACTTTCAATCATTATTTGCCGAATCATTGTAGTATTACGGAAGGATTCATGTCATTAATAACTTGATCTGTGATATAGTGTGAAACTCCCATCAATATGGTAATCTTTAATCGTACCTCATAACCCGACATGATCATAAACGATCGTATTAAACGCTAAAAGGAAGCAATAATGTGTGTTGATTATGCCCTTCGATCATAACATCACTGTTTTTAGAACTATACTTACGTTGGATCATTATAGATCACACCTGTTTAACGAAGGGGTAGGCAGAGACATACTAAATGCCTACATATAACCAAGTATATTTCATCTCACTCAATAGGTTGTGAGAATATTGCCGTGTTGATACTGATAGGGGAAGTCGTGACTACCGGCTGTTAACATTTATCAAGCTTGTTACTGGCAACCGGGACCAACAGCTTAACATGATTCCCGAAATACTTAAATCGTAAATGAAATTACCACTAAAGACCACTGAAGTCTAATCTTATCGAAATAATAGAATTACTTCTTCAACATTAGTGTACCTATTCCCAATTGTTTTGCAAACCCTGTCAATTTTTTGTATCAGATCGCCTGACTTCACGATCCATGCTCTTTCGCTTCCTGCAGATTCATCAATCGCTTCATACACGCACGTCTGGATATCCGAGTACTATTGACTTTTCCGTTTTTGAGCAATCTGCTCACGTGGTCTACTACTTTCGCACAGTATATATTATATTCGTCGTCAATCGTTAACTTAATTATTTCTCAACTTCTTAATAAACAAATTTTCTATCACTACCTACATATAATAAAACAAAGTCCTCCACCGCATATATCTGTCTGTCTGTTCCGATGAACCCAAAAACGCACTGATTTTTATGCTGTTTTTACCAATGGACAGAGTGGTTCTCGAGGAACTTTTGGTATATTATTTATTAAGTTTGAACTCAAGGAACACTTGAGAGTAGATTTTATAAGGCAAAATCTTGTCTCAAGCGTTGATCGTGGAATACGGAACTACCGAAGCATTTTGAGTTTTGAAAAAATTAAGTACTGTAGAATTGTGTATCTTATATCGGTCTACAGAAAAGTCCGTTTTAACATATGTCTATCTCTTAAGGATAACATACTAGCTTACTATGACACTGGGGAAACGGGTACGGGAAACTTCACTACATGGGCGAAGCTGTGGGCACCAACTATACTAAAAACAGCCTACGTTGACTCAAGAACTTGTTTACTCAAGAATTTGACTGCCTCGGTGGCGCGGTGGGAGTGTATCCGACTGCTACGCAAGAGTTCCCGGGTTCGATTCCCGGGTCGGAACAAATATTTGTGTGATCCACAATTGTGTGTTTCGGAGCTTGGGTGTTTCCTATGTATAATATGTATGTATTTAGAAATATAAGTATGTTTATCAGTTATCTAGATCCCATAACACAGGCTAATATTAGCTTACTTTGGGCTAGATACCGCTGTGTGAAAAAGTGTCCCACTAAACAAAACTAAATACTTAAAAAATATACTCTCTTTTTAGTTAGTCGGTTAACAAATAAACGCTATATAGCTGTAAAGCGAGGTTTACATTATCAACAAACAGACAAACCCACATATAATATTTCTTGTAAGTTCTAAAGGTACCGTTATAACTATTTAGTTTGAGGTAAATTTTCTTGGTACTAAAGTTTCTGAATGCCTGTATAGATCTATTGTTTAACTTAAACGTCTAGAATACTGTTAGGTTTGTTAGGGTCGACTGCCTCTGTGGCGCGGTGGAGTGTATCCGACTGCTACGCAAGAGGTCGTAGGTTCGATTCCCACCCAGGATAAAACTTTATGTGATGAGCACGATGGCTTATTCTGTGTCTGGGTGTTATTTATCTACAATATGTATGTATTTAGAAATATATAAGTATGTTTATGTTATCTGGTTGCGATTGAACTCTTTATTCCTATTTAAGTTTTATTGTAATGTATATGTGTGTGTGTACATAGTACAAGCTCTGCTTAGTTTTAAAACAGATGGCGTTGTGTGAGTTGTCCCAACGATAATTATTTATTTATTTATTAGTATTTGTTAGAGCTGAAAATGCTTTTTACAAAATATGAACGGGAATTCCACATGTATTATTTGCCTGTGCGCAGGCGTTTCCTTACCTCAAAGTGAAAAAACGACACCGTTATAGAATTATTTTGTTGTTTTTCCGTCCGTCTCTCTATCAAGACCCCATATTTTGGAAACGCGTGATGGTATCGAGTTGAATTTAAAACTATATAATTAAGTCTATGGTTTCTAAAAGCCGTTAATTAATCAAACTTCATAATTAACGTAAAAAGAGTTAACTCAACGTAAACAATATCCAGACGTGCGTATATGAAGCGATTAGTGATTCTGCAAGAAGCAAAAGAAGAATGCATGGATCGTGAAGCCTGGCGATCTGTACTCTGTGACTACCCCATCAGGGTTACAGCGTGAAGATAGTTATGAACCACATAAATACGTTTAGGAATAGTAAATAAAGATATAAAGACTTTATTCCACAACCTACATATGTGCACGGTAAAAGCTTAGAGTTTTTTTATATTACATATTTATATTTGTAAAAATTTATTCTGTGTATCTTCGAAAGGTAGTAATGATCCAATTCGATGATGAATCTGTCCTTGTATCTACAAAATAAAAACCAGACAGTATTAACTGGGTTATAAACACTTTTTTCGGTGGGAGAGTAGAGTTCAGAATTAGCAAATATACTACATAGGTACCAATAGATAAAGTAAGTTATTCTTTAACTACATTCTATATAAGTACAAAAATAAGTACCTTAAATGTCGGATTAAATCCCCGTTCTTCGATAATATCTGCCCCAAATGACGTCATCTGGAAACAACTTCCGATGCTGGTGTTGAGTTATTAAAATGTATTCATGAAGCATGGGAAGACAAGCACGATGCATTAGGTATATTTTGCGATCTATCAAAGGCTTTTGATTGCGTTCAACATGAAACGCTGTGCAAAAAATTACACCACTATGGAATAAGAGGCAAAGCTCTCGACCTTCTGTCTTCATATTTGAACAATAGAATACAGAGGGTCGATATTAATGGTACACGTTCTGTAGGATCCATGGTTACAATGGGTGTGCCGCAAGGCTCGATACTTGGGCCATTCTTGTTCCTCATTTATAATAATGATTTACCATTTTATGTAGGGGACAGGAATAGGATTGTTTTGTTTGCAGATGACACCTCATTAATTTTTAAAATTAAAAGACAATTAGATAACTATGACGATGTAAACAATGCAATTGCAAGAGTAGTTCATTGGTTCAGCTCAAATAATCTTTGCCTTAATGAAAATAAAACTAAATGTATAAAATTTACTCTACCAAATGTAAAACAAGTTGCGGCCAATGTTCAACTGAATGGACAAGTGTTAGAGTTTGTAGAATCAACTGTGTTCCTAGGTATAACTATTGATGCCAATTTGCAGTGGGGCCCACACATAGAAAAGACAGCCTCTAGATTAAGTTCGGCTGCATACGCTGTAAAAAAGATCAGGACTCTAACAGATGTGGATACGGCTAGAATGGTTTACTTCAGCTATTTTCATAGTATTATGTCTTACGGTATTCTCCTTTGGGGGAGTGCTGCAGATTTAAATATTATTTTTGTTCTACAAAAGCGGGCTGTACGCGCTATTTATAATTTGGGCCCCAGAGTTTCTCTCCGAGAAAAATTCAAAGAAGTGAATATTCTAACCGTACCATCACAATACATTTTTGCCAATCTTATGTATGTCCAGAAAAATCTATCACAGTTTTCTAAACTCTGTGATAAACATAATATAAACACTAGAAATAAAAATAATCTTTCAGTCCACCACAGTCGACTACATAAGATTGGCGATTCTTTCCAGGGTAACTGTATACGCTTTTACAACAAGCTTCCCTGTGACCTGAGAAATTTACCTTTAAATAAATTTAAAAAGTTTATTAAAAACAAGCTTTGTGAAAAAGGTTTTTACTCCGTTACAGACTATTTGCAGGACAGGGACGCCTGGAAATGATCTGCTGGCAAAATGAAATAATATTAAATTGTAAATAGGCCATCAAAAAAAAAGCCTTCCTAAGTTTCTTGCCGGTTCTTCTCAGGTGGGCCGCGTTCCGAACCGGTGGTCGCTTTAAATATTTTAAATAGTGTATGACATTTTGTAAGCGCCGTTAAAATGGTCTATGCAAAATAAAGATATTTTTATTTTTTATTTTTTTTTCAACCATTGTATTTTTGAGTATTTGCAAGAAAGTGGCGTGATTCTTGTGTTTCGCTACAAAGCAATGAATACAATGGCTCAGGTGGCGGAGTCAACAATGGCAATGTCACTTTACCATTAAGGCAGCATAATCCAGGCGTTTCTCCGGAAAACTTTAATGCACCACAATACTCGCAAACTACGTCCATTTGCCCAATGCAAACGCTAGGATGCAAGCTGTAATCATTGCTGCAATCGTATTGAAACGCTGCTCGATTCAAATCAGCACTTGATAAATATCTTGTTCTGCGTCGCAAATTATCTATTTGTTGACCTCTGTTGTTCGCTCGACGATTCTGCATTGCCAACCGAGCTGTTTCACGGGCTGCTTCACTTTGCTCTCGTGATTGAGAAGCACGAAGTCGAGCCAAACTATCGCGGCGCTGTTCACGTGCAATTTCTTGTTCTTCTTCAGTCCTTTCATTTGCAGTATTTCGTATTCTTCTTGCATCACGGCTTTGTCGGGAAAGATTCGATCGTCTTGGTCGCGGCATTATTAATTAAACTTCACTTCACCTAAAAACTTAAATTTTCAACCATACCTAGTTTTATAGTTCACTTCACTGTTTATACGAATGGGCAATTGGGCAATAATGTTAATTATTTATTTAATAGAAATAGTTTTATTATTGATTTCTTACAAATATCAAATTGTCATCCATACGTCATTACATAGCTGTCATTATACGTCAATTTTGTTATTCCAAGTCTGATTCTTTTTTGTTATACCACGTTTTATAGTGACTGACGTTACATGTCAAGTCAAACGGGAATGATGTCGAACGGGATAAAAAGTATCCTATGTCCTTCTCCTGGCTCTAAACTACCTCCCTGCCAATTTTCAGCTAAATCGGTTCAGCCGTTCTTGAGTTATAAGTGAAGTAACTAACACGACTTTCTTTTATATATATAGATTATATTATCTGTGATATTACCTACTCATTGAAGCGCTCGTGGCCCCGCGGTCTCAGTGTTCTGTAAACGATCACTGAGTTACACAACTTTCACTATGGCTGGTCCTCGGATGGGTGACCACTTTGTGCCATTTACATTTGCGAGCGTTTCCGTGCTTCGGAAGGCACGTTAAGCCGTTGGTCCCGGTTACCAGTAAAATGGCAGTCGTTAAGCCTGGTTGAAGGCCTTATGGGCGGATTGAAAATTTCAACAGCTGGTAGCCACAACCTGCGTCTGTCTATTTCAACACGGCAATGGGCTCACCACCTATTACGTGGGACGGGAATCCACATGGTGAAAAGTGGGCATATAATATGCCTCTGCCACCCCTTCGGGGATAAGGCGTGATGGAAATTTTTAATTTTATTACCTACTCACGGCTCAGGCGAGAGGTATAGACAGCCATGTTTATTTCTGCGATAATTTGCATTAATACTAAAATTTTAATTGAAATAAATATCAATCTAATAGCTAAAGATAATATTTTAACAGCAATTTCAAAGCCAATGTTTTTTTTTCTTTATTTATTTGGGTAAAAGAACAGCAACACAATACATTATTTACTTATAGTAGGGTTATATAAACGGCTTATAAAAGTGTTACCAACGACATTTACCACAGCTTAGTTAAACAATGAGGAAACAAAACCAATGCGTTATAAACTAAGAGAATGATAGGACTATGTTAAGGTTTCCGTAATTTTACTTTTGAAGCTACTAGGTCGGGTTGCCGCGATATCTATCGAGTTGAATCTGCTATTGTACAAATCGACTAAACGATACAACGGGGAACGTTCCCCTGCATTTGTACAGCAGCGGTATGTTACAAAGAGTGAACAGGGTTTTCGGCAATGGGTCCTAGTAGGTATTCTGTATGCAATTTTATTAGTTATGGTTGTACAATCATATCTGTTATTACAAATATCATATTGTAACATTGCTTGAAGTAATTTACGTCTATTTTCGAGCGTAAGCATGTTATATTCTTCTAGCAGTTGTTCGTAGGTCTAATAATTACGATAACTTCTGTATTGCATAGAGCGCAAGATTTTTTTCTGGACAGACTCCAAATCTTGCTTGTATTTACTATAGTAAGGATCCCATACGGATACCGCGAATTCCATTTGAGGTCGAATTAATGATTTGTAAAGATGGAGGTAAGTGGCCGGTCGTGTGAATCTCTTGGTATTTCTCATAACAAAACCGTACATTTTAAACGCCTTGTTCACTATATTATCAACGTGTAAATCTAGATGCAGCTCGCTATCCAAAATAACACCCAGATCTCTAATTGAACTGACATTATTTAGTTGCGAGTGACACAGTGTGTACCTGTTATTAAAAATTAGCTTTTTCTTTGTGAAGGTTATTAATTTGCATTTATTCAGGTTTAAACTTAATTTATTATTAACGCAATATGTAGAAAAACGGTCTAAATCGTTTTGAAATTTCATGAGATCGTTGTGACTGGTAATTGTGTGAAATATTTTAAGGTCATCTGCATATAATAAGAAATTATAAAAATTTAAAACAATTACGTATATCGTTAATAAACAGTATAAATAAAAGGGGGCCTAAAATTGAACCTTGTGGTACTCCAGAGCTTATAGGTACAAATTCAGACTCGAAACCATTTAATACAACCTTTTGAGTTCGATTGCTAATATATGACTTGAACCAACGCCACAGGTTTCCACGTATGCCATTGAAGGCAAGCTTATCGAGTAGTATCTTGTGATCCAATCTGTCGAACGCCTTTCGAAAGTCCGTGTACACGCTGTCTGTTTGCACGTTATTATCCATATTTTCAAAAAGATTAGTTATATAAATCAATAAATTTGTATTAGTAGATCTACGTTTGAGGAAACCATGTTGTTGGGGTATTATAATATTATGAATTGACGGGTAAATAATATCGTATACCAGCCGCTCGAAAAGCTTCGACAGTGTGGGTAAGACTAGAAAGTAGGGTAAGAAGAATATAGGACGATAATTCTCCACTTTAGTTTTAACACCTCCTTTGAATACTGGTATGATACGTGCTGCTTTCCAGGCATCTGGGAAGACACCTTCATGTAAACAAAGGTTAAATAAATATTGTAAGGGCTGGTAAATAGTTTCAGCAGTTGCTTTAAGAAAAAAAGGAGAGATATTATCTATACCAGATCCTTTAGTTACATCAAGTGTTCGCAATCCTTTACGAACAGCCTCTTTAGTTATTTTTATGTGACTAATAATAAGATCGGACTGATGATTAGTATACAGGATGTTACTATCGTCATAGTTATCCGGAACACATGAAGGTTCAAAAACAGACTTAAAAAATGATGAAAATTGATGGCTAGTTTCTTCTGTATTGCTTGAGCAAATATTTTGTGAATGTTGACTATATTACAGCAATAACCGGACCGGTTTGATAAAGTTCAATACACTTTACATAGACAAACATAACGATACTGGCCACACACCGTCCAAAAAACCTTCCTACGCTTCCGTAGATAGGTAATTATAAACTTTAAACTCGTTTCAACCTAATTATGCAAAGGAAATGAGCAAAAATCATATGAAAATAAGTACTTAATCTATAACAGGAAAATAAGTAGGTACCTACTTATAAAAAGTTCTCAACTTTTATAACATTTTTTAAAGTATTTTATTTCCCGGCTGAGCCCTCGGAAGAATCAAATAAATAAATAAATATTGTGGCAAATTTTTTTTGGTTGTATTTTTGACTCAGCGCCGTCCAGCCCAAAGTAAGCTATAATGACAACTGATATACATACTTATATATTTCTAAATCAACGTAATCCGAGCTGTCTGTCTGTCCCAGTTGCGTCTCGCGACGCCCGAGGCTCGCTTTCCTACTTTTTCTCCTCCACTTCGCTCGGTTGTCGGCATCCCCTGTAGTGAGACCATTGGCACGCATGTCATCCCTTACGACGTCAATTCAGCGCTTCTTGGGTCTTCCCCTCTTACCAGGACCCGGCGGGGCTGACATGGCCAGACATTTGTTTCCCACGTAGTCCGGCTGTTGCCGCAAGACGTGACCATACCAGCGAAGGCGACACTCTTGCAGCTTATCTGCAATGTCACGGAAGCGAAGGCTACCGCGGATCGATAGTTCCTCACACGGTTCATCCGCGTGACTCCACACATTCACCGCAGCCTCTTCATTTCCGTGACACGCAGCACCTGCTTGTGTCGCTCCAGTAGTGGCCACGCCTCACTGCCATGTAAAAGAACAGGCCTAATAATGGTTTTATAGACTTGTCCCTTCAACCTGACCGGCATTATTGGGTCACAAATGACACCAGTCATCTCCCGCCACTTGGACCACGCTGCAGCTTTTACGTCGCAATCGATGTCACTGGACGCGTGAAATACAGACCCCCGGCATTTAACCAGGTCCGTGCGCTCGACCAAATCATCGCCTATGCGGACGGATGTGGGATCCGTAGAATTTAATGCCAGGTACTCGGTCTTTGCCACGATAACTTTCAGACCACCGATCTTCATATATTTCTAAATACATACATATTATACATAGCAAACACCCAAACTAACACAAATATTTGACCCGACCCGGGAATCGCGCGGGGGTCCCGGCAGTCGCATGCAGTACCACTGCGCCACCGAGACGTCCAACACCGCAGCCTTTCTTTGGAGGATTTCGAGTTTTACCCCGCTAGGCTTGACTTCTGCCATGTAATAACTGGCAACCGGGACCAACGGTTTAATTTGCATTCCAAAGCACGAAAGCGTTCGAATTACAAATTCATACAATATTCATATTCATTGCATTATAGGTACATGACTGCCTTAGTGGCTAAAGTGGTTGGTCTCGGGTTCAATTCCCGGGACGGCAATAAATATTTGTGTTATCCACAAATGTTTGTTTCTGATGTATAATGTGTATGGTTATCAATTGTCTAAATCCCATAGCACGAGCTTAAAGCTTAGTTTGGGCTGTGTGAAAAGTGTCACTACAATACTACATTTACGTTTAGGAAAACCGTTATAAGAAAACCTCGTTCTACAACCTAAACGGACGCGGAAGAAGGCCTAGAGCTAGCGGTATAAGCCGAAGGATCTTACAACATTCGAGAGCTTCAGAGGCAAAGTGTGAATAATATTCGCTTCTTCAAGGGGTTCGGGTGTTGTCGCACTTTTTTGAGGGGAGGGCTTCCTCCTCCTCTCAAAGGGCTAACGAGTCCACTTCCTCAGGCCCAGAGTTATGGAAAGTACTCGAATACCCAGACGTGCATGGTATGAAGCGATAATTTAATCTGCAGGAAGTGAAAGATGTAAGCAATGATCGCGAAGCCTAGTGATTTGTTCTCTCCGCCTACCCCGTTAGGGATAAAGCATGAAGTTAGTTAGTATAATGGTATAAACGTTTGACTGCCACTGTGGCTGTGTATCCGACTGCTACGCAAGAGGTCGTGGGTTCAATTCCAACCCAGTATAAAACTTTGTGTGATGAGCACGATGGTTTATTCTGTACTCGTATCTGGGTGTTATTTATCTATAATATGTATGTATTTAGAAATATATTAGTATGTTTATTAGTTATCTGGTTACCATATCATTATGGGAATCAGATGGCGTTGTGTGAGTTGTCCTAATAATATAATATTATATTATAAACAAGTATAAACAAATCATAAATACACGATAGATGCCACGGGCCACAACTAACTCATAAACGGCTTTCGAAATCATGTTTTAACTACCTAACAGTAAACAGTTAAACATATCAGATATAATAGTACCGTTATAATAAACTTGTTTAGTTAAAAACAAGCATGGGGTCGCAATGTCTCATTAATATTAAACTGTAGGCTGTCACTATAAGAGATTAATAGTGGAAATGATTATTGATAGGTTTTAATTTATTAGGTACTTCGTTTTTTTAGGGTTCCATACCTCTAAAGAACCCTTACAGAATCACTTTGTCGTCCGTGCTTTGATCTTTTAATAGAGAAGTATAAGGTATAAAGTGGTATAAGGTACAAGGCAGTAAGTATAAGGTAGGCTTTGTACCTAATAATATACGTCGCGAATAGAACCCGAAATATCATAAACTAGGTGACTCCTTCCGGCTTCGCTCGTGACATATTTCGAACTCCCGACACACCTATTTAATCCCGTCGCTTATAAATTTTACAATAATGCATAAATATTTGCCCGATTTAATAGATATAGATATTGTGGGACACCTTTTGTTTACACAGCGGCGTCTAGCCCTAATTAAGCTAATATAAGGTTGTGTTATGGGATCTAGTCGACTGAACATGCTTATATATTTCTAAATACATACATATTATACATAGAAAACCCCCAAACTCCGAAACAAACATTTGTGGATCACACAAATATTTTTTCCGTCCCGGGAATCGAACCCGGGACCTCAGTCGCGGCAGTCTCATATACTACCACTGTGCCACCTATACAGTCTGATTTATCGACATTTATGACAACCGCTCCGCTCTCCAGGGTAGTAGCGTGCGAGCAGGGTAGTAGCCTTCCTTGATAAATGGGCTAAATAACACAAAAAAAAATTTTCAAATCCGATCTGTAGTTCCTGAGATTAGCGCGTTCAACCTAACAAACAAACTCTTCAGTTTTATAATATTAGTATAGATATAATTTTTTTTATTAAAGCTTTTTTTTTTTATTAATTTAAAAATGTTCACAACATGCAGTTTTACATCTTATTATAAAAGAACTACTCGCTTAAACTATAGGGTTTGTGTGCGAGCAGTATATGCTTTACAATATTCAGAAGTGAAAAGAGACAACTTGGTTCGAGACGGGGATTGAACCCGTGACCTTTGCCTAACCAGGGCAATGATCTAACCACTGAATTACCCGAACCGTACCGATACAAGTTGAAATTTTACACTTTATTTTAATCGTCATTTTAAGAGAATGACCAGAGCCATCTATCGACCTACTCAACAACTCTGATACCAATGAACAGTGACAACCATTTTTAAACATTGATGCGACGGACCCCACTCAATCTATGGATAAATTTCAATGGATAGTAATGACCGGCTCTGGTGAAATCTCAGTTTTCTCACAAATGTGTTCTTTTATTACAGAAACAAGATGGCCGACCAGAAACTGCTGAGGTTATTGGTGCTGTACTTCGCGATACAGTGTTGCGCAGCATCCGCTTTTAGAAGTAAGTATTTGGCTGCATGAAAATCTTAACGTGTTAACAAACGATATGTAAAAATTCAAAATATTTTTTGATGAAAACTGTGGACTTACGAACGAAAAATCCTTTGAATATTATAAAACGAAGTCATTTGCCATATCTGTCTGTCTGATAGAGTGATTAATGAGGATGGGTTTGGTATATAATTTGTCAAATTTTCATGAAAATTTGGTGAAATATACTTTGTTCAAAAAGTCTGAAAAAATTAAATTAACTTTGGGCTTTTATCGATGACTAATTCCTACTCACTAAAGATTACGAAAGAGACAAAAGGTCTACCTAAATGTCCCATAATAAATGGTGGCATATGTCTATATTTTATGGATAGCTTACTATATCCTGTGAGAAGTGGGTTCGAAAAATCTAGTTAGTTGACGCTGGCCCCTTCCCATCTACATGGAACCAACAACAGAGCTGGTGCGGTTTGTGAAACGGCTGAAAAAGCTAAAGCATGCAAATACAGGGGTCTAGGCTCCGAATATGATTATGTCCCTTTCGGTGTCGACACCCTCGGTCCGCGAGGTCCTAGCGCTATAAGGTTTTTAAGGAAATAGCAAAAAGGTTAGTCGACATCACAGGAGACCGAAGAGCTGGCAGCTACCTCGGACAAATAATTAGTCTAGCTATTCAAATGGGGAACGCTGCCAGTATCTTTGGAACCTTGCCTAAAGGGACTCCTTTTAATAATATATTTTAGCTATGTATCTTAGTTTTAAGGTTATATGTTCTATACATACGTAGACTAATTAGTTGCTTCAATTTAGTATACATATTTGCTATTTTATATTAATCTAAAATAAATAATTGTTAATTATTTTTCTAAGTCTTGTTAGTTGATTATACTTAAATGTCAATTTTCTTACTTGAAAAAGATTGGTGACGCTTTGATCCCGCACAAAAACAACTGTCATTTCTTATAGAACATTTAGATTTAACAAAGATTGTATCATCAACAGCTGCTCGTCAGTCTCCGGCCAGCATCTTCACCGTGGGTAACGGTGAACAATGTCAGGGTGCAGACCGGATTGCTGGGGGAGTGTGCTTGTCCAGGAACCAATGTAATACGCAAGGCGGCAAGGCTATCGGCTTTTGTGGAGTCTTTGCGACTTGCTGTTCACGTAAGTTTACAGTTATGAATTTAAATTATCTTTTCACAGCCGATTTTAGAATTTAGGACTCTTCTTCTTCAATCTTCTTCAGTTCTTTCTCTAGATTCCTAAATCGTAATATGAAAGTTTTTACTGCAAACTTTACTGCTGCTGTTTTGCCCTGAAAAATAACATAAATTACATCCCAACTTCAACTGTTAGGCTGCGATCTACCAGGGGTATCAGGTATTTTACCTGATTGGAGGATCCTCTCTTTATAGCAGAGGAACTTCTCCCATAGTTTATTGTTATATAACCTAACCAGTGATTGATTTCTGTCTCTCTCCAGTAATATTAGATTCCCCTGAAACCTCCAGCTTTACTAACACTTAAAATGACTCATCAATCGTCACCCTATAAATGATCACATAAACGACTGATGTACGAAGGTATTTTACGCCACTCCCCGCCTCTTCTTGATAATAGACATTGTTTGTATGTATGTGTGTATGTCATCATCATCCGAGCGGTTGCAACAGAATCCTTAGCAATAAATTGTGGAGTTTTGCCCTCCAAATTTTCCATCTTCAATTCTCATGGTCTTTGGTTGCCTAGGAGTAACAATACGAATATGGTCATGTTATTCTCAACATATAAATTCAAGTTTACGTAAAGTTGTTATTCGTCCTGTCACGGTCGCCAATTTAATTATATATTTATTTAGGTTTTAATTCCCTTTTTACTCCACAGTGAACGCTTGCGACATCCGCACCAACACGAAGGTGGCAGTCTTCATCAACCCCCCACTAAACCACGAGTCCTCGGGCCTGGAGTGTTCTTACAACGTGGAGATCAATAACAACAACGTCTGCCAGATGAGGATTGACTTCGAGACCTTCAACCTTGCTCCTCCCACTACTGTGAGTATTTTCTTGTGGTTTAAGAACACAGGGAGCACACTTCTTTCAAACGGTTCGTTTTGACTGCTACTAGTAAATGACAGTACAAGGAGCTATAAGCCTCCGAACATCGGACTACGAAGGTAAGATGCGGTATCCAGCAGTCCGCTTATATGAGTAGGTACGCAAACGGTGATGACTTTATTTACTCACTATTAGACGCACCGCGGTGTAAGGGGCCCCACCAAGATCTTCGGGGCCCAAGTCAACCTCCCGTGCCAGTGCGTGCACCTGCTGATTAACGGACGAGGCTCTGGCGCTGGCTTTCCCCTCTGGGGTTGGGAGGTCTGAGGGCGTCGCTCCCATAAAAGCCACCCGCCGAAACAAAAATGAAAAGAAGTAAAAGGAATGCTGCTAGGGATAGGGCGCCGCCGCAAAACGGCGCGCAGGAGCCCCGCCCGACTCCTGTGGCAAGTGGGCTAGGGCTGCCGTGTGTCGGGCCAGCACGGCTAAAGAAGTTAGCCCCAACCCGAATCCGCTTCGCATCTTGGAACATTGGCACGCTGACTGGGCGTGCGGTAGAGTTGGCCGAAGTACTCTCCAGGCGGAGGGTGGACGTGGCGTTCCTGCAGGAGACTCGGTGGAAGGGCAACAGAGCCCGGCCTTTGCAGAAAGTCTACAAGCTGTACTACACGGGTGCGCCTGGTGGGGAGAACGGGGTGGCCGTGGTGCTCTCCGAAGGGCTGCAGAGCGGCATCTTGGAGGAGAAACGCTGTAGCGACCGGCTTATGATCGTAAGGGTGCTTATCGATGGGATTATTACCCACCTGATAAGTGCCTACGCGCCACAGGCCGGTTGTAGCGACGCCGATAAGATGTCGTTTTGGGGCCAACTCGAGGGAGTGCTTCGGAGCATTCCGTTGTCACAGGGAATCGTTTTGGGCGGCGACCTAAACGGTCATGTGGGTGAGAGGTGTGAGGAGTTTGAACGTGTTCATGGTGGTTTTGGATACGGCACCCGCAACACTGAAGGAGAAACTATCCTCAGAACGTGTGCGGCTGCCGATCTGGCCATTGTGAACACGTATTTCAAAAAGAAATCCGAACATCTCATCACCTACAAGAGCGGGAGGCGTACAACTCAGATCGATTTCCTACTCACTAGGCGACACAGCATCGGCAAGGTGGCCAACTGCAAGGTCATACCCGGTGAGAGTCTTACTGCACAACACCGTCTCCTTGTCATGGACCTCTGCGTGAAGCCTAAAGGCAAACGCATCGAGCGGTGCCAGCGCCGCATCAGATGGTGGCTGCTTGATGAAACTAGGTCCCAGGAGTTCGTCTCAGCTGTCGGTGACAAGTGCACCGACACTGAAGGCGAACCAGTTCAAGATTACTGGGACAAAGTTCAGGCGGCCATCCTTGGAGCGGCGAAGGTGGTGCTCGGTGAGTCTAAGGGTGGACGCAAATGTGACAAGGAAACTTGGTGGTGGAACGACGCAGTCCTGTGGGAGACCAGGGAGAAGAAAGCCCTCTTTAAAAAGTGGCAAGCGACCGGATCTCCCGAAAACCGCGACGCGTACAGGGCCGCCAAGCGCGCCACAAAGAGAGCTGTAGCCAGAGCCAGACGAGACCACTTACTACCTTTGTATGATAAGCTGGAATCGTCTGAGGGGCAGAAGCTCATCTTTAAGCTGGCGCGCTCCAGGGTCAAAGCGGCACAGGATATATCCAAGTGTCGCTGTGTAAAAGACCCTGAGGGCAACCTGTTAAGCGAAGACCTCGCGGTAAAGGAGAGATGGCGCTCGTACTTCCACGAGCTGCTTAATAAGCAGCATAAAGAGGTGCAGCCTCCGGACCTCCCTCCGAATCAGGGACTAGTGCCACCGGTAACGCCTGGAGAAGTCCTGACTGCGCTTCGCCGCATGAAGAATCGGAAAGCTGTCGGACCCGATGGAGTCCCCATCGAAGCCTGGAAGGCGATGGGTCCTCGCGGTGTGGGCATCTTAGTAAACCTTTTTAACCGCATACTCCACAGCGGGCAGATCCCAAACCAATGGAGACTGAGTATTATTACTCCAGTCTTCAAAGGTAAGGGGTCAGTGCAGGAGTGCGGGAGCTACCGCGGTATTAAGGTGATGTCCCACACCATGAAGATCTTCGAGAGGATTATAGACTCTCGGATCCGGCAGGAGTGTACTCTCTCGGAGTGTCAATATGGGTTTCGCCCTGGTCATGGGACCACGGACCCTGTTTTTGCCCTGAGGGTTGTCGCAGAGAAATACAGGTCGAAGAACACGCCTCTGCACTGTTTGTTTCTAGATATGCAGAAGGCCTTCGACTGTGTTCCTCGTGCGATGATCTGGTGGGCACTGCGGTCCAAAGGGGTTCCAGAGGTCTATATTGACACTATCCGGGACATGTACTGTGACTCCGACTCAATGGTTCGGACTGCTGTTGGCGACACGAAACCCTTCCCCATCACCATCGGGGTACACCAGGGTTCTGTCCTTAGTCCGCTTCTGTTCAGTGTAATATTAGACGAATTGTCGGACAGCATCAGAAACCCGCATGAGCAGCCTCCATGGTTGCTCATGTATGCTGACGATATTGCGCTGGCAGACGCGGACAGGGGCAGATTGGTGCGACGTGTAAAGGCGTGGAAGGAGACGCTTGAGAACGGCGGTCTGAAACTAAATGTGGCGAAGACCGAGTACTTGGCACTAAACTCGACAGATCCCACATCCGTCCGCATAGGCGGTGATTTGGTCGAGCGCACGGACCAGGTTAAATACCTGGGATCTGTTTTTCACACGTCCAGTGACATCGATTGCGATGTTAAGTCACGCATTGCTGCCGCGTGGGCCAAATGGCGGGAGTTGACCGGTGTCATTTGTGACCCTAAAATGCCGATCCGGTTGAAGTGACAGGTCTACAAAACCATTATTAGACCTGTCCTTTTACTTGGCAGTGAGACGTGGCCGATATTGGAGCGACACAAGCAGGAGCTGCGTGTCACGGAAATGAAGATGCTGCGGTGGATGTGTGGAGTCACGCGGATGGACCGCGTGAGGAACTCTCGCATCCGCGGCAGCCTTCACGTCCGTGACATTGCAGACAAGTTGCAAGAGTGTCGCCTTCGCTGGTATGGTCACGTCTTGCGGCAACCGCCGGGCTACTTAGGTAACAAATGTCTGGCTATGTCAGCCCCGCCGGGTCCCGGTAAGAGGGGAAGACCCAAGAAGTGCTGGCTTGACGTCGTAAGGGATGACATGCGTGCCAATGGTCTCACTACAGGGGATGCCGATGACCGTGCGAAGTGGAGGAGAAAATGTAGGAAAGCGGACTCCGGGCGTCGCGAGACGCAACTGGGACAGACGCTCGGATGATGATGAGACGCACCGCGGTTTCACCCGATGACTGTTCCCGACGGAATACTGGAATAAAAATGAAAGTCCCGTTAAATTCGGTCCAGCTGTTTCGGAGACTAACCGGAACAAACAAACAGAAAAAAAATTAGGTACTTTATAATACTGTCATATGCATTTAGTGAAAAGTTGACAACTAGCAATTACAAACAGACACTTCAATTTAATTTAAACAGGCACCATCTGACAATCAGCGCAATCTAAGATTTTTAAAGTCATATTGTAATTTAATTGTGTGGATAACTAATTGAATAGAACGTTATATGACGGAAATCCATCGTAGAACGATAATAAAGGAGGGAAGGAGGATCCTACCACAAACCCTCGAGTCATCAAACCTAACGCACAACGGTCAAGGATAACCTCAACTAATTGTAACGGAGGAATGACAAACCGAACTCCTCAAGGAAAGGGATGCATAATAGGTAAATGGAAACCTTACCGAGGTTGTCAAAATTTTGTAATACTTTATGTTTATAGAGAGAGATAACGATGTTACTTGTGAAAGCAATTGCCGTCAGACCTCCATACTACTAACGAACGGTGTTTTCAGGTGGAACCAGTGGAGAACGTGACCCAGCGCCCTGGCTACACGTGCAGGAACGACATCTTCCAAGTGACCAACCTTCAAGCCAACTCCGACTTCCTCCCCCCTCTCTGTGGTGACAACAATGGCCAGCATTGTAAGTGTTCTACTTCTATGTATTTAATTGGCCTCTCGGTCTCTCAATATCTTATGTAAGTATTAACAGTTGCTTCGAAGCTGTATCTGGATTTGGAGAATGAAGTTCACTTTTTGATATGACTGTTGAGAGCAGGTATCGTCTGGCAGGTGCACCAATAGCCGGTGAAGTCACTTGGGCCCCATAGGTCCTTATACCCCTTTTGTAAAAAAATTCCCCCAATATATTTGGAGCGAAGCGAACGAAGTGAGCGTGACTCCATTCTTCCCCGATTCAGATTTTTGCATTGTCCACAAACTCCTCCGAAACCTAACAAAACTTTTTAATCAAATTTGACGCAAAAAACGACATTTAGCCATAGATGTTTTAGAAAAAATAAAATCGTAAATCGGACATACCATGGAGGAATAATCACCGAAAGGAAAATGGACATCGACAAAAGCTTCGCTCTATTTAGACTTACCGGGGACGGCAAGTGCACCTAGTAATATTATCACTGGTTTTGAAATAAAATAAAAGAAAGAACATAATGTCCTGTAGGAGTGGGTAGCCACACGAGCGATTCTAAAGAGAAAAATCATTTGCGTTTAGTTATAAATAAAAGTTCAAAGGAGGCATTAGTCGGAGAACTTACTAAACGAAAAATTCTCTGATGACGACGCCTTAGTTAGTAAGGCCTTCCACAAGGAGGATTTTGAGGACTAAGAAAATGCTACATGCAAGTTGTGGTGATCTTTGTTTTACGCCTAAGTTCAACAAAGGTTCAAAATTCTGAACTATCATCATCATAATTGGAGTGTCTGTTCCAGCTGCGTCTCGTGACGCCCGGGGTCCGCTAATTTGTTTTGGCACATGGCTTTATGGGAGCGACGCCCTCAGAACTCCTAACCCAAGAGAAGAAAGCCCACAACAGCCCCAAAGCACCAGAGCCTCGTCCGTGTTCAACAGGTGCACTTGCTCACACGTGAGGCTAACTTGGGCCCCGAAGATCTTGGCAGGGTTATTACACCCAAAATTCTAAACTTTAATAAGTAAAATATTTTCCAGTGTATGTCCGCGTAAATGCCTCGACGAACAGCCGCGCAATCCGCATCAACTTCAAGATAGCTGACAGAAACTCGCAGCCCAACTTGCCTCAAGCCACAT
Source organism: Thumatha senex (assembly GCA_948477245.1). NCBI lineage: Eukaryota > Metazoa > Arthropoda > Insecta > Lepidoptera > Erebidae > Thumatha > Thumatha senex. The sequence continues at coordinate 12,386,994 of OX419753.1, forward strand.
GGAAGATCAAAGTGACACAGCTGGAGTGCTTCAACACGCTGGGGTAAGATAATCTTATTCTTTTATTAGCTTTAGTCCTTCTGCTTTATTGTGACTTGTCTCAATCCCCGCAACTGTAAAAGTTTTTTTAACAACCTTTTTGCTTAAGTCACTATGAAAAATGCGTTGTTGTGACTTGCTTAATCAATAACACATACAATCAGGCTATTTCCCAAAAAAAAATAAAAATAAATAAAAATATCTTAATTTTGCATAGACCATTTTAACGGCGCTTACAAAATGTCATACACTATTTAAAATATTTAAAGCGACCACCGGTTCGGAACGCGGCCCACCTGAGAAGAACCGGCAAGAAACTTAGGAAGGCTTTTTTTTTGATGGCCTATTTACAATTTAATATTATTTCACTTTGCCAGCAGATCATTTCCAGGCGTCCCTGTCCTGCAAATAGTCTGTAACGGAGTAAAAACCTTTTTCGCAAAGCTTGTTTTTAATAAACTTTTTAAATTTATTTAATGGTAAATTTCTCAGGTCACAGGGAAGCCTGTTGTAAAAGCGTATACAGTTACCCTGGAAAGAATAACCAAAGGGGTAGGAAGAGAAATACTGTATGGTTTCGCCTTACTACAATATCTAAAAACTTAACTATCTTCACGCTGTATCCCTGACGAGGTAGTCAAAGAGGACAGATAGCCAATGTTAGATAGATGAAAGGAAATTGTTTTCATGTTCAATTTACTTTCATGCACATACATTTCATTCTTCCTATATACTCAGGTTTCACTACCGAAAAGCAACGTTTGCAATAGCACTGCGCTATGAATCGCGAGTCGTGCCTCTTTTACAATGCTTTCTCGCTTTACTAATTGGGACAAAGCACCGTAATTTCCAGCAGCTACTCGCCGTTCTACATTCTAATCATATCTTCTGTCCGCGATAAACATACACCTTAAATACACAACTAACTACAAAGTAACTTTTGATATTTCCTAGACAATTGGTCAGGCTTGTTGAATTAAATAAAACCTGTGCTAAATTAAATAAAACTAGTGAATATACGCGCGTAAACTTCTTCATGAAAGTAGACTAACAAAACAGTTATCAGAAGTGAGTGAATGTGCAAACTGGTAAGGGGCGACCTCGACGTACATATGTCAATCGAATAGAAGACATTTTGGAAAAAGGTCAGGTCAAGAGTACCCTTAACCGGCGTGTGTGTTTGAAAACACTTATGAAAGTGGAAGAAGCAAAAGTTGTATGCCAGAATCGTAGCAAGTGGAAAGCCATAGTCTCTGCCTACCCCGATGGGAGACAGGCGTGATGATTTGTAATGTAATGTAAACTTCTTTATACTATTATATTCTCAGTCGCTTCCAAACCGTACCTGGGTTGAGAGCCCGGGAGCAACTTTTGATTTTTGACATTGCTGGTAGTGACGGCGTCGTTCGTCTGTAAATCACCAGGTGCACCGCTAGCAGGTCGCTTGGACCACGAAGATCATGGTAGATCCGACTACTATGCTTATCGTCTAAGTATCGAGTAATCCGTAAACCCTCACACTTTGAGTCCGGAGCGCTCATAAACGGTTCGGTCCGCTAGAGGCTTTATTCCGCATACGCTTTGGTTGTAGGATGAGCTCCCTGCCTGGGTTTTCCCGAACGTCTACACTATATGGGGTTCTTCAAAAGGGATCTTAGAAGGTTTATAAAGGGTCGGCAGCGCGAGTGCTGCACCTCTAGTTTTGTTAACGTCCATAGACTACGGTAACCACTTTCCATCAGGTGGGCCGTATGCGTGTATACCACCTCAGTGGCAAAAAAAAAATACAACAAGTGCCAACAATAGACTATAAATTTGATAATAAATTGTACATTTATCACCAGTAAATACCGGGACGGCATCTTCGAAGCTATCACATCATCTCTCCCCTCCACGCCCCTCACTTCCTCGGCTGACAGAGATGAATACCTCATTGGTAAGTTACCCCCTTCTGTTTTGAAGCTAAATATTAAACATGGTAATGGGATAGTCTCGCTGACGCATCTTAGAACAGTGGTTTTCTCGGCTGCATTGTACTGAGTCTACTACGGCGAGTGTTTTGAAGAGATCTTCAACTTAATCCAAGCCTTTCCTATTAAATCCTAAACACCGCTTGTCGGACAAAGCTAAGCTATTCAAAAGATCGTATCTCTGTGACAGACATACTCGTATTGTTTCGCCTTTATCCCCGAAGGGGTAGGCAGAGGCATACTATACGCCCATATTTCACCGTATACACTTTTATCCCACGTAACTGCCGTGTTGGAATGGACAGGTTCAGGTTGTGGCGACCTGCTGTTGAAATTTTGCAAGCCGCCCATAAGGCTTTCACCTGGGACTGGCAACCGGGACCAACGGCTTAATGTGCCTTCCGAGGCGAAAACGCTCGCAAATGTAAATGGCACAAAGTGGTCACCTATCCGAGGACCAGCCGTAGTGAAAGATGCTTGACGCAAAGATCGTTTACAGAACACTGAGTCCGCTATCTTAGTAGACGCTCTACCAGTGCATGAGTTTCTACTCCTACTTACTTTCGACTACAAGCGATGCAAGAAGAGGCACACTGTGAGAGCACTCAAGAGACTGAGTCTGTGGAAGTCGAATAGTATGCTTGTCCTGTGTGAGGGACACATGACAAGCATACTAAATACTATAATAGGTGCGACGGGAGGTCGAAGTATAAAATAAATAAAATAAATAAATAATGTGAAACATTTTTTTTACACAATGCCGTCTAGCCCAAAGCTAGTGTTATGGGATCTAGACGACTGATAAATATACTTATATATTTCTAAATACATAATATACATAGGAGACATCCAAACTCCGAAACAAACATTTGTGGATCACACAAATATATTTACCGACCTGGGAATCAAACCCTGGACCTCAGTCGTGGCAGTCGCATTCACTACCACTGCGCCACCGAGGCAGTTGAATGTAACGAGTGAAGCCGTGGGAGTCACCTAGTATCTATATATGTGTCGTCCCCAGCGCCCCCTGGCTGTCTTCAATATTACCCTGACCGTGCCGGATTCTTCGAGTCATTCAACTATAACCGAGGAGCTGGTCCTTACATCGCCAACCTGGTCTATGCTACCTGCTTCAGAAGAACACCTGACGTATGTGGTATTAAGTGAGTACAAGACACATTTCTGTTTTAAGCTACTATGTATCATCACGCTATATCCCTGACGGGGTAGTCAGAGATCTAGATGAATAATGGAAATTAATGTTGAAAAAATTAACATTAAATTTCATTTATTAATTTTCAATTCTTTTTGTTTAGAGCATTTGGGCAAAATTTTTAATTTACATGTTTTTGTTTTATATTGAAACAGTCCCCAAATAGACGGTGTAAGAGAGTTGGGTTCTAAACCTATCTTGTCCTTTTCAGATTGACCTCAGCCTCGTTCGAGCTTGCCTACCGAAATGACGAAAACCTCTACCTTGACACCGACTGTCAGATCAATCCAGTGACACAGGGTGTGCCACAATCCGAAGACTACTTGTCCATTCCCGAAGCGGAGACTGCTGATGGTCTAAGAGGCAGTAAATACTGCGGCAGTAGTGCATCTAACCAAATTATTGCCTGTAAGTATTTTTTTTTTACATTTATATAGAGTCATGGCTTGGGTTATGTGGATTATATCGTCCCTTTTCCTAACTGGAATCCGGCGGGGTCGACATAATACACCACCCATAAGGTCTCAACTTGTCTTAACGACTGTCATGTTATTGGCAACCGGGAACCACTTAAAGTGCGTTCCGAAGCACAGAAACAATCGCAAGTGTAAACGCCATAAAGTGGCCACCCTTTCATGACCAGCCATAGCGAAAGTTGCTTTACGCCGTGATCGTTTACAGAACACTGAGTCAGCGTGGCTACGAGCGCTTTATTCTTGAGGTTATCAAAACGATCTACTATCCCGGCGGCGTTAGTTGGGTACTACCGTAGCTGAGTTTCTGATTTCTAATCCTGGGTAGAAAATTTAATGGAAGTTTTAATGGAAGAACGCCAAAATTTATTAAAATCCGTTAGTTGCAAGAATTAGTATTTTAATATCAAGAGATTCACAGATTTTTACATTTTACAAACGCAATGGCATAACTTGTGGCAACATGTGGCATAACATATTTTATTAACATTATTCGGCGCTTTAGATCCACCCCAGTTCCGTGCTTCGGAAGGCACCAATAAAATGGCAGTCGTTAAGCCAAGTTGAAGGCCTTATGGGCGGCTTAAAAAATTCAACAGCAGGTGGCCTCAGCTTGTGCCTGTCCTATTCAACACGGCAATGGGCTCACCACCTGTTAAGTGGGACAAAAATGCATACGGTGAAATGTGGGCGTTTAATATGCCTCTGCCTACCCCTTCGGGTATAAAGGCGTGACAATATGTAATGTAATGTTATGTAATGTAATGTAATAAAAATCAAACGGACTTATCAATTAAATTATAGTCGTTTGCTCTTTTATGAGGCAGTTTTCTTTATTAACGAAAATGAACAGAAGTTTATAAGACCGTTATTAATTTTTAACGTTCACATCGTTATTGATAGGTGAAGTTTGCTTGAGCCAAATATACTGTACTTGGTCTAATGTTTTTCTTTAATGTTTGTCTAATATGTCTATAAGAAAAGCGGCAGCGGCTCTTGGTCTTTTCTCAGGCATTAACTTTCATTAATGTACAATACTCGTTAATGAAAGTTATTGACTTTTTGTGGTTTTTAAAGTTAACATCGTTACTGATAGGTGAAGTTTTCTTGAGTCATGAGTACTGTAGTTAGTCAAATTTTTTCTTTGTTTACAGCAACCCCTCCCGGCCCTCTCTACGTCCACTTTCACAGCGACAACTTGGTAACAGACAACGTCAACGAATCGGGTTACAGGTTCTCATACAACGTCCTAAATAACTGTTACCTTAGAGGCTCATTTTAATACAACATTTTACACTGTCCTACTAATTGATAGATTTATCGGCTGATTAGTTGACCGATTTGATGTAAGTTTGTTACGAAAAATGTTTGACAAATACATAGTAAGATGGTAAATAAAATGATAGCCTGTAATTATTTTACGATATAAGAAATATAATTGAGAAGAATAAGATTTAAATTTACTAAGTAAATTAATTGCTTGCCAATAAAACTGATCAATGCAATATTTTTAAATAAATGTTAGATGTCGCAATTTTAGTTTGATGCCATGTTTTTTTTTTTTATCAATGTACTTTTTTTTTTTATAATACATGTAGGTTTTTCATTATGACCACAGTATTCAGGTGCAAAGACTTGATATGAAAACACAGCACTGCCAGTCAATTTGCCATTATTTTATTTTATTCCCTTCTTAAATTTAGTGTTGCTGTGTATAAAATAAAAATGGAAATCAAATAGTCATTAATCTGGTTTCATATTTAATGTTTATCTAAAAAGTAACTAATAAAGAATTCTAGATAAAGTAACAATTAGTGTATTTAAAAAACATACTGCTTTTTAAAGGGCATTTATGAATATTAAAAGTATAGATAAAAAGTTCAAGAATGAAAAAAAAAGTAAATATTAAAAAAAAAGACTTTTCTTGATTCAATTGCATTTATTAGTTAATAGTTTTAAAGCGGACTGTGTTTAAGTCTTTATAAGATTATTTTTTATTTTTAAAGACACATGCATTTATTAATTTAAGATGAGAAATAAAAAAATTATAAAATTTATATTGTGTTTTTTGTATATTTACCCCGTGGGTGTAAAGAGCCACACAAAGATCTCCGGGGCCCAAATGATCTCACGTGGTAGCAGTGCACCTGCTGATAAACGGACGAGAGAGACGAGAAGATGATTCATCGATTATGATGGTCGTAAAAACGGGAGTAATCCCGTTTAATTATTTATAACCCGACTCAAAAACATTCATGAAAGTTGAAGAAGCGAAAGCTGTATGTCAGGATCGTAGCAAGTGGAAAGCCATAGTCTCTGCCTACCCCGATGGGAAACAGGCGTGATAATATGTATTTAAGTATGTCAAAAACATAAGTTCCCTTTAAAAAGTAAAGATGAACATATTATTTTGTAATATGCACGTTCTTTCATATGAGACCTCACTCGAGTATATTTTGCAGACATTCGGTTACCCTTCCCCACCTTCACCCCCACAACTTTTAAACGGCTCAACCGATTTTCATCAAACATATCTAAGAACACTCGCACGTAAGTCACCTTTATTACTAAAAAAATATAAATTGAAATCTCTTCATCCGTTCAGGAGCTATGACGACACAGACAGACAGAGTCACAGACACTTCAAACTTATAACACCCCTCTTTTCTCGGGGGTTAAAAATAGGCCTAGGAGTTCTATGAAGCGAGTACGTATGACGCAATGCGCCGGTTCAGTGTATCACAGTACTAGTTTCGTAACGAGAGAGTGGTTTATTCCAGAAATCCCCACCGACGTTTTCCGACCAGTGGGGATTCGTAGAGCAAACGTTGTTGGTTATTGACCTAAACTGGAACATTCCAATGTAACCAAGTATTGAACTCGATAAATCCTGATAGCTCCACTTATTTTGAACAATGAACACATGAGTACTGTTAATATCCTGTTAGACCCATACTCATAGTAGAGACAAAAGGATTCGAAAACCCCTTTGGACCCATTAATGGAAGTTTCCAATGAAACCGACAGTCATGAACCTAGCTATGGTTCTACGCCTGGCAGGATGCAGGTGTTTTACAAATGACCCTGTGTATGTAGCTAGCCTAGCTCAGTGATCTGAGCTAGGTGCATAGTGTACCTAGCTCAGTGGTTTGAGCTATGTGCTTATTGTACCTAGGTCAGTGTTCTGAGCTACCGAATGGAGAACACAAACGGGTCAAAATATTACTGCCAAATACAGCTAAAATTGGAGCGTAGCTCATGTACATCACATTAGTTTTTATTTCACTGCAATACATGCAGTAGTTCCGAAGTTATAACGACGAGAAGTTTTAGTCCTTTTTAGAATTTCCGACATTAAGCGCGCCCATTATGACGTCACATCCTCGCACAGACTGCGAGCAAGAGCGAGACTGTTGAATGAGCAGGGTTGTAAAGAAGGAAGTGAGAATATTTCAGCCATTTTAAGAAATATAAAAAAAATATGAACACCGTTTTCCTCGTATGTTTTTTTTTAGATTTATTTGGCATTTAAAGTAAAAAACGTTTGTCAGACCCATTGTTCCGAAACGTACAACATACTGTTGATTGCTATCACTTGGTGGAACTTGCTACACATTTTGAATATAAGCACTTGAAACGGTAATAAAAGAGGACTTTACCCTCCAGGTTGTCAACATTTTAGCAATACTACGCTTTAGGGTTATTTATTTATATTTATTTAAATTATTTATTTATTACCAATGTTGTACATTTTTGTGAGAGGTAACAGGCAAATAGTAATTACAATATAATTGGCACAAGTACAAACACAAAAAATGTCATATACCATTAATGAAATTTGCGTAGACTTTTTTGTTAGTCCATCTAGTTCTACTGTTAGTTCTACGATAGAACAAAATGGACAAAAAAAAATACATATATACATATTGTCACGCCTTTATCCCCGAAGGGGTAGGCAGAGGCATATAAAACGCCCACATTTCACCGTATGCATTTTAGTCCCACGTAACAGGTAACGTGTAACAGGGCCATTGCCGTGTTAAAAAGGACAGGCGCAGGCTGCGGCGACTTGCTGTTGAAATTTTTTAAACCGCCCATAAGGCCTTCAACTTGGCTTAACGACTGCTATTTTATTGGCAACCGGGACCAACGGCCTTCCGAAGCACGGACCTGGGCCACCCTGGGTCTAAAGGGCCGAATAAATTTAATAAAATGTGTCTTTTTATTAAACACTTAACATTTATTTAAGTTACTTTTTACATTTCGAATAAAATATTTTCAAATTATTACATAGATACGAATAAAATTAAAAGCATAATCTAACACTAAATATAAAAAAAACAACTAACTAAACTTAAATAAATATACATTACCTACAACGCGTCAAAAAATTCCTCTGCATCATCGCTGACCGGAAACGTTCCCAGAAGACTGGCAGCATTGCCACGTTGAATGGCAATACTAATCCTTTGTGCAAAGAAATAACCAGCAAAGCGTCGATTAGCCGCTTTGCCAAGTCTTTAAATAAAAAGCGGGCACTTGGACCCCAACTCCAAACGGCTCAAACATATAATCCCCTACTAGATTACAATATTTGAGCCGCTTGAGGTTTTCAACCTGCTGTGCTTGGAAGATGTGATGGCGCCAGAGTGTCGACGCATGTGGCGTCCCACACCAACGGCCGACCCATCTTCCAAGGCAACAGAGACATACCGTCAGGTCTCTTACCATCGTCACTTACCAGCCCGTTTGGTTCTCGAACGGCTGGTACGCCCGCGCTGGCAGGAGCGCGACGGATAATGTCTTTGAGATTGGCGTGGCGAGATATACGACCTGCGCTTCTGCTGCACGAGAGGCCATGGCGTCCAAGACTATCGACAACTTCTCCACAGTGGCGATGATGCGGAGAAACACACGGAGCACCCAAACGGAGACAAGTGGCAAGGCGGAAAGTAGTATCATCCAACTTAGTACCTATGTTGGTAGATGGAAGCGCCTGAATCCATAAGCCTGACTCCCACTCTCCCACAGCCAGCAAACGCGCACGCTCTGCAACATTGGGAGAAGTATTGATTAAAGCAGTTCTTACCAAGCTACAGAGCGGCACATCCCAGAGTCTCTGAGAGGATGGGTTAACAGGCAAGGCAGTATTAGGGCACGCCAATTTCCAGGCATTTATGGCGTCAGTCTAGCACGATACTTCAGAATTAACCTGTGTGTTTATTAATTTTTTTTTGGTTAAATCTTCAGTGCCGTAAACTGACGACAGAAACGCTGGTAAGCTAATGTCAAAAATTTTGCGAATGCCGAGCCCCCCCATACGAACTGGAAGAGACGCTTGGAGCCAAGCTCGGTCGTTCAAGGCCACATTTAAAATAAGATTATTAAATGTCTATTTCAGATGTTAAATTTTGAAGAAATTTTGAACCCGTTGCCTTTTTAGTGAGGTGGTAACAAAAAGGCTAAAAGGTCTTATGTGCTAGACACTAATTAGCACGACCAATTAAAGTCCTTGTAGTCTCGGACACAACAAAAAATTAACTAAGAAAAAAAAATTAATCGTAGTGAGTGTAAGTGTAAGGCGAAACTGATCAGGTTAAAAAGAAAAGTAAATTTAGTGGAATAGTACAAGAGTTCTTATTTTGTCTACCATCTTGTTCATGTTATTTAGAAGCGCTCGTGGCCTCGCGGTCTCAGTGTTCTGTAAACGATCACTGAGTTACGCAACTTTCACTATGGCTAGTCCTCGGATGGGTGACCACTTTGTGGCATTTACATTTGCGAGCGTTTCCGTGCTTCGGATGGCACGTTAAGCCGTTGGTCCCGGTTGCCAGTAAAATGGCAGTCGTTAAGCCTGGTTGAAGGCCTTATGGGCGGCTTGAAAATTTCAACAGCAGGTAGCCACAACCTGCGTCTGTCTATTTCAACACGTCAATGGACTCACCACCTATTACGTGGGACAGGAATCCACACGGTGAAAGGTGGGCATATAATATGCCTCTGCCACCCCTTCGGGGATAAGGCGTGATGGATATTTTTTTTTTATATTTTATTTAAGTTATAAATAAAACTATGAAATAGTGGAACATATTATTTATTATAAAAATGTGATCTTTATACAATTAAATAATTATAAATTGCATAATACGAAAGCAGTCTTATGTACAATAATTTAATTAATTATAAAAGTGAAGGCTCTTTATAAATTATGTATACTTATATATTAACATAATTTTATCTCTTTGAAATACGCAAATAAATATGTAAAAAAAATATTAAAAAAAACAAATATACAACAATTACAAAATACAGTCAAGATAAAATGGAATTTCGATGTCAGAATGAATCAGGTTTAAATACAATATTTTTATACAAATATAACTATTACAAATTAAAAATGAAATTTACTTTATATTTAAATGCATTTTTCACTGTATTTTTACATTTATATACCCTGGGAAATAAGGCTACTATGGCCTGCTGTCTTTTTTCTAAGCAACAGGGTCCCTTTGTAATTTTGTGTCACCCACTGTCTTTTTTTAACTAATAGGGACTCCTGTGGCTTTGTGGGGACTTTATTTTAGTTTTGTGTCCAAGATTCATGATTCTATTACCTTAATATAAAACAATAAGCTTCCATAATTTTATTACCAAAAAGTGTCCTAAAAAATTGGATTTATTTAATTCTACTTAGCTTCTATTATACATTTTCTTAAAAGGTAAGACCGTTGGTTGCTTCAGGTCACAGTAAATAAAACTATGGGTTTGTCAATATCCAATAATAATTACAAAAGAGTATTTGGGACCCTAATCGGGACCGAAAATGGGTCGGTATGGGGTTGCTATAAAAAGGCGTCAACTGAAAAACATCGCTGTCTAAGATTTGACCTTGTTAATGCAGTTGAGACGGCGACCTTTTTGAACACGCACATTGTAAGCAGAAAAATTGTTTTGCCATTTATACCTGTATTTGATACACTTTCAGATTAGGTGACTTTAGCAGCGCATTCAAATATATTAATAAGTATTTTTTATACGGACAATTTATCCAGTGTATTACATCTTTATTGGTACCTCAAAGGGTCCTAGCATTTCTGTACACTGTCTCCAAAATTCCTGCTTAGGGGAACAATGAACTCTTCACAGAACGTTTTGTAAAAGGGACCCAGTCTTGTAACCCATCGAGAGAAATGATTGAGTTTATTTAATTTCTAACCATAATTACAATTTTAAATCGCTTGAAACCCCAAGTTCTCAGTGGTCGGTAAACGATCACTGCGTTAGACATTGAAAGGTACGGTTAACCCTGAGATGGGTTACCGTTTGAGACATTTATATTTATAAGCGTACCGAGCTGCTGGAAGAATAGTACTCGTTAAATTCTTATTTAATGGATAACTTGTTAAAATTGAACAGGATGTAGCCATTTTGCCCCATCATTGGACAAAAATACAACTGACTAAATGTGAGCGTTTAACATATTAAACATATTAATACCTCTGTCTACCCTAAAGACATGACTATGTATGTAATTAAATTTTATATTTAGATAATAATAGAGAGGGATCCCCTTTGCAAATTGTAACTATGGTTAGTTATTTCCTATCTTTATTTTATCAATCTGAAATATGGGCTATGGCCAAAAATGGGCCCTTCCATGTTTTATTCAATAATGCCCAAATTATGCAATAAGGGTCTTTTAACACCATGGGGTCTTTTGATTTAATGGGGCCCGATCATTTTCGTCGATAATTATTTTCACCTTACAAATACTACGTCCTATAAAAGGGGGGCCCCCTACTAACTGTGTACGTCGATAAGGGAATGCCCTTAGTGCCATAGATGGCTTCGGGAGCATTTTCATACTCCACATCGTAGTATATCCCGGTTTGATTCTGGAAATAGTAAAAATATTATATTAAAAGTTATGTCTAAAGAGGCACTGCATTTTCAACCGATTTCAGAAAAATAATGTTTAAGTCAAGAAAAACCTTAGTACCACGCACCCCACTACCAGACAAAAGGACGCCTTAACGCCTGCTAATGTCCAACTGAGTAATATTTATTATTTATCATCACGCCTCATCCCCGATGGGGTGGCAGAGGCATATTATAGGCACACTTTTCACCATGTGTATTCCTGTCCCACGTAATAGGTGATGAGCAAATTGCCGTGTCGAAATGTAAAAAGTGCCCCACAATGTAAATGTAAAGTAAAACATATAAATGAAGTGGGGCAAGTTGGTCTTTTATCAAAACTCTTGACTTGGCCACTCTCGAACTCAAGAACTGGTTCTGTCAAACCATAGAAACTTGAAACACACTACCAGAGCACTTGCTGCCCTCCTCTTTCAAACCCGGGTGCTTCAAGCGTAGCCTGAAAATGTAAATCATTGTGCCGCCAACTTGAGGGCCACTACTTGAGGGATTGTAATAATAATAAAATAAAATTTATTGACCCAAAAATATTTTGTAAATTATGTTTTTATAAAACTCCTCATAGGCAAACTGTTGCCTCAGTTAGGAGCCTCTATTCTTACTTACATACTATATTCTTATTTTACTACACAAATATTTTTTTACTTTCATAAAAAATTCAACAAAACTAAACACTGTGACAGTGGCCTACAATTTACTATTATGTCTCCATGGCTTTCCATCAGGCGGGCAGCGAGACTTTGGCGAACTAAATATTTACAAAAAACAAACTTACGTGCATACTGCGGGCTCTGGACTTGGGTCTCGGGACCAGGAGATCAGCTCTCTCCTGGACGTGGCTTGATGCCTCAGAGCTGGTCGATTCTGACGCCATGTGGTTGTTGTACCCTGGATAAGATACATGTTTTTGTACAATGCCATCTAATACTAATATAAGATGGAATCTAGACAGCTTTATATCACAAAAAAGTTCAATAAGAATACTAAAAAGTGTGTGTACTTATGTACACGCGTTAGAAGTTACACTTCTTTGGAGTAAAAAGATAAAATTCTTTAAAAAAAATATTTTTCGACTTATCCTGCGTTTGTAGAAAAAACTAAAATGTTGACTATAGCTAACTTCAGGGTGTTTGAAAACAGTTGTCATTGAAACACTTATCAGCTAAATTTATGGTGTTGGTTTTTCGTGACGGTCTGCACGCGCTTTGTAAAATTTCTCTCATCATTTTTCCCTCCAAAAGAAGTATAACTTCAATAGTTATTGACATCATCATACTCGTAATATGATTAGATCACGGCTCTCTTCTAATTTTTTAAGTGTATTCTAAGTTGTTTCCTAACCTTACCTGGAACCTGGAGCCTGTGGTCATCGTGTATTTAACTGCTAGGAGCAGGTATCGCTTGGCTATTTATTTTTGGCATTTTTGGCAACTGCTGTCTGATCTCCCCAACCCCGTAACCCCTGCTTTGAGCCCAGAGCTTGATGGGGTCTCTTACATCCATCTTTGACGAAAATAGTTACTTAAATAAAAAAATATATATGTGTACAAGAGTACACAGGTAAGAAGTGAAATTTCTTTACGACATTATTTTACAGACATATAATTTCTCTCATATGTCCATAAAAAAGTTTCACTTCAAAGAAACACGGCGCTTTTTCAAACGTGACGATTTTTTTACAGGTATAAAATTTCTTTCAACGTCGATAAAGAAGTTTCACTTCAATAATATACCACAGAGCAAGGAAACAATGTCACTCGCGCCCTATTAGGACGCCTAACTCTATACACTTTATACAAGCTAACCATATCAGCGGGCGGCACCGTTTACTCATACGATTACACTAATTACTACTAACGTAGCCAGGCAACTGATGAACCGCGTATGCAAATTTCGCCTACAGCTGGACGTACACTCGGTACATGGTATTATGATTATTTTCATCTCTTGGAGCGAGTATACATAAACAGACATTTAAGTAGACTTACCATATAAGTTGTGATGCGAGGTGGCAGTGTTTCCTCTGGATGCCACCGTATTCATTGTCCCGGAGTGGGGGTTGTGTAACCCCAGTCTGTACCAATCGGAGCTGATATCAATATTAAAACACCGTTCAAAGCAGATAGGTACTATTTATATAGTATATTTTTATTAATCTATCACACCTTATCCCCGAAGGGGTGGCAGAGGCATATTATATGCCCATTTTTCACCATGTATATTCCTGTCCCACTGGTGAGCCCATTGCCTTGTTGAAATAGACAGACGCAGGTTGTGGCTACCTGTTGTTGAAATTTATAAAGCCGCCCATAAGGCCGTCAACTTGACTTAACGACTGCCATGTTACTGGCAACCGTGATCAAGGGTTTAACGTGCCTTCCGAAGCACGGAAACGCTCGCAAATGTAAATGCCACAAAGTGGTCACTCATCCGTGATCAGCCATAGCGAAAGTTGCTTAACGCAGTGATCGTTTACAGAACACTAAGTCCGCGGGGCCACGAGCGCTCCTTATTTAGTATGAATACATATAATATATAAGACTGGGGCAAGTTGATCTTTAAAGACGAACTTGCCCCAGTCTTTTATATTATCTCTTTTTCAATATGGCATTAGGCTCACTGCCTATTATATAAATAGAACTGGTGAAAATTGAGTGTATAGTATGTCTCTGCTTGCCCTGTGGAAAAAATATGTTAAACCGCTTGTTTAGTGTTCAATTAACGACCACTGGGTTAGGGATCTTACGATACTGTTGGTCCTGAAATGGGTGAAAATTTGTGGCATTACCGTGCTTCGGAAGACACAAAGTCGTTGGTTTCCATTGCCAGTAACATGGTAAGCCAAGTTGAAGGCATTTGGGATCAGCTTGAAATATTTCCAGAGCAGGTATCTACAACCTTGCCCAAGTCCATTTCAACACGCCAATGAGCTCAGCACCTGTTACTATCTTCACGCTGTATCCCTGACGGGAGAGGCAGAGAGGACAGAGGCGACCTATTACGTGGCACAAAATAAAACAGGTGAAATGTGGGTATATATAGATTGTGTGTATATATATTTCCGCCGTACCGTTTGCTATAACTGATTTTATAAATGAAAGAGTTATACCTCGGCAGGGGAACTGGTGGAAGGGTGGGGTACCCCCCAAACATGGCCGAAGACGGACGGGTCACTATAGACTGGGCTGCGTCAGGCTGTGGAACAAACGTACATTGTTAACATTTATTGTTATTTTTATAATATATATTGAATGAAACCACGAAAACATTATCATTTCACCTCACGTTCTTGAAAGAAAGAATTTTAAAAAGCAATTGGTGTCAAAATCTAAAATATTTCAAAATCAAAAATATTTTTATTTATGTAGACCATCTTAGGCACTTATGAATAGTCATGACAATAATTGAAATGAGAGTGATTCTAGTTGCCAGTTCCAAAGGCAGCCTACCCTTTATTGGAGTAATATCTAAAACTCCATGGATGCTCTTTTAAAATGTATGTATGGCTTACATAAATTAATTTACATTGTTATTTGGAGTTATGTGAGAACAGTCGACTTAACTTAGTTTGCCTTAAATATAGTGTGCTAATTATATCCTACTCCTTCGGGGATAAAGGCGCGACAAAGTGTATGTATGTGTGAAAAATGTATAACCGTGTAACTTTGCTAAGTGCCGATAGATGGCGCCTTAAGACAAAAAGAGGTGGATTAATTCGTCACTTTCGAGTCAGTCGCGACGGTAAGCCGTCTGGTGCGCGGAGCCACAAGACGCCGATTCGATTCCAGCCCGAGACTATAAACTTGTCATCTTGACAAGTTCTAAACTTTATCAATATCCTTTAAAAATGCCATGTCCAGTGTGGTAATCGTAAAATTCTTTGAGAGTATCGTGACCACAATGAACATCTTAATATCTTTTTTAAATGCTATGATGACCGTGGTCATGTAAATCGACGTTATTTTGTGAATGTCACGATTTTAATGACCACAACATTGATTTTGTTATTTTTTTTTTTATTCATAACTGTATAATTGGTCAAATATCATGTAAATAAAACGAATGTAATTACTGGCGGTTAGAAAAGAGTGGCCATGAGTTTCCTATTGCTTTGCAAATCTGGCAGTAAATGTAGAAGCAATATTCTTGACGTTCATAAGTGTTACTTTGTGACCTACATGAATAAATATTTTTAATTTCCATTTCATTTTCAGACCTTATTTAGAGAATGCCGGGACCACTGTAGCAACGTTAATATGCTTTGGGATTACCATGAGTACAATAAATATTATGATGGATAAAACTCACCGCGTAATGGCTCGCTTGCGCCATGGCCTCGGCTATTTGCGCCCATCGCATCCTTTCTTCCAACGTCACCTGCGACATACATATTGGTTACTATCACTGTTACAAGCAAAAAGAAACCGAATAACATTTCTATAAAATCCTGATGAAGCGCTCGTGGCCTCGCTAATTCAGTGTTGTGAAAACGATCACTGCGTTAAGCCACTTTCACTATGGATGTTGATATGAATGCCAGAATGTGGTCCTCGGATGGGTATCCGAGGGCCACTTTGTGTCCCCGGTTGCCAGTTAAAAGGCAGTCGTTAAGCCCAGTTGAAGGCCTTATGAGCACCTTGAAAATTTCAACAGCAGGTCGCCACAGCCTGTTGTATGTTAATGTTAAAGTAAGAATTATATGCATTAGATGACGCCGTAGCTCCAATTATTTTATCCTGTGAAAAATGGGGACGGGAAAATTTCATCAACTTAATCCCGTGATTTTTTTTTAATTTATTTAAGTTTATAAAACACAGTTAACGATAAAAGCAAACCATAAGCTACTAAGGCTTGTCCGGATTGCTGTTTTATATTGATTGATAGATTAAAGTAGTGTTTGTTCTATTCTGTGTAATGAAAAATGTTTAAGCTATATTACTGCAAAGTTTCATTAATATCCATTCAGCAATTTTTGTGCGCAAAAAAGTAACAAACATTCATTTACTCATCCAAACAAACTTTCATATTTCATTTATAATATTATTCGTAGAAAATAGTTACCTGGTATGGAGGCTGTCCGACAGGGGGCGTCTTTATAGTATTAGATGCCATGTAGTTGAAGATGGGTGACCCCATACCGACTGCCTTCTGCTCCCTCGACCATTTACGGCTGTAAATGAAGTAAAATAATGTAATTCTTTTTCGAAATTATTTATTAAATAATGATAATAGGAACTTGTTGGGCACACTGATCTTTGGGGCATTTGAGGGCAGTTTGCCCAATAGAGCTTAGAGGTTAAGTCAACTTTAACTGCATACTGGTTGATTTGTAACTTATTTTGTACCACTTGAGGCGCTCGTGGCCCCGCGGTCTCAGTGTTCTGTAAACGATCACTGAGTTACGCAACTTTCACTATGGCTGGTCCTCGGATGGGTGACCACTTTGTGGCATTTACATTTGCGAGCGTTTCCGTGCTTCGGAAGGCACGTTAAGCCGTTGGTCCCGGTTGCCAGTAAAATGGCAGTCGTTAAGCCTGGTTGAAGGCCTTATGGGCGGCTTGAAAATTTCAACAGCAGGTAGCCACAACCTGCGTCTGTCTATTTCAACACGGCAATGGGCTCACCACCTATTACGTGGGACAGGAATCCACACGGTGAAAAGTGGGCATATAATATGCCTCTGCCACCCCTTCGGGGATAAGGCGTGATGGATATTTATTTTATTTATTTTATTTTATTTGTACCACTGAGATGGCAGACAAGCAGTGTTAAAAGACTCGAGAGTTTTGACCTCGAGTCTTTTTAGTGAGAAGTGCTGTTGGTAGTGGTGGTGTTGTTGTTGGTGGTGGTATTGGTGGTGATGTTGGTGGTGGTGTTGGTGGTTGTGTTGGTGGGGATGTTGGTGGTGATGTTGGTGGTGGTTTTGGTTGTGGTGTTGGTGGTGGTTTTGTTGGTGGTATTGGTTGTGATGTTGGTGGTTGTGTTGGTGGTGATGTTGGTTGTGGTTTCGTTGGTGGTGGTGTTGGTTGTGGTGTTGGTTGTGGTGTTGGTGGTGGTGTTCGTGGTGATGCTGGTGGTGGTGTTGGTGGTGGTGTTGGTGGGGATGTTGGTGGGGATGTTGGTGGTGGTGTTGGTGGTGGTGTTGGTGGGGATGTTGGTGGGGATGTTGGTGGTGGTGTTGGTGGTGGTGTTGGTGGTGGTGTTGGTGGTTGTGTTGGTGGTGGTGGTGGTGGTGGCGGTACCTCCAGGAGAGCAGCGCGGCGAGCGTGAGCGCGATGACGAGCGCGGCGGCCAGCGAAGCGCCCACGGCCACGCCCACCACCTCGCCGTCCACCTCGCACGCCGACCCGTAGTAGCCCGCCGAGCAGCTGCACGACAACGTCACACTGTTACAGCACTCGCTCACAACCACTGTGAGAAAGACACATCTATCTCTCTCAGTCATTCTCATTTTTTTTTCCTTTTTAATATTTCATCTTCGTACCGTTCGTAGTAGCCCGCCGAACAGCTGCACGACAACGTTACACCCGTTACAGCACTCGCTCACGAGTGTGAAAGAGAGAGAGAGACACATCTATCTCTCTCACTCATTCTTATTTTCCTTTACTTTTTTATTTTCAAAATTTCACCGTCGTACCGTTCGTAGTAGCCCGCCGAACAGCTGCACGACAACGTTACACCCGTTACAGCACTCGCTCACAACAAGAGTGACGCAACACTGTGTCTAACACAAATAGAGTGAAACACAGAGAGAGAGACATCTATCTCTCTCATTCTCATTTTTTTTTTCATTTTCAAAATTTTACCGTCCACCTCGCACGCCGAACAGCTGCACAACAACGTTACACCGTTACAGCACACGCGACACGTTGCTACGTTCCACTAAACACCCGCAACGATCGCAACATCCAATGTATCATTCCACCTAAGGCTCTAGAATGTTACGAGCAATCGTATGACGTAATAGATGACGTCACTGTTCGCGACCGCACGACGCACACTACACTCACAAATTATAGGTGGGTCCAAGTGGGCTTACAGCGCTCAAGATGGGCGTTTCACTTACTAATTTCGACCGCTACGCCCGCGGCCCTTTTACGTTTGTGGAACGCCAATTTCAGCGGTCGCGGTCGTGAGTGTTGTGGGCGATAAGTGGAACGCGCCTTGTGTCTAACTCAAATAAAGAGAGAGATAGATCTCTTTCACTTACTCACTCTGTTTCACTCGCTCTCATTTGCCTTTCTTCCTTTTTCTGTCTCTGCTAAGGAAGGAAGACAGCCAAGGAATTAGAAGTGAAGTTGAGGACCTTCACTTCTAATTTTCGCTCACTTTCATCATCGTTCTATATATCTTTCTACCCACCCTGACCCCTTTCTCCATCTATTAACCCCTTTTCTCCCTATATCTCTCTTTATTGTCTTTCTCCTTATATCTCTCCCTATATCTCTCTTTATTGTCTTTCTCCTTATATCTCTCCCTATATCTCTCTTTATTGTCTTTCTCCTTATATCTCTCCCTATATCTCTCTTTATTGTCTTTCTTCTTATATCTCTCCCTATATCTCTCTTTATTGTCTTTCTCCTTATATCTCTCCCTATATCTCTCTTTATTGTCTTTCTCCTTATATCTCTCCCTATATCTCTCTTGATTGTCTTTCTCCTTATATCTCTCCCTATTTCTCTCTTTATTGTCTTTCTCCTTATATCTCTCCCTATATCTCTCTTTATTGTCTTTCTCCTTATATCTCTCCCTATATCTCTCTTTATTGTCTTTCTCCTTATATCTCTCCCTATATCTCTCTTTATTGTCTTTCTCCTTATATCTCTCCCTATATCTCTCTTTATTGTCTTTCTCCTTATATCTCTCCCTATATCTCTCTTGATTGTCTTTCTCCTTATATCTCTCCCTATATCTCTCTTTATTGTCTTTCTCCTTATATCTCTCCCTATATCTCTCTTTATTGTCTTTCTCCTTATATCTCTCCCTATATCTCTCTTTATTGTCTTTCTCCTTATATCTCTCCCTATATCTCTCTTTATTGTCTTTCTCCTTATATCTCTCCCTATATCTCTCTTTATTGTCTTTCTCCTTATATCTCTCCCTATATCTCTCTTTATTGTCTTTCTCCTTATATCTCTCCCTATATCTCTCT
This sequence comes from Thumatha senex, assembly GCA_948477245.1. NCBI lineage: Eukaryota > Metazoa > Arthropoda > Insecta > Lepidoptera > Erebidae > Thumatha > Thumatha senex. The sequence goes on from OX419753.1 coordinate 12,406,782, forward strand.
TGATTGTCTTTCTCCTTATATCTCTCCCTATTTCTCTCTTTATTGTCTTTCTCCTTATATCTCTCCCTATATCTCTCTTGATTGTCTTTCTCCTTATATCTCTCTCTATATCTCTCTTTATTGTCTTTCTCCTTATATCTCTCCCTAACTCGCTCTCTATCTCTCTCTATCTATTTATCTATCTATCTCTCTCTGTCATGCTATCCATTTCTATCTCTATCCCCTTCCCCCTCTCTAACTCCCTAGCTCTGTACTTATCTCTCTATGAAAAGAAAGAGCTTATCGCTATCGCTCACCTGTCACGCTCATTCTCTATCTTTTACTCTCTCTCTTGCATTCTCCTTCATATCACATACACGTGTGTGTGTGTGTTTTGTTTGTGTGTACAGTACCTGCAATAGGGTTGTCCGTTAGCATACTTGCAGACGCCCCGCTCATTGCAATGGGACGAGGCGCAGGATTTGCAGTCGCGACCCTGGCGGGAAGCTGGCCCTGTGTCCAGGGTAGTATCTGGACATGAGCATCTGAAAATTGGAAGAATTGGTTGAAATTGTGGAGCAATCTAGTTATTCAGTCTATAGTAGTACACTTATGGGGGCTCGTGGCCCCGCGGACTCAGTGTTCTGTAAACGATCACTGCGTTACACAATTTTCACTATGGCTGGTCCTCGGATGGGTGACCACTTTGTGGAATTTACATTCACGAGCGTTTCCGTGCTTCGGAAGGCTAGTTAAGCCGTCGGTATCGGTTGCCAGTAAAATGACAGTTGTTGAGCTTTATGGGCGGCATGAAAAATTTCAACAGCAGGCCACCACAGCCTGCGCCTGTCCATTTCAACACTGCAATGGACTCACCACCTGTTACGTGGGACAAAAATGCAAAAAGTGAAATGTGGGCGTATAGTATGCCTCTGCCTACCCCTTCGGGGATAAAGGCGTGACAATATGTATGTATGTTTAAAGTTTAGGGTTTAGAAGTGTAAAGCGCTTACCTGAAGCTACCCCAGGCATTGGTACACGTGGCTAGTTGATGGCAGTCGTTCAGATCTGACGAAGAACACTCGTCTACATCTAGAAAGAAAGATTTTACACGTCAATATAATTTACTTGCTGATTCCCACAGCTTCGCCCGCGTGGTGATAGTTTCCCGTACCTGTTTCATTCAGTGATATAGTTAGCTAGTATGTTATCCTTAAGAGATAGACATACTTATGCCATAGCGGACTTTTCTGTAGACCTATATAACTAACTAACTATCTTCACGCTGTATCCGTTACTGGGTAGTCAGAGAGGACAGATCGCCAGGCTTCGCGATCCATGCATACTTCTTTCGCTTCTTCGAGATTCATCAATCGCTTCATACACGCACGTCTGGGTATCCGAGTACTTTTGACCTTTCCGTTTTTGAGCAATCTGCTCACGTGGTCTTCATATGTAAGTCTCGGCCTTCCCTGACTTCTTCTACCCTCTACTTTTGAACAATATATATTCTTCGTCAATCGTTCCTCACTCATTCGTTGGACGTGTCCAAACCAACGGAGCACGCCCTTTTCCAGCTTAACGCTGACACTTTCATTCAAACCTGCCATATTGCGTATCACTTCGTTACGTATTCGGTCGGCCAAGGTAACGCCGCACAATTTTCGAAGTGATCGCATCTCCACAGCATTTAATTTACTTTCATGCATCTGCTGACATACCCAGGTTTCACTACCGTAAAGCAAAGTTGGCACTAGCACTGCGTTATGAATCGCCATTCGTGCTTCTTTTACGATGCTTTGTCGCTTTACTAACTGGGATAAAGCACCGTTAACTTTGTTTCCGGCAGCTACTCGCCGTTCTACATCCGAATCACATCTTCCATCCGCGCTAAACATACTTCCTAAATACACAATTTCATTCACTTGCTCTAGACGTTCCTGGTTTACCCTAATTTCGCATTTAGTTCTTACGTCACCTCTTTCAAATACTAGAACCTTAGTTTTACTTGCATTCAAGCGGAGACCCTTACTTTCACACCCCTCTTTCATATTAGTGACTAATGCCTGAAGGTCGGCTTCTGATGAGGCCATGAGCACCGCATCATCAGCGTACAGCAGACAGTTTACTGTAAAGTCACCCAAATTCACACCCATATTAAAATCTTTCAACTTCTGCAGGCAACTGTCCAGATACACTATGAACAGCCAGGCGGACATGACACATCCCTGTTTGACGCCTGTACAGACATCAAAAAGAGGTGACACATCCCCCCCTACTCGCACGCAAGCCTTACAGTCCCTATAAAGCGACTGTATTGCCCGCAGTAGCAAGCCGTCCACACCATATCCTGGCAGCAAGTCCCACAGCGTTTCTCTCGCAACGTTATCAAATGCTTTCTCTAGATCCACAAAAGCGCAGAAAACCTTCTGGCTAAGAGCCAGAAACTTTTCCGCGATCATGCGGAGAGAAAACACTTGATCCATGCAACCTCTTCCACGTCGGAATCCGCATTGAGCCTCCCATAAATACCTTTCAGACTTTTCTATAGACCTATATAAGATACATAATTCCACCATACATTATATTTTTTGCAACTTAAATGAATATCTTAGGAAATATTGCAACATCAAAATAATGCGCAAAGAAATTAATTTTATTTAACGATAATTCGACCGGGCCGTGCGGGCGTAGGTACTGGAGAACGGAGAAGTAATCAACTAATATGGAAAATGTACATGGATTAAATGAGTGCAACGAATTTCGTAGTAAGTCACGGGCGAAGCCGGGCGGGTCAGCTAGTTATATACTAAAACATTCCTCAAGAACCATTCTATCATTTGGTATAAACAGTAAAAAAATCGGTGTAGTAGTTTTTGAGTCTATCGCAAACACACAGACGCAGCGGAGGACTTTGTTTTATAACATGTAGTAAATAAAAAAAATGGTTCCACAATATTGTCCCACTTACCATGTAGCGGCAACACACTGCCGTGCGGAGAGTGGACCCACAGCGTGGAGGAGCCGATGTTGTTGGAGCGTCTCCGGATGACGCCCAGGAGGTGCTTCTGGATGTCCACCGCCACCTGCGGCCTGGACGTCTCCGGGGTCTCTTGCATCTGGGGATCATTTATTTAATTTTATTTATTTAATTTTACTTTTACAGAAAACTTACAGCTATACTAGCTGTAAGTTTCGATTAGTTTTGTTATAATGCATAATTATATATTCCATATAATTATGCAATATACTATACAATATGTTAAACCCTGTCTGATCCGTGAAGGTATTGGTAGGTATCGAGATGTGATTACATTCGTGTAATCCTTTTTAGAAATTACCCCAAATAATTACCCCAAAAAATGTACCCCAAAAATTTCCCTCGAATAAAATGAATTAAAAATTAATATAATGTGGTAGCTTACATGGCAAAACAAGGAAAGTGCTATTCGGAAATGCAAGGTCAAAAGGTCAGCTTACACCTACCGGCGGCTTCTTTTGATATCACATACACTCGTCGCCACATGCCAACAAAGGTGTTGTCTTGTGTAAATTAGACTAATTCTGATACTAAAAACACGCATTTGAAATTATACTAATTTATACTTTTAAATTATATGTTTTTTAATTTTTTTTGGTTATGTTATTGAAGTGCCTATGTGCCCTATTCGGGTCGGACAGGGTTTTCTACAAGAACATATTTAAATATGAAAAGCCAATTACAAGTTATAACTTATTGGTATAAAAAAATATACAACTAGTTAGCTCCCGCGGCTCCGCAACTGTGGTGAAATTTTCCTGTTCTCCGTTCCCCTCAGGAATTTGTTCCCGGGATAAAAAGTAGCCTATGTGTTATTCTGATGACCTATAAATATTTGAAAACCAAGTGACTCTATTTTATATGTCTAAACAAAAGAGAATCAAAGAGCATTTAAATTTCACAGGTATTAACAATTTGTACTAGAACATTTAATTGTCGTTTTTAGTATTTTCTTTTACTTATCAATTTCATTTCTAACTGTTTAAACCTACCTTGAACATTTACTGTTGGTAAAGTTCAGGGTTTTTTTTTGTATGTAACGCGGGGAATGCCTCTACGCACCGTCATCCCTACTGCGGGGGCAGCAGGGACGGTGTGTGAGAGAGGCCGTCCTACCCACTAAGCCCCGCGGTGTTCCGCCGCTCCTTAAAACCGACTCACGGGGTAGGCCTGAGGTTAAATCACTGCGAGGGGCACCCCAGAGTGGAGGGGTCCGTCTCGGGGCGGCCGAAAAGCGACCACCCCGGAGCTCCTGTAAGCAGCGGAGGTAGAGAGCGGCCGGTACGGGCGTGCGCTAAATGGGCACCCCGTGGCACACAGAAGGGGTGCCCTGCGTCAAGTGGCCAGTTGGGCGGCTCCCCCGACACTACTCGTCGCCCCCAAGCACGACGGCGGGCCAAAGCCTCTCGTGTGGCCGCCATCACCTCACTAGCGAACGAGGCGACGGCGGCCCTTATGCCGTGAGGGCAGTCCGCGGCCCGCGCCACGCCAGGCACTCGGCGAGTGTGTGCTCCGCCGTGTCCACGGCGCCACCTGGGCAGTGACGACACATAAAGGTTCAGGGTAGGGTAGGCTACCTCTGCCTACCCTTTTAGGTATCTATGTATGAACGAAATTTAACACTAAATTGTCAAAACCCGTTGAACCAAAAGACCCACTCACCAGAACAGTAAAGTTGACATAAACCCCAGGGTTGTCTTCATCTCCTTTGTATATCTTGTTGACAGAGCCGCTCACGAAGTCATCCGAAAATGGTGTCATCGAGAATGCTGAATCCACCTGGGAATTAAATACAGTTTTTAATTTGACTGCCTCAGTGGCTCGGTGGGAGTGTATCTTCGGCCCTAGTGATAGACAATGATATATATGCAGTGAAATGTTATTTTCCATCTTGCCGCGTAAAGTCCACCTAAGTCCACTAAGAACCACCATTTTACTGAGGACAAGGACCAGGACCCAGGACTGAGGACTCGACATCGACAAAGACGGGACAGGGCTACATTAGAAGTTACGGTTAAAAAAATATGATATAAAAAATAAGATTTGGCTAAAAGGTCTTCGTAACCAGGCCATAAAATAATTATAAATAATAAAATAATATCGTCGGCCCACGACCTCTTGCGTAGCAATCGGGCTACGTAAGAGGTCGTGGGTGCGATTCCTACCCCGGATAAAACTGTGATGAGCACGATGGTTTATACTGTGTCAGGGTGTTATTTATCTATAATATCTATAAGAAATATATAAGTACGTTTATCAGTTATCTGGTTCCCATAGTATAAGCTCTGCTTAGTTTGGAATCAGATGGCGTTGTGTGGGTTGTCCCTACGATATTTATTTATTTATTTAGTAGTACCATACTAGCTGATCCCCGCGGTTTCTCATGTGCTATACTTGAACCCTCGTTGCACCTATTTAATCCCAATGTTTTTCACTTTTATAAAAATGTATGAAAATTTTCCCGATATGTCAACATTTCTGATTACTGCTCCGCTCTCTAGGGTAGTAGCGTGATGATATATAGCCTTTAGTCTTCCTCGATAAATAGGCTATCCAACAAAAAAGATTTTTTTTTCAGACGAAAAAAATATAACGGAGTGGCGACCACCTTCTTCGCTGTTCCCGCCAAAATCCACACTTATAATTAAAAAGAAGATATGTGGTGTAAAACTTAAAAGAACCGCTGATAATAGAAAATAAGGTTAAGTTCGGGTAAATTCTTTTTGTTGACACCCCTGTTCGTCTAAAAATTACTAACAGGTGTACCAATCTAACGAATCAAATGACATTATCAGTTTTTGTATGTTGGTATTGATACTTAGCACAAACTCGATGAACTATTCCCGTATCTTAAACGTAGTGTAACATTCTAGACACACACACACATTCTCTAGAACTATTCATATTGTATCTACCACTGCACTGAGTTTGTATTTTTTTTATTATTGTTATTGAAAATATGTATATATATATATCCAACACGCCTTATCCCCGAAGGGGTGGCAGAGGCATATTATATGTATGTATATCACCGTGTGGATTTCTGTCCCACGTAATAGGTGGTGAGCCCATTGCCGTGTTGTTCTATTTCTATTGAAAATATGTATACTCTTTATAGGAATAATAACTCTCGTGAGCGTTGTTCATTGTTACAAACTAAGGTTATACTCATGTGTGAATTTCGGGATAGCCCGACTGCGTCACTGCCAGCGCAGCGTCCGACGTAGCTTGACGCTCCTCTTAAAAAAGGACCTCCGTTAGGTCCGAAACTAGTCGGGCTATCCCGAAATTCACAAGTGAGTATTACCGTAGTTTGTAATAATACTCTTTATAACATTATATAAAGTTACAGTGTACTTCATTATTGGCGTATTGTTTGGTTAACATATGTAACTATATAAATATTGTAAGCTGTGAACGAGTTTTCTTTTCTGATAATTCTCTTTGATGATACTTACAGCTCTGATAGCTTCGTAGCTTAGCTGTTGGTAAGGGTCTGAGTCCTTGTCTGCCAATTTAGCGTCCCATGCCACCTGTGAATTCAGAAAATAAAACGCCAGTTAATTAAACTTCTGTACTTCGGAAGGCACGTAGCCGTTAAGCCTCGGGGGCCGAGTCTACTATTTTCCAATAGAAAGCCGTTCTAGTCTATTCTATAGCGGTTCTATTGCGATTGGTCGACAACTAGGTAGTCTACTAAAACTATTATATATTACACAATCACACATATCAAAAAATTTTAATAAAGTGCAAAAAGACAATTCGATTGGAGGCGGGGATTGAACCCGTGACCTTTATCTAACCAGGGCAATGTTCTAGTTGGTTAGGCAAAGGTCACGGGTTTAATCCCCGTCTCGAATCGAATTGTCTTTTTTCACTTTATAAAAAAATTATCACCTTCTCAAGCTGCTGAATAGTTTTTGTCGGCTATCTATTGAACGACGATTTCTATTATCTTGTGACGCGATTGAAATAGTAGGTATTAGCCCCTGGTTGCCAGTAACATGGCAGTCGTTTAGCCAAGTTAAAAGTCTTGTGGGTGGTTGTATCTCTCAAGACACGTTACTGTCTTGGCCTGTTTATATTTGAACGACGGCATGAAGCACGGAAACGTTCGTAAATGTAAATACCACAAAGTGGTCACCCATCCGAGGACCAGCTATAGTGAAAGTTGCTTAACGAAGTGATCGTTTACAGAACACTGAGTCTGAGACACCACAAGCGCTTCTTTAAATTAATTTCATCAAAAACCTGCAAACTGTCCTTACCTTTCTCTCATGGAACCTATCGACCCTCATGTTGAGGAGCAGCGACACCACTCGTCGACACGGGTCCCGGTGGATACGGCGCGCGTACCCTGGACGACACTGGCAGCTGGAAATACCTGGAATTTGGACAATTCTATGTTGGAATAAAAAAAAAATTTAATACTTTTGGACATTTTTTTGAAACAATTTTTAATTTTTTTTTCACACAGCGCCGTCTAGCCAAAAGCAAGCTAATATAAGCTTGTGGTATGGGATCTAGATGACTGATAAACATACTTATATATTTCTAAATACATAAGAAACACCCAAACTCCGAAACAAACATTTGTGCATCACACAAATATTTGTTCAGACTCGGGAATCAAACCCGAGACCTCAGTTGCGACAGTCGCATACACTACCACTGCGCAACCGAGGAAATGGAAGGCTAGGACGATTTAACCATGGACGCGCTATCGCTACAGTTTGCGCCTATACGCCGCTTGCCATTTGCTGAGAATTTTTAGCTAAGTCGCCGTCTTAATCGGCCTATATTCAATTTACTTTCATTGTCTATAAACATTATACAAAGAGTTACCATCTCAAATTAGCCGAATAATATTGTGTCAAATTCGTATTGCATACCTACATTTTTATTGGTTGTTAGACAGTGACAACACTTCATGCAAGAGTAAGAAAACAGTATGTGTGTAGTTTCCCCCTCGCACGAAAGTTGGTTGAAGGTGATTCATACTTTATTGAGTACATTTGGGAGTGATATTGACCTTACTGACTGCCTCAGTGGCGTAAGCTGTAGTGTATTCGATTCCCGGGTCGCAAAAAACATTTGTGAGATTTTTTTTATACCACCGAGGTGGCAGACTGGCTTACGGCACATACATATTGTCACGCCTTTATCCCCGAAGGGGTAGGCAGTGGCAGCGACATATTATATGATACTCGTATTTTAATGTATAATTTTGCCTGTAAAGCTATGCTTGCTGATTTTAAATAACTAATTGAATCAGGCGTTACATGGCGGAAATCCATTTTAAAAAAACTATAATCATTTTGTTTTTAAATGTTATTTTTTCAAATTTCCGCTTTTTTAGAATGTCGTACGATGTCGACACGTGTTTCGCCTACACACGAGGCATTATCAAGACCGTTTGGCAGCAAAAGACATATTATATGCCCAATTTTCACCATGTGTATTCCTGTCCCACGTAATAGGTGGTGAGCCCATTGCCGTGTTGGAATAGACAGACGCAGGTTGTGGCTACCTGCTGTTGAAATTTTTCAAGCCGCCCATAAGGCCTTCAACTTGACTTAACGACTGCCATGTTACTGGCAACCGGGACCAACGGCTTAACGTGCCTTCCGAAGCACGGAAACGCTCGCAAATGTAAATACCACAAAGTGGTCGCCCATCCGAGGACCAGCCATAGTGAAAGTTGCGTAACTCAGTGATCGTTTACAGAACACGAAGTCAGCGGGGACCACGAGTGCTTCAAAAACATTAAGTAGAACAATACTCACCCGCTTCAGTCCTACACTTTTCGTTCTGAGCTTGATCACAAGTAGAATCATCACCCACGATACACGTGTCTATTCTGTAATATAAAACAGTCCATTAAAAAAAAAAACGTAACCTTAGCCGATCGAATACGTAACGAAGTGATACGCAATATGTCAGGTTTCAATGAGAGTGTCAGCGTTAAGCTGGAAAAGAGCATACTTCGTTGGTTAGGACACATCCAACGAATGACGAAGAATATATATTGTGCGAAAGTAGAGGGTAGAAGGAGTCAGGGTAGGCCGAGACTTACATATGAAGACCACGTGAGCAGATTGCTCAACAGCGGAAAGGTCAAAAGTACTCGGATACCCAGACGTGCATGTATGAAGCGACTGAAGAATCTGCAAGAAGCGAAAGAAGTATGCATGGATCACGATGCCTGGCGATCTGTTCTCTCTGACTACCCCGTCAGGGATACTTATAGTTAGTTAGTTTTAACATACTAATTGCTTTAAAAAATATCCATAGATTGAGTGGAGTCCATCAATCAATGTTTAAAAATGGTTGTAACACTGTTCATTGGTATCGAGTTGTTCATTAGCTCGATAGATGGCTCTGGTCATACTCTTAAATGACGATTAAAATATAGGGAAGAATTTCAACTTGTTTCGGTACGGTTCGGGTAGTTCAGTGGCTAGAACAACAATAGGCAAAGGTCTCGGGTTTTATCCCCGTTTTGAACCAAGTTGTCTTTTTTCAACCAACTATCTTCACACTGTATCCCTGATGGGGTAGTCAGAGAGGACACATCGCCAGGCATCGTAATCTATGCACACTTCGTTCGTTTCATACATGCACATCTGGGTATCTGAGTACGCTTCGACTTCCCGTAGCACCTATTTAATCCCGTCGCTTATAAATTCTACAGTGATGCATAAAAATTTGCCCGATTAGTCGACATTTATGACTACTGCTCTGCTCCCCAGTGTAGTAGCGTAATGATATGTAGCCTATAGCCTTCCTCGATAAATGGGCTATCCAACACAAAAATATTTTTTCTTAGATTTTGAGAGATTAGCGCGTTCAACCAAACAAACAAACTCTTTAGCTTTATAATATTAGTATTGATACTATACCTGACAGTAGGCTGAGGTCTTCGATACCCTCCTTGGGGTCGGTGCAACGGTGGATGAGAATGCGGATGCTGCGAGGTTCTTCGGACTGGCGGTGGTTGCGGAGCGTCGTGGACATCGTCCGCGGGAACTGCCTCGCCTGTTCCCTGGGGCTGCTCCCGCGGGGGAGGGGGGAGGGGGGGCACTGGAATACGACAATAGTTATGTTGTTTGACGTAGTTTTTTTTATTCATAATAATTTGTTTTTTTTTATACTACGACATGGCAAACAAACTTACGGCCCACCAGGTGTGAAGTGGTTACCGTCGCCTATAGACACTTGCAATATTAAGGTTAACACTGCAAGTGCGTTGCCATCCTGAGGCCTAAGATGACATGCCTTCCATGCCAGTAATTACACTGGCTACCTTTCCCTTCGATCCGAAACACAGCGGACTGCTTCACGGCAGAAATAAGAAAGGCGGTGGTACCTACCCAGACGACCCTACATTCGGGTAAATATCCTAGACATTTAACTTATTAAAACTTAACATATTTACAGAACCCAGTATTAAAATAGAGGTGGTGGGGATTATTACAAGACTGAGAATGATGCTCCGACTAACATAACATACTTTCACGCCTTTATCCCCGAAGGGGTAGGCAGAGGCGTACTATACGCCCACGTTTCACCGTATGCTTTTGCTTTTTGTCCCACGTAACAGGTGGTGAGCCCATTGCCGTGTTGAAATGGACAGGCGCAGGTTGTGGCGACCTGCTGTTGAAATTTTTCAAGCCGCCCATAAGGCATTCAACTGGCTTTACGACTGCCATGTTACTGGCAACCGGGACCAACGGCTTAACGTGCCTTCCGAAGCATGGAAACGCTCGCAATTATTCCGATGCTCCAACTAGGTGTCGAAAATTGCTCCCCATCACAATTAAACGGTAAGGTTTCCATAAGGCTGGCCGCATTGCCACGTTGTATGGCAATGCTTATTCTCTGAGCGAGAAAGAGGCCAGCACTATGGTTACCACGAGAAGAGTCGACCAGTCGCTTTGCTACCTATATAGCGAACGAGCACTTAGGCCTCATGAGCCCAGTATCTCGTGACGTATTTGACGTAAATATATCACAGTCTTCTTTATCTAAGCTTCTGACTGCCTCTGTGGCGCGGTGGAAGAGTTTCCGACTGCTACGCAAGAGGCCGTGGGTTCCATTCGACCCAGAATAAAACTTTGTGTGATGAGCACGATGGTTTATTCTTTGTCTGGGTGTTATTTATCTATAATATGTACTATGTATTTAGAAATATATAAGTATGTTTATCAGTTATCTGGTTTCCATAGTACAAGCTCTGCTTAGTTTGGAATCAGATGGCGTTATGTGAGTTGTCCCAACGATATTTATTTATTTCTAGTTACTTCTAAACCATACCTGAAGTTAGAACATGGAATCGCGAATAAGACCCCAAATATTGTACTAATGCAAAAGTATAAAAACATTCATTGACTGCCTCGGTAGGCGCAATGGTAGTGTATGCAACTGCCAGGCTGAGGTTCTGGGTTCGATACCCGGGTCGGAACATATTTGTGTGACGCACAAATATTGGCATTGGAGTTTGGGTGTTTTCTATGTATAATATGTATGTATTTAGAAATATATCAGTATGTTTATCAGTTGTCTAAATCTCATAGTACAAGCTTATAGCCTAGTTGGGGCTAAATGGCGCTGTGTAAAAAGTGTCCCACAATATCCTACTAATATTATCAACGTGAAAGTTTGTAAGTATGGATATTTGTTGCTCTTTCACGCAAAACTGAATGGATTTGGATGAAACTTTACAATTATATAACTTACACATCAGAACAACACATAGGCTACTTTTTATCCCGTAGACAAGGTCCTGTGAGAAACGGGAACAGGAAAAAATCACGCTTGCGCGCGAGCGTAAAATAATTTAAAATATATTTTATATATCTTACTATTATTTATTTTAATTTTATCTATATACATATATAAGTACTGTGACATGTTTATTTGTATTTCAAGTTATATAGGTTACGTTACCTGAAATAAAAGTTTAATTTAATTAAATTATTGTCTAACATCAGGCGCTCATTACTCACCAGATTGCGGCACGCTCTCGACCTTCGTCGGTCTGATACTAGGTCCTGGAGTGGAAGTATCGAACAGATTGAGGTACGTCCTCTTGCCGTCAATAGATACAAAGTTCTGTTCTCCAGATGCTGATACTATTATGTCATCGTGCTCGTGTCCATGAGCATGGCCGATGTTGACATTTTCTATGTGAACTGCAATAGATTTTTTATGAATTTAAATTCTATGATAAATCTAAACTCATGTTGAAATAGGATAGAAGATAATAATTGGGGAGTCTGATTCTCTAGACGCGCTCGTGGCCCCATTAACTCAGTGTTCTGTAAACAATCACTGAAAAATGGCAGAGGTCGGTCGCCAGTAAAATGGCAGTCGTTAAGCCAATTTGAAGACCTTATGGACGGCTTAAAAAAAATTCAACAGCAGGTCGCCACAGCCTGCGCCTGACCATTTTCAACACGACACTCGGCTTACCAACTGTAACGTGGGACAAAAAATGCTTACGGTGCAATGTGGGCATATAGTATGTCTCTGCCTACTCCTTTGGGGATAAAGGCGTGACAATATGTATGTATGATTCCTCTCTAGAGGTGGGAGTTACACACAGAGCCACCGTCTACCCCAGCAGCAGGTAACCACATACAAAAAAAGCTAATATATAGCCTGTGTTATGGGATTTAGACAGATATATATTTAGATATATTTAATATAAGTATATGAAGTTGCACCCATGCACAGAGTAAAACAACGCGCTCATCATAAAAAGAGATTTGACTTAAATGGGAAACGAAATAGGGTTCGTTTCAAATATTTTCTTTCACTATCTTACATTTTAAAGTCTGCTAATACCTATATCAGAAAATAATTCCAGGAATATACCAACTATAAGCTTTGAAGTATGTTGTCTAGATCACATAGCACAAGCTTATTTTAAGCATAATTTGTTTTATATTGCGCTTTTATCAGAAATCTGACTCCAGCCATATTTATAAACCTTCAAATTTACATCTATTAGTTCCAAGAATAAAGTACTCCACAAGCGAAATTTAAAAGCACTTGATACCACATCTTACCTGAACCACCCTTCTCTCCTCCTAAGCCCTGGATAGCAGACACAGTGACATCGAAGATCTCGCCATAGCCAGGAGGTTTGGAATCCACAGCGGTAATCACTGACGCGTCAGGTCTATACCTGGTGCC